>CAXKWD010000008.1:128286386-129525338 GCA_964059195.1 Ectobius pallidus
TAAGACTCTCCTCGGCAAGGAATTTTAAGTTCAATTGTTAGTGCTTATTTCGTTAAAAAAGAAAAAGGATTTTGCTGGCTTATTTTATAATTATGAATTAAAATAGCATATTTTACTCAAAACTATCACATTAAAAGCGCTTATTTCACTCACAGATGTCATTATCATCGGTTTCCTTTTTTTCGGCTAATATTACTGAAAATCTGGATTAGAAAACATTTTGGCAGATTTTTAAAAAAGCTTTCTGGTGAATAAAAAGATATTGAGT
Source organism: Ectobius pallidus (assembly GCA_964059195.1). Taxonomy (NCBI): domain Eukaryota; kingdom Metazoa; phylum Arthropoda; class Insecta; order Blattodea; family Ectobiidae; genus Ectobius; species Ectobius pallidus. Next base: position 128,286,655 of record CAXKWD010000008.1, read on the forward strand.
TTATCGAAGAAAAACTCTGTTGCTTTTCACGTGCGTCTGTGACATCCTGTGGCATTTCATTTCACAAATCGTTCTTCTCTGACATATGCAGGAGCCTCTCACAAGAAAATCTGATGATCTTCCTTGTGTACTGTAAGAATCATGAAGAAGATACGATTTGTACGAAACTAATAATTTATTTGATTTTCGCGATTTTGGTGCTTTTTTTTTTGACGTATTCAAATCTGCAAATCCCTTTCCGGTCTATATATCTAGTACGGGGAGATGGACAGTACACAACATCGTCAATTAATTGGCTATGTTAGCCGAATTTGTCATTTCCTGCTGTAGACTATATCCTTGTGTGTCTCATAATGTTAGGTAATTTTCTTCCACCCTCCATGGCTTGTTGTTATTGACTGCAAATGGTTGTTAATGGCCGGGCAAAGGTGTGCTTTGTCAGCACGCAAACTGGTATGGGTTGTGTTGGTAAATAATATTGAATGCGATGCAATGAGGGGAGGAGCTGATCGCGTGAGTTGTCATGTCAGAGCATCAAAACATTGTATCTTCTTCCAGTCATGATAGCGATCTCATGGCTGCAGACCAATAGTTTTCTAATTGAAATGGGGTTCTAACATTTTAAATGTACGGCCAATAGGGTTTTGTGTATATGTGTGTCTGGACGTTCAACCATCATTTTGATGTAGGAAAGAAATATTTTGTTTATAGCTTTTAAAAATCGTAATCCTACATATTCCTTGAGCACATATTAGTTATAGATAAACGAGGGGTGTTCAAAATACTATCTTACTTACTTACTCAATTACATTAGAAATTCCTGACCAACTAATGGAATATTATCTATTTTAAGGAACGCGGAGGTTCATTGCCGCGCTTACCTTCAATCCTAATCTGTGCTATATCCATCCATTCCTCGCAAATCCTTGTTCCCTTAAATCTATTCTAATATTGTCCTCCCACCTACGTTTAGGTCTTACAAGTGATCTTTTCCCTTTGGTCACCCAGTCAATATTTTTAGATATATATCTGCCTTCTCCCATGCACGCAACATATCCAGCACATTTCGTCCAGTGATTTAATTACCCTTATTATATTCTGTGAAGAGTATAGGTTACGAGTCGTCATATGCAGTTTTCCCATTCCCCGTTTAAATCTCTCAGGTACGAATATTTTCCCAAGCACTCAGTTTCTTAACCCACTCAGATTATGTTTTTCCCGAAGAGAAAGCGACCACATCCATATAATACAACCGGCAGGATAATATTTAGATTTCTGAACAAAAGACGAGTTTCTGAGTTACATGAGATAAAGCATTTCATGATTTTAGTCGACATTTAATTTCTGCCTTATATAATCTGTAATCATTGCTCCCAGATATTTGCATTCCTCAACTTGTTCGAATGCTTTATCGAAGATTTTTAATATTTAATAGAGCATTATTCTGATATTTCATGACCGTGCATTTATTTATAATTAACGAAAATTGATGTCTCTATTGTAGTGGGTCTGTTTTAGTGAACTTCCTTTTAACTGTGGTAAAATTAGGCTTTATTATTATGTGAGAAAAATGCTTAAGTCACTGTTTCCTCGTTACACTGCTTATACCAAAATAAAATCAGGTAATCTTATCCTAAATGCTTTTTATTCACAAAGGCACTATGTACTATGAACATCTATGGAACGAATAGCAGTAAACGAAACTAGTTATCAATATCACTTAATGTGGGCTTAACTGCGTAAAAACTCGTACCACTCAGAACATTTGTACGTATTAGGACTTACCTTTGCAATATATCTTACATAGAAAAATAGCCATGCACGGACAGACGTCGTATTAGTCAGCAGAAAAGAGATAAGAAAGAACAATGATAGAGGAACACTGAGAAGTCCCAGAAGACGAAACGCCAACGAAAAATGTAAGATACGTCCGCGAAAAAAGGAGCGCAGAAAAGAAAGTTAAAAAGAAGAAGCATCGTCTTACATGTCACAAGTGCGAATATATTAGCGAAGTAAATCCTAATAACAGAAGTGCCTAGGCTTTGCATAAGGATGTGTAATCTCGAAATGACAAGATAAGCAAGAGATTTATTCCTCTAGACTTTCCCATTAAAACAAAGACTCAGCTTTGCTCTTTGTGCCATTTTCATAACATTTCAAAGTTTTTAAATAGCCTCTTCAGGAGGTCAATACAAAGATTTTCGGAAGACAATTGAATAATAAAAAAAGCGTAGTCTTTCTCGGAATCGCAAGCAAGAGAAAAATTCAAATTTAGAAAGATCCTACTGATTTGTGTCAATCTAAGCTAGAAATTCTATGGCGGGCATATGATATATTACAATTTATCGATCACCGAACGAGGTGGCCGAGATGGTAACGTCTTGGGCTCGCATTTGGGAGGTCCCAGGTTCAAATCCTATGGGTATTTTCATGATTTCCCCTGTCGTAAACGCAAATGCCGAAATGGATATTCACATTCCATAAATCACCTTCACAATTTCATCCTATATCATATCCATTTAAATTAATATCAGTTGAAATTTACACCATTAAATACACCGACAACAGAAACAATTGACAAGCAATATTCCATGGCCTACCCTACGGTACAGACACAGATCCCGAACTCCTGATATGGTCTCGCAGCTTAAAGGAGTATAAACACAGCTGAAATAAATTTAAAAAAAAAAATTATCGATCGTTTCGCCCTCGGAGAAGCTGTGCTTTTTTATGACTTTTCATCAGCTGTTTTATTTTTATTTTAGCCTCCTTGGATAACTAGTTTTATTAATACTTAATTTATTACTATAGGAGATTTAGAATCCATCTACATCAAAAATATAATTATACATTATTTTCATATCTCCTTTCGCTCACATGAAGTTTATATTCTCGTACTATTCACTGCGTTCAGCTATTATTTTTTTATGAAAGAAGCCATAGATATGAAGTTTCAGAGTTGTAAATTTACAGAAAAAAAACAAACGCACATAGGTGCGATAAAATTAAAGAGATAAAAATAAAACAAAAAAAATATAAGACACTTGCGACGGGTTGAAAATTGGGTTGAAAATCCAGGTAACTTTATACTGGATTGTCATTGAATCATGAGCTAAAACTGAAAAAAAAAAATGTTAAATACTTTGACGCACTATATTTTATTATTTATAATAATTGTATATAAAATATCTCCAAAACTGATTAAAAAATCACCATGAAGATAGGCATAACGTGATAAGAAATTGACTTTAGCATGTTAAATTTTCACAACGATTGATTTGAAAAAGAGCATTCGCTAGCCCTAACACAGATTTATCTTTTCCACAGCGAGATTATCATGATTAGGGGGCGGATTTCTATGACATGTCATATTTTTCCCCTTTGCATTATTTCAGGTTTCCGACTAATTTATACCCGATTCCAAGCATCCTGGTGAAAATGGAAAGCTTTTCTTGCATATAACTGCATATTTTGGAAATTTTCAACTATTGTAGCATATTTAATGTGAATAGGTCATATTTTTGGCATATTTGTGTGCATATTAAAGAAATATTGAAGTTCCATATCATATTTTGTAAATTTTGCATTACAATGATAATTTTTGACAACTTACAGATATTTTAAATAAGTAACATTATATTTTAATAAAATGAATTGTAATGAAACTTAAAAAATATATACACAATGTGTAAATGGTAAAGTCATATATTAAATTTTATTGGTCACATTTTAACATTTTTAGGTCATAAATACATGCATATATCCTATTTTTTAGGTCATAGAAATCCGCCTCCTAATCATGATACATAATTATGATGTAAACTACATACCAGATATTTACAGTAATTCGGATTCAAATTACCTACGTAATTCAAAGAACGAAAAAGAACTGTGCAAAGACTTTATAACTGTTTTGCTGTGATATCTTATAGGATTTGGCGCCAATAAACTATTGCATTCTGAATATTCCTTCATTCTCCCTCATCCATCAGCAGTGAAGAAGTCTTTTTATTACATTCGCCACAATATCCATGTAAACATCCCCTTGACAGACAAGAATTAATGACCAAGCTCTTACTATGAGAGTTCCTTTCTGATAATCTAGCGACTAACAGACCATGCGACCTTACGAAAATGAGACACTATGATATAGCTTTAATGCCTTGTATCCATACCCACAAATAGTTATTATTCAAAATTGCGCAGAAAACGTCCAAAATATTATTTAAAAACAATATTTATGCACTGAATTAAAACACTTTTTTTTATACATTTCTAAAAATAAGTTGGAACTATCATTATTACAAAATATAGAAAGTAAAAATAGCCTTCTTTCTTAGATTTTCTCTACGGCAATACTTTTGATAGTTTTATTGATACTTTTGATGGTTTTTAACTGAGTTTCTATAATATTTCTTCTCATGAAAATTACTGAGACCGAAGGTCAAGATATAATTAATTTATGACAAGAAACAAGAGTACAAAAGCGAAATTAAATTAACCAAGTAAAACTCAACACGAGTAATATTCGGTTAGATAATACCATGAAAAGGAAAAGAAATCCATTTTAAATTTTATTCCAAGCAAAAAATATAATCTAATAAAGATACGTACATATTGGTAAAATTTCTACTCTCCATTTGAAATCTATTGAATTATCGATATATTGTAATTGATATATCGACCACCACCAGGATTAAAATACAAGTACTACCACCACTAATACTACTACTACTAGGCTACTACTTGGTTCATAGGTTAACGTAATGAACTCCTATAATCGAAATAATTATCATTAAGTCCAATTAAATTATTCTAGTAAAATTCAACCCATGTGGTATGTGGTATAATTAATTCTACATAAAAAAAATTCATTTCGAGATTTTCTTTCGAATATTTAATAACATATTTAATCTTGCAAAGTGTGAAATTTAAAACTGAACATTTGTTCAAGTCTAAAGGCAACACAAAAAATACAACACAACAACGTAGGGATGATGGATGGTGGATTACTAAGGCTTACGAACCAAACAATCGCGAGCTAATTTCTGCTTGAAGCTTTTCAGTTTATATGCAGTCAGTGATAACGCCGGGATTACCTCCTTCATGGAATTCCGTGATCAAATTTAAGTCTAAAAATCGTATGTGAGTTTTTCTACACTTTCACAACCCAAGGGTAAAAGACTTACTGCCCACGCCTATCTTGAAATCTGGAGACCGAATCTATGTGTTATAAACGTCTAATGTTAAATGCCTGTTTACACTGTAACTTAATTAAGTCCAAAATATATCATGAATGACATAACATTAACGATGCGCAGATAGATAAGCCTATTGTAATGTTCACTGATTAGCGTATGTAAATGAACTGCTAATGTCATTGCACAACCCAACAGCTGTCCATTCTAACTAACAACTAGTGAAATCATTTTATTCTTTCTTGATAGTTATCTATATTTCAGAACCCTTCAGGGAAACAGGCTGTTAAATTTTTTCATATAATATTTTTGTGCCATAAATAGGCTATACGTTCTGTCATTAGAATATCAATGAATGTTTGGGAATGAAGACTAATTTTTTTTCCTACGATAGTGTTTCTATGGTCCATTTCACGCTATCGTGGTGGAAACTCGAATTTTCTTGCACCCAGTGGCGGTAACCTATCCTATCTGCGATTTTTTTCTTACGTACTTACAGACCTTGTGCGTCAGCATATCAAAGCTTCAAACTTCTGATATGTTTGTGTGTGTGTGTCCACCCTTACCCCCGGAGTGCCCAACAATGAAGTTGATTACCTCCGGTCAAACCAAATTTCGGTAACCATTTGTTTGAAGTGTGTACCTATGGTTGCCCATTATTGTAGACATGGAATATAATCGATAATTCAATTTTACAATTGTATGAGTATGATGCAAGAAGTAATCGATTTATCGATCGCCAACAAGATTAAAATACTTCTACCACTACTACTAGTAGTAGTAGTACTAGTACTTTTTAAAGTGGTTCTTTTGTGACTTGGGAAAGGCATTTCTGTGTGATCAATTATTATTTTCACATAACACTTTTATTACAGGCTAAATCGCTATCGCAGAAAAAATAAATGGTGCAAAAATATATTGCACAAACTTTCTCCCATATACGTGTTAAAGGCTAGCACAGAGAAAAGTAAATTAAAGAGATAATGAAATTTTACTTTTTACATTTTCATAAAAACTAACAAATATCTAGAACGGAAAGCATCAGGGTCGATCTTTATGTTCAATGCTTTTACTGTGAAATAATAATAATAATAATAATAATAATAATAATAAAAAAAAAATAATAATAATAATAATAATAATAATAATAATAATAATAATATCAATGGCAGTAAAACTTCATATTATTAGTAGGCCTACTAATATACGGGAAAATTCAAATATAAATTGCACCATGGGATGAATCGGTCCCACCCAACCCACCATCACCGATGCAGTTTATTTTATACCACGATCTAGCAAATTCTTCTGTCCTCGTATTATGAAGAAACTCGTGATTGGACGTTGGAGGTGTGACGTCTTACCGCTAGACGAGAGGTGACAGGCTGACAAACCTCGCGGGAGATATAATATGCCACATTTTCGAAACCTACAAACAGTGTATCGTCCTTTTTCGAAAATGCAAGGGCGCTTCGCAACGGCTTCCGCCTCCGCTTCGCGCACTTTAACTTTGTGGTTAGTGTTATGCATTATTTAGTTATATGTAGAGGGGGATACAAGGCACTTGCGACAATATACAAGGACAGTTGGTCACTCTGCTTCGCTCAGAAATAAAATACATCACACAGTCCATGCATATGTGAATATCGAATGGGCGGAGCTTATGGAGCGACTTATATTTGAATTTCACCACTACTGCTACTACTTAGGTTATATTGCACGCTTCAACTGCATTGTAGGTCATGTAATGTGATTAGTATGTTTGAGTGAACCATTAGTCTATAGTAACAGCTCATCTGCATCTATTGTTTAGTGATGTCTTCTTATGTAATATTCAGTTTAAACGATTATAATATCCACTGACATAGCGGCGATGAGTTATGGAAAATAAACAATTCCTACAAACCCGGCGTTTGCCTTTGCGAACGAGGAAACCATGAAAAACCCAAGTCAATTTGGGCAGCCACGAGGTTTGATTTGAACTCAGGACCTCTTGTATGTTAGCCTATACCACCTCGCTGTAATTGGTTTTAGTGTGTTCATTACGACTGAGCAAAACTGACTGCATTTGCAACAATAAGTACATTTGGCCTATAGTTTTCTTGTTGCTAGGGGCAACAAAATGTCATTCATATTTCAATTGACATGTATGTTCTGAAATTCGCATTTAAGCCGTCCTTATTTCGTTTTTATCTTGATATCTATTAAATGTATAAAGAAATGTGTTAAACAAAAAATGTTCATTTTAAATTTCTCTACAACTTTACTGTGGTAGGTTTTCATGTATCGCCTACACTAATGAATATAATCTACAAAAATTGAAAACGGATACGAGTAAAGTACCCCTTAAGTCATTTTTGCAGAAATACGGATATAGCCATTTTATTGGTCATAGATAAGAGTTTCCAATTTTAATTTTTTATTAAAATCGTTAGAGCCATTTTTTCAAAAATCAAAAATTTTAAAAAAGTTTTCATGAAAAGTCTCCTTAATATTTCAGTTGTAAAGCTAAATTTCTGGGCGGTTCGACAAAATTTCGGAAAAGTCCTTATTTCAAAAAATGAAGTAAATACAACGAGCCGTTTACCCGCTGTGCTTGTCCACAGACGGACAGACGGACAGACGGACAGACGGACAGACGTCATTCCAAAAATACTTTTTTCGGTTTCTAGGCTTCATGAAACATGCTCTCCCGGTGTTATCTCGACTTCGATTTTTTGTCACGATCACAATACTTTCTCTATACTACGTATATGGGAGAAAGTAAAAATTATGCAATACACATTAATTAAGTACATTGGAGAATCTCGGAAATTAAAAACAAGAAAAACCTAGCTTGGGAAACTATTTAGCTTTTCTAAAAGAAAGCTATGTATGCCCAATGAAATAATAATTAGAATTTTGCATTTCCCTGTAAAGGTAAATGTATTTTTCCTATACGCTATAATATAAATTGCATTTTTACTTCCTCTGCCCGTACCATAGGTACTGTAGGTAGAGGAAGTAGCCTATTGTTTTCGACCCCAAAATTCGATGTTGAGTTTTTAGCATATATACACGTTTCAAGGCCCCCTGAATCCAAAAATACTATTTTTGGAAACATGTCTGTGTGTCTGTCTGTCTGTGAACACTCTAACTCCAAAACGGAAAATCGTATGAAAACAAAATTTCGTATTTGGGTCAGGTACCTTCTGAAGATGTGAGGATAAGATTGGCGACTATTTTCTCTTATTTTTAAGGGGACTTTACATGAAGAAATTTTCGTTTTTCGCGATTTTCTCGAAAACGGCTCTAACGATTTTCTTTAAAATTTGCACATGTGTTCCTTTTACTGAGAGGTAAAACTTTTATTTGAAACTTTTTTTCGAAAAAATTCTCTGAGGGTAGTTACAAGCCACCCACTGTTCACCCACTGTTTGTAGAAAGTTTGTCTTGCGTGATGAACAACTGAATACGCGCTCTTTCACGGCCTCTTATTCTATATAACAATGTGAAGTGAGAAAGATGTATTGTTGGCCATGCATAGAGTAAAGAAGTATCTGAGGGAAATATTCGATAAATTTCGGAAATTATTCTTTACGGTGGAAAGTTCAATAAACGTCTGCAGTCACTTTTTCTAAGTTTGTTATATAGCCTGGGCTTTTAGTCGCATCATTGAAAGGATAATTAGCGTAAAATTGTGTCTTGCGATTCTGTACAAGGATATGTGAATACTGCTAACTTTTATTTGGACAGAGGAAGTTATGTGACTTTCACATCAGATTTTTTCTTATATAAAGGATAGATCCGATTTCAACATTAATATAATAAACAAATGCGTTGCGGGTGATGTTACAGAAAAGGCTATAACTTACTGCAACGGAAACATGAAAATAATAAACGCGTATATATTAAAAATGATGCAAATGAGTTTTAAAATCTCATATGTAGATACTGGATTTTATTTATTTACGTAGAACATGATTACTTTCGAAATTATATCCATTCTTCCGTAAAACCAAATATTAATAATTAATTTTCAGTACTCATCCAGTTTGTAATAACGCAAAAAAGATAAATAGTAAGCCTACACCATTTTACTAGTCATGAGAGATTAAATAAAAAATACACAGGCCTACAAATCATTATAAGGCAGTGTACACAGCAGCTATTAATTAATAATACCGAAATTAATAACAATAAAATATCGAATAGCCTATCATGCTTACGCAAAAACTACAACCGATCACTTGTAACTTCTAAATCAAAACAAATAAGAATCGGAGATAGAACCAAGATATAATAAAAAATGAGAATAAATAATCTCCAGCTGAACTGGAGCTTTAAAGAGGAAATATAATTGAGGAAGATCCTCTCTTCTCTAATGCCTAATAATTCCTCAAAAATAATTTTCCTCTCAATATTCTTGCTAAGAGTATTCATTACAATTTCTTCAAATTTATAATACTCGTATATTTATCTAACAATATTAAAATACTCCATTCATATTGTTCAAAACTATCTTTATTCTTGAAGTAGATGGAATTCAACTTCAATGATTATTGTGTTTTTGTAAAAAATCATGTTTAGTTATCTTTGATATTCATTTAAGGTACTTTAGTTTTAACATTAAAAAATATCCTAGGTCATATTGGTCTCCTACATTTGTAGACAACTGTAATAAAAATACCCCTCCCATTAATAGTCAAAGTAATCACGAGACACGTTATAATATTCTGCGTTTATTGTAGACAAAGGGCCCATTTATCAATTTTACAATTTTAAGATGGAGTACAAGCCTTATAAAGGCAGAAGTATGAGTGGCGACCAGCCGGGCTAAAGCTATGAGCCCTGATCTTCTGACTAATCTTCGGTGTAGGGCTGGTAACAGATGATGGGACCTGCCTGTTTCGTGCCCTCTAAATTATGTCCAATTTAGATTTACCTTTGAGACAAGTACAATGGAGATAGTGAAACCATGCCACTTATATTACATGGTAATTTTGGAATAACAATATTTTGCATAGGAAAAGGCAGTAATGTAACTCTCCCATGATTCCCGTAGAAGGAGTCTACAATGGCATTTATAAAGACGCGAGTATGATTTTATGAAGCGAGCAAAGCTCTTTTCATAATTTTTATGCGAGTGTCTAAGTTATTAAATCTAGGCAAGTTGCATACGGCTGTTTTTTTTATTCGACCATAATTAACTGTTTAAGTTTAAGTTTTTTTTTAAATATATCTCGTAATTCATGAACCAAACGACCATCGGACAACATCTGTTACTAGTTCTCGTCTTTTCCGATAGATGGCAGGACGCATGGTAACTCTTGATGATTTAACGTGAAAGAACGCACATTAAAAACACATAAAATGAACTGAATTTAGTACAACATAAAAAATTAAAACGAACAGAATTGTTTTTATTTTAAACTCAGGTTATTTATTACGCAGGTTTCATTTGCTGCTCTCCAGGTTTGAAGATCGTTTCGTGTTCAATAGTAAAAACGATAGCACAATTGTGTTAGCCTATAATGAAAATGTATATCGCAACGATTATCATTATGATATCGTTACGTCATACGTAATAAACGTACTATTGTAAGTAGAAAAATGTATGTAATAGGGCCTGTCTTACCACCTGCCGACAATTCCTCCCGATACGCTACTTCTAGATAGCTAACTGGAAGATGTCTTGTAATACCACCGCTGAACTGCTATCGAGAAGAACGCAGTAAAATTTTGTAAAATGATCCTTAGCTCGTTGAGCAAAGAGGTGTGTTTGTTGTAGTTCGGTAGGCCTCCAATAGGTGCGGCAGCTCGAATATGTATTTGTACAATTAAATCACATAAGAACATGTCGTTTTAAGTGCATTAATCAATCTGTGCAATTCTATTTCATTCATATGTGAGCCTAAAATGACATTTTTGTGTAAATTAAATCTTCCAGCATCAATTCTGAAATTCAGGTGGGCAGGTGGCTTCGGAGTGCTGCCATCTTGTTTCCACCAAGCTTTCCTAACTGGCAGTTGGTAGTTTATCAGCCACTCCATCCTCCTAGCGTAGCTGGGAGTTCACTTCCCAGACAGATTTTATGAGATCATAATACTAAATTCTTGGCCAACTTCCAGATAGGTTCTCTGTAATAAGGTGATCATAAAATGGCAAAAAGAAAGGAAAAAGCATGAGACACCCGAGAAACCGCACAGGCACAGCACAGAAAAGCCACAGAACGGATAACAATGTGTCCACTCTTCACTACTCCAATTCCCACAAAACAAGAATAAATAAAACACAAACTAATGAGAGCGACAAACTGTCACGGTAATTGTAAAATTCACACGCTTGAAAACGTAAGGGAATGCGTTTTTAGAATATTTTGACGTGTTTGTGTGTTGCTACTGTCAGAGAGAAACGTGTTGGTATTTCATTAACTTGACACTAGAGTGTGCTCTTAGCGATAGCCATTGGCGGAATTTGTACCTGCTGCAATGAAATTATTTTTTGTCTCTTCACAAACATTATAGCACGCTGGTCGGTATGTTTTAAGAGCTATGTTTAAACCTATTTATTCATTCCCGTAAAAAGGACACTCTTTTAAAAGTTAAACAATACTTTGCGCAAAATCACATTTTGAGTTCTGCGCATATATATATTATATTGCAATCGTGTGTAATTCTGTAATTACAGAGAAACATGAAAATTTGAAGCAAAGTGTTTAATTATAACTGTCATTTTATTAAAACACTGTATTTACAATATTTTCATAGGTAATAAATGTATTTTATTTTGTGTGCAAACAAAATGGCAAATGTTCGTGAGTCAGTTATTGTTTCATGACAAGAATATTAAGAACAAACAACTGTTGTAGGAAAAAAAAACTTTTCTAGCTTACTATGTAACAGGAAAATGGAATTACAGTTTTAACAAAATTACTTATACAGGGAAAAAGTTAATTCTCTAAAGTCTAATAAGATTCACTAACTTCCCACAAGTTTCAGTTCTATGAAGATGTACCAGATTAATTCCAAACTAAAATATTAGTTCGTGTTTTCACTGAAAGCATTATCTTCTCCTAATGCACTCTAAAATGTCATAGTTCCAAAGAGCTACAGAATAATTAAGAACATTGTACAAGCTTTGTTTATGAAGTTATTGACGCCGCTTTACAACAATTTGAAATAATTATCTCAGTGGATGCTTAATAGGTCCTTAAACTCCAATGAACTGCTTTTAAACTCTGTTGTGTAATTGACCCGCGAACCATAAGATATTCACTTTGCAGTAAACTTGTATTAGATATATTTAAGGCGGAAATTTATTCCCCATTATGAGCAGGGTTATTAAAACTTATTATTGCGACGAGTTGAATCTGACTCGAGGGTTAGGGGGAATGGAAGAGAGGAAGTTGTAGAGTACAGAGGAAATGATAAGACTTCTCCATCCCCTGCTTCTTTGCTTTTAACTATGCAATCATAATTGCAATGAGAATTAACTGAAACTTCTGCCTAAAATTTTCCTTCTTCCTCTTCTTCCTTCAAAGCACTTTCGTCCCTCCAGCATCAAGTTCTTAATAAGACTGTTACAATGGCGTATTCCATAAGAATCCTTAATCTAACAAGAAAACTCTCCGTTGTAATATTTAATTTTGCAATTAATCTGACCGCAATAAATCATAGCCAAATTTATTATGAAGAGAATATATGTTACAATAGTCCAATCCACAATAATAACGCTTAGCAGAACCTACAAAAAAATTAAAACTTGTATTGAAATGGAATATGGAGCAGGGATCTTTTTAATTTGAAGTTCAATTGTATTTTGGATGAAAACTGAGATTTTTTAAAATTATTATTATCGTATTTTATTCTCTGGACTTTCCTTTTTAAAATGGTGTATCATACACAATTTCACTGTAATTCTATCCGAGCTATTTTTTTTTTCTGAGAAAATTCAGACTATGGCGCAGGGATGTTCTAACTTTGTCTATATAAAAGGTACCTTTTCTCAGCTCATATTTAACCTACTGTCTTGACAATTTCAAGAATTGTTCATTCAGATGTCTTACATGCATTAAAAATCCCGCTTTTGAATTGGTTGATTTATAAAATATTTACAGATCATAAGGCAATTAAAAATTTTGATAAAATTTTTAAAGAAAAAATCATATTTCAGTAAATAAGTATTTTTATGAAAAAAAATAATTTTTCCAATACTGGCACAGGATATGTATCTAGAAAACGTATAAAATTTTTTTTAAAAAAGATCAAATGCCTAGCTCTAATAGTTTCTGAGGGAAGGTAACATTGTATTTAATATTGGAAAGGTAGGCTATTCCGTTTCCCTTAATACAAGCTTTACAAAAACGAAAAAATCCTGAAGTTATTGAAGTTTGTTGCATCTCTCCCTATACATTTTTTGTTCGAACACACTATAGTACGCGTAAATGTGACTAAAACTATCATAATGATAACCATTAAAGTAGATAATTTCATTGTACACTGAACAATCTTCAAGCCTTTAAAGCAACAATTCAAACTGCACAATAAACTACCTGCAATTAAAATAAAATCAATTCTTTTCACGTTAATTTTAATATTATATTGAATTGAATTTACTTCATCTATATTGATGTACGCAGCTTTGAGGTTAAAACGCCAAGAAAAGCTCTGGGTTCCCAACTCGCCGTCGCCTGCTATTTATCGCTAAAGATGAGACCTTACTAACAATTGATCGCTGAGATACAGAGATTAAACAAATGTGATAGGAAGGGAAAGTTTAGTCTCTTATTATAAACGCCACTCTACTTAGCTTGAAAAATCTGTTTGGTTAAAGTCCATTTTATAGTGGATTGCTCCTTTATTCTAAACAAGAAGATGTACCCAATAAATACCAGTTGAATTATATTCAGGAATAGTAGCCACTGGCCTTATTTGAATATGACAGGATAAGAAATAGAATTCGTGACAGGAGAAACGAAAGCACTCGAGGAACATCTACCCCTCCCCCTATTTTCCACCAAGAATTCAAAGTGGATTATGAGTGGATTTCGATCTGATTCACAACGGTGGAAAACGAGGAGTCTAACCATTGACACTACATCACTGTATTCAATACATCTGTAAAAATAGACCAAAATGTATAATGATTAAGATTTTAGTTGAATATAAATCGTTGAATTACTGGTGTTATTCACTGCACTCAAGAAAACTTATCGTTCCTATGATATGATGATATGGCATCTAATTACCTCAATAAAACCTAGAGTCTTGAACATGGCTTTAATACTGTCAATAATTAACCTGAATTTATTTTATAAGTTTAACAAAAATGGAATATTTATAATCGAAACGCAAATTCCAGGAAAAGAATATGTTTATACACAGATTAGTAGTTATAATAACAGTTATTATTACAAACTCAGTATTATATCGGTACTGCTTCCAAAACATTCCGTATTGACTTAACATCGAAGTAGGAAGGTCCCCTAGGTACAATTAACTCTCCTATTAATCACCTTTGAAAGACAATAAGTTATATGAGAGCAGGTACTTGAAACACGATGGTTAAAGAGTTATTACTCCTACAAACTCTGGAAGTTCTGGTTGAAAAGTTATAGGCATGATGAAAGAACAAAGAACCTTTCGTCACACTTGAGAAAATAATTATCCCTTTAGTTCTGCAGGCGAGATGTTTCAAGCTTGAAGTTGGCATGTCAGAAGTTACCACTTGATGTGACATTTATGACTTCTGATTTGACGTTTATGAAGGCAGACAAATAGCTCATCTTCACTGAATTTATCAGTTCTAGAGTAAGTAGTTACACAAATAGTGTAAGGGATATTGGTAGATTAAGGGAAGGCTACTATAGTTCTTTCACGTGGGCATATTTAAATTCAGGAATATAAATATTAGTAGGCCTATTGTGTAAACTAGAGTAATTAATAGGAGCAGTATTTTTGGTAATAGTGATAAGCGCGAAATTTTACAAAACAGCTTTCCTTAGCTATAGGCCTATCTGGCTCTGTACAGGTAAAGTAAAGTGTTCCATATACACGCCATGGAGGCCCAGAGGGTTCCAGGAGGTTGAGGCTCCCAGATTTTAGACATTCGGTACGTGAAGGTGGTAAGGTTGTCAGCCTTACGCACCGGCCGCCTTTACCCCCAGGATTGCTCCTGGTACTCATTTCTGTTAGAGGATGAGTCGATCCCAGGGCCATAGTGCCACCAGAAGGATTAGGCCAAATGAAAAACTGCAACGACCTCATAGGGAATCGAATCCGCGACCTTCCGGTTTTTAGCGCAGTGCCTCAACCACTACACCACGGAGTACCCCATCTGGCTCTGTACATGCGTAAAATATCAATATTAAGCAAACTGAATCCATGAAATATCGCGAAATTTGTTCGATTACGCGAAATGTCTAAATAAGCGCGAAATACGTCCATCTCATATGTAAATTGAGAAATGTGTACAAAAATTTGATTCAGAATTGTAATATTTTATTTTAGTGCGATTTTTTCTTTAATTTCTTACATAATTCTTCCTTTTCTGCTATTTCTATGGCTGCCGAGAAGTTATCGATACTTGTGATCGATTACAGCAAAGACTGACGAATGTACGCTATTCAGTGATCACGATACACTCCATTTCTGCAATTCTGGAATACCTAGCGTAGAGTGTAAGAGTGTAAAGAGTGTAGATTCAACAGATTTCGTATTTTTATCTACGGTAGTTTGCACTTTTGTGCCTATAAATTACGCCATTTTAGGTTATATAAATGCCAACGTCATGGTTTTTTTTTTTTTTTTTTTTTTTTTTTTTTAAAGTAACAGACTGAGTTTCTATATGAATTCCATAGAATTTTAAGAACATTTAAAGGTCATTTCCTGTGGTTCTACAAAAGAACACAGAGTGCACAGTTCCGTAGAATCCCCATAAGCATAACTATGTAAGTTAGAATATTTTACTTGGCTAAATACCCACGAAATAGAAGTCAACACTGAAATCAGACTTTTAATTTACCAAAAAATACTGTCCCTAGAAATGGAGTAATACATAGCGGATCCGAACATTTTAACTTTTTTTATCACATTTTTCCTTTTTCCCTCGTGTTCCATTATTTCCTTTACTTTTTTCCTTGTTTACCTTTTTCCTTACAACACCCATGCCGAGGCGAGTCTCGAACTCACAGCCTCCTTACCCATGGCTCCAAGGTCTTAGCTACCGCGGCTAAAGAGACCGGCCTTTCAAAGTAGACCATACGAAAAAAAACTCCTAAAACCTAAATCTGTACAATGTACTTCTGCACAGCTCTTGATTACATACACGAATAATGACTATCGCTTTACAATCAACACATTACTGCTAAGTGTGAATTCAGAACGGAAGCGAAATAATATTGTGAAAAAATATTTCAATAATTGTAACATCGGCGACAGAAAATCGATGAAACCGAAACAGCAGCGATAAATGTGGGACACTATTATTATATATGCGTTACCTCGCTAATTATAAAACAAAAGAGTAAAAATCGTATTTCATACTCCGCGTTTATAATAAATTGAAAACATATGAGAAATGAACTCTTGAATACAACAAACCGTCTGTTCGAAGCGAATGCATTGTGTAATGATGAAAAAAAGAGAACACAAATGTGGTGATGCGTTATGAAGCAATACAATAACGCAGGGACCTATACTAGGCCCCTCCATCAGAATTTGTTAAAAACCAGGTGATAAAGCTTTGCAATTTCGCATTTCAACAAATACACATGTGAAAGTAGACACAGAGTGGTCATCCTAGTGCATTACTAGTGACAGTTCATATGAGTCAGTAATACACATGAAGGATGGTAGGAAGAAAGCTTTGGAAGAGCGGAGTCTGACATTGTTGACAAATTTAATAGCCCACCCCATTCACATCAGTTCCATATTATTCGTGGAAATTGGTGTCGCAGTGCCCGCCATTTTTCAGTACAATTCACACAATGGCCTGGAAAATAGCCAGGGATATACAACTACTGTGACAAATTGCATATGTTTCGAGAAATATATTTACGACTGTGTGTAACCCGAATTGCGACGTAGTCGTTAATATTGTTACAGCACCGAGCAATTTATTCAGCGCAGAATGCGCAAATATTTACTTTAGAGCCATGTAAGGAACATACCTATTATTATAAAAATAAGAACTACTTCATTTCTTTTCCTCACTGATATGCTAATTGTTATTATTATTATTATTATTACTTTTTTATTAAGGAATATTCCACAACACAATGGTTTTCCTTCATCCCACAAACATCTTTTGCCTCCATAAGTCCCTGTCCACAGCATCTTCTTCACTTAATCCTTTTCTCGCCATACTCCTTTTCACCCCATCCATCCAGCACTCTTTGGGCTTCCCTCTTCTTCTTTTTCCTTCTACTTTCCAATCCAAAATTTTCTTGGGTATTCTATCCTCTGTCATTCTGAGTACATGTCCATACCATTTCAAGCATCTTTCTTCTACAATTTCCATATTCTTTTCAACTTGCATTATTTCCCTTATTCTATTATTCCGAATTTTTTCTTTCCTGGATTTTCTTGCTGAACGCCTCCAAAAATCCATTTCTAATACCATTAATTAGACTGCTTGTTGTCTACTTATGGTCCAAGTTTCAGCGCCATATAATGTTGTACTTTGGAATAATGCCTGATATATTAATTTTTTTAGTTCTATGTAAAATATTTTTACTCCATAAGATTGAATTTAGCATTCCTATAATTCTCTTCCCATCCGAATTCTTCTTTGAATTGCTAAATTTGTTGTTGCATCCTTTTGTATTGAGAAAGATAAAATCAAACTTTCTGATATATCTCACTTATTTTTAATAAGTTTAAAATTAGCATATACAGTATACAAAAATATGCTAATTATAAACTTATTAAAAATAAGTGAGATATATCGGAAAGTTTGATTTTATCTTTCTCAATAGAATGCTCAGAATGTTTGTCCTTATTGCCGCTTATGACAAACTTAACATCAGATATTTACCAAGTTGTCTTAACAAGTCTTCAGTTATTATGTTATACAAATAATTACTAGCAGAAAAAGGCGTTAGGTGAATGTAATAAATGATTTATTAACAGGTACCTTCAAACACAGACATATTATGTTTTCATACTTATCCATAATTTTTGTTCATCAATTATTTCTTCGCACGAATCACCAACTTACAGGTCAAAAAGTATCAGACACATTTCTTACTTTACATTCACGAAAATCGTTGGAAAGCTTGAACGCAACTCAACCAACACGGTAGGTGATAATAACCCACTTCACAAACGATTGTTGGGATGGTGACTACTGTTCTCCAAAGCAAAGGATTCCTCGACTGCAGAGTAGAGCCCACCATTGTGAGTTCAGGACTTTTGAAGCTACAGCTTAACTCTGACTTCGATCTACGATGAACCTCCTATTTGCTATACTTAACCTGTATAGTCTTGCTTGAATGCAGCCGTCAACGTTCGCTATAATAGCGAATACAGCTCCTATTGATAGTACATAATAGAAGTGAGCAACAACATAATATGTGTCATGTAAGAAATCTATCACTGCTTAGTGCAGAGATCACTTAAAAATGATACCACTACTGGTCTACAGAAGACCTCCATGGTTTTAAGGGGGGAAAAATTCAGGGAACCCATGTGACAGAAAACTTACTTTGAAGTAGCACATGTATTTGAACCCAATACATGAAAATCTGCTAATATAAAAATGTTCCTACTCTTTATGAAGTATGTGAACTAGAGTTTGTGCCGGAAGGAAACAAGACTATTCAAGCGCAACGATAAATATAGTATCTAAATAACTTTCATCTGTAAACAATGAACAAACTCTCAGTAAATAAGACGGTTTTGTAGAGTAAAGTGTCGTTAAGCAACATTTTAAAGAGCGTAATATCTTTCTGCATTTTTTCTGCCCCATAAAGAACCTTGTGCTCTGCATTACTACCCCATGAAGTTACTGTTGTGACAGTATAGCGCAATAAGTTTCAAGCCTCTACTTTCTTACTTAAGATATAAGACGCGGGCATAAACACTTCTCTTGTTCTACTACTCTCTCTGTCAAGCTTATCAGCGCTTGTTTATTGTATATCTGATCTCCCTGATATTCAGAAATTATGGAGACCCCGGCAAGGCAGTTTAGCATAAAGGAGTCTCAGGTTTTTCCTTGCTACACCGACCTACGCTCTTCTCTTACACAGAATTAAGGGTGCATAATTATGATATATACCAACACAATTCTTTTAAGAAAGCTCATTTCCGTGGATATCAGATGGCAGTTTTAACAAGTAACTGGTAGGCCTAGACAGTAGACTATACGTACTAGCATCAAATAACCTAAACATTTCGAGTGAATTATTTAGACACTTGTATTCACGAAATTCCATAGCAATTTTGACTGGAATCTTAAGGGATAAGGTTTTGTGAAAAGAGGGAGATGAATTTTTAACGGCATTAATTTAGGTAAATTTCTGTATTATTCCATTCACCAATACAAAAAAAGCTATAGAAATGAGAGTAAAACAGAAATAATTTCTTGCGTCTTTGTCTATTTATTTCTATCTCCATTTCTTCAAATAGTTCATTGTTTTCCTTATTACTTCCTTATTATTTTCTTCGTTCTGTCATTCATTCATTATTTGGTTCTTTCTTTCATGATTTCTTTTCTATTTTCTAGGCGTCTTATAGATTTCAGAATATTTTTAGAGAAATTTATGAATGCGGTATAGATAACTTTGTAACTTGATACAAAAGTCTAATCATTAAGTGTTCAAAATGTCTGGACAGACTTAACTATAATTCACAGCTTGGTCATTTATGAAAGGAGTTGGCCTATAGATTAAACGACAAAATAATACTGAAAAATTAAATTTCTTACGACCGCTATGTATATAGATGTTTTATAATCTCGTCAGAAAATACACCTAACAATTCAAGTGAACTAGTAAATGCGTGTTGTTTTAGATAGCGATCGCAAGAAATCTAATTTTTCAGTATTTTATATATATGTATATTTATATATGTATATTTATTTATTGTGACTATTTGGTTAATAAATGGGCGGAAAAGAAATCTTATATTCTTACTAAATATTCTTTACTAAATATTCTGTACGTTTAGATCTTGCCATGATAGTTTGTTGATTTCCTTTTCGTATGGATCCTAACGAATTCAATCATTGTTTCAGGTATAAAATTACTGAACTTAAAACAAGAAAGTTTACTTGTTATTCTTTACTTTAAATGTCTTTCCCATTATACAATCTAGTATCATAAATATTGTAGGCTTACATATTATTATAAGAAATTTATAATGCTTCACCACACATAAAATTGTACATTAATTTCATATAAGGTTGTTATGTTCATCTCTTTAATATCGTCTAGGCTAATTTATTCTACCTTCCTCAATCAACCAATGCTACTAAAGTCTCACACTTTAGCTAACCATTAACATCGAAAATATCGAGCCGTATCTCTACGATGGAGCATAGTGGTCTTTCTTGAGCTATTTCTTTTTTGCAACAAGAAATAAAAATAGCTTTATGTAGGATTCCACGTTATTGAATTAGTAATAGCCTTCATCATCTAAGAGGTTAAGAGTTGAAGTAGTGCTGCTGCCATTTTGATTAAAGCGTTATGGCTATTTCTCTGATGAATAATAATGGTACTTCATTACAACTTTGCCCTCATTTTCCACTCCAGTATCTTATACTTTCTTCATATCCATTCATCACTATCGTCTAGGGTATTAAATAAAGCAATTAAGAAACTAACTTTATCTCCGCTCGCTAAGATGATTTCATAAATGAAAGATGAGAGAAACTACAGCAGGGTACTAACTTGCGAGACAGTTCCTTTGTTTAGAACAAGCATGTGAATGCAGGCTTTAGATAGAGTATATTTATCACAAGAGAGGAGCTAGTGTATTATACTTCAAAAGAGGCACTAAATATATTCAAGCTTATCAAAGGAGTTAACACTCAACTTATGTAATCTGTTTGTTACGAAACACACATTTAGAATTAATTTAATTTACGAAGTTCAGTAACTAAACAGGGTATGTAGGAGTTTGATATTTTTTGTGAAATAAAATGGCTGATTTCGATGTTAACTTCCTTCTATTTCGGTGGATATTTCTTTGAACAGTTATTGTATAGGCAACTACATTAATTTTAATGTTGAAAAAGTTTATTCCTTTATTTACGTTATATTCAAATATAGCGTTGAGAAATAAACCAAAATTATTAATAAATTTAGATAAAACATAATTCATTGCAGTAAGTATACATTATACAGGAACGTTTTAATTTTTTCACCATCATATCTATGATATTACAAGTTTAAACTAAGTTCAATTTTTTTGTTTGTTCATGTTCCAGCTTCCAATAAGGAAAATATTTGTTAATAAAAATAACAATTTGCAAATAGAAGTATCAATCACATTCCACGAATTAGGAAGTATGTTGGAACCATAAACTGATTATTACCGTAATCGATCATAACTATAACTTCTCACCAATCATAGAGACAATATAAAAAGAGAGCAAATGACTAAGAGGATGAAAAAGCAATTTTAAACACTAGCAAATGCAGTTTTAAATAATTTCTTTTCGTACCCATTTCTCAATAAATGAACTGGTAGGGATGTATTTCGTGCCTATTTTACAAATTTCATCAAATTTCGAGATAGTCCGTGGATAAATTTGGTGATATTTTAAGACTTACAGTATAATGCTAAAGAAACCCGTTACGTAAATTTCCAAGTTTATCGTTGTTACCAAAAAGTACGGTCCTTAGGAATATGTTAACTGAAGAAAATACTTAACATGAAATCTTGGGCCTACCAATCGTTCCTCTAATAACATTAGTATGCTATCTCGCGACTGCAAAAATACATTTTCATTAGGCCTATACTTTATGAAACTGATTCGATCCCGCGCAGTCAGAAGATTCCCCTCCTCCTGTCGTGTCCAGAACTGGCTAGGATCGATCGACTCAGCCTCTTCTCCAAATGAATACCTGGGGAAGAATATTTTTCATACGAACTCCTGGAAGCGGCAGTAGCCCAGTGCTGGTCAGACTGGCTCCGTCATATTCTGAATGACTAGGTAGTCGTAATACTTATGTTATTTTAAAAATGCAAGAAATAAGCACGAAAATAAGTAACAAAATTACATTCAAGTTAAATAAATTATCAGATTCGTAGAAATCTAATCTTATTCACGGCTGTTACAATATGTAAGGAAGGTTATCCAAAGATTTTCTTATGTGAAGATCATGCGTCTGTCAGTGAAGAATGATTTGTAAAGTGAAAATGTTGTTTCAACGTCTTAGGGGCATGTGTAAAACAACAAAGTTCTTCTTCGATCATTCCTCTTCAAAATCTGTTTTTCCCCCAGAAACCTTTTTAAAAACTCGAGGGTTGAAACCCAACTGAGAGCTAGAAATTTCCGATTATGAAACCCGATGAGTGTTTTCTTAGAAAGGTACGTAAATTTACTAGCCACGGTTTGTTTATTTACGTCACATTAAAGGAACCTATTGTCTGAAATGGAGGATCTCAGGGCAAATTACTGGACGTCTATTCCTGACCTGTTCTTTCCTCCCTTCTTTGTACATCCATTCGCGTCGGGGATTACCCTGATTCTCTATTGGAATTTTGAGGAATTAACGAATCATTATGGTTAAAGCCGTCTTGCTATAGGCTCATGGGAAAAGCGTAAGCTGTGACATCTGCTACACCCTAGCACGCAAATAAAAATAACGATCGGTAAGCAACATGAACATGAACAAGTGTGGTCTCATCTGTACAAAAACGTATTCAATATATTATATACCATTACATACCATTAAGCAGAATTCGTATAAGTATTGGAGTTTAACAACGGTCTCTTACCTGAAACAAAGAAATATTTTAATTAACATAAAGATCTAGTATAACAGAACTACATCACAGTTCAAGCACAATTTAATCAAGTAAGTATGAACACCTACCTAGTCAAAAGCGATAATAAAAACTAAATATTTTAGCATTTTTCAGTTCGTAAGACAATATGGTATTCATTTATTTAAATTTATACATCATTTAGTGTTTTCATTTTCTTTCATATCTTAGGTTTATAATTAAGTTGTATAATTCTTGTAATTCTGGTATTACCCCCTGGGTAAGTGGTAGAGAAGGCCTTATGGCTTAATTTCCGCAAGGTTAAATTCATCTTCTATAATAACAAAAGGAAGTGTTTGTCTTTCTGTCTGTCTGTGCGCGATGCCCAGCGAAATCTACTGAACGCAGAGATCTGAAATTTTAAACGGGCGAATGCACCTCAAAGTCGGATTTTTTATTTTCGCTTTCGTTCGCGAGTTATGAGTGAAAAACTGGCAGAAAACATTGTTTTTCTTTTTCACTATCCAAGCAACAGTTTTCAGTAATACATTTCATTTGTCAAATCAGTTGCAGGTGGCTTTGACGTTTTTTTGTCATAATTTGGAAATAAAAGAATCACTTCATTTTGCAAGCCTACTATGGTGGATTCATTTGTTTATAATGCCAAGGTCCGCAGACATCTGAAATTTTCAACCTAGACGGAAGAGAGATAATGAATATAGGCCTAAATGGGCAAACATTGTTCGATTTGGATGAAACTCACTATGCAGGGTTTTCTGGTCCCGGGAACTCGAATCTGAGGTTTTTTTTCCCCAGGCGGCGCTTTCTAATCGTGGAATTCACTTCAAAGCCGGATTTCTAGCTGTTTCATTAATTATTAACTGGACGTTTCTCTCGAAATAGTCCATCGCAATAGAAGCCGATGACTTAATCGTAGGTGTGGCAGCCTATCACGTTCTGAAAAGCTTAGTATGGCCGCGCAAGCGTACCTATCAGTTTATATATATTATTACTCGACGGCATTTGAATAACCCTGAAGATGGAGTAAGCATGGTCCTCTGTAACACCGGAGAGTTCAAAACTGATCACCTGGCTGATAATGTGAGAGCAATTTATTCAGTCTGTGCTGTATTTGTGCTCTCTCTAAACGTGCTAATTTCACGAGTTTATTTTTTCACACTCTGTATTTTTATGAAGTAGATATTTCAAAGCATCAACAAGTCGCCCATCTGGTAACGGATTGAGTATAATTAAACTGCCATACAAATGTTATTTTTATTACATTAAATGGTTAATTAAGTCAACTTTTGACCCTGTTAAAACAACAGCAATGGCTTTCATCACATTGAATTAATTACATAATATAGTAATACTACTATCTTCCTTATCAAGAAGTTAATGTGTCCACATTTCAGCATGCGTGTGGTATTAATTGTCTGGATAACAGCAAAAAGCTATTACTGGATAAATAACGCCACTATTTAACGACTAGTTCGAAGTTCACATTTTTAAGTATTATGGTAGTATGCTGGTGGAGGGGCAGGGGTGAGGTGGTGGTGGTGGTGGTAGTAGTAGTAGTAGTAGGCCTACTAGTAGTAGTAGTATTTTGCCTGTCAGAGTCAAGGCCATAAGGTGTTCTCTTCCACTCAACCAGGTTATAACAATATACAATGTTAGAAATACAATAGGTCATACAACAGCATACAAAAGAAATTTTCATGAATAACAAACTAATGTAGGCCTATAAGAGATTAAAAACTCATACTTAAGACTACACATAATAAGTAATCAAACAGTATTAGTTTCACTAAAGAAAAAATAATAATATTACAAGCAAAATAAAGAATTGTAAAATTAATTTGCAATAAAACTACAAATTTGTGAAATTAAGCCATAAGCAGTTATAAGGTAAACAACAGAAGATTATCAAGTAAATATACATCTATGAAATTGTTTGCACATTGTTAGATGATATTCATACTACGAAGTAACTCGATTAATGTATACACGTAGTTGAATCTTGAACGTAGCTCTCTGAAAATCCGCATATTACATTTTAAAAAAAAGTCCAGAGGAAAGTTTATTAACAATATTAGTTCTTCTTCAAGGGGAAAAATATAATATATTAAGTCTTTCAAAATCAACTTATTCATTTTTTAATTTACTATTTTGTCTGCTTGCTTTAGTAGAAGACAACTTTCTACAGCTAACATCCAAGGAATAGAATTAGATAACTTATTGTTACTGTTATTATTATTGTTACAATTATTATTAGGCAGTTATGTTGATATTATTATTGTTGTTATTATTACTGAATGCCAAATGGTGTAAGCTACCTGGTAGCCAACCAGCAATTTATTATCATAATTCATCATGCTTAGCTGCCTGATGAATTGCCTTAAGTCAATATTAATAAAAATAAAAAAAGTAAAAACAGGTAGAATTGAAATTGTAAAATTCAACTAGCAAAAAGGCCAATATGTTTCATGGATGCAATAATAAATAATCTGATGTGATGACGCGTGTGGCTGCAACAAGACAAAACACGGAGGTAGGTTAGATTATCGGCACAGCTGCAGGCAATTCGAGTATCCACCAGGACAATGTGAACGGGAAATTGATAAAAAAAGACACTATCGTAGAAAAAAAAATACCAAAAAAATAATAGAAAAGTAACACTGAAATGTTTCAAAAGAGAAGTAAGAAAGGGTTCAATTGGACGCATGTCTGTACTTGCGGTCTGTGTCTGCAGTGTCATTCCACACAAAATATTATATTAAATTTATGAATTTGAGAAATCGTCATTCCACACAAAATATATCAAATTTATGAATTTGAGAAATCGTCATTCCACACAAAATATGATATCAAATTTATGAATTTGAGAAATCGTCATTCCACACAAAATATGATATCAAATTTATGAATTTCAGAAATCGTCATTCCACACAAAATATTATATCAAATTTATGAATTTCAGAAATCGTCCTTCCATACAAAATATTATATCAAATTTATGAATTTGAGAAATCGTCATTCCACACAAAATATTATATCAAATTTATGAATTTGAGAAATCTATAATATTCTAAATTAAAACAGTACTCTACGCACACCCATAAGGTCCTAGCTTCTGCGTCTTCGTTCGTAAATGTATTGGCAGTTTCATTGTTAAAGTCACTACACTGCGTAAGATAACTTATTAATATTTGAGAAAATATAAGACAAAATGAGACTTTGTATCGAACTGTCCAATTCTAGGGATAATCAGTAGGGCAAGGCATTTAATGACCATAAAATAGTGAAAAATTTCAAAATAGAAAATGCATTTATGACCTAATAATAGTGAAAAAAGACCCGAAATTAAAAAAAAAAATTACCAATAAATTTACCATTAATACTTATAATTAGTTTTTTCTTAAGTAATGATAGCTAAAAACAGTTTACGACGGTGCGTTGCATAGGCCTATGAATTTATATTAAAAAACATTTATTTTGTTACTAAAGAAATTTAGTAAATTTATACTAATTGGACACCCTTAGCGAAAAAGAAATTCTTTCTGAACTGGCATGCCCATAACAGTCTGATGGGGTGTCTTCTTTATATCTATATTAATAAAAGGAAGTGTCTGTCCTCCGTCTGTCTGTCTGTCTGTCCGCGATGCCCAGCGAAATCTACTCAACGCAGAGATCTGAAATTTTATACATAGGCGGACTAAAGGGTCGGAATGTGCACCTCGAAGCCGGAATTTTAATTTTTGCTTTCCTTCGAGAGTTATGAGTGAAAAACGGGCAGAAAACGTGTATTTTTTGCGTTTTCGAAGCATGAGTTTTCAGTAATGCAAATCAATTACACTAGGCTTTGGCTATTTTTGTCATACCTTCGACTTAAAAGCATCGCGATCTCTTGAATGTTGTAGCTCACGCTGGTCGATTCATTTGTTTTTAATGTCAAGGCACGCAAACATAATATGAAATTTTTAACCTACACCGAAGAGGATTATTATTATTATTATTATTATTATTATTATTATTATTATTATTATTATTATTATTATTATTATAGGGATAATCAATATTAGCCTAAATATGGTCAAACGTTGTTCGATTTGGACGAAACTCACTATACAGGGGTTTTCTGGGCCAAGGAACTCGAATCTGAGGTCGCTTTTACCAGGTGACGCTATCTAATCGTGATATGTAGTCCACATGATTTAGGTGTTAATATAATGATTTAACTATTATTCTCTTAATTTTTAATTTTTGAAATAATTATCGCGGGCGAAGCCGCGGGCACATGCTATCTTAAAATAATAAAAGGACGTGTTTATCTGTCTGTCCACGATGCCCAGCGAAATCTCCTGAACGCAGAGATCTGAAATTTTAAACATAGGTGGGCTGAAAGGTGGGCGAATGCGCATCGAAGCCGGATTTTTAATTTTAGCTTTCGTTCGCGAGTTGTGAGTGAAAAACTGGCAGAAAACGTGATTTTAGCGCTGTCGAAGCATCAGATTTCAGTAATACATTTCAATGCAGTTGGCTTTGGCTATTTTTGTCATACCGTGGTAATAAAAACATCGCGATCGCTAGAATATTGTAAGCCCACGCTGGTCGATTCATTTGTTTAGAATATCAAGGCCCGTAGACATACGAAATTTTCAACCTACACGGAAGAGGGATAATCAACATAGACCTAAATATGGTTAAACATTGTTCGATTTGGACGAAACTCACTATACAGGGATTTTCTGGGCCAAGGAACTCGAATCTGAGATCGCTTTTACCAGGCGACGATATCTAACCGTGACATGTAGTCCACGTGATCTAGGTGTTAATAAATATAATGATTTAACTATTATGCTCTAACTTTATGCTCTTTTTTTTATCGCGGGCGAAGCCGCGGGCACATGCTAGTCTATATTAATAAAAGGAAGTGTCTGTCCTCCGTCTGTCTGTCTTCCGTCTGTCTGTCTGTCCGCGATGCCCAGCGAAATCTACTCAACGCAGAGATCTGAAATTTTATACATAGGCGGACTAAAGGGTCGGAATGTGCACCTCGAAGCCGGAATTTTAATTTTCGCTTTAGTTCGTGAGTTATGAGTGAAAAATGGGCAGAAAACGTGTATTTTTTTGCGATTTCGAAGCATCAGTTTCAGTAATATATTTCAATGTTAAATCAATTACAGCTGGCTTTGGCTATTTTTGTCATCATACCTCATAGCCTACCTTGGAAATAAAAGCATCGCGATCGCTTGATTTTGTAAGTCCATCGTGGACGATTCATTTGTTTAGAGTGTCAAGGCCCGCAGATATATGAAATTTTCAACCTACACGTAAGAAGGATATCAACATAGGCTTAATTATGGTCAAACATTGTTCGATTTGAACGAAACTCACTATACAGGGGTTTTCTGGGCCAAGGAACTGGAACCTGAGGTCGCTTTTTCTACCAGGGGACGCTACCTAATCGTGGAATACACTCCACGTGATTTAGGTGTTAATAAATATAATGATTTAACTATTATGCACTTAAGTTTAGAAATAATTATCGCGGGGGAAGCCGCGGGCACATGTTATCTTATAATAATAAAAGGACGTGTTTGTCTGTCTGTCCGCGATGCCCAGCGAAATCTACTGAACGCAGAAATCTGAAATTTTAAACATAGATGGACTGAAAGGTGGGCAAATGCACCTCGAAGCCGAATTTTTAATTTTAGCTTTTGTTCGCGAGGTATGAGTGAGAAACTGGCAGAAAACGTGATCTTAGCGCTGTCGAAGCATCAGATTTCAGTAATACATTTCAATGTCAAATCAATTGCAGTTGGCTTTGACTATTTTTGTCATACCGTGGAAATAAAAGCATCGCGATCGCTTGAATGTTGTAAGCCCACGCTGGTCGATTCATTTGTTTAGAATGTCAAGGCCCGTAGACATATGAAATGTTCAACCTACACGGAAGAGGGATAATCAACATAGACCTAAATATGGTTAAACATCGTTCGATTTGGACGAAACTCACTGTACAGGGGTATTCTGGGCCAAGGAAATCGAATCTGAGGTCGCTTTTACCAGGCGACGCTATCTAATCGTGGTATGTAGTCCACGTGATTTAGGTGTTAATAAATATAATGATTTAACTATTATGCTCTTAATTTTTAATTTTTGAAATAATTATCGCGGGCGAAGCCGCGGGCACATGCTAGTCTATCTATATTAATAAAAGGAAGTGTCTGTCCTCCGTCTGTCTGTCTTCCGTCTGTCTGTCTGTCCGCGATGCCCAGCGAAATCTACTCAACGCAGAGATCTGAAATTTTATAAGTAGGCGGACTAAAGGGTCGGAATGTGCACCTCGAAGCCGGAATTTTAATTTTCGCCTCCGATCGTGAGTTATGAGTGAAAAACTGGCAGAAAACGTGCATTTTTTTGCGTTTTAGAAGTATCAGTTTCAGTAATAAATTTCAATATCAAATAACTTACAGATGGCTTTGGCTATTTTTGTCAACATGCCTCATAGCCTACCTTGAAAATAAAAGCAACGCGATCGCTTGATTTTGTAAGTCCATCCTAGACGATTCATTTGTTTAGAGTGTCAAGGCCCACAGACATATGACATTTTCAACCTACACGGAAGAAGGATAATCAACCCTAAATATGGTCAAACATTGTTCGATTTGAACGAAACTCACTATACAGGGGTTTTCTGGGCCAAGGAACTCGAATCTGAGGTCGCTTTTACCAGGGGACGCTACCTAATCGTGGAATGCACTCCACGTGATTTAGGTGTTAATAATTATAATTTGAAATAATTATCACGGGGGAAGCCGCGGGCACATGCGGGCACATGCTGTTTGTCTGTCTGTCCACGATGCCCATCAAAATCTATTGAACGCAAAGATCTGAAAATTTAAAGATAGATGGACTGAAAGGTGGGCGAATGCACCTCGAAGCCGAATTTTTAATTTTAGCTTTCGTTCGCGAGTTATGAGTAAAAAACTGGCAGAAAACGTGATTTTAGCGCTGTCGAAGCATCAGATTTCAGTAATACATTTCAATGTCAAATCAATTGCAGTTGGCTTTGGCTATTTTTGTCATACCGTGGAAATAAAAGCATCGCGATCGCTTGAATGTTGTAAGCCCACGCTGGTCGATTCATTTGTTTAGAATGTCAAGGCCCGTAGACATATGAAATTTTCAACCTACACGGAAGAGGGATAATCAACATAGACCTAAATATGGTTAAACATCGTTCGATTTGGACGAAACTCACTATACAGGGATTTTCTGGGCCAAGGAACTCGAATCTGAGATAGCTTTTACCAGGCAACGATATCTAATCGTGGTATGTAATTCACGTGATTTAGGTGTTAATAAAATAATGATTTAACTATTATGCTCTTAATTTTTAATTCTTGAAATAATTATCGCGGGCGATCGCTTGATTTTGTAAGTCCATCCTGACGATTCATTTGTTTAGAATATCAAGGCCCGAAGACATATGAAATTTTCAACCTACACGGAAGAGGGATAATCAATATAGGCCTAAATATGGTCAAACATTGTTCGATTTGGACGAAACTCACTGTACAGGGGTTTTCTGGGCCAAGGAACTCGAATCTGAGGTCGCTTTTACCAGGCGACGCTATCTAATCGTGGTATGTAGTCCACGTGATTTAGGTGTTAATAAATATAATGATTTAACTATTATGCTCTTAATTTTTAATTTTTGAAATAATTATCGCGGGCGAAGCCGCGGGCACATGCTAGTATATTAATAAAAGGAAGTGTCTGTCCTCCGTCTGTCTGTCTTCCGTCTGTCTGTCCGCGATGCCCAGCGAAATCTACTCAACACAGAGATCTGAAATTTTATAAGTAGGTGGACTAAAGGGTCGGAATGTGCACCTCGAAGCCGGAATTTTAATTTTCGCCTCCGTTCGTGAGTTATGAGTGAAAAACTGGCAGAAAACGTGCATTTTTTTGCGTTTTAGAAGCATCAGTTTCAGTAATAAATTTCAATATCAAATCACTTACAGATGGCTTTGGCTATTTTTGTCAACATACCTCATAGCCTACCTTGAAAATAAAAGCAACGCGATCGCTTGATTTTGTTAGTATATCTGTGGTCCATCCTAGACGATTCATTTGTTTAGAGTGTCAAGGCCCACAGACATATGACATTTTCAACCTACACGGAAGAAGGATAATCAACCCTAAATATGGTCAAACATAGTTCGATTTGAACGAAACTCACTATACAGGGGTTTTCTGGGCCAAGGAACTCGAATCTGAGGTCGCTTTTACCAGGGGACGCTACCTAATCGTGGAATGCACTCCACGTGATTTAGGTGTTAATAATTATAATTTGAAATAATTATCGCGGGGGAAGCCGCGGGCACATGCTGTTTGTCTGTCTGTCCACGATGCCCATCGAAATCTACTGAACGCAAAGATCTGAAAATTTAAAGATAGATGGACTGAAAGGTGGGCGAATGCACCTCGAAGCCGAATTTTTAATTTTAGCTTTCGTTCGCGAGTTATGAGTGAAAAACTGGCAGAAAACGTGATTTTAGCGCTGTCGAAGCATCAGATTTCAGTAATACATTTCAATGTCAAATCAATTGCAGTTGGCTTTGGCTATTTTTGTCATACCGTGGAAATAAAAGCATCGCGATCGCTTGAATGTTGTAAGCCCACGCTGGTCGATTCATTTGTTTAGAATGTCAAGGCCCGTAGACATATGAAATTTTCAACCTACACGGAAGAGGGATAATCAACATAGACCTAAATATGGTTAAACATCGTTCGATTTGGACGAAACTCACTATACAGGGATTTTCTGGGCCAAGGAACTCGAATCTGAGATAGCTTTTACCAGGCAACGATATCTAATCGTGGTATGTAATTCACGTGATTTAGGTGTTAATAAAATAATGATTTAACTATTATGCTCTTAATTTTTAATTCTTGAAATAATTATCGCGGGCGATCGCTTGATTTTGTAAGTCCATCCTGGACGATTCATTTGTTTAGAATATCAAGGCCCGAAGACATATGAAATTTTCAACCTACACGGAAGAGGGATAATCAATATAGGCCTAAATATGGTCAAACATTGTTCGATTTGGACGAAACTCACTGTACAGGGGTTTTCTGGGCCAAGGAACGCGAATCTGAGGTCGCTTTTACCAGGCGACGCTATCTAATCGTGGTATGTAGTCCACGTGATTTAGGTGTTAATAAATATAATGATTTAACTATTATGCTCTTAATTTTTAATTTTTGAAATAATTATCGCGGGCGAAGCCGCGGGCACATGCTAGTTGACAATAAACCTGAATTAAAATGAACTATGAACACTTGGCGGAGATTCTCAATTAAAAACGATTGTCTGCTGTCTGAAAGTAATGATTTGTACATGGAAATGCTCCTCTCTCTCCACTGAAACATGGCCTAAAATGCCGAAAATGACCTAAAAATTGCAATATAAAGCAAAATACGTAATGCAAAAACAAATTTCTCTTATTTAATCAATTATTTCATGATACACATTTATATATATTCGAGCTATCTTTTAACATTCATATAAAAAAGATGCAAAATCATCAAATGCCTTGCGCTAATAATCAGTGAGTGAGTACCCAGAAATACTTAGCTTCGCAGTGACACAGTTATGTAAATTTTTAGTTTATTCAAAGCCTCTTGGTTACATCCTACAGAGACAATTAGAATGCAAACGACCAAACAGAAAGAAGAGTTAAACTCAGGATAATGGGGTTGCAGGTGTGAGAACGAGGGTGGATACCACCTGTTTCTTCCACTAGGCTATTCGCAGAGCAATTAGGTATAAGCAGGGCTGCACAGTAAACCTCACATACAAGAATGCTGTAGGATTCAATCCCGGATCAACTTAATGAAGTTAGTAGAAGTTAGATCCTTCGTTTGGATCGGACTTTCGGAATGGATTTTTGTTCTTCCGTAGTTCGTCAGGATAGGCTGATATTTTTTTAGTAAATAGATGTTTTTAAATGTACTCAATTCCAAAAAGAGGTAGGCCTACATGAAGACAAAGAAACGACTTAAAATATTACCATGTCCATTAAAAAATAAAACATCCGAAATTCTGGCACCTTTACTCTCTCACATAGCCTCAATATGCAGCAGTTCATAAGATAAAGTATAGTATCAGGGAACTAATATAATTCTAAGTTTCGAAAGATAATAATAAATGCATGTCCGAGTAAAGTTATATTAACAGAAATTCTACGAATGCTTCGTGTCACAGTCTTCGGAAGAAGGCGTGCATTAATTGCTGAAACACAGACATCCAATTTCAGAGCCCGATACAATAAATTATTATTTTATTTACAGTAAAGCTACCTATGGTTAAAGCTAGAAAAAGAGTCGCTGAAAACATAAAATGGTTGACTTGAGGATATTATGTTTTCATTTATGGGCTTGCTAAAAGTTTGTCCGCAGTTAAAACAGAAAATAATAAATTTAACTGTACTGTATTACTGCAGTTCCGTAAAATTTTGCATGATAAATTAAAACAAATCGACAATCCTTATTTGCCACTCAAACTAGTAATTTAAAAGAATGATTCCAAAATAGAAATGCTGAACTATAATTTTGTTTGTTTTTTGTTTAGTCCAGTTAGACTGAAATAAAATCCAATGTTATAAATCAAATATTCCCGTCAGTAATAATTGAATTTAACTAGAGAAAGCTTGACAGAATAATAGTTAGGAATAATTAATTAATCTAATGCAAATATGAAAAGTAGATTAGTACTAAAACAGTAATGAATATGTCGATATTAATTTTTATTACACCACAAAGCGCTCAATATGCACCTACCTAAGTAATACATATTCCAACACTCCTTGAATACATATTTGATAAATTTTACATGTGTTAAGATATTATGAATTATCGCAACTATGAAATATGTTGGAAAGGTGAAGTCAGACTGAAAAATTCAATGTCATTTGAATCAAGATCTTCGGCCCTCCGTGTCGCTGCTTTTACCAATTGCGCTACCATGGCAACATGCCGGTACAACATGAAATTCTCCAACTGACTCAAATGTCCCGGTACACCACCAGGGGTTCTCAGTGTGAGATACCAACCCAGTGGCGACTTACTACCTTTAAGTTCCTTAAGCCCCGGGCTTCATAGTAAACCACTAGTAGGTCAAAGTGGAATGATAATTCAGCTGTGTGTAGGGTAGGGTGGAAAGGACTGAAAAATTCAATGCCATAGCCGGGATTTGAACCAGGATCTTCGGCTCTTCGTGCCGCTGCTCTTACCAATTGAGCTATCATGACAACATGCCGGTACAACATTGTTAGTATATATCACAGACCTATGCTATATAACCAAAATATTAAAGTATCGTGGAAAATCTGCTATGCCTAATTAGAAGGTTTTTAAGAGGCGACGTTTTGTGATTGGATGTTCATAACGAGGAAATATGTTATGTGTGCAGTAAGAATTAGCTTCTATAACCTTCATTTATGTTCCGTAGTTTAGTAACTAATAAGTAAGGCAAGTTAGGCAAAATGCCTTTTCTATTGGGTGTATATATTAGAGAGTTAAGCATAGATAAGCATGTTTCCGTACATTAGGGAAAGTAGGGCCAGTTTTTATTTTGTATTTTTTGCCTATTTTAAGGTTGAAAGCCTTTTTTTGCCTGTTTTGGATCCTTATGCCATTTTTCTGTGATTACACATTTTAAAAAGCACATAAAGAATTTCAATGTACGAAAGTGACAAATCCATGTCACAAAAGAATTTATTGATGATCTTGTTCCCTATAAATGCATTTGTTTTCAAGCAGTCGAAAACTTACCTCCTCAGACGATTCAATTAAACTCTGACGAAGGCTGACTATGACAGTTGACATCTTGAAAAACATATTAGGCTATTGTTGCTTGTAATAAAGAAAAGTAGGGGTACTGAATGCGATGAGTAAATTATTAAGTCTCTTGTCTGTTTTGACTTTTAATAAATGCCTATTTTAGGTATTTAAAGTGCATCTTTGAATGTCTGTTTTAACTAAAACAAAAGCTCAAACTTCCGGCTCTAATAAGTAGACTTCGGATTTTAGGTAAAAACCTATTTTAATCCTTAGGTGATATATAGACGAAAACGTGTATATGCATGTTTCACAAGTGACTATGCCTAAAACTGATACTTTTATAGGACCTAAAACAACCTATTATTACGTTAGAGAGTAAAATTGCCTTTTTTTCTTGTTTTTCCTCTAAAGTTCAAAATAAGTTATTTTTTATTATAAATTCTAGCATTTTTTTTCAGTTCGTACTAAATGTTTAGCTCGAAATGTGCAGTAGGCCTAGATAACGCATTTATGACGTGGTTAAATAGTAAGGAATGTTTCGTCTTCAGTAGAAAAATTCCTTGGAATTCCCAAGAAAATATAGTGTTTTTCTCCCGACTCCCACATCCAGTGGGATTAGGCTTTCAATGTTATGGTAGTATTACTGGCCCTAGTAATAGGTCTACATAATTCTGTGTACCATAGGCCTATATCTGTGTTTTATCATGAATATTGACTAAAGGTGACTTCAATAAATATAATATTCTGCATTGCTATTGAGATATTTCAGAAAATTGG
This sequence comes from Ectobius pallidus, assembly GCA_964059195.1. Taxonomy (NCBI): domain Eukaryota; kingdom Metazoa; phylum Arthropoda; class Insecta; order Blattodea; family Ectobiidae; genus Ectobius; species Ectobius pallidus. Next base: position 128,322,401 of record CAXKWD010000008.1, read on the forward strand.
CAACTTAACGATTTTATAAGAGACTATTTTACGATTTTTAGAACCTATTTTCCAATTTTTAGAGCCCATTTTAGGTACCTAAAACAGCATTTTTAGCTACCTAAAAGTCCGAAGTCTACTAATAAGTTTTACAACACGATATTTTTCTAATTATTGAGGATTTATGTTTTAGTCACGATCTTTCTAGGACTGTACGATTATTACGCTTTATAGCATGCAGTATTTGTTAGCGAGGAATACCTACATACCACATTATGAATCATTTTTTGCTATTTTGAACAGTTTGAGAAAAATGCAAAAAATCGTAGGACGATCACAGCCCCGCGAACAAAAGAAGATATTACGTTGATATTGTGTACGAATTGCGTGCGACGAAAATTCTGCTTCATTCAACTACGAAACCAAACTCTCCGAGATGTAATATAGAAAATTGTTTCTGGATCTGGTACAAAAACGATAAAATATTATCCATTAGCGAATGATATTTTTTATTTCCTTTTCTTTCATAAGAATTGTGCATTTAAGAGATGATAGTGAGAGTGGGAAAACGTTTTTCTTCTAGTAAGAAACTGAATACAGATAACGAGGCGCCGGATACAGGTCCATTAGGGTAAGTAGGAAAACAATAGACAGATAAAGAAAAGAAACTGAAGCCCAAGTATTTCATATGATGTTATCCCTATCCCTGCGTCTTTTATTTTAAATCCGATCCTCTTTTATGTAAGTTTAGAATCTCTTCACGTTCAGTAAATACGACCAAGACGAAGATTCATTCAAAAAATATACGTTACCTTACAAAATCCAAGAAATGTGTAGTGAGAAAGAACGCCGAACCCTTAATCTGTAGCCAGTTCACAAAATGAGACAAATTGCTTTATTGTCTTTCCAATTAGAGGCATGTTGCAATTCGATACCCAAAAAACCAATTCTTCAGCCAACCGCTGCTACTGAGATAACGATAGTGTTCGTAATTTTAAAAAGTTGTTTATTAAGCCTAACCTATATAAAGAAGAGCTATCAATGCCGGATCGTCTTACATGGAACAGGCTACTTGTATTCTTCCTACAGTATTCTTGCATTTATTTTGTTAATGCTGGTTTCTTTCTTGAATGTCTTCTCTCTTTACTTAATCTTTACTTTATAGGGAAATAAATACAGTATGTTATTATTTTTAATGTCACAGTTTTATAATTACTATCCCTGTATTTCTCTTAACAATGCAGGGCCCACAAACGAAGATATTTCCACTGTCTCATTCTGGTGTACAGAATCCTGCTTACCTCAATACTTAGCTCTCTTTCCAGTCGTTTTCATTAGGCCTATCTATCATCCTATGCCTCTCTACAGAACTTCACACTATTCGTATTTCTTTACAACAACAACAACAACAACTTTTCGCTTCTGGAACTCAGTTTAAAAAAAAGTATTAAGCCTACGTCACATTTAGTAGTTCTCATTATTATTTATGTTATGAGGTTTGTCTATTACAATTTTGAATGCAAATAATGTCCACAGGAAACAAAGCAGACTTGCAGCAGAAGTGCTACCATTAATTGTAAGGAATGCGCATTTTGAACTCAACTATATTTCCTAGAAAACCTCCACTGGAGGTACAAGTACTTCTAGGCAGTAGACAACCGTTTTCATTTGAGAATCTCCGCAAAGTTTTCATTCTTTGTTTTTGTAAACAACCATAGCCATAAAGAATTCAATTTTTCTTTCATTTTAAATTGTATCTGTTTGCTTTGGGCAATTTGAAGGACATACCAGCTCGGAAATAGTTTTTTTTCATAAAGAATGTCGAACTAGTATTTATTTACTTACTTCGTTAGTAAAAAAGTTTTATAAAGTAAATTTAAATTTATCACTGTCAACCATTAAATTTATTTCAAAATCCAACTCTTCACTTGTAAAATAAAATAAAAAATAATAAAAAAAATTACAAAAATCAAGGGATAATTTATTGATTTTTTTTTTTAATTTGTGTAATGTTTCTACTGTTTTTAGCCCATAAATGATTTTTTTGCTATTTGTTGGTCATTAAATGCTTAGCGCCCGGCCTAACTATTCCTATACTTATTACAAAGCCGCTGTACACTAAATTGAGTAAATTGAGTTAGGCCTAGCCTACTTTTTAATTCAGCTTGGACTATACATAAGAATTACGTAGACCAGTGGCTGCTGAATATTAATAAGCTTAAATTCTTACAATCAACGGAACAAATTCTATAGAGACCCAAATTTCTCTGTCAAAAAGTACTGTTTTAAGGAGCAACTACAATCTTCTGACCTCTTATTTGCATGTAGGACCTAACTTCAAGAAAGATTTCGGCTGAGCACATACGTCAAATGAATGGACAACCTCTAAACACCGCCTCGCAATTTAGTTAAACGCTATTACATGAAACAATGCAGTGGATTGGCTGTAATCCAGAGAATATGCTAAAACGGCTTATCTCGAGAATCCCATTACCCTGAAGTGTGGCATGCACCATTAAACAGACATGTTAATTTATGCTTTCAGGTGTATATAATGCATGAGTTTAACGGCTTCAATAATAATCATTATTGTTTTGATAGTCTCACCATCGTATCATCACTTTCACACGTAAAGAATTTTAGAAATTCTATTCTCCTTTCTTAGGTCTATGGCCTATTTATTTCCCCGCTTTACCTTGCCTATCTATGAGCTATTTCTAGTTTTATAGTAGGGATGAAGGTTGGCCTAGAGGCCTAAATGATGGGAAGAAGATAATACCATGATTGAAGGTTAACTTGTAAGGTACTACTGAAACTGTCAATGCATGGGAGGTGAAGGGTCTGCTTTTTGGCGCACGCGGTGCAAGTTTCATCTTTGTTAATACATTTCTTCAGTCTCTCAATATTTCTAATGACACTGTTGTCAAGGGTTTTAGAAGATTCGCTATTTCTATTGCACAATCATTTATATAGTATTTAGAGTTCTTATGTTCCGTGTCAATTCAATTCAAGCTATTATATAATGTATGATTCTTTTTCTTTGTTTGTTCTGGATCTGTATGGTCACCTGGATTGCCAGGCAGATGACTTGAATAGTGTATTTCTCTCTCACTAAGGCCCGAAGTTAATGCTCTACCAGTAATATGCATGCAAATATGCTATAACATTTGTAAAATATGTTCCACAACCAATGAAATATGCTCTATCGTTTAAGTAATTTTAATACTTAACGTTCTCTTGTTAGCTAAATTGCATTAGCTATAAATTAAAAAAAAAAAGTAGAAGTTGTATAAATTACGTCACAACGCTTTTTTTAAAACAAGTTGATTGCAACAGAAGACAGAAATAAGTAGAAAGAAAAAGCTGAAGTGTGAATAAGAAAAACAGGGAGAAAAGACAGAAACACAAAGGGAGGATCGTTAGTAAAAATAAAATAAAGTATGAAGAAAACTAGAAAGAGGAAATGATAAGGTAATGTAAAAGTGAAAGAGATAAAGAAAAATCGATGAACAACATAAGAAAGAAAATACCAAAATCAATGTGAAAAAAGGGGAGGGGCTGGAGTGGCTGTGTGAGGGAGACAGAGAGAGATAAAATATAAGAACAATAGCAAGACGAAGGCCAGAAGCTTCACATGGATTTTCCACTGAAATCTTGAAGTATAAAATAATTTTAAGCGAAATATAGACTACTATTTTTGTACAGGTATGGGATAAAACGATAGTAGTTCCTATAAATGATGAAATGACTGATCGTATATTTTACCATTAAAATAAAATTACTGTCAACTATGATTTCAACGGAGAGCCAGTAATAAAAGTTGCAGTATGTAATTAAAACGACACAATGTAACAGACTGCAACATGAAGATATCCATCCTGGCATGTGACACAACTGTAATAAAAAAAGGGATACAGTACATCCAGAACCGGATGTTACTGTGGTTATATTTTAGTAATGCTACTGAAGAAAGAAATGTTGTGACATGTGTGTAGCCTATAAAAAAGCTCTAAATAAAGAACATTATGTAGAAATATTCCGGTTCGTGTTGTTTTTTCTTTTACTGTTTGATAATCTATTAACAGACTTCAGCAGTCATGAAAATACGAGGCGTATTTTTAAAGTAAGTAGGCCTACCGATAATTTTTTAAAAAATAACAGAATATAATTTTCCAAATAATTTATTATTATTCATAACCTTACACCTTGCCCTACTTCTCCACATAGTCAACGCCGTTATTCAGGCACTTGTTGTAACGGGAAACCATTTTTTTTATATGCCATCGTCAAAGAATGATCCCGCTTGTGATGAAAGCCATGTCTGCACTTCTTGTTTCGCAACATATCAGAAGTTCAGGAACTGTGTTTACACCAGTAGGCATATATCGTAACTACGTGTTCTATTATTGAAATGTTATGGTATGTGTGCATTTCAACCGATGTTCAATTTTAATGAATACGATACAGGGTGAAATAGCGGCGATGATCAATGTAAGTAAACACTCATGTCAAATTGGCCGACCACGGTGTTTGAACCTAGAGCTCCCAATGAGAGTCCAAGACGCTATCATCTCGGCCACCTCGCTAGGTATTGTGGAAATTGTGTTTAAGTTATAGTTTTTCTCTGTATCTCTGTCACATTCACACAAACACTACATTCCCCATACACACGTATTCAATGGACCTTAACCATCAGATTGCCGTATTTTTCGGACCATAAGACGCACTTCTTTACCTTGAAAACAAAGTCTTGAAAGTTGGGTGCGTCTAATGGTCCGAAGTAAACTAAAAATAATTAAAATTGCGGTAAATATTGCCTGTAATACCACAATCATGAAGGTGTTGTAAGGATAAGTTAGTTGCAAATTTTGGCACAAACTGTACATCAGTGCCCTCTAAACAGCCTGACACTGAGCACTGAAAGTGATTTGCAGTGAATCCATTGTAGAAAGTCATGATTTGTGTATGCAAGGAAGTATATTATTCTCTTTTTAAAAAATCATTTAGAATCACATTGATTTTTTCCATTAAATTTTCCATCCTAAAACTAAGGTGCGTCTTATAGTCCGAAAAATACGGTACTAGACACTTATTCCAATTCAGGTCCATAGAATTCCTACTGATGAAATAACTACTTCGAACTCTTTCCAACATAGATCCTAGTAATGGATGTGATAAAATTTACAGGAAATTGAAATGACCATAAACATATAAAATGAGTAGAAAGGGAATAAGTGATACTGAGGGAAAGTTGGCATATGCAGATGATACAAGAAAGAAGACGTGTTAGGAAGGAAGAGGCATAATAATGGAGAGAAGGCTGAGCAGGGATATGCTGGAAGAAGACGAGGGTTAAGTTCTTAATGAAACCCTTTGTTATCCCCGTCGTAGCTTGGAGCTACTGGTAGCGGCAGAGCGCTGTTGGGAGGCTGTGAAAGATTTATCTCTATGATACCTCAGTATAGCCCGTTCAAGAGAAGCTCTTCCAGAATAGTCGGTTACCACGTGCGTATGCTTAAGAAAAAAAAAACCACCAAGAATAATCCTTTAAATAGATTATACGTTTTAAGAGAGGATGTGGCATTTAACAAGCATTTACTTAGTTCCGGAAATAAATAAATGTCATCATTCTAATAATTAATTAACTTAATTACCTTAAAACTCCACCAGGAGGCCCTATGCTCGGTGCGCGGAATGTGAAGGAATTGATTTGGTTTGAAATCAGACAGTTCTGATTTTTAATTACCATATTTTACGGACTATAAGACGCACTTTTTTACATTGAAAATAGAATCTCGAAAGTTGGGTGCGTCTAATGGTCCGAAGTACCATTATTAAATTATGGTAAATATTGCCGGAATATCCTAGTTATAAACAACAAGATATTTACAAATTTTGGTACAGACTGTATATCAGTGCGCTTGTCACAATCGTAACTGGAAGCCAGGTATACAATGTGAAAAGAAAGGAATGTTGAGTTCTTTTATACGAAAGGAGTTGTCTCCGCCGGGTGGTTTAAATGAAGGCAATGACCTCTAAACAGCCTTGTACGTACAAGATTATAATTTATTTATGCAATGAAGTAGGCCCATATTATTCCCTTTAACATTTTTCATTTAGAATCACATTAAATTTATTTTCCTTTAAATTTCCATCCTGAAATCAAGGTGCGTCTTATGGTCCGGAGAGTCTTATCGTGCGTAAAATACGGTACCCATTATGAAGTTATTGGTGACCACACATTAAAACAATCTCTAAAAGATAATATGTACGGTTAACGCTATATGCTATAGTAAGCCTATTTATTTTTTTTGCTGTACGTCATTCGACGTTCTGTGAAATTTGCAACGCTTGAGGCCGTAATGCATACGGTAGTTATATTGTTAGCGAACTTCATGTAACATATTCAGTCTACCTCATCAATACCTGCTCTGACGACTGATACTGTGTTCGATAAAGGGAACATGCCTTTTAGGAAAATTATACTGGCAGAGCAAACGTTAAATACGATATGCTGGTCTGAGATCGTTTGTGATTCACACGCAATAGAAAGAAAGGTAGGTAAACCTTGGATCAACAGATATATCTGTGGCTTGGTTCTAAAAGGGCCAATGACATAAAACTTGCTTTTGAGATAACTGACTTCTGAAGCCTTTGTAGAAGTAATATTTTTTGCTGAGAACTTCTGACATTATTATTATTATTATTATTATATTATTATTTATTTAAATTACATTTACAAACTTATATACAAATACAAAAATACACAAATAAACAAAAAACATTTACAAATTTCAAAATTAAGTACAATACTTTTTAAGAAAAGAAAAAGAAAGAAAAGAACCAAATATTTATTTAGAAATACACCCGAATGAGCAAACTGCTCGTGCTCGGGTGTAGATTCAGAACATCAGAGTGGAGAAAGAGGAGAAACAAAAACAAAGTGAGAAAGAATGACACACTTATAAAAAAAGGTGAAAAATGGCCTCTAAGTTTTCTGTATTATATCTATTAATAGCAACATACATTGGCACTTTCATTATACGAAAGATAAAGACTAGCCGAGCTCAATAATGCATAAATCTAGTTTTTGTAAGAAATTTACATTGGCTCTTTTAGAACAAGCCACAGATATATCACAGATAATGAAGGGAGTACTTTTGAAATTGCCGACAATAGTTTGACAGATATCTAATGTAGGCAAAATTCTAAATGTCCTCTCGTTATGTTACAAATAGCTGATAAGCTGGGCCCGGATTTTGATGACATGTCATCTTTTAACTGGTACATCGTGGACTTTGCCCACTACTTCAGGTATTCTGATCATGACTCCTAGATTACAAAAATGGCAATTTTAGGGTCATTTTTGTTCATTTTTTCAATTTTTCATTTTTATGACGTTTTTAGAATTCAATGGCACTATTTGGTCATTTTTTGACCATTTTGTGTTTTTTTTATTCCCACATTTCATATTTTTAGGTAATTCTTTTTAAATTTTAAAGTCATTATATTTTATTTTGTGTTGATTCTTGCATTACATGGAGTTTTTGTGCATTTACTTACATTTAATATTATGAGAACTCTAAATAATCAATAATTAAATAGATCTTGTTATAATCTTGATTTGGATAGTGAAAGACGGTGTCTGCTGTTTACATTTAACCGTATGTGCCAATTAACTAAATGCAAGCCTACATAATGGGGTCAAAAATATTAATGTAGAATAGACACAAATCTGATGAATAAACTAGCATTTTCACATAAATTTTTGGGTCATTTTTCTGTATTTTTCCAGTCATTTTATAGCTCATCTTTAAAGTATTTTTAGGTCATCAAAATCCGGGCCATTCTGATAAGCTTGCAAAGAAATTACATCCTGGTACTCAAAATATTGTGATGGCAGTGATTTTTAAGAATGATTAACGGGCTTTGTTAAAATCTACAGCAGGTTCAAATGTGAATATCAATCACTGAAGTACTAAATACCTAAAAGAATGCAGCACGAGAAAAAGTAGACACGCAGGACAAAAAAGGACTTTAAAAAAATAGCAAGGAAATATAGGAAACCTAGAGTGATGTTGGTTGATGCAGTTAGCCAGAAAAGGAAGAAGACTACTCACTCAATGAGCAGGAGGAAGAGGAGGAGATGATTTGTTTTTCTATTATTTAACGTCGATGGTGTACTGCAATTTAGTCTTTCGAATGTCGCTCGAATACTGGAATGTTACATATAAACGCACATAAATGCCATTGACTTGGGCCGGGATCGAACCCGCGACTGAGAAAGAGGAAGATGAAGACTTTTATAGTCTGTAAGATGTATGAGTGAATAAAAGTATCAGTTTCCTAATGTAGCCTATAGCGGTTAGGGCTTAGGGAAATAAAACTTCCAACAGATTAAAGGTTTGTCATAGTTATTATGACATCGATCCGGGATCAAACTCGGAATCATTGGATTGTGTATGAGCTTACTCTACACTACAGTCTAGTCTATATTTTGCTTTTAGAAGTTCATTTATTATGATTAAGCAATGAGGAGAAATATGATCTATACCGGTAGTCATACTTTTTTCTGTATCTTTGAACATGATAATATAGTCTACTACAAATCTACTGTTTATAAAAATCAGCCTATACATGTTTACCTAAAACAATTATTCTAAGTTGTAACAAGGTTATGGCTATATCAAGGTAGTCCTCTTCGTGTGACATCTTTCTTTGCTATATAACACGTAGTAGCCTAAGTTTATTATTTCTAATATATACATAATATTTCAATTATGACATATTTTTTCCTCCATACTTTCGGTCGACATTAACGGCATATTACGGTACGAATATTATTAGATGAGCTTAGATTTGCATCTGCTAAGTGTATAAATAAAATCCGGATTAACAGATCCTAGTTTGTCTACACGGTACACTAGAAACGAACAATAGGCCTACTGTACATACCGAACGACATTAAATACTTTTTAGTGTAATTAATTATACAATAACGAGATACAATTTTACAAACTTACGGGGAAAGATGGAGGACACAGGGAAGATAAACTGTCACCGGAAAAGCGAGGCTCAGCTCGAAGTCACAGATATCCATTTTCGAGGAATCCGACATAATTGCTGTAAGCCCTGATTTATGAGAAGATCATAGAGAAAACGAAAACTTTCCTGACATAAGAAAGAAAAAAGCACATATTTTGTTGATCCAGCAGAGAAAGATGTTGAGGTGGCTACTTTAATATTAAGAAAACGCGCCATGTATATGGGAAGAAGCTAGACAGGAATAGAAAAAAAGTCTATCACGCGTGATACTGACAATTTAAAGTAGCCCATAAATTACACTCAGCTATAAACTAGCATTGTGGTGCAATTGGTTAGGGCACAACGCTACAAACCGATAGGTTGCGGGTTTGATTTGTTGAGATTTTTCAATTGACCTACATCTTTTGATAGCACTATGGCCCTTGGGTCGACTCAGCCTCTAACAGAAGTGAATACTAGGACAATTCTGGAGGTAAATGCGGCCGGTGCTTAAGGCTGACAACCTTACCACCGTCACGTTCCGAGTATTAGAAGCCTCAACCTCCTGGAACCCGAAGGGTCTTCACGGCCTGTGTAGGGACCACTTTACTTTATCACCCGAGTGATAATGTGAGCTAGTTCGGCACAACCGGTTGCAAAAATGTTGAAAAGAAAGTCCTACTGAGAGGTTCACAGGTGAGAAAGAACGGGACACAATGCTAACTTTTGGAACTTCTTTCTACCGGGACGAACCTTTGTCTTTTTGTTTTTCTTTTCAATTTTCAGGGTAATCAGATATATAGAGGGAACAACCTACATATTATCAATTAAATAGCAGCGAAAGTTTTAAAAATAAAAACATTATTTAACGTTTAATAGAATGTTACTTAAATACAACTTTGGATAGTTAATGTTGATGTTATCAGCCTGTGATTTTGGCTGTTCATTAATCAATCAATCATTGATCTGGGAACAATCCTGTGCATGGGTTTTATTTTATCGTATAAACATTAGTAGAAAAAATAAATTTAATTTATGTACCGGCAATTAAAATTATTGATATTTTACGACAAAAAATTGGAAAGAGATAACATGAAACTGATAAGCAGCTTTATTTATATAATATTGTAGTCTAATTAAAAAGGTTCTGAAAAAATTTAGCAAACCGGGTTTGAACAATGAATATTTTCCGTTTTTTACCTCATCCATTCCATTATGGAGCATAAGAATTGCTATTTTAATTTAACAGTTTGATTAGAAAACGTGTTACGGAATGAGAAGACCTAAACCGTGATCAATAATAAGAAATTCTAAAAATCTAAGAATGTAATAATTAGGGCAAGGAATTTGATGATTTTGCATCTTTTTTATATGAAGGTTAAAAGATAGCTCGAATATATATAAATGTGTATCATGAAATAATTGATTATATAAGGGCAATTTGTTTTTGAATTTCCTTGCTTTATCTTGCATTTTTCGTCATTTTCAAGAGATACTCATTTTTTGGCTATTTTAGGTCATTTTAGGCATTTTTATGTCATATTTCAATGGAGGTAGAGAGACCTTTCCATGTACAAAACGTTACTTTCAGACAACAGACAATCGTTTTTATTTGAGAATCTCCGCCAAATGTTCATAGTTAATTTTAATTCAGGTTTATTGTAAACATCATAGCAGTTTGTCTTGTAACAATAAACAATTATTTTTTCTTCCTTTTTAAATGGCACATATTTGCTTGGAGCACTTTGATAGGCATGCGAATTCACAAAGACTTTCTTTTTCGCCTAGGGTGTCCAAATAGTATAAATTTACTTACTTCTTTACTAAAAAAATAAGTGTGTTTTATAATCTAAGTTCAAAAATATATAATGCACTGTCATCCATTAAATTGCTTTTAACAACTTATTACTTAAAACTAGGGCTGTACCGATTAATCGATTAATCGGCTCGATTAATTGATTAAACATTTAATCGTCGATCAATTACATTTTCCGATTAATCGGTTTAGTCGAATTCTGAAAAAGGTTTTTCGAGTAATGGGTCAAATGACCAAACTCCTTTCTCTCCTTTCACATCACGTGCCATTCAGCCTATTGTGTCCAAACAATTCCCGTTATTCAGAAACCTGAAGGGTGGTTTAGTCAACAAACTCGTGTGTCTCAAGTCTTGGCTGAAAAAGTAACCAGAAATGTAAGTTTTCTATATATTTTTTAACTAGTTAACTAATAATGGTATTAATTAATTCAAGATTTCTTCTGATTATCGGTAGTGTAGTAGTTATTAAACGTGTAAAAAAAATTAAACGTACACTTTGGTTTCGTTTAAAATACCGACCTGTTTGTCGATTAATCAGTCGATTAATCGGTCGATTAAAGTCAAGCGTTAACTCGATTAGAAATTTTAATCGATTTTCAGCCCTACTTAAAACTAATTATAAGTAATAATGGTAAATTTATTGGTCTTTTTTATTTTGTGTCATTTTTATGCTATTTTGAGGTCATAAACGCATTTTTTACTTTTACATTATTTTATGGTCATTAAATGCCTCGCCCTAGGAATAATTCTGTTTAAAACCCTCGAATATATACCGTAGTCATAACTGAATCTTGAAATATCCACATCGAGTTACATTTTGTCTCTAAATTACGGGGATATAGTACCGCATTGGTATGTAAGAGGCTAAGAACGGGGCTTGTGAAAATTTGAGCAGGTGTACAGAACTTCTGGCTGGAGGTCAGGGTCAATGTTCGGAACCGTGTAATCCTATGCCCTCAGGCAATTATCTTCTTTCTCCAATAGAATTTCTACAAAGTAAGTCTGTACGCGGCAAACTTTGTAAAACTGGGACCCGCATCAAAATTCGCTTACTCGAAAGATCTGCAAATTATTTCTGCAGAAAAACTCTCCGTCTGCACTGCAGATATTAGGCCTACTTCCATAACACATTCGTAACACATCTTACTTTTACACGAATGCATTGTGCCGGTATCTATAAGAAATGAAGTTTTTTTTTCTCATTTATCTTATTAGATGTGTTATTAATAGGCTTTACATATTTTGCACACGTATGCTGTTATACGCCTTAAAATATTATTTAAGGTTATTTTTGAAATGTTTACAATGCTCACCGCAATCGAAATGTTCGGTAAGAATAATAGCATGCTGTCAAATAAAGATTTTATAACCACTAACAGAAAGTACAAAATATGCATTGGTTAACTTGTTAAACTCGGTCTCTCAAAATCCAAACAATTGTCGGAAATATTATATAATATTTTGTCCCGTAACATACTGGAAAAATCAATATTATACGAGGAAGCCTATTTATACGATAATCAGTATTCTTTTAAAGTGTAAAGGCCTTCATGTTTTTTTTTTTTTTTTTTATCTCAAAATTACTGTGTGCTATGTCCTTTAAGACACATTACGAGTTAACTAGTCCTTTCTAAAATGAAGTGAAATTACAGTGGAAACAATAATTTGAAGGTGGCAACCATGGCAGCGGTAAATGAGATTTGAACATCAAAGGCGAAGTGTGACAAAAATAGAAGACGTTCCAATCAATCTCATGATAGATCAATTGAAAACGAGAGTTCATTTGCATTTTGAAAAGAAAATATACTTGCATATTGAATTTAGTGTTTCCTGAAGTTTTATTCCCTAAATATCCTAACAAAAATAACCAAATTGTTTATGAAATTAAATAAAATTAGCGAAAAATATACTGAATTGATTATAAAAAATAATAAATCTGGCAAACATTTTAACAAACACTAGATGCCTCTAGTTATATTAAGCCTGTCTGAAGACCAAGGTCACACAAACAGAAAGATGAGGCCAACTGACTATTTATTCCCAGTGACCTCGCTGAGAATCGAACAAGCCATTTACCAGCTTATAACCAGGCTTTAAAACTTAGTGCCCGATCGAATATGTTAACAGCAACCGTACCGTACAGACTTTGCTCGGCGTATGCCCTAGCTACCATATGCTAGTTCACGTGATAGTAAACAAACCGAAATACAGATATAGGAAGACCACAAAATAACTTCTCATTATCTAAACTCACATTACAAGCATGCAAAACGATACTTTCTCCTGTTTGTGTATAATAGTCCCTCCCAAATGTTTCAATATATGTTTGCGTTTTAGAACACTTTACTTTCGGCATGCCGAACACGTATAAACACGCACAATGACAAGGTACACTGTTGACCAATTTGAGAGGCACCGTACCACAAGCGCATTCACTTCTCAGTACTGCTATCAGCTACTGTCTTATCAGCCTACGCAATCAACCCCCACCCCCTATACTCAGGTTGTTGGTAACCGGAATCAACTCCCTCTGTGTGTTCGGGCACTAAGTTTTAAAGCCTGCTTATAACGCAATGCAGAAAAAACGCACAGTGAAATTAAAAACATATGGGCTATATTGTTAACATGCGGATATATCTTCCATCTCTTCAAGGAATGCCGAAATATTGCGAGAATCTGATGGACTCAAGATTACTTTTTGGGGCCAAACTTTTAATTTTAGCTGGTTTTAAAGCTTCTATGTTTGAACGCAGGAGTCTTGAGAGAAGTGCAGAGAAAACAGAATCGCTTTGGACTGCCCACTCATCAAACAGTTCAAAGGGTCTGCACTCTCATTAATAATTCCGAAGCAACGTGCGTGGTGTGTGGCTTGACCCGTACAATGTACAATATTACGAGCTCATGTACAATAGGGACTGGACCATATCAGCACCATGCACAGTACATGCATAATAAATGCTACAATCAAATCTACATAGCCTAACCCAACTACTGAGTTCTAACGTAGGCCTAGAAACCATACATAGTAATGCAGGAGAACATGAATAAACTACCACAGCTTAAGGAGGCATACATGTTCAATTACTGAAATAAGTTAAGCTTGTGTTTTATCTTTCTATAATACAAAAACCCTGTTCAGTCCAATATTAATCGATATCCCGGGATCACAGCAATAAAATAACACAATAGCATCATTCACTAATTTTATTCTTGAACTTCAAGTTTAATCATTAAATATAATTTCAAAAGAAGAAAATTATCAAATGCTAATACAATTTGATTAAAGCAATACTCCCTCTTTACAGTACTTTCCATTCTAAATCAAACCTCTCTGTTTTAAAATTAAACATAACTCATACGTAAATAATATTCCATCTGGAAATACTATGTCATTTCAATTGCACTTTTAAATTTACTTCTGCCATGCCTCCTTCGATAAGTTTGTCGATTATTTCCTGTAACTTACAACGTTTAGAACAGTTTTTCTCATAACTATATCAATTTTTAAATAAATTAATTTTTTCGTAGAACCATTTATTAATGGTTTTATTTATTTAATTTTTAACCTTTTCACTGCATATGCGTAGTTAAAAAAAACCATAAAGGCAGAGATATAAGATTAATACCTTAATAAGTTACTTTATAAATAAGATTAATACATTAATAAGTTACATTCTCTTAAAATGTGAAGATATTTATCCACGTATTAAAATTACCATTCATGGCAACAAGTTATTCCATCAAAAGATTAAATGTCTATTTCAAATTTATAGCCTACTAGTGATTTTACTTGATGAATGCTTTTATCAAAATATAAACTTAGCTCTGAAAGCGTTAAACGAAAATGTAAGTTGTAAAATGTATAATTCTTAACAAAAACAAAATACTGTTCTTCTCTGCATAGGTTTTTACCTGATATAGGCCTAACTTACTATTAATAATAAAATATTTTTATATTTAAAAATCATATTGATGCAAAAATATCTTGGGATCATCCGAGAAACTTAACATACCAAAGGGTTAGAGGAAACGAAGAAATTAAATTTTTACTCATATGTTTTAGCAAGTTAAAAGTGTGCATGCCCCCGTAAGTGGTTTTAAAATAAAATTGCGTTTCATCCTACATTTTGAATTTCTATAACTTCAGTACCGTAGTGTATTTATACAGCGACCTCTGTGAACATGAAAGGATAAGTCCAGGCTATATTAATAATGTTTCCGCTTCATGAAGACAGCAAAAGAATTGGAAACATGGGAGAGAGCGCACATGACATTCCAACAGATGGCGTTCATTCCACTGAGAAAAATGTTATATTTGCAGAAGTGGCGACCAAACTATTTACTGACCGTACAATACTTCAGCATGTTGCCCGACCGCAGCGAGTTGTTCGTGAAGATAAAACGAACATCGCATACTGTACTCTGATGCAAAAACAAAACCGCATTGCTTACTACCATTTGTTAGCATTTTAACACGATTAAAGTTTTAAAACCGGCATTTTTATTTCAAAATAATAAACACCAGCATTCTTTTTCTTTCCGCCACAGCCAGATGTTTATATCCAGCAAAACTCTCACCAACTGCGACTGCATTATTTGAATTCCTCTTCTGTTTAATCCACACTTCTAGAGTCTGCTTTTACGCCATAAATCACTACAAAATTCCTTATATTAATTAACACAACCAGAATCACTTACTATATTTTTTTTCCTCGCCCAGTAGTTAACGCTGCTTTTTAAGGAATTCGGTCCGATTCCAAAGGTAAGTGGGATGGTCCGGAACCGTGTGCCCTCAGCCTCGTGATAATAGCTAAGTATCATATAAAAAAAAAAAACTAGGTTAACACCAAAGGCGTCTTTAAAATGTAATGAATAGGCTACTTTCAATAATTTTGTAATTTCTAATGTTTTTGTGGTAAATTAGAAATTGTAATAGTTTGGAAACTAATCGTAATTTATAATAGGAATATGATATAAACTTACATATATTTTTATGTATCTTAGGCCTAATAGTAATTTGAATTTTTGTATAAATAATGTAATATTGTTTTTGCCTGGTAGAGCGGAAGAGAAGGCTTAATGAAATTAGCTCTGTCAGAATAGATAAATAAAGATGCGCTGTACAGCAATAAAACGAAAACTAATTAATCAATTAATTACTGGTTACAACTTATTAGTTCCAAAGTAATCATACCAGCACAAAGGAGGAGTCTTTTCGCTAAACGTGGGGTCAAAGATGCGGTACCACACTCATAGCATACATTTTTGAACTTCACAATTTTTTCTCATACGGTAACAGCCAATTTTCTATTTATGCCTCATACCAACCCAACGACAGTACTGCATTCAGGAATTACCTTTCTAAATCTGACATGTGGTTCCTCTGTTTGACGATTCATCACTACTTCTATGGATGGAGCAGATATAAGAACGTTCCATAATTTATACCAATCGCATCAGCAAGCACAGAAGTTTGCCACAGAACGTAGGCTTGAAAGTTTGAAAGTGTCTCGACTTGTGTCACGTAGAATTGTGGGCTGCAGGAGGTTTTAGGTGATGTTTTTACGTTGCACTTGATGTCTTCATCTGCTTGCAAACTCGTGGTAGTACGTGAATTGGAAGCCCTCCAAAATGTCGTGCAGCCTGAGAAATAATTTAAAACTACAGCTACATGGAGAGGGCCCATGGGGCTTCTGATACAGTAATACTATACTCTCTAGCACACTCATGACCCGTAAATCACCGGCTACACAAAGACAAAAATGAGACTTCTTTCCCTCAGAATAAAGTACCAACATCTCTAAGTTAAACTCACAAAAAGACAGGTAAACACAGGTTTAAGACTTAACATTTCATTAATCAGCAGACTCTTAGGAATTAAAATAAATTTTTGTGAGCAGTAGGGCCGGGATTTGAAAGTGTTAACCTATTTTTCTCCCACCTTCCTAATTAGAAAATTTTAACGTAATTTTCCGCTCCATACTCTTAGCTTCCGAATATAGTATGGACCTTATAGAACCTAAAGGGCTTAATCGGACTAAAGAGCCTAAAAGGGGCTAAAGAGGACTTTTGCTGAAAAAACTAGGGGCTAAATAGGACTTCTGCTGAAAAACTAGAGGCTAAAGAGGACTTCTGCAGAAAAACATGATTTTTAAATAGATCTTCGAATTAATCCAAAGAAAAAAAAAATCCCTTTAGGCAGGCCTACAGGCGGAGGTAGATTTCGAAGTGCTTTTGGTTTAATTTATTGTCGCTGCATAGCACTCTTCTTCTTTAGCCTTGGCATGGCAAACCTGCAGTAATAAGAACTGAATTCGGTAAAGAGGAAGAGCCTACAATCATTTGTTTTGACAACAAGAATAGGATATAATATTCTGGGAGGCCGTGCGCAAGATTAGCAATGAATAAAAATAGCAAAGCCGCTAAACAAGACAAAATTATGATATTATAATAATTCTTTTAAGTGTTATTATTTTCAAACATTAAAATCTCGCGTAATATGAGAGCTATCAAGAAACTATTTATTGATTTGTAGAGTACTCATCAAGAGCTTTTCAACGATACCCCACAAGACGTGGTTTCAAAAGTTTCGAATTTTCATCCCCCACCCCCACCTCCACCCCCACCCTCACTCGAACCCCCGAATCGTTGGTGTCACTGTGAACTCCATAGGGAGTACTCTAATTTATTCAAACAAAGTTTCCCTCTATACCTCATAGGGGCCGAGATATACATTTTTAAAAATTTCAACCCCCTCCCCCGACCACCCCCTTGGGCCAATTTTGCCCATTAACGAACTTGTCCGAACTATTGGGCCTAGAAATAACATAATAAAATTTGGTTCAAATATCTTCAAAATTACGGCCGCTATCGTGTAAAGATATATATATATAAATATATATATATATAAATATATATATATATATAAATATCACAAAATTTTTTTTTGAACGGGCGGTGGTTTCGTACTTAGGGGAGCATGAAACGTAAAGATATGAAAGAATTTTTCGAAAATCATAAAGTGGTATCCATTGCAATAGGTAGATTTTTCTTCGAAAATCTACCTAATAAAATTTATTTTCACAAATTTAATACGTGAATTTATCGATTTTAAGAAAATATATTAAAAAATAAATTTATACAACGCACTAAAATTAACAATGTACCTGTCACTTGTCTTTGTAACTCGAAAATGTGCCGCCTCGCCATCGCAGGAAATGAAACTTGAGCCGTCTGCAAAACTTTGAAATCTGCAAGTAATATATTGTAGTTTCAACTTTCAAATAAGGTGCCGACCGACCAGTAGTATGGCTAGTATATGCATATACTAGCCTTGCCGACCGACAACAGAGAAGTATAGGAGGGTCTATGTCAAAAAGTTATAATACAATTTTCGGTGTTAATTTAGTGTTTTATTAAGACGGCTAAAATCGTTTGTTTAAAACCTAAAAGGGCTATTCCACGAAAATAAAAGGCTAAAATACCTTTTTTAAAAATCCTGACCCTAGTGATAAGTTTGTTGTGAAGTGATTTTTTGTTCATTCTTGTTTTCTAATATAATATGATTGAAAATATTTTTTTTGCACGACTTAACTAATTAGTGGTACTTACGAATGTTGTTGCCGTGGATCGTAAGTTGACATTCCCGCACGCAATCTTGTTGCTATGGAAACAAAAACAAATTCCATGCTGTAAGAGTTTCCGTGCGGTAAGAATTTACTTACGCCACACATCATAATACAAGCCTTTATGGACAAGGCCCCCAGGACAAATATTCGGTTCCCATAACAACAAACACATGCTAATCACTTTCTGAAATAAACATCTATCTTCAATAATGTATATACATAATATTTTCAGGTAATATCTCAATTAATATAATTAAATTGATATAAATAATCATCGTGCAAAAAATAGCATGCAATACTCGTGCCGTAAGCGCATAACGGATCTCGGAAAATTGAAAAAACTCGGCGCGAGCGCCTCGTTTTTTAAAAATCTTTCCTCAATCCGTATGCATCGCTTACGGCACTTGTATCGCAATATACTATACTTTAAGATAAGAATAAGAACTAGTTTTATAACGTAATCTCAAGTTAACTGTTTGCACAATGCATGCTCAATACGCTGAAGCCATACTAAATAACAAATTTGGCGTTTATATAAACGTTACATAAGAAGGCTGTCGAGTTCTATCTCATTATCTGTTTAAGTCCTTCCTTCTAACTTCAAAGGCTGGCTTCACGAAGATCATTTACATCATCGAAACGGGTGTTTGAAATTGAGACTAGTGAGATTTGCACTTCACTCTGCATTAATAAAGGATGATATATTATTAAGAAGGGTAGGCCTACATTTTACTCACGCAGTAGTAATTTGGTAGACACTAACATGCACGATCATACGAATTATAAGCTTACAGAGCGTTAATGATCAACACTGAAATAGTTTTACTCTGAATAGAACGATAATCTAATACGGGAAGCCACAGTCTCAGACATACAATTTTGGAAAAATGGGCCATTACGGGAATTAAAAGTCCATGCCCAACTATCAATAGCACAAAAAATTGTTGAAATTTGCTATATAGGGTCTTATCTTGAAAAACAAAATTTATTTTTAGTTGGTTAATGAAATCAGGTAAACTGATGTAACAAAGTGACAGAATGCTTTTGTTTAATCAGTGATAATTTAATTATGAAATGTAAAAAATAAGTTATTTACGTAATCGATTTCAGCGTTAAGCTCCAGATCGATTCATTAGGCCTAAGCAGGCCTTAAGGAAGAACAAAGGTATAAAATTTGATAAGATTACAGCTAAATGTATTGCAACTTCCAAACCCGAATATGAACACTGTAAAACAATACGTTGTCATGAGACCTGATTTGCATGTGATAAATTGTCTAATATATTACCATAAAATAGGCACTAAATTGGGCGTAACTCCGGTACCAGTCAACCGATTTGGTCCGAAAGCAATATGCTTCGTCCCATGGATGTTATAAATGCGTATACCAAGTTTCATGAAACGCTGAAAAAGCGTATTTCAGTTACCGCGTGTATAGACACGGACAGACAGACAGACATATTTTTCTGTCCACCACACACGCTCATAAAGTACCATTCTGGCACTTAATAACAACGGCGTTTTCATAATTTATTTATAGTTATCATAATTTGAAAAATTTATAACCAGATATCATAAAGGCATGCCACTGCATTAGCATAAGCTTATTAACAATCAAGTTACGACTCTGTTTTTCTTCTCTTTTACTTTAAGTATGAACTGGCGGTTGTGACAACAAGATAAAAAAAATAATAAATTTTACAAGTTTTGGTTTAGCATAACTTCAAATTAGCATTGCAAAAGTTAGTGACATAGGAATTTTAGCAGTATCACAGAAGTTTTGACCCATAGACCAAGGGTTCCCTAACTAAAATCACTTGCCTAAGATCTTCTCCATTGAGAGTGTCAACATTTAGGAGTTGTTCATTAATATTCGGTATATTAAGCAGGCACAGCTGGTGTGAATATCTTGTGTTGGAATAAGAACCTTGAAAATGTACATTACACACAAAAAAACTAAAGATCTCGCACGAAATCTGTGCCGATGAGACCGTTACTCTCTCTAGAGAGACATGCTATTGTGCGAGAAAGAGAGGTAGCTTGGGCTTTACAAATAGAAAGGGAGGTACTGTTGTGCGAGAGAGATAGGTAGCAGGCCAATCGACGCTACAGTCCCCACGAAAACGTAATGAAATAACTTAGGCAATCGGCACAGATTTCGTGCGGGATCTATACTTGAAGCTGTGTTGGGTCATTTGAAAACATACGTGAAACATGGCTCTCAATGTTCACCGATGTAAACAAGAATCAGTGCTGTGAACAAGAACATACTTGAACGTCGTATTTTAATTTCCCTTTTTACTTCTTCTATCAGTCCCACAGGTATTATAGGTAGAGCAGTGCTTTAGTTGGAAAATATTTTACGGGGGTACTCACCTTACTTCAAAATTTTCCATATCGCCTCATACAAAAGAGTTTTAAAAAACCGAGCACCTTATCAGGATAGCCAACATGTAATCTAAGGAGAAAGTAATTATTGTAGAAATGCGCACGAAGGTGAACATTAGAACGCATATCTACTGCGAATTTAATAGTGTTTGTCATTATTAACAAATACACTCTCTTATTGAATTGGACATTTAATAAGTATTTTAGGACAATATCGTCATCTTTTTCCCGGTATGGTAGAAGCAAAAAAAATTTATACCGGTACACAGTACCGGTGCGTACCGGCCCAACTAAAGCACTGAGGTAGAGGAACTACTGTGTCCGACCCCGAAATTGGATGTCAAGTTTTTAAAGTAAATGTAGTTTTATGGTTCCTGAATTCAGAAATGCTACTTTCAGATTTATGTCTGTATGTATTTGTGAATAATCGAGAACGAAAAATCGTATAAAAACAAAATGTTATATGTTGGTTACATATCTTCTAGGGATGTGACACGAAGAGTGACGATAACTTTCTTCTTACTTTTAACGCCACTTCACATTAAGAACAATTGTTTTTCGCCATTTTTATTTGAAATACGTTTTCATAAAAATTCTGATAGTCAAAAAAAATCCGGAAGCCTAAAAATCCAGGAACCCTAAGGAACTTCATGGTCTGTATTATAATGAGCACTTTCCTTTACCGGAGTTATAATATAATTACTTATATAAATTTAGTTCACAACAGTTCTTAAACATTTTAACAAATCCTCTGAAGTACACTACTGCACTTTAATCTTTGTATTACTTCATCTTTCATCCAAATTCCATAGAGGATTTTCCTATCTCACACCAGACGATGACAAATTCTTCCTTACAATCTTCAGAACTCATACGATCCTCTTTTGTTTGCAGTTGCGTGCTCTCTGCTCGAACTACTTTTGCAGTTTATATTTGTGTTGCTGCGAGTTTCAAAATCGCATTAAATAAGGGTATTTAGTCTTGGAACAAGAGTTTAACAATTCAACAACTCTACGTATTGCAAACTTCGACAAGTTTGTTAACGAGCCATGTATTTACATAATAATTCAGTAGTCTCTATAGTTGCGCATATCGGCGACGTGAAGGTTACTTCAATGAAATTTCAACGCTCCTTCCACTTCAGTGGATTCTTACCCCCATATTCATTAGCACTTTTAAGCTATAGGCTACAGCAAGTTTTATTTCTTAGTATTTTCAGGTTTAGAGGAAATAACTAGTACTTTTAATTCAATTTTCTTATGTCAAAAATAATTCTATTTTACATTATGCTACCATCACTACAATTCCCTCGCAGAAAAGACCCGCATTATCATATTCTTGAACTTTGTTGGGCTGTTTGCTGATCCTAGGCCCAAAACAAACTTTTACAATTTCTTGGGAGAAAAATGCAAAGTACGGTACTTCTTCTGGATATGCTATCTTCATAATTATGTTTCTAAATCTATTATAAAGATTTACGTTCCTAAATTTCTTGGTATCGCCTAATTACCTGTTCAGGAATTATTCAACTTGTTCTCCCATACTCTATTTTATTATGGACAATTTTATGCTTCATTTCACTGTATTTTGTAATTTTTCATATAATATAGGCTTATTTCTTTTGTAACACAGCTATTATTATACTGGTCGAGAGTAATAGGAGGCCTTTCTAACTCTGTCAATTAAATCAAAACAGTATCATTATAATTATGCTTTTTACTTCCTCTGTCTGTATCATAGGTATTATAGGTAGAGGAAGTATTGTTTTCGACCCCGAGATTCGAAGTTCAGTTTTTAACATAAATACACGTTTTGATATCCCCTGAATCCAAAAATACTATTTCGGAAACATGTCTGTGTGGATGTCTGTGAACAGTCTAGCTCCAGAACGGAAAATCGTATGAAAAAAAAATTGTATTTGGGTCAGGTACCTTCTGAAGATGTGATATGAAGATTGGCGACAAGTTTCTCTTATTTTTAAAGGGGACTTGACATGATTTTTTCACGAAAACGGCTCTAATGATTTTCTTTAAATTTTGCTAAAACTTTTATTTGACACTTCTTTTCGAAAAATTATCTGAATAGTAGTTATAAGCCACCTACTCTGAATACGCGCTCTTTGCAATACGGCCTCTTGTAATGGAAAATCGTACGAAAACAAAATTTTGTATTCGGATTAGGTGACTTTTGGGGTTGTGAAATGAAAATTTGCGACGACTTTATCGTATTTTTAAGGGGACTTTACATGAAGAAAATTTCGTTTATCGCCATTCTTTCGAAAACGGCTCCGTACTAGGGCTAACTTTTATTTGGGCAGAGGAAGTTATGTGAATTTCACATAAGATTTTTTCGTGTAAAAATGACCCCATAGCAGTGTCTCAGACATTTGACTTGACTTTATTTCAGTGTTCTTGTAGGTTTGTTTTATTGTACTATTTGATAACTACTTGATTGAACCCCGCAAGGATAATTAGATTTGAAAATAGGCAAAATAAGTTCACTTATTGGATTTTGTTGAATTACGCTAGGTAATTTGATTCAGTTGAAAGGTTATGGCTGCGGGTCATGCAGTCTTGTAGAATTGCTAGAAGTTCCCATGTGAAATCAAGCAGGTACCTAGACGTGTTGCTTCTAATAATGAATTAGCTGCTTCACAACACTCTCCAAGGAAAGGAAAACGTACTCTTAGCTATCTCTCAGGATTAGCATGACAACAAGACTTCCCTATTAAACAAGTTAATGCTGCATATACATGCATAATGTCTTCTATTCTAAACTTAAAGAGGACCTCCTTTTTAAGTTCTACACTTTGCAAATTCTTATCTGTGAAGGAAGATATGAAATGGCATATTTGTTTACAATCTTGTGTAATTCCAAGTTACATGTTGCCTGTTAAAGTAACTGACTTTCATTTTATTCCTATTGTTAACAGGCAGACTGCGACATAGGCTTTTTAAAATTCACTTAGCCTAAAATCATTTCAACCTAATAATCATTTTCTTTTAGCTTAGGTTTAAATGTTTCATACATATCGATAGCGAATATGATTTGATTTGTATAGAATAAGAGAAAATAAGATTAATTACATTCCATAAATGAAAAATATTTAACTCAATAGATAATTTGAATGTGGAACATGTTCAATTTATGAGTATTACACATAATCGATTATTATAATACTCATGTTAAACCTAAACATAAATAAATAAATAGAAGATATTATTAAAGACGAAGTCGTTAAAAATAATAGATTGCTAAGGTTGAGAATCAATAGCCTATATTCATCTACTGAAATAAAATGCAGACATACTTAGATCATGGTTTTTAAAAAAATTTGAATGATAATTTATTTTCTAATAATACTTTCATTGCATTAGGAAAACAATTGAACAGTTAAATGCGTTCATAATAAACAATGAAGCTAAAGGTAAACGGAGCTTAAATTCTTGTCTAGTATTTATATTGTAAATTTCATTATTCTTGGTAAATTTACATTTAAAATACGTAATGGAATTTCCCTATACTTAGTACCGAAATCCATGACGTAGATAGAATTATTCTTAATAGCCGAGAATTTTGATACATATAGGCCTATCATCATGACTCTTAAAATATGGTATGTCAAAATAATGTCATCATCATTAGTAGCAAAATCAAGCTATAAAAGGTCTTGTAGTTCTAGTTCAACTCATGCTTTTAAAATGTAAAAAATGGACACAAAGAAGTGTAATTCATAAATGTTCCAAGTTTAACAAAACATTCTCATAATGAGATACGAAATGCCTCCTTTTTAAATACCAAGGATGCAACTTGACAAGATATAATTACAAGAGAGTTTAGGATTGTGTAGATTGATCAGACTTTAAGATATGAGTAAGACATTTCCTATTTGTTTATTCATTTTGCCCACAATAAACCAGATGACTGGATAAAACACATCCAATGACCGATTTAAACGAAGAACTGCTGTTTGCAATGTTTTACTGATTGCAGGAAGAGTAGAAACATTTTTAATTTTAAAGGTAAGATACCATCAAATTATTCATCTGGGACAATGCCCCATTTGGCAAAATTTTTATTGTTTAACTTTAAAATACCCTAAGAACTAGCGTCCAGTATTCATACTGCAATGCATTTATGTCATAACAGAGTTAATTCAAAACTACCACAGTTTTGATCCATACAAATAATAGATTTATCATAATGAATAACATTTAGGCCTATTTAAAAACAGTTACGCTAGTTTAACAGTAAACCATTGAGAATTTCCCATTAGTATTGTGTGGCCGATTTTCAGGCACAGTGCCAGTAGGCCTATACTCTTCACTGTGCATTTTCAATAAGCGACTTGCCTATATAGGAACAGCATCAGATCTGTATCAAGAATGTCAATGTGAGTTTCAAACACCGGCAGTTTCCATCTGTAACAATACAGAGAGGAACCATTTGCTTATAAACCGCCAATTTCCCGGCACCGCAATTCGATCCCACGTTCGATATTCCGATGCAGATTGTTTTTGGAAACATTTGCCGCAAATGACAAGAACGGAAAGTGAACATATACACTCAAGCTGAACAAATCGAAAAGTTGTTTTTTATTTATTTTTTTCCCTTCTTGTTGTATAAACAGTTTTATTTGCGGACTCCAACGAGGTCTTTCTTTACTTCTTTCTCTTCTTGTTGGCGTTGATCCGTGTCCGAAGAGAGAGAGAAAATTCAATGAAGAACACCGCGCATACAAAACGGTCCGGAGCTCTGTCTGTCACAGCTTCCTTTCTCTGTTATGAAATTCCGACCTAGCACATAGCCCTGATATATATACCAACGGCTTTCGTTGTATAAATAAATGTCAACAACTTCAACATTGCTGTGAATAAAAATATCTTTTCTTTCCTTTCATCGTTTCGCCTTTTATGATCTTTCGTGGTAAGAAAACCTTAAAGGAAGAATCAAGGTGTTGAAAACTTACCACCAGCAATTTAATAAAGTCTTTAATTGCGTAAAGTTTCTTTAAAAAGGGTTCTTAATTTGTGTTGTTTGTTTGCATAAATTTAATGGGATGAGTGTCAAAGGAATATGAGTATAAATAGTATCCATATTTTACATAATTTACTTCACCTACGCCTGTAAGTTGCTCTTTTTTGACAAAGTGAGAGTGATGATCTGTATGTGAGCTAAGCTAAGCTAAGCTAAGTTAGCTTAGCCTTTGGTCGACAACCGGCATAATACCCGGTAGCGTACGTTTTCGCCCGCCTCTGAAGTAGCCAAGCAAGACAACATAAACATACAGAAACATCTTCAACTCTTACAAAAATTGTAGTTAAATCGCGTTATATATCGTTTACTATCTCGACAAATAAGCTTAAACTAAATGTTTCTACGTACAACTACAAGTGTTCTTTAAAATTTTAATATGGCCTATTTTACTTTAACAAAATTTCTTTTAAGATAGGTATTCAAGCAGTGTAGGCTACCGATAAGGAAACGAAAATTGCATATCTTACGCCCTTACATTGTTATCTATTGTCTCGCACTAAGCGATCACCATTCAGTCAACTGGACAACTGGCACGCTATATAGGCGTGGAATTGAAGTTTGATCTCCCGAGGGGTAGCTGTATGTTTTCTTCCCATCAATTGTGTCCTGTGTCTGAAAATTGTACCTGTCAGTTTCATATATCTATCCGCTTCCTACTTAAACCTTTTCACTGCTACTAAAGTATAAATACGCCGGTTTAAAAATGATATACAAACAGATAAACAAGATACATAATTAAATGTGTTAAATGAAAAATAGGGATTTTTATATACGTGCAAGAAGTGTCATTCAGGAAACCAATTCTATTACTGAAATTTTCCTCGTCGAATTCAAACTTAGAGCCCACTGATAAATCTCACTCCTTGACTGATTAAATTATTACAAAAAATCAGCTCTGAAAAAAGGTTAGGTGCTTTTTCCCCACACATACAAATGAAATCAACCTAGGCGAGAGTCAACCTGTGCTTTGCTGACTGGTTCACCCAGACTAAGAGAACAGCCCAATGGATCTGATCTAGGGATGAGCATCGATAGTTAAAACAACGATGTTATAATCTGCGGTAACCATCGATCTGACCTAAAAACATCGACTTACATTTTAAAAGTAATGGTTTCAGAAAATTAGGCAAAATTAATAAATAAACTTAATTATTTCCATGAAGACTATCGATGTAAAAACTCGATGTTTTTGGAAATTTGGTTGCTGTAAATAAAATTATATCTTAGAACCAAGGTAGGTATATTAATCTTACTTCAGTACTGTAAATATTTTAAAACAATGATGTCCGAGAGGAACATCGTTGTAACAAAATCATCGGTTTGTTGTTGTTGTTTAACAAAAGTTAAACTTATTAAAGTGATGATATTCCAAGTGGTACTGTATGCCAGCGAAACTTGGACATTAAGAACGGAGGAGAAAAGAAGACTTGATTGCTTTGAAATGTGGGTCTGGAGAAAGCTACTAAAAGTATCATGGATAGAGAAAAGGACTAACTTATCCATAATAAAGGAAGTCAAACCGGACATATCACTAGAGGCAACATCAACTAAGAATAAATTAATGTATTTTGATCAAATAATGAGAAACTCTATCTCCTTGGAAAAAGACAGTATGCTTGGTATAGTGGACGACAAGCGTGGTAGGGGTAGGAGAAGAACAAGATGGCATACAGAGATTAGTAAAGCAACTAACCTAGGTTGGGAAGAAATTTTAACTGTAGTGAAGGACCGGGTTCGATGAAAGGAGTTGGTGGGCATGAATGTCAAAAACAGGAAAAGACATTTCGAATAGACACGGCTGGCAACCTCACTGCTTTGGAAATCCTTTCGGATCACCAGGGGTCGTTCTCGACCTGATGGACTACTACTAGGCTACTACTGTTTTCCATCGATGTATAAAACATCGATCATCGACATGAAAACATCGGCCATCGATGCTCAAATCTAATCTGATCTGATGTATCCTAGTACACTGTACGGATATATTACAGAAGACAAGAGAAGATACTATTCTAGCAAGATACAAGTAGAATTCAAGTTTAGCTCAGGTCGAAGTAAGGTAACTAGTTTGTTATACGACTGTTATTTATGCTTAGAAACTACGAGCAAAGTTTATAATAAAACCTTACTAAGGGGAAATAAATCTTAACACAGGGGAGAGAAAGAGACAGAGCAGTGCAATTGCAATAGAACACGTTGGCTTTTATGTTCTGATGCAATTTAACACAATCTGGGAGTGACAGACAAGCTTGGAATCAAAACTAGAGACAGTGGAAAACTCTATTTCAAACTAGATTTGATAAACACGTACATACACAAAATTAACACTTCGCTGAACTGGTATTGCAATTCACTACTCTGTAGCAGACACAGACAGAATACTAAGTACAGACTTTATTGTTTACTTAGGAACAGCGGAATTACTTGTCGTAGGCTACTTGCTTATTATAATATTAATCAATTTCACAGTGACCTACAAGGGCTAATACAAGGCTAGTGTGTGTGTGTGTGTATGTATTATATATACACACACACACTAGCCTTGTATTAGCCCTATATATATATATATATATATATATATATATATATATATATATATATATTATATATACACACACACACTAGCCATGTATTAGCCCTATATATATACATACACGAGGGTAGGCTAAGTCATTAAGTATCCGCACTTTTTGTTTCAACTTATGTAGGCCTAAGTCGGCTGTACCGCTTTGTGATCGCGCACGTCGACGTGTTGTTCGATTGTCTCAGCTTAAGGAATGTTTGATCTTTATGACTCCACTTAGTGTTGTGCTGTTGCACATTAATTATCTGTAATATTATGTATTTGTGTTATGTAATTGTAATGTAGATTTTTTTTTACTGGTAGAGCGGAAGAGAAGGCCAAATGGCCTTAGCTCTGCCAGAATAAATAAACATAATAATAATAATAATAATAATAATAATAATAATACTAATTAAACATGGCTGAACCGCTCAGAGTTTGCACCAAGAACAATAACGTGAAATGATCCCTTTTTTGTCGCCTGGAGGTGTAATAGGAGCCGAAATCCATCGAAGAAGTCGTATCGGTAAGTCAATAAATATCCGCACTCTTTTTTTTAAATTTATTTCAACAACAATACAAAATTTTCAATTGCCTCATTTCTCAACGTAAGTTAGTCCCCTTGATTCTCAATGCATTTGATCCATCTTTGCACAAACTTCCTGATGCCCACAGAAAAAAAAAGTTTTTCGGCCGAGTAGCAAGCCATGTATGCACCGCTTCCTTCAGTTCAGCCCGCTGTTCTTCTTTGGTGCAAACTAATTGCTAATCAACAACTGATGGAAGTGGAGGGGACAGATCTGCTAGGCTTTCTGTATCCGCTAGACGGCACATCGATCTTTGACAATCTAGCCTAAGGAATTACATATTCCATGTAGGCTATATTGCGACAGACAGAAAGAACTGAATATAAACACCCTCGGCCGGATATTTCAAACTGGGTTGTCTATGGCTTCGCAGAAAGGTTTGGCAGTTTGTAGATTTAGTGGGACTGTTTTATTTTATCTTCAGAGTTTCATGCTCGAATATGCATCTGTATCCTAGCAGAGAGCTAAAACTCCATAGGAAGTTTCAACCTTTTGAGTCACTGCTACTGCCGTTAAATTCATAAAAAAAAATATTGTATAAAAGCAGAATAGACTATTATTTTATGTAAAATGTGAGGATTTTCTTCCTCACTTTGTGATTGTCACTTGTGGACACCAGCTCTTCTATCGAATTGTTCTCATCTATTCTAAAATTAGAACACAATGATGAATTCAGTTGATGATTGCTTATATAAATATAAAAATTAAGCTCTGAAAGAACATCAATGAGAGTCCTGTTGTTCTACTCTCCACTAAACAAGAGGATTTAAGTTACCTCCATAATGTTTTCTTATTTCAGGTAAAGTTATATAAATAATAATTAGACTACTGGAATTAAATTTTATGCACGTTTCTTTGAGTAAATCATATCATAACTCTAAGAAAAAATCGGTAACTAAAGAATCAAATATCAGAGAGCACCCAACTACAACGTTTCATATCACTCAACTCAAACAATTTTATATTAATTCTGAATAGGAACTTAAATTACAAGCGAACGTACTTCCAATCCTCGGTTTAGTTTTCATCTAGAGTTAAAACTGGGATTTACGAATTCAAAGAACTAATTTCATATGTAAAAGTAATCAAACACGGCATGGTGGTATTAAATATTTTTAAATTAATCTAAAGGTCCAGTCAAACAGATCAGTGTTCGAAGGCTTCAAAGAGTAATAGCAAGAACGGCACATTAATTACATTTATCTAATGCTGGAAAATTCAGGTATTGGATGAATATCTTTCGGAAGCAGAGAAGATACGTGAGAATAAAAAAATAAAATAAAACTATATAACTGAATATGCCAATGTGTATGAAATATGATTATTACTGGCTAAGGGAACAAGGAACTAAAGCATAACATCTCAGTGCAAGCTTTTGCCTCAAGTCTTAAACCATTCGAAGCAGTCTGCACTTTCAGTCAATAATAATAGTGATTTGAAAATGTATTACAATTAATATTGTTAATTGTGACTTTAAACTATAGGCTATAGTCTGAAAATCATAAAGCAAGAAATGTACAGAAATAAATAATCAACAAAATACTAGTTAAATTGCACAGGTAGGGGGGAAAAAGCGGACAGACTTAAAATATATAAGTTGTGTCGATATGAGTAACTGAGCATGCCTAGCGGCGCGGCATTCACAGGACAGCAGGGAATGTATTGAAATTTGTTCTAGTGTCGACTGTTGACTTAGCCCATTTCGAAACCCAGAATATGGTTTCTAATAGTATTGTTATATAACTGAATATATTAATTATTAATATTATTATAAAATACTAACACAAATTATATTATATTCAGCTACAAGAGTTTTTTTTTGGGCCTACCTGTACATCTCTGAAAGCTGGAGACAATCAAATTCTAATTTTTTATGACCGCATGCACACGAATGTCTCGCATTATGAGCAAATGATGTAATAATCGAAAAGACTATCAAAAAGTGTTATTAAAATATAAAACTGGCTGAAAAAAAATTAGTTACATAAAACGCACTAGCAACAGAGCAAAGAAAAGTTCAAAGGAGTTAATACTTTAGAATAGTGGCATCTATATGCAAAGTCCTTCTCTTTCGATGAAACTTCAATCAATTTCACCGAGTTTTGATAGCATGGCCAGCCATATAACACTCGTATTGCTTCCGGAACATATACACCGGCAATAAATTTGAAGTTCACTGCTTACTCTTATTCTCGTATATGGCATTTTGAAACTTAGGAACATAAGAGGTTAAAACTTCCTTCTCGTCTTTATCCTACACCGAAGAAGGGAGTAGGCTATTCGCTGTATATTCTCTGAATTGTAACGAGTTAAGGTGTGTGTGTGTATATATATATATATGTGTGTGTGTGTGTGTGTGTGTACACATATGTGTGTCATTCGCCGTGCAGAATAGATATGACATGATGTGAACAACATTTTTATGTCAAAATAGTCATTATCCGAAGGAGAAGCTTGGGGAATAACGCTCATCCGTAGCAAACTTTAAGAGATCATGGAGTGGGTATCTATAAGTAAATCATGCTTCCAACTACCGCAATACATTAGAATGGCACGATGCAATCGCGTATGGATGTTTATGGGTGTCTGTTTTCATTCCTAGTACCATAATATGCACTATGCATATATTCCATGCCCTGCCTTTTCATTTGTATATTTCAAAATTTTCAAATGATCCCACATTTTCAAAAGAAAAGAAGTGCCAAGACTTATGCCCCATCCCGTATAAAAGTGTGTAAGACATTTCCTTAACTATGCCTAATCTAAGTTAATTTTCAGAACCAATGCATTTTAATAGGCTAAGACTGAGCCCGTTATGAAGGTATTAATACAGCTATTTATATAGCTATAGCTTATATATTAGATTAGTTCTATTACCGGTTAACTTATTACTTAGTACAGAGAGCTTCTCTAGTTCCTCTACTCTACAAAAATTCCCACTGAACTGATCGTTCCAGAAAGAATTAGAGACCATTAGGATACTGTTAATACATGGTACACGTCCACAACAAATCCTCAAATAATTCCTGTTTACTTCTTGGAACAAACATACTGTTTTCTGCTTAAGTTTTAGCTAGAACCTTTCAATCGATTCTGAGTCTTATGATGGGGGCATTTGAACATTTGAAAACTTTCTGTGAGTACCAATCAAGGGATAAAATAAGATCACTATTCAGGAAAGGAGATCTTATATATATACATATGTGTGTGTGTGTGTGTGACTGAGCAAGAAAGAGAGAAAGGAAGAGAGAGAGAGAGAGAGAGAGAGAGAGAGAGAGAGAGAGAGAGAGAGAGAGAGAGAGAAGGGAAGTAAAGTGGCATAGAAAGGATGGAGTTAGGAATAGATAGGGTTTGTTTTGGTTTAAGGATGATCTCTGTAGAGTTTAAATAAGCCTGAGGGTTGCATCGTAGGGAATTTTGGGGGGAAGGGATGGTAAGGGTTGAAGGAACAAGACGTGAGGGGCAAGGAATGGGTGAGTTTCTATTCCTGTGGGATCTTCTTTTAGACTGGAGTTGTAAGTGAAGAAATGTAGGCTTGAGAGAGAGAGAGTTTCTTCCAAATCTCGGACACACGAGAACTAACACGAATGTCACAGGTGACATTGCGGAACCCTCGGCCTCCTAGTGATTAGAATTTACAATGAGGACTCTCGCAATCGACCAATCCCGACAGTCAGATTTTTTTCTTATTTCACTGTAAGGTCCTTCTACTAGAGCTGACTGTTCTCTATTACATGTTTAGAAAACTCTGTGAAAACATTCTTTTTAAAAACATAAATAAATTGTCAATGATGTAGTGCTCGATGCCAATAAATGTTCGTTATATATATTTGTAAATAAATTGTCGTCCCACTATAAAATTAAGTTATTGGTTTATTCTAGACTTAAGCATGTAATACTGAACGAACTGTTTACTTGCTTTACTTCTGTTAACTTCTAAGTTCTAACTATAATACAATTCTGATATTTATGTTTGGTATGATTTGTCGCAATGGCATCCTAATATTTTGAGATGAATTTATTGTCAAGAATAAATCTGTACAGGTTGTGTAAGAAACAGTAATAAGTTACAATAATGGATTATATTAGGCTCAATGAACAGTAGCGTCGCACAAGAAATTTCCCTATTACGATTCTGCCGCATATTTCCTATTAAAGCCATGTACAACCCGTTGAATTGTAAGTTGCTGATAAATCTTCAAGGAAAGTTAGATAAGTAGTCAGATAATGAATTCGCGGCTGCTGGAACGCCATCAACAAACTGACAATACTAGGCGTCGGGCATTTGATGGTTCCTCATCTGTATTAACTAAAATCGGGTGATTGTCATTTAATTCTAGGCATTTCCCTTTTAAGACAATAAATGTAGACAATAAATAAGTTTAATACTAAAGTAGGCCTACAGCATTGCTGTCTGATTTCTAATTTTAGGATAGTTTATAAGAAAGTCATGCATCTCACTGCAAAATCCTGGTGAACGTATTAAGCAGGAAATCTGAGGCAATTCGGGGTACTGGACCGTTTAGAACCTCTTAAGGTAAAATCAAGAGGTTAAAATGTTTGATTTTAATACTTACATTTAGAAGAGAATCACTATACTTGTGTCGAATGAGTTTATCAAGCTTACTTGAAAAAAGGAGAAACAATAAATAAATACCATATTCAGAAGTAAGATACACGTACTATCAAAAATTCACTGACACATTACCTAACACATTTTACTATTTAATATATTATTTTTTTGTAACAGCATGTAGCAAATAAAGGATAAAAAACTACATAATTTATGGAACTTATTATTAATTAGACCGCCGACGTGGTCTTGTGGTTAGCGTCCCGGTTCGATCCCCGGTACCTCCTCGGATTTTTCTGAGGTAGGGAGGTCTGGAACGGGGTGCACTCAGCCTCGTAATTCAAATTGAGGAGCTACTTGATCTCTATCAAGTAGCGGCTCCGGTCACGGAAACCACAATTAACGACCGTGGATGTCGGCATGCTGACCACATGCCCCCAAACCTGCCATCTGCCTATGGTAGATGACGCAGCGGTCGGGTGGTAGGCCTTGTCCCTTCAGGGATGTAGCGCCACGGAGTTAGTCATATCGCTATCGAAGTATAGCGATTATAATAGTTTTTTGTGTGAGCTATGTAAATGTGAATTAAATTTTATACATCAAAATGTCGTTATAGAAGTTTGTGACATAGCCTACATACGCATATGCTTTCATAATATTTTCATACATACGGTATGCTTCATGAATTTATACTAAAATAACATACAACCATTCCACTCACCATCTTTCATAATTATTGCCCGATTAACACATATAACAGTGATAAAATAGCTGACAGAGATAAAAGTGTTAATATTTTTGTGTCAGTAGCAGTGCAGCTGCTTCGCGATGAAATTAAACTCACTACACGAGGTGATTATGACGACAGCTGCAACTTCTTGTGCGTTGCCATTACATAAACGTCTTTAACATTAAAACATCCCCACCTACCCCCTCAAACACAAATTAAAAACTATTTCGGTAAAGGCTCCATGATAAATAATAAATGAACGCTACCGTCATAATACAACATTCCTACATGTAGATTCAATACAGTTCTTATGACTATAAAATTGTAATCTTTATGTGTTTAAACAGATTAGGCCTAAATGTAAAACTTTTATCACAAAATTAATGTTTTAAAACAACTCTTTCTTTTCCATTAACAATCATTGCGATTCATTTTTAAAAATATATTCTATTTTAGATGTAAACATACTCCAGGCTAGACCAATTATTTTTGAAGGGCTTAAAACTATTGCTCGTAGATTGTTAATGAAATTACAAATAGAGCCAAAAATACTTTTTTCTATTTTAGGGACACTCAGGCCGAGACGCATAGCTAATTCAAGTAGAATACGGAATGAAAAGTTTTTTTAGCTACCTCTAAAGGCGGGATTGCCAAAAATGTCAAAAGGTATTTTGGTACTTAAACAATAGTTTAGGTAAAAGAAAAGTTTCTGATAGTTGGACCCCATTTATGGTAAAATGATGAGCCCGTATTCAGAATTCACAAATTTGAATATCAGAGCCAAGATGAGTGTTCTGCCCGAAGGTAGGTTCAGATCCCGGGATGAAGCCGTGGGAAAGAGTCACAACCGGGGATCGAACACGCGACCTCTTGTCCCACAGTCCAATATCTGCACATTATACTTCATCTTTGGTGCCTGATCAGGTATAACAGGAACACTTTTAAGTATGTTAATTCGAACTGAATTAAATCAACCAGGTTCCTTCGTTGGAAATGTTCAAATCTATAATGGTATTGTTAAAACATACGTAATTATTATAATTTTCTTCACTGTTATACCAATATGAAGAAATTATTCCTCTATAATTTCTTCGCAAAATGCTCCATTTTAGTACTTATACAAAAACAGTAACAGTAACAAAAACAGTAACAGTACAAAGAATAACACGACAAGCACATGAAGAGTCGTGGAATAAATTTATTAGTGAAATAGAGCATGACATACATGGAAGACAGTTAATAGGATATAAGTTAATTAAACATTTGAATAAAACGGAGAAAGATGTAGCAAAATTAAACATAATACCTGAAAATCAATGGATAGAGCATTATACCAGTCTGTATTTTAGCAACACAGAGTTTGAATCAAGAAAAAACACTTTAGAGGTGGAAACAAAACTAAATGAAGTAGACCCAATAACCCTTGCGGAACTGGATGCTGTACTGAAAACAATAAAAAATCGAAAAGCTCCAGGATTAGATGGAATGAATGCTGAACTCATAAAATACAGTGGAATAATGTGCAAATTAAGAATATTACATTTTATAAATAATTGCTGGCAAAATTGTAAAATACCCGAATCATGGACAACAGCTCTAATTAAAAATATATTCAAAAAAGGAGATCGGAGAAAATGTGGTAACTATAGAGGAATAAGTCTAATGAATGCAAGTTACAAAATTTACACGAAAATAATAAACAATAGACTGAAAAATATCACAGAATGCATTATAGGGGAAGAGCAGAGCGGATTTCGTAAAGGCCGATCCTGTACAGATAATATATTTATTCTCAATCAAATAATTGAACAACGAAGAGAAAAAAATTTAGAAACCCATATTGCCTTCATCGATTTGGAAAAGGCCTTTGATAGAATAAATAGAACACAGTTATGGCAAATATTAGAAAATAAGGGCTACCCACCACATATCATTAAGGCTATTAAAAGTCTATATACAAAGACAAACATAATAATTGATACTGGAAATAGACTAAGTAGAAAAATTTTTACTAATATTGGACTTAGACAAGGGTGCAGCTTATCACCCACTTTATTTAATATTTACATGGACGATATTTTAAATAAATGGAAGATTTTAGTGGATCCAGGAATCATAATAAAAGAAAATGTTTGTATTAACACCCTGCTGTTCGCAGATGATCAAATATTGATATACCAAAGTGAAGACAAACTGCAAAAATCTTTGTATGTCTTAAATAATATTATTCAAAATTACAATTTTAAAATATCAAAAGAAAAAACAAAAATTATGGCCTTTAAAGGACATTACCCAGTCAGATCAAAAATCGTTTTAGAAAACGAAATCTTAGAACAGATATCAGATTTCAAATATTTAGGATGTAACATAAGTTTTAAATATAGCACAGATATAGAAGAAAAAGTAAACAAGTTCAGAATGATATGTGGGACTATACAAAGAACATTTAAGAATAGAGTGAGAAGAGATACAAAAATGAAAATGTATAAAGTAATGGCAATACCAACGTTATTATATGGATGCGAAACTTGGGTACCAACACAAAAGGACTTAAACAAAATACAGACCACAGAAATGAAATTTTTAAGAGGAGTAAAAGGCTGCACAATACTAGATAAATTAAAAAATGAAGAAATCAGGAAAGAATTAGAAATTGAGCCAATAAGAAATAAAATATCAGGACGTAGGCAGCAATGGCAAGAACATGTTTTAAGAATGGAAGATACTAGATATCCAAATGCAGTATTAAATTACAGTCCAAAAGGAAGAAGAGAAAGAGGAAGACCCAGGAGACGCTGGAGAAACCTATGAAGCCGGAACGGGCAACGCTGCCCAAACCATGGAATGAAGATGATGATGATGACAAAAACAGTAACTGTTGATGAATTTACTACGCCAATTACTAAGTAGACTCCGCACGTACACTAATTAGTTACGTTATTTCAGTGGCTTGGTTCTAAAAGGGCCAATGTCAATTCCTTGCAAAAACGAGATCTATGCATTATTGAGCTCGGCTAGTCTTTTCTTTCGTATAATAAAATTGCCAATGCCTGTCGCTATTAATAGATATAATACAGAAACGTTAGGGACATTGGCCCTTTTAGAACCTAGCCATAGATTTGTGCAATTTGCATCACCCACCCTCTTAACCTTAGGGATGTCTTTTCGTGGAACTATAAATCACGATATGATTCCAATTTATGCAGAAATAGAACAGAACTCCCACTAATCAGTAAGGTTTTATGGGAGCAAGATGTTTTATTTTTAACCAGCAGATGCCCATGACTTCGCCTGCCATAATTACTCATAATTAAAAAATGTAGAGCAAAATAATTAAAACATTATATTTGAAACGAAAAATAATTATAACGAAACAGCTAAAAATCCGGCTTTGGAGTGCATTCCACGATTAAATGGGAAAAACGACCTGAGATTCTAGTTTCCTGGCCCAGAAAACCCCTTAATAGTGAGTTCCGTCGAAATGGATCAATGTTTGCCGATTTAGACTTACATTCATAATCCCTCTTCCGTTTGGGTTGAAAATTGTAGATTTCTGCCTTGACATTATAAATAAAGAAATCGACCAGGGGGTGAGTTAAAAGATTTAATTTTTTAGTAAAATTTAGCCGGCCATAGGCAAATTTTCCTGAAGGATTTATCCTATTTAGAGTTTGGTATTCCTTGTTTTCCATTTTTCTTTATTACACACAAACACTCACGCCCGAGGCGGGATTTATAAAGCCATAAAGACATTAAAGTAAAGTAAAATTTCAATTAATTTTCATTTTTCCCAGGGCATTCAATTGAAATGTTGACGTGTTAATAAATTCTTTTTATTACCCACAAAATAATAAAAATTACTGACTTTAGCTTACTTACAGTATGTTTATGAACCGTTGTTTCCAGATATTAAGAGACTAAAATGTTATAGTTTTAAAGTATGTAAACATTGTATATTACCTTTATCTTCCCAGCTGTATCGCGTATCATTTTCATTAAGTTTCCATGCACATTTCAGGCATCTATTTTATTAATTTACTTCTGAATATGACCATGTTAAGCCTATAGTTCATTGGTTATGCCGTCAAAATTGTAAGGTACCGGTATATTTCAAAATGCTCATACATCTCGAACCTTCCTCAGCGTAAATGGTGTGAGGGTACAGACCACTGCCGACAGTGATTCTTCGTAGGATGGGGACATCAAATTTGGTTCTTAAGTCCTTCTAAAAGAAATAAACTTAACTTCTTTATAAATTTCGTGCGCTATTACCAATCAAATAGTAAACAAATTGAACCAAATAAAAAAGTATACAAATTACTTGACCAAGAATCAGAATAATTTTATAACTAACTAACTCCGTGGCGCTAACATCCCAGAAGGGAAAAGGCCTACCGCCCGACCGCTGCGTTGTAGAATAATTTTATACCTATTTCTATTTCATATGAGGTGGGGGCTCAGAGTTACTGATGTATAATAAAACATAGGACGCAACGAAGCGAATAATAATGTATGGTTATATTGACGCCATCTCTTTTAATTAAATATCATGTTTCAACATTCTGATAACTCTGTTCATGACCTCGAAGATAATGACGACAGTGATGTATAGAAATAGCTACACATTTCAAAAGCAGCTTGAAGATCAAAGATGCTGAGTCAGCTAAATGAAAAATCTGTACCATAATCGTGTGTATTGTAATCATTTCTCTTCTCATATTGATATAGGGCTGGTAACCGCATGGCGTGAGTTCACATTCAGTTATCTCAACCTCTCATAAAGCTGTATTCGCGAGAGAAAACTAGCTTATAACTAGCCTTAGGACAATTTACTCGAAACAATTCCAATAAGCATTTTACATCTTAGTACAAACACTTAATACACAAAATCTAAAGAAAACCATATAGCCTTATTACAGAAAAATATTAAAATTTGATATTTTTCATTAAAGTTGTTTACGTGTTAGAGAAAATACAGTAATCGAAATGTTTAGTATCTCATTACCGGCCGATGTCTATCACTCAAAAGTAGAATTTCGTTTTGATTAGACTGTTTTTCTTGATATTGACCTATGCTCTTCATAGCCAGCCACACGAGTCACACGTAGGCTACACAAAACATACAAAAAAGACATAGCCATATTTATGAAAATATATTTTTGGATTCAGGACACCTCAAAATGTGTAATTTATCAACGAAGAAACGTCTACATCAAATTTCAGAGTCACAATACTTCCTCTACCTATGGTGATATGGTATGGTAATTATGTATTAAAACATTTTGAATAGAAGACGGTTTTTCCTCTTACTACTTTGAGAAACGAGATAAAAGGAACTATTTAACGAATTACGATCTGATGATGCCATAAGTGATGTCAAAATTGATCGTCGAGCATATTTGCAAACCAAGGTGGTGTAAGCGATTGGTATGTTGACGGTTAGCCGTTTATCCGCAATCCGGATGTTTATATCAGCATCTCCAATGAACCCATCCGCAAATAGTGTACAGTAAAAATGTTTATAAACGTAAGTTGAAATTAAAAGAAAATTAAGTACCACGAATCCGCAATATGACGTATTATTATATTCTACTAAACAATTATTTTTAATTAAACTGAACTTAAGTGAAACTAGATATTGAAAATATTGATTGAATGGCTAAGAACATAGTACGACACCTCCACCAATGATCAGGGTTGTGAGGCTCTGGATACCTCTAGAATTGAGGATGGAAGGCCCAGGTTAAATAAGCGGTAGTTAGCCAGCCTGTACGTTGATGGGGCAGTAAGGGCCTAATTACGTAGTTTTTTATTGATATGTAAAAAAAATATCCTTTAAATTATTATTTTTTAACTTAAGAAAATTCATATTATCACTGTCAACCTCTGATATATCCGTATTCCGCTCGCAAAAGGTTAAAGACATGCACATTTGTGCCTATTGAACATTAACGATTTGGTGAAAAGTTACTTTTAGAAAAAAAAAACGTATTTTTAAAGCCATGTTGTATCATATTGCATAAGTACCACGCGAAAGAATTATGTATTAAAATCACGAAGGATAATTAACATGTTTTTAAGCACGACAAACAACACGCTATGTTAAAGGTAACGTTATGTTATAACAACTAAATCATCGAGGATCACCTCTGAACTCCTGTAACAAGACATAATATCACTGCCCGGGCTTATCGAGAGGATTTTCATGAAATGTAACAGGCTAACCGTTACATATGCAATCCATAACGTCGAATCCCTAATTTCGCAAATTAATGGATTGTTTTACTCATTAGACATAAATACATTGTTTCCACAGACAATCTGGTTGTTGAAACTGCAGAGTAATTGGAATCTGAACATGCATCCATTTTACACGATAGTGCTAACAGGGATATAGTAACAGTGACAGGAAAGGTAACAGGATTTTTATAGACATTCCAATAATAATCGCGTGTAGAAAAGCAATTTGCAGCACCGGAGTATACTTTTCACCTATCTTTAACACTCATTTGCAATGAAGCGTTTTGTGCAGCAACCATATTACTAACAGGTGCCGCTATGTAATTGCCCCTTAACAATCTGCACTGCTATTTTCTCTGTCTTTTAAAAATGAGAAATGATCCCATTACCACAACCTGTGTGTTTCTAATTCCTATTTTAATCCAGAAATTTAAGGTTTAACATACTTTGATATTTCCGTTTATCTGAAATCTACAATAAACTGCAATGGCAATAAATTGCTTAAATTTTTAATTAAAGCCTGATATTACTTTAAGAATTCAGAATGTAAGGTGTTAAGAAAACTGATGCAAGCTTGTAATGAGATAAAATAAAAGATCAACATTGTTACAATTACTTTAAGTGGGCACAGGCTTAGTACTTTGCGAGATTGGCTACTAAAATGTTAATATAGAATAGAATATACCGGTACTTAAATACCATTTGCAACAAACGTATAGCAACGTCACAAATCAAATACAAACTAAAAATGCAAGTAATAAAATTCCAATATACAATAAAGAGGATTTGTCAACAAAATATATTTAATATGATTATTAAAGGAAACAGAATGTAACTGTCTAATCCCTTCAGGTAAGTAATTAAATAAACTTAGTGATGCATATTCAAAGCTATTCTGAGCTTTAGAAAACTTATATTTATTATTATATAATTTGGATTTACTAGGAGTTAAATGGTTATGAATATTAGAGCACTCAATATATTTATCAATATTGTTTTTAACATATAACACTTAATAAAAAAACTGATAGTAGAGTTAAGATGCGAAGTTGAATAAAGAGTGATTTACAATGAGATAAAGGCGAGGCGGAAAAATATTCTGTGCATTTGAGGTGTGTTTCGAGGACCTGCATATTGCTGACCGCACACCTATGAGTCCATATACGGTGTAATGCACGTGATCATTGGGTTTGGCCCTCTCCCAAGGGCATTGGCTTATGAGTCCCACGAAAAGGGAGATTAAACAACAGGGAAAAAGATTTCTAGTAATCATTAAACCATGCTGAGTCGTTGAAGCAATCAAATGTACAATTTCCCTAATTATTTCCAAACAATATTTAATGTTTTAGTCTGCACCATCATCAAACGATCATCGTCTATTAATATTTTAGTGTGTTCAGTGGTCGGACGCAAGACACACAGTTTAGAATTCCACCAAGCGCTTTGTAAAATAAGTTTTAACTATATTTAATGCAAATAATAACACCAATAAAAGCAATGTTGCTTCACATAATTTCATAATTAGTTTGCCCTCTATTGAGAAATAAGTGTAACAAAATTCAAATAGGCAACAGAAACCTCCAATTGGAGGCCTTATGGAAGTTATATGAAATATGAATGATAAGGACAAGACAGACAAGATGTGATTATCAAATTTAATAACTTGTTTAATCGAAAATAATTACATTATTTGCATGTCAGTTCACTTCAGAAGAACATAAAATGTATACGATGCTCCAACACATCTACATGAATGTACACATGACTTACAGCTAAAGCAGTATATACAGCACGGAATTCTAACCGCAACGCACGTTTCACTTAAAAGTTACAGCGATAGCAGGCACGTATGAAAAAGGTAGAAACCTCGAGGCATCTCATGTGAGCGGACAATTCAGAAGCCAGGAATGATAAAAATCCTGAGAGTTATTAAAACTTGTGTAACTACACAGAACTGTTCTGCACTGTGCATCGTCTATAAAGCGAACAATAAAACTAGGTGCCTCCCTAGTGCTGGCTACACTGGTGACCTCAGAAAAATGTCATCTACAGCAAGTACAGAATGTCTCAGAAAATCCAATAAGATGTGAAAATTAACGAAAAATATATAAGGTATACTAGCTTAAAAGACACGGCGTCGCTGGGGTTTTGTATGTTGTAAATTCGAAAATAACTTATAGGTCCTTATACAGGTATTTAAAATTTGAAATGAGGAAGAACGACTTATCACACAGAAACTATACCCTCAAAACGATAAATATATATTTTTACGCCTTGTAGCAGATACCTGCGGCTTCGCCCACGATAATTAATCGAAAGACTAACAATTAAGAGCAAAATAATTAAACTATTATATTTATTAACACTTTGCACGCGAAACATTCATAGGTCTA
The DNA here is from genome assembly GCA_964059195.1 of Ectobius pallidus. Taxonomy (NCBI): domain Eukaryota; kingdom Metazoa; phylum Arthropoda; class Insecta; order Blattodea; family Ectobiidae; genus Ectobius; species Ectobius pallidus. The sequence goes on from CAXKWD010000008.1 coordinate 128,365,358, forward strand.
AACTAAACGATTGACAGGCCTAATTAATGAAACAGCTATAAATCCGGCTATGAATTGAATTCCACGATTAGAAAGCGCAGCATGGGAAAAATAACCTCAAATTCAAGTTCCCTGGCCCAGAAAACCCCTGCATAGTGAGTGCCGATTAAATCGAACAATGTTTATGCATTGAGACCTATATTCATTATCCTTCTTCCGTCTAGGTTGAAAATTTCAGATATCTGCGTGCCTTGATATTATAAAAAAAATGAATCGACCAACGTGGGCTTACAACATTCAAGCGATCGCGATGCTTTTATTTCCTAGGTATGACAAAAATAGACAAAGCCAATTGCAACTGATATATGACAACTTTAAATGCATTACTGAGAACCGATGCTTCGAAAGCGCAAAAAATGCACGTTTCCTTCCCGTTCTTTGCTCATAACTCGCGAACGAAAGCTAAAATTAAAAATGTACTATGCCAGAAACCTGTTACTACCCCCTTTTTAAACCTTCACCTTGCATATACTGTATAACTGGATAAGAAAAAAGTAACTTCACATGACCTTGTCCGGTACCTCAAAAATTACGAGCGATCGTTAAAAAGGCAAAATGAAACCCATTCTCTGCTGTACACTTGTGTGTAAAAACACTGCATTATGATTATATATAAATTCCCTGGAGCGTACTAGTAATAAAAATCTGATGAGGGTGGTAGCAAACTGCTAAAGAGTGGAAGCGTACTCTTTATTATGAGGTGTAGACTTATGAAATGCCTTCAGCCAAATTGCGTGTCGAAAAGTTGCGAAATTATCTTCTTAATATTTATACCAATGAACACTGTACAAGTTTATTACAATTTTTACTAGCATATGTCTTTATGGGTAGCAGTTGCTTATACTCGTATTTGTTACACTTGGCATCCACGAGCTGAATCTTCTCCAGTGTAATAGGGCCTATATATTTTTAAGTCAGAAAATTACAATTAGGAAGTTTTTGCCTTCCTCCCCTTCGTATTTTGTCTACTTCTTAGTTTTAAATAAACTTAGGTTAACATTAGGACACAAGCCTATATAAATGTAACAGTGGAACTGGCCCCGAGCACGAGTTACTGCTCCTTCTCTTGTATGTTCCAGGACCAACATATGTGTTATTTATGTATTTATCTAACTTTGAAAAAAAAAACACTCTACAAGAAAGCCCTGCAAGTTTCTTCTGTTAAGAAAAAAGTACTCTGACCACTTTACAATACTGTATATTAAAAGTATCATGTGTGAAAAAATATATTAATAGTCCTTCCGTGAAAACAATCAATTTCTGTTGTGAAGTTGACATTTTTAGTGTTTGTGTTTTATATTATACGTGTGTTTTATTTTTTATTATTTTATTATCTTATGAAGAAGACGAAGGTTCCACGCAAGATTAAGTAACCTTTGACAACGGCCTCAGAAAAGGATCAATAAACAGTGGCGAGTGCTGCCCAATAATCCATTTGCATTACATCATATTCCTCACCATAAGAAGAATGTCATTCAGTAATAGAACAGTCAATTTCATACAAGTAGTCTTGGAATTGTTGGCAGGTTAACCTCCTGTATTAACTGAGAAAACGAATAATGTTACAGACCTAATTTTTACAAGGAGTAACATGTTTCCACGACGTGCCTTTCTTTATATTTGAAAAGGTTTGAAACCAACGGCCTTTGATATGCATGATATCTACAAGCTATCAATCATGTCACATTGAATCATATAGGTAGAAATATTTTTGCTGTAGGGTCATTCCATGTCAAGTGAACCAATGGAAAAACGTGACCACCTCCGATTTTAGTCATACTTGGTTGTCATGAAGTACCACCTGAGATATGTTGAAGTACAAAATATCAGATTTTTATGTGTTGTAGTTTTCCAGTTATACCCTTCTGAAATATGGAAAAAAACCAAATTTTCTGCATAAGTGCAATCACAAAATGACGCATAAATCAAGCTGGAATTGACATAGATGAGTGGGAAAAGTATCAAAATGTAGCTTATATTATGAGCTTTAATTTGATACGTCACACGACTACTTTCGAAAAAAAATATTTTCAAGGTTACCCAAAAAAAATTTGAAAACTGAATTTTTCAAAAACCTATATTTTGAAAATTTTGAAACAATTCTCATAGAAACATACATATTTCAGCATCATGTCCTACAAGTTTTGATAAGGGATCGCAATGGGATCATATTTTTTTACATTTATAACAAATACTATGCACGCTGGGTAAGAATATATGACACAGGAATATTGCACTTAATTCTAAAATCCATTCCTTTGTCCAGGGAGTTGTTTACCAACATGCATATACCAACTTGTGCAAGTGGTCAAATGGGTATGAGTAAACACAGTCTGCAAGCATGTGAGTCAGCCAGGGAATGCAAGTTGTAACCTGTTGGACCTGGCTTCAGTTGTGCCTTGACTCTCATGCAGTGTGCTTCCTTTCTTCAAAGGCTGTACAAAGACTGTATTGCTGCATGTAAAGTAGTGGGTTCAGTGATTAAAATAGGCATTGTGTATTTCCCCAGTATGGCTGAAAAAGTAAGTGAAACAGCAAAGATTTTCTGCTGCAACCCTTTCAAGAAAGACAGACATCAGGGTGTGAAAAGAAGTGTGAGGCCTGTTACTGACTGGATGTGTGACATGTTTGACACCATTGTGGTAGGTATGAAAATTTGTGACAGTTGTAGGAAAGAACTATCAAAGCAGAAACAGGTTACAGATACAACAGATGACTGTTTAGTACCAGTAGCCAATACCACTAGGCCTACTAATGTTGATGAATCATTTGTAGCTTTAGATGTTACCTTAGAGTACCTTAATAAGTCTCTAAGCTCTCTAGAGGAGTCACCTGTTGCTAAGAGGAAGTTGCAAATGAAATCATACTGTGATAAAAAATACAGTAAAATAAAAAAATGTTTGACAGAAAAGGTACTAACAGCAGCAAGTACAAATACAGAGAAAACTGTTGACCATAAATCAGAATCATGTGAAGTCATTTGTCAGCTAAAAGAAAAGTTTCAAGAAGAAAATATAAGTGTTAGTGAAAAATTGCAAATTTTAACAGTACTACCTAAAAGCTGGTCATGCAGTGAAATACAAAATGAATTTCAGGTTAGCAACAGAATGGCAAGAAAAGCTAAAGCATTGGTGAAAGCGAAGGGTATTCTGGCAACACCAAATCCTAAACCAGGAAAGGATTTAAATGAATCTGTGATTGAGAAGGTAATAGGGTTCTACAACAGTGATGATGTCAGCCGTCTTATGCCTGGAAAAAAAGATTTTGTTTCTGTGAAAACGGGTGACAGTAGTAGAATTCATGTACAGAAGAGGCTAGTGATGGGCAACTTGAAGGAAGTGTACGAGCTGTTCAAAAACAAAAATCCTACTGATAAGATTGGATTTTCGAAATTTGCTGATTTACGACCTAAACATTGCGTCTTGGCTGGAGGAAGTGGTACCCACACAGTATGCGTTTGTACAGTGCATCAGAATGTTAAATTAATGCTACAAGTGTTGAAATCCAAACAAATTACACTGAATGATGGCACAGATATAAGTAATTATAATTCCTGTTTAGCGAAGTTAATGTGTGAAGAGCCAGGCACAGCATGCCACCTTAATGAATGTCCTTCATGTCCAGGTGTAGATAATTTGAAAGATGAGTTACAGTTGCTGCTAGATAATGAACTGGTGGACAACATTACATACAAGCAGTGGGTTTCTGTTGACAGATGTAATTTAGTAACCTTCATCAAAACTGCAGATGAGTTTATAGAAACTTTGTGTGAACAGTTGTTGATTTTGAAGAGACATTCTTTTATTGCAAGAAGACAGGCAGAATATTATAATCACTTGAAGCAGAATATTGGAGTAAATGAAGCTGTGGTATGTATGGACTTTGCAGAAAATTATTCGTTTGTACTACAGGATGAAGCCCAGTCTTTTCATTGGAACAATGATCAAGCAACTATTTTTCCTATAGCAGTCTACTACAATGATCATAATATACACTACAAAAGTATTGTATGTATCTCTGAATGTCTACAGCATGACACCACTGCTGTTCATTTATTCCAGAAAAGGCTTATCTCTCATTTGAAGTTGGAAGTAATTAGAGATTTGAAAAAAATTTACTACTTCTCAGATGGTGCAGCTGCGCAATTTAAAAACAGAAAAAACTTTTCAAACTTATGCCACCATGTTCATGATTTTGGAATTGAGGCAGAGTGGCATTTCTATGCAACAGCCCATGGGAAAGGAGTATGTGACGGTCTGGGTGGTACTGTGAAAAGACTTGCAGGAAAGGCAAGCCTACAGCGGCCATACGAGCATCAAATCATGACACCAGCACAGCTGTTTACATGGAGTGAGGAAAACATCGACTCCATGCAGTTCTTCTTCTTCAATGAAGCACAATACAACAAAGAGGAAAAAATACTTGCAGACAGATTTCTGTCTACAAAAGCAATACCAGGCACACAGAAGTTCCACAGTTTCATCCCATTGTCAGATAAAGTGTTGTTGACAAAGGTATTTTCAAGAAGTGAACAGTCATCCACTTTTTCAGTGTTAGGACCACGTGTGCAACAGAGGCTGAAGCTAGCAGAAGTAAAAGGATATGTTACATGTGAGAACAACAATCATTGGTGGCTTGGTGTAGTTGTGGACAAAAATGAGACAGCACAGATAGTGGAACTGATGTTTCTGCACCCTGCAGGTCCTTCTCCATCATTTACTTTCAAAAGTGACTGTCCAAATAAACTGACTGTGCCTCTCTCTCAGATCCTCACCCTTGTGCAACCTACATGTCCCACTGGCCGTAGTTATTACCTCTCGAAGGAAGAGATGGATGCGGCAACCATGGCTCTAGAAAATTACTGTAGACAATAAATTCACGTTTTTGTCATTGAAGAAGGGAAGGTAACATGTTTTCTGTAAGTTTTTCTTTTTGATTGTAATGAAATTTTAGAATTAAGTGCAAGATTACGGTGCCATATATATTCTTACCCAGCGTGCATAGTATTTGTTATAAATGTAAAAAAATATGATCCCATTGCGATCCCTTATCAAAACTTGTAGGACATGATGCTGAAATATGTATGTTTCTATGAGAATTGTTTCAAAATTTTCAAAATATAGGTTTTTGAAAAATTCAGTTTTCAAATTTTTTTTGGGTAACCTTGAAAATATTTTTTTTCGAAAGTACTCGTGTGACGTATCAAATTAAAGCTCATAATATAAGCTACATTTTGATACTTTTCCCACTCATCTATGTCAATTCCAGCTTGATTTATGCGTCATTTTGTGATTGCACTTATGCAGAAAATTTGGTTTTTTTCCATATTTCAGAAGGGTATAACTGGAAAACTACAACACATAAAAATCTGATATTTTGCACTTTAACATATCTCAGGTGGTACTTCATGACAACCAAGTATGACTAAAATCGGAGATGGTCATGTTCAAAATTGACAAAAAATTGGTTCACTTGACATGGAATGACCCTGTAATATTGAATATTGGATTCACCGTATTTCAGTCCGCATTTTATAGTGTTGTAATGGCAAAGTTAATTTTTCCGTTATGATAATCAACGCCTTGTACATTAAAAAAAAAAAAAAAAAATCCTGCGCAATATAGGCCTACGACCTTTTCCTATGGCCAACTGAATTTCTTTGAACACGAGCCGAAGTATTGAATAACTTGCAATTAATATTTTTTTAATTATTATTTTTTTAACTTCTCGCAAATAGGACAGATACTATAAATACAGAAAGAATTATAATGATCCTGTTTCATGTACTGAAGTCACCTAACCAGGAAAAACAAACCTTGAGAAGAGATGGAGTTAGTGTGTATGTATGTGTGTGTGGAATTGCAATTTTTATTTGAAAGAATAAAAAATAATCATTGCTTCTAACTATTTTAATGGAAACTCCAAAAATTGTAATATCCACACTAATAGGGAGAGAATTAACAAAATTAGTAATATCAACGTTAAACTTCACTACTGAGTATTTGGAATCAATATTATATTATTTAAGTAGCCTATAGGCCCAAAATGCGCTTTAATCTCCAAAGAGATGTCCTTTGTCAGAAACTTCAGTTTGTTTTGGACCTCAAAGAAAAATTATGCAGGCCTGTTGAAGAATGCGATATTCTAAAAGAAAACCTCTTTCCATTATATTAAACAAAAAGCAATTAACAAGAGAGTAATGGCACAAAAGCTAAGATCATATTTCACTGTGTTTTCACTGAGAGAGTCTCAAGTACACCGCTGCGATATACAGAGTGGAAGAGGAATAACTGTAAAGGTTGAAAAGGTCAATCGATCAAGTTAGAATAAACACAAAACTCATTTGCGATTTCCGATCACTAGAGACCAGATTTTTAGGTTCCTATCACTTCAATTCACTCTGCCTACAGCTAAATATACCTTGCTTATTCGATGGCCAATGAAAGTATGAGGAACTACCCCGGAATTGAACTTGGACCCTAATAAAAACAAAAGAATGTAAACGTACATATATAGTTTATAGTCTAAGCTACAAATGAATCCAAAATGAGAAATCTAAAATACAAAATTAAAAAAAAAATAAAAATCTAAAATTAAAAAATCCAAAAAATAAATAAAAAAATCAAAGATCCTATATAAAATCCAAAATTAAAAAAATCCAAAATTCCAAAATTAAAAAATCCAGTCCCTAATGATCACTTTATGGTTCATGAGAAAATTAGGTTGAAAGGTTCGCAGACTGGCAACAGCGAACTGCCAAATAGCTTTTTCCGGGTTGCAGTAACATATGTCAGGCGTACAAAAACAAATATACTATGGTACTAAGGTACTAGTTTCGACGTTGCCTTATGTCGCATATTATGTGGTCCACATAAAAAACGTTTAAAACTACAGGCATCAACAATCACAGAAATTAGGATTTGCACAATCTTGCGGCAAGTGAAACGGCCATTCCCTTGATGAATGTTTGTAAACCACAGCGCACAAAACCAGGCAGCACAAAACTGAATTCTATCAATCCCCGCGTCATTATTCCCAATTAGAATCCTGTAATAATCCCAAACCAGATGCTCCGGAGTTTAAAATAGACGCATACTCCCTAATTAACGGTACTAGAGAGCTTTCTATCAGACTGACAGTAGATTTAATTGACTGGATGACACGCTGTGAGAGCTTGAATCAAGCATCCAACCAGAAGATTTATTTACTCTTCTGCTTTTGTCACTCACGAGTACAGCCTTTTTTTATACACCCACAAATTTGGGTATAGTTTATCGCCACTCAAATTCATTTTGATGTACCACTAAATAAAAAATGAATTCGGAGGTAAGCTGTCTAACCCAAGTGTCACCCGCTGTGATTTACATGTCAAACTGGACAAACTAAGCTATTACTACCCCCACCCCAGTCCTTAACCTCTGCACAGATCGTAACTCAAGAACGTGTTATGAGATATTAGATAGTAATTCAATCAAGTCATAACTTACTTCACGTAAGCCTGCTATCAACAAGTTAACGTTTGAGATAAATAAATGGTACCATTCATTTGCAACGGTAAAATATCAGGGAATAAATCAAAAGTAATGTCATTTATCGGAAAGTATGGGATTATATCCAAAATTGTTTTAAAAAATAAAATAATAGATGTCACATTTTCAGTATCTGGAATGTGATATAACTTATGGAGAAGATAAAGATATAGAGAATAAAATATCAAAATTCCAAGCAATCTGTGGAATCAACATGACAACTTTAGGTCGGAAAACTGGAAAAGACACAAAGATTAAATTATATAAAACAATGGCGATCCCAATACTATTATATATGGAAGTGAAAACTGGATAATTAAATCGAAGGATGAAAGTAAAATACAGGAAGCCGAGATGCTGTTTCTACGGAACGTAAGAGGATGCAGTTAAGATAAGGAACGAAACTATTAGGCAAAAATTAAATGTAATAAAATAGAAGATAAGATAAAAACACAAAGAAGGAAATGGACGGAACATGTAATGAGTAGACTTCGGATTTTAGGTAAAAACCTACTTTAATCCTTAAGTGATATATGGACGAAAATTTGTATATGCATGTTTCATAAGTGACTATGCCTAGAACTGATATTTTTATAGGACCTAAACAGCCTATTTTTACGTTAGAGCCTAATATTGCCTTTTTCCTTGTTTTTCCTCTAAAGTTAAAAATAAGTTATTTTTTGTTGTAAATTCTTGCATTTATTTTCAATTCGTACTAAATTTTAGCTCGGAATGTGAATACAAACGGAATGTGCCGTACATGACACATTTGTGAAATGGTTAAATAGTAAGGAATGTTTCGTCTTCAGGAGAAAAATTGCTTGGAATTACCAAGAAAATGTAGTGTTTTTCTTACGACTCCCACATCCAGTTTAAAAAAAAAAAAAAAAAAAAAAAAAAAAAAAAAAAAAAAAACTTAGTTCTCTGAATCACTGAGGGATACAAGGGGTTGAGTAAGCCAGCGTGCGGAGCTTCTGGGTGCAGGGATTAGGTTTTCACTGTTATACAGGCCCTATTAATATGTCTATATAATTCTGTGTACCATAGGCCTATATCTGTGTTTTATCATGATTACTGATTAATGGTGACTTCAATAAATATAATATTTTGCATTGCAATTGAGATATCTCAGTAAAATGGCAACTTAACGATTTTATAAGAGACTATTTTACGATTTTTACAACCTATTTTCCAATTTTTAGAGCCTATTTTAGGTACCTAAAACAGCATATTTAGCGACCTAAAAGTCCGAAGTCTAGTAATGAGAGTAAGTGATGAAAGAATCCCAAAAAGAGCATTCCTATATAAACCAAGGGGAAAAAGAGATGTTGGCCGACCTCGTAGAAGATTAACACCACTGCTGACTTCGCCGGAACGGGCTGCATAGCCTAAACCTTGATGAGAATGATGATGATTGATGATGATGGATATGAAAAATATTAATATAAGCTTTCAAATTCTTACCAATGTGATAAACAGTGACTTGACGCATAGCCTATAATAACAGATGTTTTAAAATTAGCCAAAACACGCCTCAAGAATAAATTTACGGTCTTGCTACTTTCAGAAAGCCAGTTAAATATTCAATTTACTTCATTACTTATATTAGAGGGAGATCTGGAAATTAGCTGGTAACGCCTAAAGGACCCAGCTAGTTTCTACTGCGGAATAAATATTCAATTTAACTCGCAATTTATTATTACCCATACCTATTTTCAAGCAAGCTACGACTGTTGAAATTTCAACTTCTAGCTAGGAAAGAAAAAAACCAAGTCAATGTGCGCACAATCCTGCGCAGTCATCGATAAAAACCTTCTTTGAGTTATAATTTCAGCGTAGATTCACCTACCGGAAAATTAATACGGGATGCCACGGAAAGTGAGTGAGAGAGAGAATGAGAGTGAGTGAGAGAGAGAGAGAGAGAGAGAGAGAGAGAGAGAGAGAGAGAGAGAGAAAGAGAAAAACATCATGGGATGAGAGAGAAGTAGTCTAGGTTCTCCTGCACATAGACTACTACCCTAGAAGGCTGAACAAATTACATCCTCTTTAAAATACAATGGCAAAAGCTGGAGACAATATACACATAAGGACTTTCGCTTAGCACAACTTGAGAGTAAAGCTTCCCTTGGGAGCGCTACTTTCATTGCCACTTTTTAAAAATAGGGACTTTGTTCGAGCTTTACGAAGATTATGTAATACAAATAGAGATGTCAAAATTTGTGTATGCCTACAAAGTGTGCACAGTGCAAGAAGTTTATCAGTGGTGCAGCTAAGGGGGGCTAAGGGAGCTAAACCCCCCAGTCCCACAGATCAGAATGATTTTTCTTGAATGTACCATTTTCACTTAAGTTCAATTTAGTGATAAGCAGGGTTCGGATGTTTATGACCTAAGAAATTGAAAATATGACTACAAATATGCCCTTAAAAATGACTAAATATGACCCAAAAGCCCTAAATATGACCTAATAAAAAGACGAATTCTCAAAAAATAAGTGTTCAAATTTAAAACGTTTTTAAAGACACTAAATTCTTACATCTCACGAATTCACTCGGACAATTTTTTTTACAATTTTGGTGATTTACAGTTTTACTTTTAATGAACTTACATTTTTAAAGAATTTGCTCCTATTTGCTAGGTTAATCAGCGCCAAATACTCCTAATATTTTGTAGACCTCGTGTGTCCTTATAAAATATGATCAATTGCATTACATTTAAACTTTAAGTTATCTATTAATTTGGCATAAATAATAATTAATGAAATACATTTCAAATTTAATTTGGCCATGTAGTACATACACTATAAAATTGTGCTCCTTCACTAAGTTTATAATTGAAATATGCCGTTAATTTACAAATATGACCAAAATATGACCAAGAATACAAAAAATGACTAAAATATGACTTTATATGCAAAATAAAAACGGTCTGATTAGAATAATAAGCGTGAAATTCATGTTTAATTTGTTTTTGTGGCTTGAACGGAGGTCAGGACAAAAATATGACATGTCAAACATCCGAACCCTAGTGATAAGAATGCAAGATTGTTTCGAATATTTAACATACAATGTTTAAAGTGGTTGATTGGGTTAATAATTAGTTTTTACCGTACACAACAGCAACTAGATAACGTTTTTAAATGCATTAGTTTTCAGCGTCGCTTTACACTCCCCGAATCTAGTCCAAATCCCGCTGACAAAGTTTGTTGCAGGATTCATAAAGGCAGAATATGATAAAATCGTCTGTAATAACAATAATTTCAAGTCATCGCGGAAGTCCAACAATTTAGTATGTTTAGTTCTGTATATTACTGCGATAACAACAAACAACGTTAATTTCTCCCTCAATCCGTCATTCAATCGTCAATTGTTTAATTATCGTTTGCTAAAGCGCTTCACGCGGAACCCAATACTTTCGGCGAGCAGATTCAGTTTTGATTAGGCCTACTGGTACGATAACTGTGAACTTAAAAAGTGAAATGAAATTCTTTGAACTGTGATGTGTTGAAAATGGAATATCAAAATTTTTATAAACAGTAGGTCAGATGGAAATTTGTGATATGATACACGATTTGGTGATGATGATGACGACGACGATGATAATCATAATAGTAATGTTAGTGAAGTTCGCAATAGACTTCATAGAATAAGTTGTAAAGAAAATTAAAAAATGAATTGCAACCACCTTATAATAATTCTTTAAAAATTTTATTGCATGTATTTTAAAAGATTTAGCACCTCACCAGATTAAAATTTTAAGAAGTTTGGGAATTGTTTATTCTTTGTATATGTAAAATTTATCCGATGCCTATTTGAAATATTTTAATGCTTATGAGGCTACGTCCGAAGTAAAGACACATCGCACAAATTTTGAGTTGTACCCCCACTAGCTCATGATATCATGATTATTCACATAAATATAAGCAAGTTGATCGTGTCTGAAAGCTACACTATGAACCGAAGTGAACTATATATATATACATACATACATACATATATACATATATATAAATCATGATCGAAAAGCATTCAAGTTTTCCGCAGCTAGCCAACATGCGACGGGCACTTATCTAACTTTATTATTATATTAAAGTTCATTTTATAAATCTTTTCTCAATAATATATCTTTACGTAACCTAGCTCTGACGTCTGATAAACTATCGTGACAGTGACCCAGTTACCCAGTTACGTAAGTGCACCTGTTTTAACATTCCAAGGTACGGCACACGTATACTAACATTCCAACGCTAATGCAACTTCAAAACATCCTACAGGGTGTTCTCAAACTTCTTCACTGTAATTTCACTCTTATAAAAATTCTCTTTTGTTGGTAGAACCATTTATTTAGGGCGCCATCTACCAATTCATTATCTAATTCGCCAATTAACTAACTACCACAATTAACTTCTCTCTCGATGTCATCTCCAGACTAAACCACAGCATCCTTGATAATAAACTATAAGCGAAAGAGTGTAATATGTACAGCACTTAGTACTCATGAAGTTGCTAGTATCTAGCACACAGTTTCAATTTCAGCTTTTGGATAAAGCCAGAATTCAAACAGACAAGTTCGCGAGGTATGGTTCTGTTTATAAACCGATATTAGTCAAGTTGTTCTTGAACGCAAGTATGTGAACGCAAATGACATCAGGAGCTGTGCTGTCGTTCGACAAAGGGTTTGAACTTGATATTAATTATCAATCTAACTAGGATCTCCGACAGAAGTAAATATTTAACCACAGTACAAGACAAACAGCTTACTTGTACGCAGAAAAATACAAAGCGACATCTTAATTGCTTCTTTTAGCCTATCGGTAAAATAAAAAGTGGCCGTTAGACGAGGAAAGAAATAAAAGAATATATTATCCTTTTCGATAGTACTGTTCCTGCTGTCTTCTAACAGTAATCATACCCTTAACAACTTCTCTTTGGGAAAACAACGTAGATAACATCTGCTGACACTTGTAATAGTAGTGCAGAAACCATACTCAAAAGAAATCATGACCACAAGGAACACAGCCCACACAAGTCATCTACACACCATCCCAGCTGGATGCAGAACAAGGACTAAAATAACAGGAAGTAAGGGACATTTTTTCTTGGAACAAGATTTTGTTAGTCCGGAGGTACGATTTAATTGCTTTCCACTCCTGGGGTAAGGGAGGACACTAAAAATCCTGGTATTCCTGGATGAAAGTTGTGAAAATATCTGAGGTACAGGTAAGTTAAGTAAATACTGTATTGGAAATGTGAAGTCAAGACTGAAAAATTCAATGCCATAGCCGGGATTTGAACCAGGTTCTTTGGCTCTCCGTGCCGATGCTCTAACCAACTGAGCTACCATGGAAACATGCCGGTAAAACATTAAATTCTCCAACTGACTCACAATAAATATTCTTTGTGGACCATATTAACTGTACTCATGGGCCCCAGGTTTGGAATCAATAGGCCTAGAATAACTGATTTTGGTAGCTAATTGGTTGCTGTGCTTATTTAACGACGAGAGAAAATTTGTATTATAATATTGCTGGTTCATATTCATATATTTTCCGAATAAAATTACTTTCTTTACTTAATGGAATGTGAATTCAAAGTCAACATATTAGTCCATACTAATAGCAATATTCATCCTAAACATAAAGTAGAATATATAAAGTGCCTATTTATAAAATGAGATCGATAAAGATAATTACAGTCTAGATTGTTAATATCGGCAACATTGCTTCAATACCATTCTCATTCGACTATTTCGTGTGCGTTCGTTATTAACTGTAATCCGATAATTTTTTAATAGTTCGCTGATTAGCTGGCGCCATCTTGTCGACTGTGATTGCACATTAATTTAATTAATTGCACACATACGATATAACTGCAATCAAATATCATATTCAAGTAATAAGCACTCTGTAATATACATATCAGCAATAACATCAACGAATGTACTGAATTCAAATCCGTGATCTCGTCATAGTAAATAAAGTAAATTAAAATTAACAGAACTCGGAATGCGATTTAAAAGTAACTTGGTTATAATAGCAATATCAACTGATGAGTTCTGCAATATGCTCGCCTGTTTGTTGTCGACACATAAAATAATTCGTATGTACTAGAACTATAGCCTACATGAAGTGATGTGAATTACATTTAGAATAGGCTACATTTACATATGCCAATAAAACAATTATGAATATCACCGCCGTTCCGGCTTCCTTTTTATCAAATTTCACATCACGTAGAAATAAAACTAAACTAACTAAACTGAGATAAGACTATTCACATAACAATAACACAATGTATACATCACCCCGATCAAGGGTTGACATTGGATAGTCCAAGGTCCATCCGGGTCAAGTTACTTTTGGAAACACAAGGCATATAATGAAAGCAAGTTTCAACTTATTCCAGGCCACAAAAGAATAGATGTCGCATTATGCTTACATATATGCTTGAAATTATTGTAACTGGAAAATCAATAAAATGCACTTGATAACGCACTGAATTTGTAAAACCTAATTTTCCAGTAATAAAATTGTTCCACCCCAAACCGCTACAAAAATGCTAAATTGTAACGTTAAATTTGCTGTAAAACGCTAAATTTAATTTTAAAACGCAGATTCTTTAAGTCCAACGGCTTATGGAGGCTGAGTCCTTACAAAATATTAGCTCATCAACTGGTATACCTTTGCAGGTTAAGATACAGACTAATGTAGGAGCATTTATAGAACCCTTAAATGCATTAGTGTCCTATAAAATACAGTAGTTTGTGTTAGATTCATAACAAAATAAACTATGAGCTTAATCATTGTGATGTTTTCTTTGCAGTCCGGCACGGATTTGTACGAATAAATCGGCTAGCCACAGCCCTCTCGATCATACGTGAAATGGTTCATAGTCCACCAAGTAAGTTTGGCGAAGTAAATGCGTTTTGGACTTATAAGAGGAAGAAGATGCTTCTGCATAATAATGGTGCATTTCGTTGAGAATAACCATTTAATAGATAAACAGGGTGAAATGTTTACATCTTATCCCCTGAGCACTCCTCCTCCCCTACCCTCTTCGTATATACTTTTAGATTGTATATGTACTATACATGATTATTACCGGCCAAACCGGTTCGAACATTTTTTTGATCATCAAGGTATACGTTCCACAAGAAGGAACAATTCTGAATGCAGCCTACAATGCAGGGCGTCCAGTCTTCTCAACCGGACTGTGCAAGACTTTTCGGCTTCACAGTAATGAGTAGGGCCCAGATTCTAATCCCTTACTTGTACGCTACTAAAAATGAAAAATATCGGCTATTTGAGCTTGTGATATGATTATAGTAGGGGTTCATTTTACATACTTTTACATATTCATAGCAATATTAAATATTTTACATATGTAACTAATGTAATATTTTTGTACATAACATCTAGGATATCATTAAAAAATAAAGATTTTATATAATTTTGTTTTATTTTTCAGTGACTAATAAAATAATTAGCTCATTTTATTTCATAAAGAAAACATTTCAGTTGCCAAAAGTAGGGATAATTCTTCTAACTTTGTCAATTCCAACACAAATGCAAAATACGATGGTTCTGGGTATCTCAGCTACATACATTAGAGACTTTATCGTTTCTCAGAACTTGGACTTTGTGCTAAAAATTGAAAACAGCGGATTAAGGAAGGGTTGCAGTCAGGTTTCAGTTTAAAAAAATACCGTTATTTGCACGATAGAAATGAGTTTTTCTAGGAAGTCTTAAGGCTGAAATTGCATGGACTTGAATATGAAGTGGACTTGTTAAAAATAGTTCCAGTTGTATCTACTACAGTGAGTTCCACGCAAGAGTTGGTCAATAACGCGGGTTTCTGCGGCGCGGCTGGCACAGCTCCAACTCCCGAGCGATCGGGTGAAATATCTACGCAAATAATGCCGCGGTCGTTGTAATGATTCAGGTTCTCACATTTACAGTTAAAATTACAATGAAAATAACCACGTACCTAATCACAAGAGATGTTGGAAATGTTCTCCTCTTGCATACGCGCAACATTGGCACCTTTTTAGGGAATTTTCTTTCACGCGCGTAAGTTCAGCTTCCGAGATAGAATTAATTTCTCTTGTGATATTGTCTTTAAGTTCTTCTTATGTATGGGAAATTGACCTATACACTTTATTTTTCAAGTTTCCCCATAAATAATATTTACATACTGTTAGAAGAAATTAATGACAATATCACATAGGCCTATCAAAAGAGAAAGTAACTCTGTCTCGGAAGCTGAACTTATGCGCGTGAAAGAAAATTTCCTAAAAAGGTGCCAGTATTGTCTGGATGCAAGAGGAGAACATTTCCAACATCTTTTGTGATGAGGTACGTGGTTATTTTTATTGTAATTTTAACTGTAAATGTGAGAACCTGAATCATTACAACGACCGCGGCATTATTTGCGTAGATATTTCACCCGATCGCTCGGGAGTTGGAGCTGTGCCAGCCGCGACGCAGAAACCCGCGTAATTGGCCAACTCTTGCGTGGGACTCACTGTAGTATGTAGCTCAGGGTCAAAACTAAGGCAGTGGTCGAGTATTGACGAATGTTTTACAATGAACGGGAAAATAGTAATGTTGTAAGTGTGTAACAAAACTATAGGGTGTTCCATGAAGTTACAGCTTGATCAAGATTTACATAGTGCAATGCACACAAATAATAAACATCGTGTATCTTCAAAGAAGGTACTCTTAACTCAGATGAGATAATCTGGTTCAAAAAGTGGAGTTTCAGGGCATGAAGACAAAATGTTATGCTACAATACATATTTCTCCACGAACTTAAGCGCATTACTTTTTAAAAGTCTCTGAAGCATTTTTACTTTTTCTTTAATTTGGTAAATATTATAAGATGCACTGACAGTCAAAATAAGAGGTAGCGTGTAGAAGCTTGGGTGAACATTTTCGTATATTTATTGCATTAAAAATATTAATTTTAAAGTACATATTTTATGGTTATTACATATTTTATTATACATTGCCCTGATTTTTACTACATTTTGATGTACATATTTCGCACTTTGATATTACATAAAAATCCGGGCCCTAGTAATAGGGTACAAAAATGGAGATACCTAAAACTGAAGTTAGTAAGCGCCCTAGGAGACATGTAGTGCATATAACTTACATTCGAAAATATTAAAAATTTGAATAATCTGATAGGTGGTCAAATGTTTGTGCATGTGTATATTAGGAAACCAGAACGTGTCGGTGAGGTGCATTAGCTGTACCTCGAGGTATACATATCAACTGCTAAACATGCAAACTTACATTCTCTAGAGCCAGTTTTAATGAGAAAACAAGTAAAGCGCCCCCACAAGCTTGAAAATAAAATCCCGAGGGCAGGAAGCAATGCCATGTGTTAGTAATTAAACTTCAGTAAAAAATTCAGCAGTCCCCAGGACATATTAAATTGAAGTTTCGTTACATGTTATAAAAAATATCTCCTAATTTTCTAACAATTCAAGTTCCACATAGGCTCAGAGGTCATGGTGATGCATGAAACCGAGGGCGGGATAGAAAATTATAATGTAAAAGTAGGTCATAAAAACGTCATTTCCTAAGTTGCATTTCCATCGGTCATTCTGTTCGTCGTGCGTCATGGTTGTAATTTCTGTCGCCTGTTGATATGTGCCGACGGGACATACCGTAGATTATTTTATTAGGTTCGTTTTCAGTTAACTCATAGCCTATCTTACTTAAAAGAATTTAGTATACATTTCATAAAGAAAACTGAACAAGGGTATTCACTATGGGACCATACACTAATATTGTTCTAATATGTATTACTGGTTATTATATTATGTAATGTAATATGTTATTATCTGTACAGTCGCGATTAGACTCCTATAAGTCAAAATGAATTACTGGTTATTATATGTAATGTAAAATGTAATGTTATTATCTGTACTCCTATGAGTCAAAGCGACAATAAATAAATAATTAAAAAATAAATAAATAAATTTAAAAAAAGGATATTCAGCTTGTTTACTATCATCATATGATTTGGTAGTCTCATTACAGATATGTTTAATAGTAACAGGAATAACATTGCCAACAACAACTATTAATCACATTAGTATGACTATTAGTGATGTTTTAGATTACTGATTCATATTTTTATTATTCTTTGGTTTTTTATAGCACCCCGTGAGTGTAAAATAACGTTTCAAATTTTTAGAGCCAGTGGAACCCCTAGGATTTGCTCCTCAGAACCTCCACCTTCATTATCCTCGGGATACTTCTGTTATTTCTTTCTATTACCTGTAAATTGCCTGTAAATAGAAATTATTCAAACAAGCCGTACGATCAGCAGTTCCCCCAGTTCCCCCAGCAGTTGTAGATGAATTTGCAATGCTTAAAGGCGACCTCATCACCGTCATAAATACAAAATTGGGCCACTTCAGACGGAAATCTAATACGTTAGTAAAAACGTTTGAATATGTGTGGGAAGATCAATAGACTAGGATATGTTGCAATTCAGCTCTCTATAAAAGAGGGGTGGAATTGCAACCATGCTGATGATGTTGGCAAATATACATAAAGCGGCTGATTTCCATATTAATGACCGAGTGGGAGCCACCCTTTACACTTGTATGTGTCGCACAACTGACAGGCCACGTGCTGGGAAACACAACATTCAAATATTTAGCCTTTATATGCATTCTATGAAAAGCTTGCTATGATATTCGCGTTATTTTGTAATAATATTTATTTGTTTATTAATTTACTTGTGGTTTAGCTAATTCCTCGGATCTGAGTTCGATCCACAGATTTTTCTGAGAAGTATGGAACGGGGTTTCTGCAGTCTCATGAGGATTAAGGATGAGCTATTCGATAACAAAGTAACAGCCCTGCTCACGAAAACCATCACAGGCTATAGATGTCGACATTTTGATCACATGCCCTCAAATCCTGTCACATACCCAAGAACACAAAATTCAGGTAGGTGTCGCAGCGAGCAACGAGCATGTGGCTACTGAAGTTAGGCCTAATTATTCCAAATACGGATGAAGTGATGAGAAAGGCGGCGCTTAGCGATACTCTCTGCTTATTGAACGAGAAGATGATAATGATACGATGTTGATGATTAATAATAATAATAATAATAATAATAATAATAATAATAATAATAATAATGATGATAATAATAATAGTAATAATAATAATAATAATAATAAAAATAATAATTGCAGTTGTTCAATAGACAGATTTCAACAGATTTCTATGTTAATCTGAATATACTGTATCTATTCAACATCAAGTTGAGAGCAAACAATTTCAAATTGAGACCAAACAATTTAAAACTGAGACCACAAAATTTCAAAATGAGACGAAACAAATTCAAGATGACAATACTGAATGATAAGCAGTAAAATAACCAAATTCAAATTAGGAGTACTTATATATATATGCCTATATATATTATTTTATTGTTTCTGACTACATTTAACGAGTGATATATATTTAATTCATTATAATGTTTACAATTAAAATGGTCGCAGTTAGGAAAAAAGTTAACGGACAATTGTGTCACTTACTTAGGTATATCGTTCACGTTTAAGCCGTCTGGAATTAATATCTATACATGAGCTACATATCTCGAGCAACTGTTAACACCTTTAACATGCAAATTCTCAGTCAAAATGTTCTCTAGCTGGCGAAGACGACTCTCAGTTTGGGATAGTTTCCCTGTCCTCGTCAACTAAAATCTATGGCAATTGCACAGAAAAACTAAGTTCAACAACAGCTTTAAAACTGGATCACGCAAGCTCTATTGGGTTTAACATTGCACTGTAAGGACTCACCCTCTGATTCTATTATTTGTTGATAGATGTTTTTATGATAGTGAACTACTATGAGAATAATATTGTAACTACATAAAAGTGATAATTCTCGACCTGAAATTGTTGGTCTCATTTTGAAATTGCTTGGTCTCATTTTGAAATTCTTTGGTCCCAACCTGAAGTTGGAAGGGTAGGCCTATAGAAAATTAAATACTGCATAGGGCTACCTTTCAATATAGGCCTACATTTCCTTTTACATATTAGAATATGTAGAATAATAATATAAATTAGTACAATATAAGGATAGGTAAAGTAAACAAAACAAAAAGTAAAGTGTTCCTTATTACAGGCCATGGAGGCCCAGAGGGTTCCAGGAGGTTGAGGCACCCAGATTTTAGACATTCGAGACCTGAAGGTGGTAAGGTTGTCAGCCTTAGGTCTTTACCCCCAGGATTGCTCCTGGTATTCATTTCTGTTAGAGGCTGAGTCAACCCCAGGGCCATAGTGCCACCAGAAGGATTAGGCTAATTGAAGAACTCCAATGACCTCATCGGGGATCGAACTCGCGACCTTCCGGTTTGTAGCGCAGCATCTCGACCACTACGCTACGGCGTACCCCCACAATATAAGGATAGCTAATATAAAATAAAATATTATATAATCATAGTGATATAATATCGTACAAAATAATATATTACTGTAAACATAACTTAAAAGTAATTTCTAGTCAAAGTAAGATGTGTACTTAAATAATGTAAAAAGAATTCTGATAATGGACGTTGACCGCAATAACACTGGCTCAAGTCACGTGCGCGTCAGTGAATTTCTGTTGATTTCGACCTCCTTGGGATGCTGGTCGGTGGCGCGTGGAAATGACTTCAGAATACGAGCGCAAATTCGATCTCATCCCCTTAGACACAGTGGCGTTTCTCGTTATACCGTAATCTTATGTGCAAAATATATTGCAGAAGAAAAATTACCAGAAGGGAATTTTTGTTACTACGACCGTTTATCATCAGGTAAACCCACGAGACTTGACGAATTTATTTGATGAAACTCGTCAACTCGAGCTGGATTTATTAAGACTATTCCATGAATAAAACTTCCTGGGGGTAAAGGCTGAACACCTTACCGCCTTCACGTGCCGATGTTTAAAATCTGGGAGCCTCAACCTTCTGGAACCCTCTGGGCCTCCATGTAACACATGAATAAAACTGTAACAAATTATACAAATAATAATTACTTTCGTGCTTTGTTGTATAAAAACAAAACTAACAGCTACGAGATCAAGGCATATTATGAATCAACCATCCATGAATCGATTCAAGTTACCATGTTGTGACAGGGCTACCAATGGTGTTTATAAAACATAGTTAACTTCATTCAGGTAAGCTAACAGAGGAACAGAATAAAAGCACACCAACTGGCTTGCACCGAATCGAAATTGTGTTTTAATCAATGTACATTTATATTATTTCAATTTCCAAACAAGTTATGTTGTATAAAATAATGTATTTTTATGATGCTTAAATGGCAGCGTTTGACGTATTAATCACTGCACACTGATGCTTACATGTCCAGTAACGAGCAGACGATTTTATCGATAAAAGATCATCCTCATACTAATAGCAAACATTTTATACGATAAACGATCGTGATTGTTCTATATAGGAGAAACTGCTAAACGTTATTGGTCAATACCAAACATGCGGAATTTGAGTGGAATAGTCTCGGAAATTTCTTAATCTAACTGAAAAATTCCTTTGATGTTGAAGACCTCACTTCTTTGTGATTAACACAGAGGTATGTTGGGAGATCGTCCTACATGCCATAGTTTTACCACGTTCAACAGTTGTTTTGGTGTAGGCCTCCCACTGTGTATGTCCTATAGAAGCCGCGAATAATTACAATAATTACGATATTAATAAACTCTGTGTAAATGTTAAATGAATACAATAACTTGCACCATAAGAGATTGCATTTATACAATTTCAAGAAGGAAATCACACCGATGAACTCGTCCTGATGATACCAGAGGATCAAAAAGAGTAAATAGCCTATTAACAACTTTTTTTTTTAATTTAGAAAAAATTAATTTGCTTATTAAATCTAATTTTTAGAATATTCTTATCGATTTTAACTAAAAACCTTTTACAACAAAAATATTCCCTTATGATAGTATTAGGATCACTGAAAAGCTTAGTTCCACATACAAATGGATAGAAAAAGAAAAAAAAAATGTTTCATTTAAATTCTATGGAAGAAAATATTCTTCCACGGTTTTAACAGGAAAAATGTCCTTTCTAGCAGTCTGCCGGCTAAATCTGGCGTAAACATGTTAATTGAGATTATTGGAAATTCGACATTATCAATACCGTTGCTGCAATCCGTCTGTCACATTTCGTCTTTATAATAATATTTCGTAAATTTGTACTCCGTTCTGAGGTCATAATCATTTAATGAATATTGGTCAAAATAAGTCACAGTTGAAATAGCCATTTTAATTTAGTCAAAACTCTTCTGTAGGTTTAAAGTGCCCGAGATACATGTGTTTAGTTTACAGTATGAATACACCGAAATCATTCAGCATGCAATAGAAAGTGCTGAAGAGAAGTAAGTGGTAAACAAAAAACAGGGAACTTCTAGAATTTCTCCCTTGAGATATCTGAAACTTCCCTGGTTAACTGCAGAACATATAAAGCCGATATAAAAGTGACCCCTGGGATATATGTTGGAATGCTAATATTTACTTTTCCATAAACCTCATCGCTATAGCAAATACGTCATATTTATATTCAAAATTTACAGGTTATTCCAAAATACAGTCAAACCCCGGCGCACTGCCACTTTTCTGTTCAAGCTTACAGGCTATGTAAAAAGGATTTCTGCCGTAGTACATCGGCTTAAATCTTGGCCTATTGGTTTAAACCGTGGACTATCAAGCGATTTGAAAAGGGTAACTAATAAAAATAAATTTCCCTTTATAAGAACATGCGAATGGACTAAAACAAAACTCCGTGGCGTTACACTCCTGAAGGGACAAGGCCTATCACCCGACCAATGCGTCATCTACCATAGGCAGATGGCAGGATTGGAGGGGCCTGTGGATGCCAATGGACTACTAACACTTATTTTATTACGGTACAGTAATACAGTCATTCCCAAGTGTAATTTATTAAGTTACAAGCATAAGGTACATATTATTCCTTAAATATTGGACATTATAAATGAAGCGCTGAAAATACAAGTAGACCAAGCCCACTCTCAATAAAATTCAGACCCTGTCCACATATTGTGTCTCGAAATCGTTCCCTTTCATAAAAAAAAAATGTACAACAGAAGTCTTTTACCGGCTCACCAATAGATTGTGCGTACAAATCAAATAGCACTTCCACATATAATATAATAACTTTAAACCTTCCTTACAAAGAATATTAATTTTGCGACTTGGTCTACTTGTATTTTCAGCGCTTCAAATAATATTTTAAAAGTAATCTTGTCCTCAGTCCTAGGTATGAAATCTACACATTTCCGGCTAACAGTTTTTCCCCATAGCAGTGATTAAGTGGGATGCAATGGTCGCTGATTTGATCTCGAAAACTGTTTACTGTATTCCCAAACTTCACGATTCTCCTTCATGGACAAGACAGCTTTCATGATCTTCAGTTTCTTTGGCACTTAGCTGCATAACAACACAATGGAAACTGGCTGGTGGACTGTAATATGAGTTAAGTTTCACTGATTCTCCTAACATTAGGCACTCTATACCTGTCCTTAAAATATATTTTCAGTGTTCAACTTCTGCTAAACACTAACAACACAAAACAGTATTTTTGGTTGCCAACAGTTGTCGCTGTTACCAGTTCTTAAGCAATTCCAAGATATCTCACAGGCCAGATTTAAAATAAAAAATAAAAAGTTCATGATATACATCTCTGCACTAAGCGAAGAGGCACAGTACCGGCAAAAAGTTATTTTCATGTGAAAGAAATACATGCAGATCTGTTGTACAATATCCCTTGGCACTACTCGAGGGTGGCACAATAAAGGGGGATTTGACTGTACATTAATCGCCAAAATTCGTTAGGGAAAGTAGTCCAGCAATGAGTTAGCTCTTCCAGGATTTGGAATAATTTCCCACATTATTTGCCATGATAATTGGAAAAGAAGCATTCGAAAACTTTAGGGATAATTTTGCTACACGGCTTACTAGAATTTGTTTGTCTTAATACTCTCAAAATACGTCGATAATGTGGTGAACTATGTAAACAAGAATAGGTGTACAGTATATATTTTTTTAAATTTATTCGAATGTATAAATACTTTCAGGGTGATGACGATTAATTTCTATGGTCGCGATAAAAAGAAAAATGAAAATCCTACTTTATTCGAGAAATAATTAATATTAACTCAAAACTACTTACTTGCGAAATTTATTTACTCAGGTACTAAGTATTTTGTCATTTTTTATTCTAATTTTTAATCTAAAATTTCACTGCATTTCCGGATTCACATGAAAACCAAATCTGTGGAAGATTCGCTTATCAGAAACACACAACCCCTTGCTTTAAATTAGCCTATTTCCTCTTTCCAGGATTTGCATTCTGTTGTTGTTCCAAGAAAAACTGCAGTTTGCTATTGTTGTATCTTCTTTACCAAATATGGTCCAAATAAATTACGGTTTATTGCAAAAAATTGCTAGCAGGAGACGAAGCTATTTTTAAAAATCCTTAATGAAAAACGAAAGTGTGGTTCAACTCTTTTTACGCCAAGGACCAGTTTACGTTATATCTGAGGACGTAGGTGGTTTGGAAACATTAATATAACGTTATTATTTATTTACATAAATTTTAACAATGTTTTAATTATTTTTGCAACAAGAGAATATTCAAACGTAATATTAAGGGGCATTAGTAATGTGCTTCAAATAATCTGCATTTATTACCCGAATAAAAATACATTTATAACAATAACATCTCCCCTAAATATTATTCTAAATTTCTAATATTTTAAATTTTGGGTAGTCGGATTAATTTTTCAGTTACAAATTTTTATTTTAGCAAATTTACTCTGAAGTTAAAATGTTCCAGTCGCGTTAATCATTTTCGTATTTTTATTTCACATACACAATACAATATAATATTTTAAGCTTCTAATTATACTCATAATTTTCGATATACTATATTGTTAACGTATTGAAGTTTCTAACAATGTAAAAATTGCTACCTCCTAAAAGAATAACCTAGGGCAAAAAGCCGTTGGATCACATCGAATTAGGTATAAGATATTGATGAAATCAAGTCGATAGCCGCCACTGGCTCCAGAGCTGTTCTTAGCCAGAATCGTTTTACTAAGAGAAGCACCCCCGTGCTGTGCTAGGACTTGATGGCACACGGACGGGCGAGCTGGGGAGATTGGGTGGTGTGGCGTTCTTGCTACTTACACCAATAAAGCTGATAGCGCTATACAACAAACTGAAGAGGAGTCCATTTCCTTCACCAATCTTGAAGCAGATAGGGTCTCCCCGCACCTTATCCCTACAGGATTCTCCTGCGTTGGCCTTTATTACTTGTATAAGGAGTGGAAACTTTTGCATCATATCCCAAAACAGAGAGAACAGCGCAGAAATATCACTGGGTGCACAGAATAGCCTATAAGAAATCGATTTTATAATAATCACACAATATATTGTGCTCGACAATGTTATGACGGTAATGATTATAATATCACACACTAGGCCTACACTCAGAATATGCCGTAAAATTATTTTGGTTCGACCGTACTAGAATACGATTATTATTAATTTTCCTGTCATTATCTTAGTATGTCATTATGTTTTTGATCTAACTGAAAGCTTGTAATTTTTGTGTAATTTTTTGTTGAAAGATATTCTTTGTCTGCAAGGCAATCTGCGTTGTGCAGAAAGATTACATAAAATAAAATAATAGCCATTACGAAACTGAGTTTTCATTATAACATCGATGTGATATCGATTATTATCGAACACGGAACGATCTTGAAACCTTGAGGATAACTGAAAACTGCGGAATATACAAGAATGTATTTAAAATACAATCAATTCTGTTCGCGTTAATTTTAATATATTACTAAAACGAATTCATTTCGTGTTGTCAAAAACTGTTGGTTATAAGAAAATGACAAAAAAGAAGGCAAAATGTATGAGAATCAGCTGATCCGAAGGGCAGCGTGCCCGTTTGTTTGAGTGAATCTAAAATCTTAAAACTTAAACATTAGCAGCCTTACTAATAAAAGCTGCTTATATCAGCGTTGAACGGTTGTTTGGTAGTTCACCGAGTAAGTTCTGCATAAGCCGCATTACCAATAACGGGTGTGTAACTGCCGAGTTTACATCGGGTTTGTACGTCCAACGTCATCAAATACGTCACTCTATTTGTGACGTTACTAGCTCCTGGCTATGAAGGGACTGCTGAACGCCATCTATCGGTGCAGCGGCAAACAACGATGGATCATCTGCAGAGTTTCAGTATTTCATTATATTGTTTTCAGAAAGCTGTAATCATGGGTACAAGTATGGAAATATTTCCCGCAAACAAGGAACAATGTTTATAATTCCGCAAAAGCAGCTCAGAATATGCGTAGCCTCAAAATTCAATGTCAGACATCTACGAAACGACCAACTGTTACGGAAATCGGCCATCTTGATTATTTACGTCAAGTTTATACAAGGGTGCCAGGCTGAGTAAAAGTTGCACACATTCAGCCTTATGCAAGGATTATTAGTACAGTTCTTCTCCTCAGCTGTGTATATTCCTGGTATAAATGTTACAACTGGATTATTAGTAAGACTGTTAAACTACTTATGGTCTTTATAATACTACCCGCTTTGCTCGTTTCATAAACATACTCATTTCTTAATAAATGCCCTTATAGGCTTGTTGCATAATGTATTATGTTATTAATCTACCAGTACTAACACGTCCGAAGCCACTGTGATATTACTATTGTTGTTAGTAGGGACCGGATTCTTAGGTTTTTACCTATTTTCTTCCTTACTTCCAAAACAAAAAGCGCTCATACACTTTTTCGAATCATGTCCATAGGATTCACCCACATTAATTCTGTGGCACCTAAAAATACCTAAAAGGGGTATAAAAACCTAAATATACCTAAACGGGATACAAAACCTAAAATATCTAATTTAGGCTACTTTTTTTTTGTCTTTTTTGTTTGTCAGTTGAGGAATCGATATTTTGCGGAGAGAGAATAATTGTTGTCGGGTTTTATTAATACCACCAGCGTTTCGTTCAACCCATTGTCTTCTAGGATGGACAATATCTAGAGAGGAAGTGTAAGAGTACCGGCGTATTCCTTTTAAAATATTCGTACGAACAACCATTGTTGCCGTGTATGAACAAGTATATATAGATTTCTGTGTTTTAAAGCGTTTGTTTGCCTTTAGTACTTTCTTGTTATTCACACTGAGTGGTCACACTGTGTTTTAAGAAGACGTGTTAATTATGTATTGAATCCTATGTAGCACATTCAAATTCATTAAACCAATTATTCTACCCGAAAACGATATTTTGGACAAAAAACCTAAAAAAAAAACTATTTCACCTAATGGAAAACCTAAACAGTGTTTTTAAAAACCTAAAAATCCGGTCCCTAGTTATTAGATTGACTTGGCACCAGAGTGTGCCACCTGCTTGGATTTGAGAGTGCAAACTACTGTTTACCCTCAATAAACAATAATAACTTATAACCCGGCAGACGACAAAAGGAAATGCCGAAGTTTGACTCGCCAGTGCCTCAGTGCCAGTATAAATATCTGTGAGTAAAGAACATTCACAACATTTTAGTTATTTACGGTTTTTACAATCATGTACAAATTAGTCTATAACTTTGTGTGTACAATAATAATTTTTGTATCAATAAAATATCAATTTTCAGGTCATTTTTTATAATTATTCTGTCATTTTCTTTAAAATTTAGTGTCATTTTATAGGTCACGTTTCAAACAATTTTAGGTCATCAGAATCCGGGCCCTGCTTATCACTTAAATCAAATTATCAAGTCTAGTGTGGCAGTTACACCGGTGCTATATGCACAGGAAATCAAAGCACAGATCGACTTAGCGAATCTCTGATTTTAATTTCCGGGGAGGACTGTGGCTCGCTGGACACTTAGCAAATCCCTCACATCGGTAATAAAGAACGTGGCAGCCATGAAAACGCGAGAGAGGAACTGTAAACACCAGCATATTCAGGATTTGGAAAGGGGTTGGTCATATACGTCCATCTCCGATACTTGTGGCATCGACCGATATTCTGGATGGAGGCAAAACCTCCATTCCCACAGCGCGCTTCCGAATTGGTTTTGCCCGCGACCACACCGCACGAGTATGCCTGATATGGGAATTGGAGTTCTCTGATAATATTAATATTGCACTCTGCGGAGAGGTTTAAGTATAGTGAAGTATCTCTCGCAGTGGCAAGTTTAATGCATGTCAATTTCGGTGGCAAAACTTGAAATATCATCCCCGATATTAAAAAAAGGACTTAATATCTTTGTTTCCGTACTTAAAATACAATAGCCCAAGCAACGTTTGTCTGGCTATCGTTAGTTACATAATAATTATTGTAGGAATGACTCTCAATCAGACACCTCCTTTGCTCACTCTGTTTTTTAGTTTAATTGGGAAATGGATTGGTGTAACTCTGCCTAGAATACTGCTTGCCTGGCGAGGACGATTACTATAGATGTACAATTGACAAAAGAAAGCTGAAGTTTTCAATGTCCGCATGACTACGGTGAGAGGAGCCGACGTACACTCATTTTGTGCAATGCGAAAGGATCTAAGCCAGGGAAGGTCCGAATGTATGTTGGGAATATAGCTCTGAATCAACCTGTATGTTGGGAATATAGCTCTGAATCAACCTAACGGTATCGCGGGAGGGCTAGGGAATTCTCTTCGCGGCCTTCAGCGGTAAGAATTGGCATGATAAACGACAGAACAATGTATGGAAATTAACATTTTCTTTATTTGTTGGTTCCAGTATAGGCCTATGTATTTTTATTTTAGGCTCAAATATATTAAAAAGAACATAGTCTATAAACGTTCTTGCCACAGTAGTTAAGAAATTGAAAAACGTTAGCTAAGGATATGTTAAGACCCTCGCAACACAAGCTGTAAAAGGGAGTGCTTGAATTCAGAGAACCAACATTTATCTAGCAGCCTTAACACGAATCGTTTCAAAATAATAACAATAAAAATGAGCCCATGAG
Organism: Ectobius pallidus; assembly: GCA_964059195.1. Taxonomy (NCBI): domain Eukaryota; kingdom Metazoa; phylum Arthropoda; class Insecta; order Blattodea; family Ectobiidae; genus Ectobius; species Ectobius pallidus. The sequence continues at coordinate 128,394,005 of CAXKWD010000008.1, forward strand.
CGACGATTCTGAAAGGAAAAAGTTTTGTAAAAACCAAGAGTCTCAACATTTAGTACGGTACTAGCTGGTTCACTTCATAAAGTACTGAAGAGTTCATTTGCTTGCATGGGGCTCCAACGTTTTCCCTGAAATATGCTGCATACATTAAACATTTCTCCCCAAGTGATAACATGAAGCTGTATTTAATTCAGCTGTACATGCTCCTAACAATTACACAAATAGCCGAAACGGAATGATAACTTCATAACCTATTTTCTCTGGAACGTCTGCAGGCAATTGAATCAAAACTTTACAAGTGACTTATGCACGCTTCTAAATCATTGCCACCGAAAGTGCACGTTGCAGAGCGTTGCTGCCATTTTACAGAGACCATTAATCTAATTAGTAATTACCTTATTATCCATAGACTTATTCACAAAACGCAAAATATATTTTATGTTAATGTTATGTAATGCCCACTTTAATCTGCCTCACGTCTCGGACGCACAATTCCCTGCATTATCCCAGAACAAGCGAGGACAAGCTTTTTATTATTTTATTCTTACATACTGGCAAACGTATGTTGACAGAAGGAAAATACGCCATGTTTATCTTGAAAACTTGAATCCGAACAGTTGAAATGGAATCAAAGGGAAGCGATCCCCATAACAAAACATGCCGTTGTTATAGCGACTTGGACTGCGAAAATCTCCTTCGAATGTTTCTCAACCCTTCCGATACAAAAAAGAAACGTGTAGACCATTCCAAAGTCAACATGCAATTTTTTCCTTGGATTTGTGGGCAATAGAAACCTCAGCTACACAATGTCACATAACATTCACTGTTCCTTTTTACAACCATAGAAACAAGATACTCTGTGTTTCGGCTCAAAGAAAGCGGACTTTACAGAAATTACACAGCTACAAGCGTAATCAGTCCCTCTTTTTGCCTTATTTATTTATATTTTTATATAGCCCTTCTCATAGCACTTCCTTACTAGAGGTGAGAACCTTAAAGTTCAAGTGCGAACATTTATCTACGAAAGTTCACAAATACAAGTTACATTTAGGCCTATACTTACTTACCGGTACTCAATAAATACAGACAACATTCCTAAGCAACCTAAAGGTATATGATCTATTTTATGGAACCCGGAAGTTTATTGTCGCGATTACATGAGCCCGCCATTCAGCTCAATTCTGTGCTAACTCCATTCAATCATCCCTCGCAAATCATATTTCCCTTAAATAGAATCTAATATTGTACTCCCACCTACGTCTAGGTCTTCCAAGTGGTCTCTTCCCTTCGAGTCTCCCAATTAATATTTTTGACGATGTCTTTCCTCCCCCATGCACGCAGCATATTCAGCACATCTCATCCTCCCTGATTTGAATCTCTTACTATTTTCATCTCTCTTAGGTCTTAATATTTTCCTGTTTTCGAACGCTCTCAAATTTTGTTTTTCTCGAAGAATAAGGGACATGTCTCACATCCATTTAATACAACCGGCAGGATAATAAGTTCCAACGGTTAATTCATGAACGAAATGCAAAATATTAAATTTTAAAACAGTATAAATCAGTCTGCTTGATAGTGTATTTTATTTGGTATCAGGAAACAAATCTTCTGAGAAAACAACGGTGTTGAGAATGTATTTTGGTTTTTTGGGCTTCCAACCGGGCGAGTTGGAGGTTTGGTTCCAAGCTTTCGGCAGCTGCCATCTTCTGGGAGAAGTGATCTGGATTGGGAAAAAAACTGCTTCATATATAGGAAAAGGCTGAATATACTAGAACGGATGGGGGCAACAGGAAAATTAGATAATGGAATCATTAATTGGATAATTCATGTTTCAACAGCAAAGAAATTTTGTAAAATATCGATCACTTAAAATAATAAAATCATTACATTATGTATGGAATTGTGAAAGCCTAACGTAGATTATTCTCATTTAAATTAATTTAGAATTACATCAGTGTCACATCGTTTTAATTAGGTTAAAATACGCAATACAATGAGTTTAGATAATTATAGAAAAGTGGATTGAAGCGAGATTTTCAATTAGCAAACTGGATGACATTATTTAGTGGGGAAATACTTGTGGAGTCTGTCAGCATGTAGGTATGCTCCACTGCATCAACAGCGTCTCAGGTTCCCGGAATAGTAGAACTGTGGTAATGGATTTCGATCGCTTCGATGGACTCATTAAAATAAACCACGCTCTTGGGTGGCAGCTCAGCTACAGATATGCATTGAGTTGGTAATTAAATCCAACTTATACAGATTTTAAAACCCATTCCCTCTACCCCCCTCTCCCCCTCTATTTATCTATCTCCATCCGTATTTCTATTCTTGTGTTACATAATGCAACGGATCATAATTTATATAATCCTCAGTGGTCGTTAGTTAGGATCTTTGTCATTAGATCCAAGGTTTGCAATTGAAACCGGCTTAGGGCGAGGGTTTGTTTCGTCGCGTCGCAGGTCTAACGCATATAAGAACATCATATCCTCACAGAGGATCCCTGAGTAAAATTATACGCTGTTTCGCGCCTAACTGTTCCTTCTAGTCATTTCAGGCGATAGACGACCTATGATCTCTACAGTTCTGGAGGGAACAATAGAATTGTATTGCCACCCTGGTTAAAGATGTTTTGTTGGAGGTCTATGGGAAACGGAATAAACTGTAAAGCAGCCGGTCAGAATAATAAATTCTATTAAGTCGCCCGGGTGGTTTAAATGTTGTATAATGGCCTCGTGGGTGAAATGTTTCTTCCAGAAATATTTTTATAATTCCTTTACGTTTGCATTAAAGGTTGCAGAGCTGTACAAAAATTATTTTCAGAAATATAATTTACACTTCTATTTGAATTTTCTCATTTTTATACTTGAGGAACTTCGGTAATTTATGCAATAGGCTACGCAAAGTCATTTATAAATTCGTTATTCTCCGTTCATGTTTACCAGCTCATGTTTTACGTACGATTTATTTGGCCCTAATTCATTCTATTCTTCAATATGGCATAATTGGGTGGGGAGGAGTTGCAAAAACGATCCTCAGCCCCTTGCTTTGTCTTCAAAAACGAATCATAAAGATTTGTTTATTTAAGCCTCCTGACTATTCTTCCAAATTATTATTTTCTGAATTTAACGTTTTCACCATAGACCAAATTTACAAGTACGTCATACTGGATTATTTTCATAAACATCGTGACAATTACAAGTCAGAATCTCACGTATATAACACACGAAGGAATCAATTTAATTTATTACTTGAACCAAAAAATGTTACAACTGCTGGAGCTAAGCACTGTTCAAGTTTTGGCCCAAGACTATTCAATTCATTTATTACCAACCATCCTGATCTAAATAGCTTAAACAACAAACAATTTAGGTCTAAAATTAGAAAATTTATATAATTATTACTTCTGTTATCGACTATTACTGTTATAACATTTTTCATATTAAACTTTAAAATTTGGATAGAACCTAATTTCTTTGTTTTTACTAAAATTTGAACAAATAAATTGTTATGTATTATTGTTGTATTGCTTCGTACCTTTGTATTGTAAATAGAACATGTTCTAACCTTTCATACATAACATTTTGTCACACTTCTCCAAATTATGCATTTTTTTTAAGTAATTGTTTAGTATAAGTATTTCTAATATATAACTGAACCACCCCCGAACACAAGCTCTGCTTCTTCGGGGGGTGTATCAACTTTTGTATATATTTTTCGTGTACTTTGGAATAATAAATTGTAATTGTAATTGTAATTGTAATTATGATTTTTTAGAGTTCTTATAATATTAAATGTAAGTAAATGCACAAAAACTCCATATAATGCAAGAAACAATGCAAAATGAAAAAAAGTGACTTTAAAAATAAAAAATGACCTAAAAATATGAAATGTTGGAATAAAAGACCATAAAATGGTCAAAAAATGACCAAATAATGACTTTGAATTATAAAAATGACCTAAAACTGGAAAATAAAAAAAATGACCAAAAATGACCCTAATAATTGCCATTTTTTTGTAATCTAGGAGTCATGATTAGAATACCTGCACTAGTGGGCAAAGTCCATGATGTACCAGTTAAAAGATGACATGTCATCAAAATCCGGGCCCTGCTCATCACAAACACATACATTTGCACAAATCAGTGGCGGCTCGTGGCCGGAAAATTAGGTGAAGAGGAAAAAAATGCCACATGCTTACGTTAATAACCGAACTCACCTATGTCTTGTATAGCAAATCAATCCTTCGATAGCCCTTTATGGCTGCAAATTTGTCGGTGATATCATCATAGGACGGCTGCATTTCTTCTAGCTGCAGTAAAGGTTCTTTCTGAATTGAAATATTCGCTAAACAAGATACTTGTCTGGCAACATTTTTTATCCTTCATTTAGTAGGCCTACGTCGTGATCTGACAGCTGGCACAATGATGATTTGATTTTAAACAATGCGGGTAAGAATATTGTTATTATTTATAAAATCTGATACATTTTATTCATGGAATACTCTTAATAAATCCCAATCGGGATTATGAGTTTCATTAGATAAATTCGATCCTGCTTTTCCGCCGCGAATCTATTGATGTTTATCGTAATTATTATTCTCCTAATCAGATTACTCAGAATATTCCATTCATGCGATGCGGACTTGGAATTGACTAATAATCTTTAGCAATGCCTCGGATATCGACCAATGACTGTTGTTTATCTTATAAGTTAATATGCTTGCAAGGGTCGGAAAGATGCAATTTTATCTGATAAACTTCAGCTCGTTACTGGATACTTCAAGGCATTAATATGCAGTGATTAATATGTCACATGTCGTATGATTGCCTATGAAAAAAAATGCATTGTAGGAATGAAACGTCGTGATTCAACGTTGTCGTCCTATGGCGTCCTATCGGTGACGATCTCCGAAGATGGTTCAGTGTTGTGACACGTGACAGTGGGCTTTCATCACAGTACACAGTAGTCTTGGTATATGGTGACACACATTAAATAAATTAACTTCTAGTCTCATCCCTATGCCTCACTTTTGTGCTTTAGAATCGAACGCCTATGATTTTTTTTTCCGTTAATGATATTTAATTTTATGAGAAAGAATCCAAGCTCCTCTACCGTTCATACTTCAATGAAGTATATGGTTGTTTATAAACACCTTTTAAATAATTAATTGAAAATTGTTAAAAAATAAAAATTCTAGCTCTTTAGCGTCTATGCAAATCGTGTGGAAAATTTAAACAAAATTGTTAGTTTTTTTTTTATAAAATCGTGAAGAATGAAAGTCTGTTCTAGCCTCGCCCAAAGATGTAAGACTTAAAAGCCTGAGTTTGTACAAACGATAGCTGGCTTATAACTACCCTTCAAAGTATAAGGATACCGTATAAAAGTAAGAAAAAGTCGTCAATCTCCCCAGAAGATATCTAATCCAAATACGTTTTATTTATATATATTATATATATTATAGGACAGAGGAGAATTCAAAACAGGTATTTATGTTAAAAACATTGATTTCGAACATTTATTACCTTTGGTACGGGTAGAGGAAGTGAAATTGGTGCTTTGCTATTAATGGAGCTGTTAGCAGAAGAGGAGTAGCTATGAAACCCGCCACACACTGTCATTGTATATGCTGTGGTAACCGCGCGGCGCGCGCATCAAGAAGCCGAAAGATGAGACCTTCGTGGGTAGTCTGATCCCTTCAGCATGGACGTGGGATAAGCGAGAAAAATGCTGCTTGTAGCATCAGCCAGCATCATTTTTAGTGGACCAGACTACCCATGGAACAGGGGAAGTGAATCAAGGCTGCTTCGTGCTTCTTTGCAAGACTCGAGAGCTCTCTGGCGCCTCCTCCTTTAACATCACTCGTGGCGGGCAATACAAAATTACATACATGCATTTATAGTAAAAACCAACTTTCGTGATATGGGAAATAAACTTTAAAAATACGTATTGTAAAGGAAAAATACTGGTGAAGTGCTACTTCACCTACTTCACCTGAATAGCCGCCACTGGCACAAATGCGTAGGCTTTTCTATTAAAATGATACATTTAATGTATTATGTTATTACGATTTTCTTAATACTCTAGTGGATTGAACTTTTAAAGCCGACATAGCAGCATTTTACTGAACTGATATGTTATATGAAACAAATTCATTTCATCCAATTTAAAAACGCTTTGAAATATGTACGAAACTCCTCTCATTATTAATTTTAAATCAACAATAGACACACTTATTTTGGAGCATCTTATACAGGAGCAACAAGAGACATATATACGTGTTGTAGTGATAAGAAGAAAAGAAAAACAGAATTTGTATGTATTGATATGAGTGTTAAAAACAAGGGAGGAAAGTTTCTCAAGTTCTCGCAATCTGTTGGCTGTCAGACTGATACCCGAGAACGTAAGCACATCTCCAACCTGGCGCACAAACTCTGATGTGATATCTTCTTTCAGAGCTATTTATAGGCAAAGCAACCTGTGGCATACATCCTGTATCAAATACGAAATGCTCTATATAGACTAGCTGCTTTCGAATTCTCCGCTATCTAGAGGCTGGGAGAAGGAAACATCGAAGTGAAATTATCTGTATTGGCGACTTTTGCGACAAATGTGAAAGTATAAACCAATCCTTTCCATGCATACTCTCGCAAATATTTATTTATTGACGCTCGCCATTATTCATTATTTAGTGTTCCTTTTTATGATAACAACGATAACATTAATGGTGGTAAAATTCCAACTTTCAAGGGACTTATGAAGAGAGCATATAGGGAAAACAGAGAAAAAACGTATTTTGATGAGTCTGTTAGAAAATTGCCTTTTTGGTTTGTCTCTTACTTCGTAGTGTTTTTTCCTCTCTTTCTCTTTTTGTAGAGAGGGAAATCAGTTTATATGCATTTAACAACACTACATATCTACACATTCCTCCAATTAAGAAGTGTTATTGTGTTGTTTAAGATGTCTACTGGTAAAATGACAAGTGTCGAATCCAGTAGACTCTTTTGTAATTTTTTTGGTGCAATAAATATATCATATATAGTAATTAGTTTACGCGGGGATCTGTGAAAATATCATTTTCTTCTTTGTTGGTATAGAATTTTTAAAAATAGTTTACACATGACCATTTGAGATATATAATGAATTGTGGTTATTAGACCTACTGTCGATAAAGTAAAAGTACTTTTCTTAAAAAAAAAGTTAGTGTTATTTTACAATCATAAAAAAACGCAGAAATTTGTTCATCCGAAATTTTAGTTTTTAGGCCGACTGACAAACAAAATTTCATTCAGCAAGGGAAATCTCGAATTTTAGAAACATATTTTACTACTATTTTACTGTAATTTTTTATAAATATGAGACATGTGCATGGTAAATTGATATAACTTACAATAAATATTCAATAAACCCTGGCAGGATGTTGTGATATAATTTAAGTGTAAGGAATTAAAAAAGAATATTTGAATTAAAATTAGAATATTCTGGTGTATACAGAGCTTCCTGTAAATTTACTTCTGCTACACAAAATTTGAATTTATTAATAAGCTCTTATCGAAACTAAGCTTCAAATTTCGCTGACAGAAACTGTATCCTATAGAACGCTCATACGCCAAAAAGAAGTTTTGTACGTGTGTACATCTTGTCTAAAGTAATGATCTGACAGGTCATTTTAGGTATAAAGCAATACATGGTAAATATACAAGTAGATTACTGTTAGACACCCTAATGTGATAAGCAATGACGTACAGTGTTCTAATATGTTTGCATATGTAATTAATTATCTTAAGAACCTTTCTTTGCAGCAACAAAATAATATGAATAAACTACTGTTTCCCCCAAATAAAATTCCATAAGAAATTATACTTTGGAAAAAAGCAAAATATGCCAATCTGAAATACGAGTAACTAATAAGTAGAACAATTTAAACAAAAAATCACCCTTGATAACTTTTTAGAAATACAATTAAATATGTTCCCATGTTAACTTACCATCAATGTACAAACCCAAAAAGTAACTCTTACATCGCTATTGTCTAGAGGTAAATCTCTGAGAATAAAAAAACAACTTCACAGTTATCTAGGCTACACTAGTAGTCAACGGTTAATAATTGCTTAAAATCTGTAACAGGCCTAAATCCCTCTTGATAATGGGTATTTTTAAAAATATTCAGTATTTTGCATAGTATCAGCTAAAAGCATTTTTGTTTTTAAATAACACTGAAATTGTTTTTGTTCAATCATATTCTTACTACAGGTGACTTAACGGTATTATAATGATATCTATTACAATGCAGATTCTCATTACAACACAAGTGTGATACCGACTATTATCGAACACTGAACGATCTTGAAACCTTGAGAGTAGCAAATGAAACTGCGTAATAAAAACCTGCGTTTAAAATAAAATATATTCTGTTAGTGATAATTTTAATATTATATTGAATTTATTTCCTGTGATTTTAATGTGCGTTGTTTAACGTCGAAGCGCAAGAGAAGTCCTGCGGCCTGCATGCCTTGTAGCCTGCCTCTATCGAAAAAGATGAGAACTACTAACAGCTGTTATCAGAGAGTTATTTCTTTTTCAATTACGAGGTATTCTAAAAACCTAAAACTGAATCATTTAATTATGGTCGAACTAAAACAGGCGTATTCAACTTGCCTATAATGGTAATTAAAACACTCTTATGAAAACGTGCTCGTGTCTTAATACATGCCATTCAAGGCCCTCCCATAATGTTCTATTGTTAATGCAAAATAACACGGAATTCAATTCAAGCTTTAACCGAAATTTAACATTTTTATTCACTGTTGAATAGGATCCTTAAAAAACAAGAAGCTGACTATTCTCTCAGAGGAAATTGATATTATTCCACTAATACACGTCTTTAAAAGAAAAAAAAAGTGTGCGTGGAACGCCACGCGACAGAAGTGAAACTTGTTTTAATTTTTATTTTTTCAATTTTTAATTATTGGATTTTTTCAATATTGGATTTTTTTCAATTTTGCATTATTGGACATTTTAATATTGGGTTTTTGGCCTTTTTAAATTTTGGATTTTTAAATTTTGGATCTTTGAATTTTGGATTTTTTAAATTTTCGATCTTTGAATTTTTTTAATTTAATTTTATTATTATTATTATTATTATTATTATTATTACTACTACTACTACTACTACTACTACTACTACTACTACTACTACTACTACTACTACTACTACTACTACTACTACTACTACTACTACTACTATTCCCATTTGCAGGTCTTCGTACCAGGTCTGAAAAATTTCCTTTGATTACTCCTAATCATTGAGTTGATTGTTTTCTGTGCAGTTCGCTCCGAAACACCCTAGTAATTTCGTGACGGTTTTAGCGTGACACAAGTTCCCGATTTACCCCTACCGCCGTTAAAGAAGTTTCACTTAAAAAAACACACCTACAGTATACTGCTTTCGAGTAAATTTCCTTGTACTTCAAGATACAATCCTGATGCATTTCGGAAGCTGTCCAAGATCTAGGGTAATCTCACCAGAATCCCCGCTTTAAACTGCTGCACAAAACGACCATTATCCAAATCATTTAACTCTGTTTTAAAGCACAGACAATAAAGGCGAAGATCTTGTTCTTAATTATTCTATCTCGTTTATAAATTTATATAGACGAATCTCCTTAACTGTGGTAAGGACTTGTATCCGTCTGCCAAGCGAATAGTAAACACAACAACCAAACTCGCAAATTATGTCGGAACTGTAAGATAATTTAGAAATTCTCACGAGCCATTAAACATACTGTATCTACCATTTCAGTTCAGGAGTTAACATGGAACAATATCTTTTAGCTTGGGTCGAAGTTCAACTAACTCTGTTTAGAATTTACTGCGTATTACGTTATAATCGAGAATAGTGTGCTTTAACTGCATAAACTCCTTGAAGAAATTGATTTTTTATTATTTTTTAATTACATAAATACATAGATATATGGTCCTGAAACCCCGAAAGAACAGGAGCTCATGCTCGGGGGTAGTTCCATGCTTATATTTACATGTTTTACATTATTTAAATATTCTTAATATAAAATTACCTTAAAACTATATAGACAAAATAATGTAGAATAGTACTAGGGGAAAAGACAAAAGCTGATAGTAAAGGCATGACACAATTGATATAAAAATTATTATAATAATGAAAAATAAATTATCATGATAGTAGTAGGTCCCAAAAGATAAACCTATTTTAAAAGGGATGAAAATCTATGTTATATGAGTTTTTCAAATTTTAGATTTAAAGACTCCAATAACTACATTTGGCTAAAACTGGATTTGTGATTTTAGAATTATACAAACGAGGACCGAAACTAGAGCTATGTGATAGACCAGCAGAAGTGAAACATTTGGGTTCTGCTTATGTACTATTTTTATTTCGTCTAGTGCTGTGTTCATGTGGAACAGCTTGGAATTTTATATTATTTTATGGTAGAATTTTAATAAGCAGGATCTATAGATTTGGTCAATGCTAAATACATTAAAATCGGAATAGATTAAATCATAACTTAACGCTAGTGCCACATTGTGTAAATTTCAGAACACAAAACGCACTGTGAGATCACAGGTGACCCATATGAAAATTATGGAGATCTTAAGTTAACGGTATATATTTTTTTCGTAAAATTTATGTTGTTCTAGTCCAGTGGACTATGCCACTACAGTTATTGAGGATACATTTATAAAACTATTTGTCACTGCAATAAACTATTTTCATCATTAAGTATTTTTTTTATAATTTCGTCTTCCGAGAGATATGTGTCTGTAATAATGTGCCATTTGGCCTATAAGCAATATAATGTGGGTTTCAATAGTTAAAAGCAATCGAATAATTACACAAAATATATCAAATTATCACGGGCGAAGAGTCAAGAAAGGCTGAATAAGTTCAGCTATCGTAGAAACATTTGAAGAATCTGAGAAAAAATATTTTAAATAAAACGGAGGTAAACTTTAAACTTCTTAATGTAAATAGTACCGATACTTTAGTATACCAGGAGGGACGCTCAAGGTGAAGTCAGCAATTCACTCAGATAAGGGGAGAAGTAGGTTTATCTACTAGAGACCTAGGACCCCACAGAAAATTTCTGTTGGGGATATTACTTACATTTTAAGATCTGTGTGCTATGTACAATTCTGTTACACCGCGCATATTCCTGAATGTGAACAATCATATTTATTTCTGTTTCTGAAATTGATGATGTTTTCAAAATTCACTTACAAAATATCTGCATTCAAAAACAAAAAGCGAATGCACGAACACAGAGATCACTCAAGCGATATTTCGCTATGAGAAATCTGATATTGTAAGATAACCTCACACAAGTAGCTGCAGAGAAATGCAGATACATTCACAGAAAGTTTAGCGAAACTTCTCGTTAATAAGTTTGCTAAAGTATGAAAGGGAGAAAGGATGGGATTGCATGTTTACCCCCGCAGCCATGTACACTTCCCCCCTCCAACCCCACATGCTGTTACAATCCTCCTCCACTCTGTCGCTTCCGATTACTTCACGCTCGAATCATCGAACGAAGAACGAAGGAAGAGCCAACTGACACATTCATAGATTTCCCCAGAGAAGAGGGAAAATAGTGTTTGGCGGCTTGAAACGAAGAGAGAAGGAACAGAGGTGGAAAGTTTCGATGATAAAGGTTTTTCTCCGCGGGAAAAGGTAAATATTGAAATTGTAACAAGCACCTCGAGCAGTATCGTATTGCGTGGATTCTAACTGGTGTTGATACGGGGTGTTTTGACGGTCTTCTAAGTTGATACAAAAGAGACTGTACTGCTGAATGTTTTCTTATCTAAAGCCCCCTGCACACAGGGACAGTACTGGCAGCCAGTAGCACTAGCCAGTACTGGCCGCCAGTTACTGTCCCTCTACTGTCCCTGTGTGCAGGGGTACTTCCCTTCAACGTCCAGTAGCTACTGGCGGCCAGTAAACTTAAGGCAGGTTTAGCCCCCTGCACACAGGGACAGTACTGGCAGCCAGTAGCACTAGCCAGTACTGGCAGCCAGTAATTATCCCACAACATGCAGCAGACTACTGGCGGCCACTAAACTCAAACCTGCTTGAGTTTGAGTTTACTGGCCGCCAGTAGAGTCATTCCGTGTCAGATCAGCACACCCATTTAATCTCACCGTTCCAGATTTGGATGAAATTTTGTAGAGAGGTAATTTTCATGTATATTAAGAGAAATACACACTTTTATTCAAATATTTCAATCCTTTCTTTACAGCCATGTAAAGTACTAAAAAAATAACAAAAATCACATCAAAACATATCTTTCAACTAATATAGCAACTCTTCTAAGTAACCTATAAAGGTGGGGAAAGTGTCATTTTTTAGCATTTTTTACGAGCTTTCCAATGACATGTAACACATAATAGTTCTAATAAATTTTTTTTTTTTTTTTCAGAATTCAAAGTGAAAAATTTTGATTTTGAATTTTTAAAAAGTACTTTTTAAAAATTTTCAACAAAAAAATCCTAGGAAATAGGTTATACCAATGCTAAATGATGTTCCAAGTTTGAAAATATGATGGGAATGGGTTCATGGTTAAAAAATTAAAAAAGTGTCACTTTACAAAAAAATCAGGTAAAAAATAACTTATATGCCCCAATGGAAAGCATAATAAAATAATTTTGACAAATAAATTTAATCAAGGGAAGTAACTCACATACTTGACATCTTGTTGTTCAATGAAAATTCTTGTCTAATGCCTTATTGGTTTGCAAAGTGTTAAGATAGCACATAAAGCCTTTTGATTGGTGTCGACCTGTGAATACCTCTCACAGATGTATTACATACAGTAAATCCTACGACACAGATCAAAAGGATTTATGTGCTATCTTAACACTTTGCAAACCAATAAGGCATGAGACAAGAATTTCCGTTGAACAACAAGATGTCAAGATTGTGTTATTTTCCTTATTTCAATTTATTTGTCGAAATTATTTTATTATGCTTTCCATTGGGGCATATAAGTTATTTTTGAGGTTATTTTTGAAAAGTGATGTTTTAATTTTTTTAACCATGAACCCATTTCCATCCCATTTTCAAACTTAGTACATCATTTAACATTGGTATAACATATTTCCTAGGATTTTTGAAAATTTTTAAAAATGTACTTAAAAAAAATTCAAAATCAAAATTTTCACTTTGAATTTTGAAAAACAAATTTCATTACAACTATTATGTGTTATATATCATTGAAACGCTTGTAAAAAATGCTAAAAAACGATACTTTCCCCAACTTTGTAGGTTAATTAGAAGAGTTGCTATATTAGTTGAAAGAGATGTTTTTGATGTGATTTTTGTTACTTTTTTAGTGCTTTACATGGCTGTATTTTCAAAACGGATTGAGATATTTAAATAAAAGTTTGTATTTCTCTTAATATGCAAGATAATTACCTCTCTACAAAATTTCATCCAAATCTGGAATGGTGAGTTTAATTTTAATTAAAAGTGTGTTGATTTGACACGGAATGACCCAGTAACGGGTCACGTGACCTAGTGGCAGCCATTATTGGACGTGTCTTAAAGGATACTAGCCGCCAGTAGAGCACTGGAATGAAGTATCTGTTGGGGAATTACTTTTGTGATTTTTTTATTTGCGAAAATTTTTAAAAACCCAAGGTCAGTAAACCATATAGATTGCGCATTCCGGGATAGACCAATCACAGCACTTGAGTGTGTGACGTCACGCGTTTCTAAGTATGGCTATTCACGGCTTTTACTCCGTCTAGAAATACACGGCATGATTAAACTCGAAACCTTTAATTAACCCTTGGTCGGATTCCAGTGAAGTGCAGAAATAATCTACACACAACAGCCCTACTGATGGTTAAAACAGAACCTTAGAAAAGCTGACACATATGTTTTTATTTCATGTTATACTCATCACCAATTACATAAAACTCATGCAGGGAGAAGCGAATGTGACTATGCGACAGTTCTTTTATTTTTGTATCCCGAAAAGTCTTTAAGCGAGAAAGTTTTAGGGAAATATTTGAATTATATTATAAATTAAGCATCTACTTTATATTTTGAATAGTTTACAAGTAATTGAGTGGTAATTATTCCGGGCGCTTCTTAAATATATTTTTAAAAAAATTCTTAAATATATTTTTAAACTTATTTAATATAAATTTTAAAGTGAAGAGAAGGGTAGTATATACAAAGAGAAGTAAGAAAAGTAATAACTGGTATACATCTGAACTAGATAAGATGAGAAATAAGTTATTGATAATGACTGATATGAATAATAAATGTGTAGATTTTAACTTAGCAAGCTCTATAAAGGAAAACAGAAAGATTTATAGAAAAGCTTTGAATGATGCAAAAAGGGCAGCAAATCAAGCATATATCGATAATGCAGAGAATAAAATAAAGGCGGCGTGGTCCATTATAAATTCAAAAAGAGGAAAAGATAGTAATAGCGTAACTACATGTAAAATTTCATCTGATGATTTCAATAAGTTTTTCATTAATTCTGTGAAAGATATCACAAATAAAATAGACTCATGTACAAACTCAGCACTAGAGTATCTCAAGGTTAATGTATTAGAGAATTTTACTTTTAGGGATGTGACAATGGAAGATGTTAGAAATGTAGTATATAATTTTAAAAAGTCTAACTCCATGGATATATATGAAATGACAAATAATTTTTTTAAACAGATAATTGAAAATGTTTTACAACCTTTGACCTTATGCATAAATCTTTGTTTAAGAGAGGGCAAATTCCCTAGATGTCTTAAAATATCAAGGGTAATACCAATATATAAAAAAGGGGATAAGGAACTAGAGAGTAATTATAGGCCAATATCAATAATACCTGTGTTTGCAAAAATTATGGAAAGCCTGATAAAACAGCAATTGAATGACTATTTTGAGAAATATAATCTTTTCTCCTTAAATCAATTTGGTTACAGGAGTAAAAAGTCTACAGTCCTTGCAGTTGATTCATTAGTTGAAAAAATACATGAAGCATTTGAAAAAAATGATATTGCTCAAGCTACTTTGTGTGACTTGAGCAAGGCATTTGACTGTGTCAAACATGACATCTTATTAAAAAAATTAAACATTTATGGTATAAGGGGAAAGGATTTAAATATGTTTAAGTCCTACCTTGAAAATAGAGAACAAATAGTCATAATAAAGGAAAAACGCTCGCAGGTAGCTAAGGTAAATATTGGAGTCCCGCAGGGTTCTGTTTTGGGCCCTCTTTTGTTTCTGATTATGATCAATGATGTGTCATCTTGTAATTCAGCACAAACTGTGGTATATGCAGATGATACTACATATCTAAATACACATACAAATTATGAAGAATTGAGAAACTTGGTACATAGCACAAAACAGAAAATAGAAATATGGTTTAGGAGAAATGGTTTTTATCTAAATGAGAATAAGACACAAAATATTGTGTTTACCCTGAGAAAATTTGATCTACTAGATAATGAAATGAGTGAAAATGTTAAACTGTTGGGTCTGCATTTGGATAAACAGCTTACATGGAAGTGTCAAATAGAAGAAGTTTGCAAAAAATTATCTAGGACCATTTTTTTATTGCAGTCCCTAAAAGAAGCTGTTTCCAAAGAGTATTTAAGATGTGCTTATTTTGCATTTTTTGAGAGTGTAATTAGATATGGGTTAATCCTTTGGGGAAGTGGTTCAGAGGTAAATCAAGTACTATTAATACAAAAGAAAGCTCTGAGAGTGTTAACAGGTAAAAATAAGAATGAACATTGCAAGCCACTGTTTATCTCGTTTAGAATTCTGACTGTGGTAAATTTATATATAATGGAGATATTGATGTATATGAAAAACAATGTGACTTTGTATAATCGGAGAAATGATGTTCATTTGTATGAAACTAGAAATGCAGAAAAACTAAATACAACAGCCCAAAGAATAATGAATACCAAGAAATATTATAACATTTTAGGAGTTAAACTTTTTAATCAATTACCAGGGCAGGTAACCAGTTTACCTTTATCTAGTTTTAAAAGTAGGATATATAATTGGTTAATAAACCATCCATTTTATAATGTACAAGAATATCTAGATGAGGATAAAATAGGAATGTAGGACTAAGAATTTTGAACGTATATTTTTATAAATGTGTATGTACATATTATTTATATTAATTTTATCCATAGTTATGACATGTCTGATATCAATATGTATTGATTTTATAGACAAATAATAAACATTAAACATTAAACATTATGTGAATGATTTGGGATGATCGTGGAATGTCGAGGGTGAAGAAAATTTGACTATGTGACATTTTTATTTTATTTTTGTGTCCAGAAAAGATTCAAGTGTGTTACTTTTAGTGAGATATTTGAATTTTATTATAAATCCTTTATAACTTGAATGGATTACGAGAGGTAATTATGCCAGACACTATCAGAACGTTACGGAGGTATTAGCAAGCCTCTTTTCCATTATATGCCAGCAATAACGTAAAAATCTTTAAATATTTTATTCGTGGACTCAGTAATAAAACCTTTATTAACTTACTACTTGTACACATAGTGAAAGATTGACCGCTGGGGAAAATGTAAGAATCAAACTTTTCCCTGACTTCGTAAATCTGCACTATTTTTATTTAGATATTTGTTGGAATATTTATTTTATGTTTTGTTCATTTATGTCAAAACCTTCCCCATATAACAGGGAAAAAAATAATATTAATATAAGTATATTACTTTTAATACAATATTAATACAAATTATTAGCTTACAAAATTCTGCACAATGTAATATTAATATTAGTACCACATTAATATTAAAGTATAAAATATCCCTTAGCTGTTTTCTACCCTTATTAGGCCTATATATAATTCCTATAAAAGTACACATTCTTTAACAAATTTTCCTCAAAATATATTAACGTACACTCTAGAATGAGGAATATTTTCTAGGCAACAAAATATTAGATCAAATCACCCCTAGCTGTTTTTACCTGTTTTAATCTCTACTCAAAACTACATTTTTTGACAAATTTTACGCGATTTTACAGACAAATCCTCTAAAAGTCAAAATAACTTTTTAGGCAGCTTGAATAACAGAAGAATCCACATCTTAGCTGTTTTCTACCCATGTGTTGTGATTTCTGCAATATTATTCGAAAGATTTTACAACCGATTCTGTTTTCTACCCCTATTACACAACCTATTTACAAGTCTACAATTTTTATAAAAGTTTGCCTACTTTGACAATATTAATACAAGTTCTCTAATATTCTATATTCTTTAATATAATATAAATACTGTTTATATTAATCATAATCATACATAATTAAATAATTTACCCTTGTACTGCCTACTGGCTGCCACTAGAACATCCACTGGCTGCCAGTACTGGCTGCCAGTTACTGGCCGCCAGTAACTGTCCCTGTGTGCAGGGGGCTTGAGACTGGAAATTTAGGTTTACAAAACAATGTTCATTTCATAATGGAACGACGATATTAAACTAAACTTAACAAAACTTGACCAAAACAGTGGGGCAAAATTTCTTGTAGGAACAACGCCTTCTTCCAAGACTTATGTTATCTAGGGTCTCCAAATTAATTGCCATATGCAGGATCTCTCAACATGTGGTCCACCTGAATACTCCTACGGCCGCTAGAGACGGTTTTAATACTTATTTAGTTATTTATTGAAGAACTCTTCAGTCCTCCTCAAGAGGCTAAATTCACTGCGACATTCCTACCTCAGAAAAAATTCTAAGATGTTGGGAAAGCGAACTCTAGCCCCCAAATCTCCTCACAAAACGCAAGCTTTTAAGCGATCGTAACAGTGTTAAGTTAAAGAAATTCAGCAAAAATTGAAATAATAATGATTTTAAGGCAGTAACGGTATGCCCGTGCACTTGGTTATCAAGTTCCCCTCGACAGAAAAAGAATTAAATTCGTTGGTCCTTTTGCTTACATACCAAGTAATGGCGTCATAATGTTACTGCATCGGCACTCACCTGAAACAAATGAGAATCCATTGTTAATGGAAGGAGTGTAGGGTATTAAGTGGAAACAACTTAAGAGCAAAGAAGTTAGTTTAAAATTATTCCTGAGACAAAATTTGGAATATTCCACTGTTGTATGGGATCCGTATCAGTTAGAAATGACACAGAGAAATGCAAGATTTATTATGAATAAGTACCTACAATTTACAGCGTTATGTTAAAACATTAGGTTGGAAATCTTTAGAATTCAGAAGGAAAGTAAATGGAATAGAAATATGGGAAGAATTCAGTGGAAATTAAACAAAAAATAGTTTATGATACAAGGGCTAAAAGGAAGAGTAGGTATGTTTGCGGAACAAGCCCCCAAGGGCGTGTGAAGCAATCCTACGAGCAAAATAAAATAATTTACCACGTTTACCAAATATCATTTTTAGACAGTCTTTAACATTTGTGAAATAATAATAAATAATATTGTAATGAATTACGTGCCGTACAGGCAGCCATAGCACGAGCTGACAGCTCAGTAACAGCTGTTACTGATTATTCTCGGTACACTGCTGCCAACATGAAAACGCCACCAAATATGACTTTTGCAATCACCGTGAGAAATTTTACATTTAAAAAAAAACTTTATGAATTCTAGATTTTCAATTTTTATCAAAATTAAGTCTATTTAATAATTATATGAAAATATTTTTAACGAAATGGGTGTTTTCCATGTAAAGGATACCAAAGTTGGTACCAATGGAGTGGCATAAAGATTATATAGCACTAGAGCGATAATGTGCAGCTTTTACTTCGTGTGTCCAAACTGTCTTAAAAAAAATAATTATAATAACAGTAAGGACAACATACAAATTAAAGGCAGGCCTTAGCGAAAAATACTGCCAAATTTTCTTCTCTGAATAGAGGGATTCAAGATCGGAATAACTTACCTGCAAAAACCTTCGAAGCGTTTCCTGCTAATGTCGAATTATAAAAAAAAAATGATTGAGTAGGGTGTGAGTTAAATCCTGATATGAGTGCATATGAAGATATACATGCATATGTATTGAAAATGTATTTGTGGTTACTCAATGATTGTAAATATTTTGATATATCATGGCTTTGAATGGGCCTAGAATTTTTGTGTGTGTTATGACATGTAAGTATTGATATTTCAGTACAGCACTGATTGGTGTATAAATAGTATAAATAGTATGTGGCGTGTGTAAATGGTAATTATTAGTATCTAGGCCGCCGAAGCGTTAGTCCATTCACAGTGCAATATTTAAAACAGTTTAATTTTTTTTTAAATATAAAAGGCACAATCATAGCAATAAAACTTTTAATGAATCTCCATTTTTACTGCTCACTAGCTGTAATATCTTATCTCCCGCCAGCAGAGGCGTAACGAAGGGGGGGTTTGGGGGTTTGAACCCCCCCCCCCCCATTGATTAAAAAAAGGAAAATTGTACAATGTTTTAAGTCTGCATATAAATTACCTAATACGAGTATAAAGCTTGGGAAACTTAAAACTCGTTATTGTGCATCTTAATTTTTAAAATTTTCCGGGGGATACCTCCCGGATGTTATAGCCCCCCCCCATATGGTCGGCCTGGTTACGCCTATGCCCGCCAGTTCCTTGGAAAATTATGTTGAAATTATGAGATGACTGTGTCGACATTTTCCACTAAATCATAAGGACATTTAAGGTTTCTTTTTTTTAACTTTGATTTTCTATTATTTATTTATTATTACAATTATTATTAGGCCTAATCTTATTTACCACTTGTATGAGATATTTCTCAAACGAAGGCGGCAACTGAAAAATTATATTTCACTCACATAATACCTCACGGCTGTAACTACAAATCCTCTTCGGTATCGTTGCTTAACATAAAAGTCTTAATCTGTACCGAATAAATGGAACTGACATAGTTAAAACGCATGTTTGAAAGGGTTATAAAACCTCTGTAGGAGAATGGTTTGTCTTAACACTTTATTTTGTGAACCTCAGGCTCGTTTCCAACTCACGAAGTCATGAAGACATTGGTACAACCACCAGGTGAGACACAAGTTCTTTAAAATGACAGCCATACATGCATATGCTCCTATAGGCCTATGCGTGTAACAAAAAATTCATAGCCCCGCTGCTCCGGCACTGGCCGTAAAAAAAGAACCTTCCCTCGCCACCAATATGGGTTCCTGCCTACACCAAGGATACTCAACCCCACTGATCGAGATCCACTATTGGATATAAAAAAAGTAGCATTTGAGTATAAAATGCATAACTAAGTAATTCTGTAAATTAAGAGGATAAATATCAGTAAAATATTAAATTCTGGTTTAAGATTTAATAATAGACCATATAGATAATGGGTTTTGTTACAAAGCGTACCGAATAATTAGCAACAATGTAATTATTGTCTTATTCAGTTAATTAATAAGATCTCTACCCAACAATATTCTTCATTGATATAAGATCCAATATTAAAAAACAGAAGACAAATCAATGGATTGATATTACTTTATGAGGTACTGAATTCTGATACAGGTTATAATATTATCTATTTCAATTATTTTCATTTACCAACTGAGCAGATTCTATTGTTTCCAATATACACAACATTCCACCTGTGCTCAATTACTACAATAATTGTATAATTATGTAGCCTTGTTCTTGGACAAGTAATGTATATTAAATTTGTTGTATTATGCTTTTATCCCATGTTGTCTTTTAAATAATATAAATAATAGTCAATAGGATAATTATACAATTATTGTAGTAATTGAGCACAAGGAAATATTGTGTATATTCTGTATCTGGTACCCTATGATCCCCAGGTGAGGCGAAGGGGCCTCCAAGTGGAGGTTTCATTACCTATACTAATTTTGATATGCTTATTTTCCGAGAGAGGGTAGAGGGACAGGTGGTAAGCCCATCGCCTCGCAACCCCTCTCTGGAAACTAAGTATTTCTTGGACGTGAAAGGGCCGAGAAATTTTGTCCAGAGGCTCTAATTTAGGCTTGGAGTTCTTTTAAGTGCCGTAAATCTACGACACGGGACCCCCAGCTTAAAGTCCCTCCCGGAGGACTCCGTGCCCAGGATTTTATTGTGTATATTGGAAACAATATAATGTTATCTACTTAGTAAAATTAATTTTTATATCCGTAACAGGGGAAAAATTAAACATTTACTGCAAACAAACTCAAAGTACATATTTGATGTTATGAATAGGCTATATCTACTAAAATAATGTTGTACCGATTTTTACTCTTAGTTCATCTAATAATACCTTTCACAAGAAAGTAGACTGTAGGACATTGATGAACTTGCTGTTTCTGATTATAGTTTCTAAGACTGGTCTTCATTTTGATCAAGTAATTTAAAAAATACTGCTTTACAACGGCGAGAATCTTCTCTTAAGTAAATAGTGGCTTGCAATGAGCATAATAACTTGAATGTATCAAAATACAAAGAGCCTTTTCTTAAAACTCGGATATTACCGATAATCGTACTATCCCCCCCAATATGGATGACATATGACAATATGCTGTAAAGAAACTATAATAAGCTTGTCTTAATCCCTTTTATATATTCAATATAGAGTTCTTTTTACATTATATTCAATTTTAAAGTCATTAGAAATGCAATTCACACTTTTGAATTTCCCAAGATTACATTCAATCGTTTTATTAGGCCTACCCAAGGTAGCTGTATATACAGCTGTATACCTATGATAAAGGTAATTTAGTTCTCTTCATTTATTATTTACGAATTCTACGATTTTCCGGTCATGACTCTCGAAAAATAAATATATATTAGAAAATCGTTGATCACCCCAGCCTTACATACACCACGCGTATAGACGGCAAGAGCTAGGCTTCAAGGTTTATAAAGCTTAAATATGGTGCATATATTTTCATATTTTGCTGTATCATAAAACGTGATACAGGAGTCCATTAAAGGCCTATACGCCGAGTGCAGAAGCGTACACCTATATGAAATATGAAAAAAGGAAAAAAGCCGACCCCAATGTGCGCCATATGGCTGGGAGAAGGAAGGCGAACACACATCCCTGTATGGATTCGAGTTTATGAAGAAAGCGCCGTGCTAGGTAGGCAACTTATCGTGACGGTAGATGGAGCTGGTAGCGAAGCAGAAACTAACTAGGAGACATCGGCATTTGACAACAGGAAACTGCGATGAGACCTCTCTATTGCAGTGGTGTTGGTATAATTATACTACAATAACAGCGGTTTATATTTAGAAATGTTGATGCTTAACTCAATTTATTTAAACAACGAAAGTTGATTTCTTAAACTTCATGCGCACAATCCCTGAGTCAGAACAAAATAACTTTTTTTTTCTTTTTTTTTTTTAATTCAGCTGTGTTTATACTCTTTTTATCTGCGAGACCATATCAGGAGTTCGGAATGTGTGTCTATACAGAAGGGTAGGCCATGGAACTATTGATTGTCAATTGTTTCTATTATTGATATATTTTTTATGGAGTAAATTTCAACTGATATTAATTTAAATGGATATGATACAAGATGAAATGGTTGAGGATGATTTATGGTATGTCAATATCCAATTCGCCATTTGCCTTAACGACTGGGGAAACCATGAAAAAATCCATGTCAAATTGGCCGGACACGGGAATTGAACCTGGGACATCCCGAATGTGAGTCCAAGACGTTGCTATCTCGGCCACCTCGCTCGAACTAACTTTTATTTCCTCTTGTAGCCTATTTTCGAAATCCTCGCGTAAAATGAAATATACCACAAGCACTGGGCGACATAACTTAACCACTTCGGAGCTGAACTTGTATTGGTAGGCTATATAAACAATTATCCAGTGTAACCATCAGTGACATGACCTTAAGTTTGAAATCAATTTAAAAAATCAGTAAAACAGCTTATGGTTAATTAACCTAATACATTTTACATAAAGCATTACTATATTAGTCTTAAATATGTTTCAAACAACTGCTCAAAGTGACGCATGTATACGTCAGTAACAGTGAAAAAGGTAAAAAGACTTTAAACGAGAAAGAAAAGAATAGCCTAACAAAATTTTTAAAAAGGACATTTTCGTGTGATATCTTAAAAAAGTTATGTTTACTCTCATCAGAATTTTCCTTTTTGGATTACAGTGGGGGAAACGACGTATTTAATCTACGAATATCTGAAAACACATGAGTTCGGCAAGAAGGTAATTTTTCTGTCTTATATTAGAGCGGAAGATTTTAGGAACCTTTAGGATTTCGAAAGCTTCACAGAGGACCGAAGAAATGAATACAGCAGACAAGGGTATTTGTCAAAGTGCTGATAAACGCGTTTTGAACAAATTTAAAAGATGTTAATACAGTTTAACATTATTTGTAGCATTTTCGCAACTCCGCAATTTGCGAAATTCCCGGATCTCTTCTCATGGGAGGTCTCAGTAGGCAGACGTCTTGTGGATTAACTTTATTCTCATTGCTTTAAATCCCTCCCTGAGGATTCTGCAGCATTTTCTTTGTCCAGAAATCTATCGCCTTTGGGTCAAAGCAGCACGTAACCGAATGAAGCACTAAGGGCTTGTACGACAAACACCTGATATCATATTTATCTGCCAGATAGAAAACCTTTCTGGAAGTTGGCCAAGAATTGCGTATTGTGATCTCCTGACAAAATGTGTCTGGCAAGACAACTTCCAGATAAGCTAGCAGGAGGATGGAGTGGCTGACAAATTTCCAACTGCTAGTTAGGAAAGCTTGGTTGAAGCAAGATGGCAGCACGGCGAAGCGTCCTTGGCCACCTGAATTTTAGAACTGATGCCGGAAGATTTAATTTACACAAAAATGTCAGTTTATGCTCACTTATGAATAAGATAGAACTGCACAAATCGATTAATGCACTTAAAACGACATGTTCTTGTGTAATTCAATTGTAGAAATACAAGTCCGAGCTACCACACCTAGCGGACGCCTAGCGAACTACAACAAACACAACTCTTTGCTCAATCAGCTAAGGACCATTTTACAAAATTTTACTGCGTTCTTCCTGATAGCAGTTCAGAGGTGGTATTACAAGACATATTCTAGTTAAGCTATCTGGAAGTCACGTATCGGGAGGAAATGTCGGCAGGTGGTAATACAGGCCCTAAGAATGACAGCGTAAAATAAAATAATCATATCTCTGGGTGACCAAGTACCTGTTACCATTGCAATCACTTGAAATCTCGTCTCAAAACTATGATGAGCCATACTAGTGTCTCCTTGTCAGCAAATTGCGTTGTATGCAGAACCCAAACCATCTTAACATGTGCCAGCACCGGGGGAATGTGACAGAAACAAAGAATATTATAGCTCCTGAAATGTTTGTGTATGTAAACTGGTGGTGTTGAAGATTCTGTGAGATATAAATTGTGTGTGCTTAGGGATTATCCAGACCGCTATAGCGTCTTTCCTTTTCTTCCCATCTGTGCACCGCGTGCTCTTTCTGTACTTCTATGTTATACCCCCTGAGAAGCAAGAACAATATAGAAAGATACGTTCTATTCTTCTTTTCTATGTCATAAAACTAAATTTTGTTTTATAAACAATATCTTATAACTAGGGGCGGATTTCTATGACATGTCATATTTTTTCCCTTTGAATTACTTCAGGTTTCCGACTAATTTAAACCCGATTCCAAGCATCTTGGTGAAAATGGAACGGCTTTTATTGTGCATAGGCCTATAACTGCATACTTAGGAAATTTTCAACTATTGTGTCATATTTAGTAGGAATATGCATATTTAGGTCATATTTTTGGCATATTTGTGTGCATATTAAAGAAATTTTGAAGTTTCATATATTTTGTAAATTTTGCATTATAATGATACTTTTTGAGAATTTAGGCCTACAGATATTTTAAATAATTGACATATTTTAATAAAATGAATTGTAATGAAACTTAAAAAAGTATATACACAATGTGCAAGTGGTAAAGTCATATTTTAGATTTTATTGGTCATATTTTAATGTTTTTAGGTCATAAATGCATGCATATATCCCATTTTTTAGATCATAGAAATCCGACCCCTACTTGTAACAATGATTCAGAATGTCTAACTCGATGAATGGATGGATGGATGAATATATCGCAGTTGAGCTGTGAATTCAGTGTTTTTACAAAATGCCCAGGCTAAAACAATTTTGCAATTTGAATGGTTACCCATTAGACAAATTAGAAAGTAGGAATGAGTGTAAAAAAATCGTTAGCTCCAGTGGGAACGACCATCGGTATCATGAAATGTTGGTTTACACGCACTGAATTACAAATCTGTACCTCTCCATTTAATTACTGGAGTTGAAGTTGAGAAGTGTATTACATTGCGTGAAGCTGTTGTCAAGTTGTCACTAGGGGGCGGATTTCTAAATTCTCAGAAAGTATCTTTATAATGCAAAATTTACAAAATATGATATGAAACTGCAAAATTGCTTTAATATGCACATAAATATGCAAAACACATGACCTAAATATGCATATTCATAGTAAATATGCTACAATAGTTGAAAATCTCCTACATATGCAGTTCCCTATGCACAATAAAAGCCGTTCCATTTTCACCAGGATGCTGGGAATCGGGTTTAAATCAGTCGGAAACCTGAAATAATGCAAAGGGGAAAAATACGACATGTCATAGAAATCCGCCCCCTAGTTGTCACCTTTTGGAGGACAAGGCTTTCGAAAGTGTTAATGTAAACCAGGAAAACTGCACCTCAAAAGTAAGAAATGGGCATGTTTAAAAAATAAGTGTCTTTTCAGTATATCTTGAATAAATAATTAGAAACATACACGCTTGACTAATTCCATTCCGGCTTTTTTAATATGCCTGAAGAGTATAATTGCAGAATGGAAGTTTAATCAACAATTTGCCAGCATTTTATAAAAAGACTGATTTTACACTTTGCATGCAACAGATACACCCTGTCACCCCGCAAACAATGTAAAGGGTCCTCCGAATGAAGGTTACGGTACGTAGACGAATTTAGTTACGCTTATTTTCCTAGAGAGGACAGAGAAAGATGGTAAGCTCATATCGCCTGGACAACCCTTAAAGGAAACTAAGGTATTATGTGCACGTGAAAGGGCCAAGAAATTTGGTCCAGAGGCTCTAGATAACGCTCGGAATTATTTAACGCGCAGAAAATCTACAAAACGGGACACTGGCTTAAAGTCTCTCTCGCAGGGCTCCGAGAATTTTAAGTCCTCAAAAATAAATCCACTGCGCCCAAGTATGAACCCGCGACGAGACAGGCACCTACCTATACACCACCGCGGCAGACAAAATACCTAACTAGGAAATAAAGAATTTCCACCGCACCACTGCTAAGTTCGCGTGTAAATTTATTTCACAAATTGTTATGAACCAGTTATGGGTAAAGTATCTGTAAGCATACATCGCAATTTTTAACACAAATGTGTTTTTCTTTTTAAGGATAACTAGAAGACAGTTTCTGCAGAAATATTTTTTTTTTATGTGATGCAACTTACAAAGCCAAACCGTCAGATGGCATTACTCGTATTTAGCCTACCTAAAATAGTGGTAGATATACTAGTTTTTGTTTACTCTGGAACAGTTCAAACTGTAAGAACGTAAGGACTGTAGTAATATAAGAAGAATAAGAAACTTGTGATAAAGAAAAGCATCGAAAAGCATGTGAATTCACCGAAGGAAAGTTCTTGGGTGAATTTACTTGAAATAGGAAGCGCCTTATTACTTCCTCTGCCCTGCCCATACCATAGGTACTAGGCCTATAGGTAGAGGAAGTATTGTGCTCGACCCTGAAATTCGAAGTTGAGTTTTTAACATAAATGAACATTTCAGGGTCGCCTGAATCCAAAAATGCTTTTCAGAAATATATATATGTGTGTGAACAGCCAAGCTGGAGAACGAAAAATAATATAAAATCAAAATCTCACATTTGGGTTAGGTATCTTCTGGGGATGTGACACGAAGATTGGCGACGAATTTCTCTTACTTTTAATGCCACTTTACATGAAGAAAATTTCGTTTCTCGCGATTTTATAAAAACGGCTTTTACGATTTGGTTTAAATTTTGTATATGAGGTACTTAAACTGAAAGGTAAACCTTTTATCCAAAACTTCTATGCGATAAAATTCTAATAAGGGTAGTTATAAGCTATCCACTGTTTGTAGAAACTCAGTCTTGCCTGATGAACAATAATGCTTTGCATCAGGTTGTTTTAACTGAATATGCACTTTTGTTTAAATTTTCCTACATGAATTCTTTATTATGCATAATATATTATATTATACAGTATACTCAGTATACAATAACAGTATACAGTAACATATTGTAGGTGTTGTTTGGAAATATTCAAGGGAAATTCAGACTAACGGAAATATAACTGACATTTCGTTTTGAAGTTTTGGTGTTGGTTTCATGTAACTGGAGGGTGGAAATGAAGGTGGGGAAACGGGGGGGGGGGAAGTAAGCTTGTGTAAACCTTTAATCTGCATATAGGTTTCAATAAATAGGGGAGCAAGCATATCCTGTTAAATTTAAAATAAATCCCCGGTGCGTAATTCAAATTTACAGTACATGAAATTATTTTTACATTTATTATATCAAATAAATTTCAACCTTATATAGACTCAAGATCAGATAGACTGCCATTTTCCTTTCCCCACAGTTCACGTTAAGGCTACGTATATGAAATCATTCGTCATGCCTTTTGATGGGAATTTAGGACGCAAAGAGAAGACGTATACAAAAATAGGGGTGGAAGCAGGGGTGGGGAGTGGGCATGGCGGAGCGGGATTAGAATTCCTATACCAACATAAACCCCTGCGTGTCATATCGGAAAAAATTCTGCACAATCGAGTGTACAATAACTTCTATAAAATCTATACATGTGGTCTCGTGGTTAGCGTCGCTGACTACAGATCCGTCGGCCGGTTTCGATCCCCGGTACCTCCTCGGATTTTTCTGAAGTAGGGAGGTCTGGGACGGGGTGCACTCAGGCTCGTGAATGAAATCGAGGAGCTGCTTGATATACAAGTAGCGGCTCCGGTTATGGAAACCGCCGTGCGTGTCGGCATGCTGGCCACATGCCCCTCAATCCTGCCATCTGCCTATGGTAGACGACGCTGCTGTCTGGTGGTAGGCCTTGTC
Organism: Ectobius pallidus; assembly: GCA_964059195.1. NCBI lineage: Eukaryota > Metazoa > Arthropoda > Insecta > Blattodea > Ectobiidae > Ectobius > Ectobius pallidus. The sequence continues at coordinate 128,422,171 of CAXKWD010000008.1, forward strand.
CTTTCAGGGATGCAGCGCCACGGAGTTTAGTTTAGTTTAATTATTATTAATACAAACTGGAAGAAAATAACAAAATTAACTCAATTCTTAGCTAGGCCTACTTCCCTCGTATATATCTTTTGGAATCAGTGCAACTTTCCAAGTTCTGTAGCTTCCTTTGCACTATGAAGATAGGCAACGAATATGCTTGTGTGTGTATACAAGTACTGAAACGCGCAATTATTGGACATGTCACGGCACACACATTCACGCAGGTGTTTGCATCATTTCACATGTTTGGAACGCCAGGTACAACCTTTGATCTCCAGGTGTTTGCCTACTCACAGCATACACCCTGTTAATGTTTCGGCCGTTACGTATTTATTCGTCGTGTTTTTTGAAGTCCATTGCTAATGAACAAATTGTAATATTTCTGTGGAAATGCCGCCCTGATCGAATAACCACAAAATTTACTCTTCCAACACTAAATATCCTCTCGATCACATTTTATTTCTCGAGCTCGGTGGTGCTTTTCTCCTAATCTGAGGTTCACGTGTTCAAAGTCGACGGAGGTCCATGGACTTTTCACGACTTAAAAATTCTGGACCCGAAATTCCCCGGGAGTAGGGATGAGCATCCATAGTTAAAACATCGATGTTCAAATCGGAGGTAACCATCGATGTGACGATAATATCGACCTAAAAACATCGATGTATTTTGACGGAAACTATTCATGTATCTTTTTAAAAATGTAATGGTTTCAGAAAATTAGGCAAAATTCATAAATAAACTGAAATATTTCCATATAAAGTATCGGTATTTAAAAAATCGATTTTTCGGGAAACTATAGTGCTGTAAACAAAATTATATCTTTGAACCAAGGTAGGCCTATTAATCTTATTTCTATTATAAAAACATAGATTGTTTTCCACCGATACAGAAAACATCGATCATTAACATGAAAACATGGGCCATCGATGCCGAGAGGAACTATAACTCTTGGATATCGCATAGTAGATTTACGGTAAGTAAATAACTTCGCGTTGAAAGTATGGCCTCTGACCTAAATTCAGGCCCTGCCGAAGTTCTTGTCGCCCAAGATTTTTACGCCCTGAAAAATGTATCGACAAAGATCGGGATCAAACCTGCGTCCTTCTGGTCCACTGGCGGGCATGTTACCTCTGCACCATTGAGACGAACTTTCATGTATGATAGCCTACATCATTATTAAATTAATATTTCAGAAATATACGGCCATGATAATACATGTATAATGCCCGGTTTCTACAAACTAGTGAATTACCCATGGGTAAATTATCCATGGACAAATTATTTCCATTTAACCTGCAATGATATAATGAGCAAGGCCTTGGAGTTGTACAGTTAATTTAATTCAGAAGGCTTTGATTCTCATTGTTTAAATATTACTATTGATCCTATGAAAGGTTAAATTTTATCCAGCCATCCATGAAAGGATAAATTAACCCGAAGATTTACCCTTGGAATGATCTAGCCCGAGTTTGTAGGAACATTTTTCTGCCATTTTCATATTTACCCAGAGGACATTTATCTAGAAACTCGCCACAAGTGTAAGTGATTGCTATCTTTAAATTATTTGTGTTTGTGTGGTGTTATTCTTGTGTAAATTCTGTCCATTGGATAGTTTACCCATAGGTAATTCGCGAGTTTATAGAAACCGGCCATAAAACGAACATTTTTATTATATTTTCAAAAGACAAGCTTGTGACAAAACTGGTGAAAATAATGGATTTTAAAACTTTCAGCTACGTATTCCCGTAAGAAGAGCTAAACTGGAAGTGGTGTAAGTTAGTTAATTTTACAAGAGAATCAAGACTCATAAAGTAACATGGAGAAAAAACCTAGGCGTAAAAGTGAAAATAAATATTAAAAAAAACTGAACAAAGAGAATGGAAAGAAATACACTCGCTCTAAATACAAAGAATAGGACAATGTTTCCGGGCCGAAATCCTGTTTCTGATTCTGTTAAAAAAAGGTAATCCTTCGGGAATCAGTCCGGAGACTGAACCTTGAATTATCACTGAAGAGAAAATTCGCCCAGTTCCTCCAGGTGTTTGTTGCTGTAATTTTGGATATCATGTGACTAAACCCTAATTTCTGTACTAGCTTATATCTATTGTTACGAATTGTTTGTGCCAATTACCGCTGACATTCATTAACTTTATCTAGGAGAGCCTAATAAGCTATATAGGCCTAAGCCTACAGTTGAAAGATAGCAAGTATACAGAAGATAAAATAACTGACACTTGAATTTACACAATATATTTTCGTCACCTACAATTTTAATTGGTATCTACGGGGAAGCCGTATATGTGAAACAGAAAACACTCTGTTCGAAATTTAAACAGATCTTCAAAAGCATTCCAACTGTTCAAGTCGAAATTAAGCAGAGAAGCAGTACATTCGTTACTCACCTCATAAACCTCGAAACTCTAAACAAGGGATAAACGCTACGCGCAATTTTGTTAATTTAATTCGTATCAAGCGAGGGTTTAAGCATGCTCAACATATCTTTCAAGCTGCTTAACTTACTGTTCGTATTAAATGAACTCGAGGTGGCTCGTAATAAACTCTCGTGGGGTTTTGGTATTTGCTGCAGACTCACATATTCGAACGACCAACTAAGAGAGAAAGAGAAAGAGAGAGACAGAGAGACAGAGAGAGAGAGAGAGAGAGAGAGAGAGAGAGAGAGAGAGAGAAAGAGAGAAAGAGACAGAGAGTGAAAGACAGAAACCCACCAACAAAAGTTATAAAACCTTTGATTGCGGCAAACAGTGTTGAGAGTCTGTAATTCAATGTTCTAACTTTTCCACTCCTCGCCTGTGAGAAATGGCTATATTTTGGTGATTTACGGCTAACTGCTGTATTAAAGTAGTTTACACGATACTCAATATGCCGAAAAAAAATCGTAATTTCGATCCGTTATCGAAAGCTTAAAATAATAACGACCTATCCACTTTAGGCTAAAGCAATGGGAAATATGCAATAAGTTAATACTTGAAATATGCAATGGGTGAGTTTCAACTAAAGCATTAAGCAAGGAATGAAAAACTGAAAATCAAATAAATAATTACATATATATAAAAAAGAAACGGATGGGAGGAAGAAAGATAAGCCGGGAGAACTCAAGGAAATGGCTGGGTAAAACAGAAAGTTTTAGGACATAGGCTAGTTCGACATAGAAACAACAAATAAAAGGAGTGAAATTATAAAAGACAAGAGAATGAAACCAAAAATCAAATAAACAGAAATAAACAGTGAAAAAGAAGGGTAGGAAGACAAATAAACAAACGAAAAGAAACGGGAAAAATAATGCTGGAAATAAGGAAACAAGGTCCAAATAATTAATGGAAATCAAAGCAAAGATTGAAACACAAGAAGAAAGAAAATTGGCAACCAAACAAGGAAGAATATATTAAAGAAACGAATTACGGATTGATACAAGGAAGAAACAAAATGAAACATCAAAGAGGTACCGGTAACTAAGAATGGACAATACACCCAGAATTATTATTCTTGTATGGCCGAGTGTTTGGACTTCTAGCTATAGATGTATTAAACAGTAGACTTACTGTTGTCTTCAATATTACTCTATCCCCAGAATATCAAGCATGCGGACCAACGAATGTACTAAATATTGCTCCAGAACAGTTAATCGAGAAAGTAGTAGAAACCGAAGACCTTAAGTAGCCCCTAGACGATCAATAATATTGTCAATATTTGCTTCAGTATTGACGGAGGACCATACTGATGGAAATATTGATCGTCTAGGAGCGTATTGAAGAATCCTATCAATATTGAAAAACAGTTTGAACGTCTAGATCTCTAGGAGGTTTATTGTCAATATTTCCTTCAATATCAGTTGCTTGTGAGACCTTATTTGTAGTAGTCATCCGCAAAAAAATTAGGTAAATCTTCGTAAAGCGGTACTCATTTGTCATGGGCGTAATTTAAGCTTTTTAACTAGGGTGGCAAGGTCTAGGGGGTATGGAAATTTTTTTAAAATTTGGCGTTAAAATGATGTTGTTTAAGCATTTTTAAAACTTTTTTTTGGGGGGGGGGTGGCAAAAATAGGGGTTTGGGATTTTTTGGGTGGCAACTGCCACTCCTTGCCACCCCGTAATTACGCCGCTGTCACTTGTACCACTCTTTGGACCAGTGTTTATTTCTCTCTTTGAGTGTTCTTTTTCGCACAGTGTAAGAGTCAGTGCTAGAAAATCCAAATCCGAACTGGAAAACATTTCGAAATAAAACACACACACACACACACTGAAACAGCCTCGATTATGCAGCACGAATATCTTGCCAAAATAAATATTGATGAGAATATTGATGCATTTTGAAGCATATTGATGCGCGCTTTAATATAGAACGTCAGTATTGAAGAGAAAATTGGCAATATTATTGATCGTTTAGGAGGGCCCTTATATCGTAGTCAGGCGTGTCCTAAACACGGCAATTTTAGGCAGCTCTGGTATTTTTTCAAACTATTCGGCAAATTTGTAACTGCATTGCACGAAATACATAAACTGCATCTACCGCTGTAATTGTTGACTGGGATGGGAGTGTTAAATACTCTAGTCATTAAAACTGCGCTTATTTACAACGCTCCACTCACATTACCCTGCATACTTAGCGTTTACATCCTCACACAATTACTGCACGAAAAATAACTTCCATTTTAGCATTTAAGTACGTCTACAATTGTGAATACAGACGATCATGGCCACAGCCTTATTTACGATACTGGTTAACACTATTATTGTTTATTATCGCTATTATTATTATAAATATTATTATTAAAGTATTAGAAGTAAAAATACAAATATACAAATATACGATTCAATAGTGAAAAGTACTGTCGAGGTCAGGGTTGCCAGATCAGAAATATAAAACAGTCGTACCAACAATTGAAAATAGTCGTACGCTAGTTAAAATCGTCGTACACTTTGCGAATGGTCAGGATGATGATGATGATGATAATAATAATGATGATGATAATAATAATAATAATAATAATAATAATAATAATAATAATAGCAGCCAAGTGAGGTAGCCTACTCTATACAGACATTTTTCCTATAAATGCAAGCTTGGTGGTTAAAATATTGTGCTTTGTGGGTGAGTCGGTAGCACGCCTGCCTTCCATTCCAGCGGGTTCGAATCCCGGCCGGGTGGAGGATTTTTCAGTAGTGAAAGATCCCCTCCCCGGGTTCAGGACTGGGTAGGTTAAGTCTTAGGTTAAGATAATGCACATTGTGCGCGATTCCTTAATTATTAATTACAAGTTCTATAACGTGCCATTGCTCCACTCACGCATGCTGAATTTGCTGTTCACCGCTACTACTCAGCTGACTGGTCTCTCGTAACTCTATACATATACCCAGTGAGGGAAGTGAGGTGGTATGCGCCGGTATGGAATAACGTCACTGCTTTTAAAAGTTCAATCGCATACCGGTACTGGTTTCAATCCTTAAAAAGCTCTGAAAATCAGTGGCTATTTAACACAAACCGTTAATGTTCCTTTGAGTCGTCTATATTAATAAAAGGAAGTGTCTGTCTGTCTGTCCGCGATGCCCAGCGAAATCCACTGAACGCAGAGATCTAAAATTTTAAACATAGATGGACTAAAGGGTCGGAAAGTGCACCTCGAAGCCAGAATTTTAATTTTGGCTTTCCTTCGCGAGTTATAAGTGAACAACGGGCAGAAAACGTGCATTTTTTTTGCGTTTTCGAAGCATCGGTTTTGAGTAATACATGTCAATGTCAAATCAATTACAGTAGGCTTTGGCTATTTTTGTCATACCTTGGACATAAAACCATCGCGATCGCTTGAATGTTGTAGGCTCACGCTGGTCGATTCATTCGTTTATAATGTCAAGGCACGCAGACATATGAAATTTTCAACCTACACGGAAGAGGGATAATCAATATAGGCCTAAATATGGTCAAACATTGTTCGATTTGGGCGAAACTCACTATAAAGGGGTTTTCTGGGCCAAGGAACTCGAATCTGAGATCGCTTTTACCAGGCGACGCTATCTAATCGTGGTATGTAATTCACGTGATTTAGGTGTTAGTAAATGTAACGAATTATGCTCTTAATTTTGAAATAATTATCGCGGCGAAGTAGGCCTATTGCGGGTTTTCTAAACAATCGCTGCAGGCGGAAGACTAATAAATGTTTTTACTTACGCCTGAAGCTTATAGCGCGGCAATTTCTTCTCCGCTGGAGTATTGCTGGTTTTCTAATCAATCGCTGCCGGCGGAAGTTATGTTTGTACTTACGCCTGGAGCTTAGATAACGCGGCAATTTCTTCTCCGCTGGAGTATTGCGGGTTTTCTAATCAATCGCTTCAGGCGGAAGACATGTTTTTACTTACGCCTGGAGCTTAGATAGCGCTGTAGTTTCTTTTCTGCTGGAGTATTGCGGGCACATGCTAGTAATATAATAATTACTTTTCATGATTATTCATCCACTCGTACGTTTTCATCGGTAGCCATTGTCACTATAGAAGGCTGCGATGATAACTTGTGATGGTCTTTGTTGTCATCTTAATGACTATACCACTAGATTCGATGTTTTCAAAAATATTTCTCGGTAACAAAATGTTTTAACTTTTATATTGTTTAAATAGGTCTTACATATTTTAAAAATATCTTTTTTGAAATTAAGAAACTAAACTCCGTGGCGCTACATCCCTTAATGGACTAGGACAACCACCCAACCGCTGTTCATCTGCCATAGATGGCAGGATTTGGGGCATGTGGTCAGCATCATGACACCCACAGCCAGTACTGGTGGTTTCTGTGACCGTGAAATAAATAAATAAATAAAGGTCTGCCAATCGACAGTACGAGATGTCCTGGTCTTGTGTTATGCTCGTGCTTGGCAATCATCTATAAAGCAGGGTTGTTACTCATGGAGAAAGCTAATTAAGAACATGCTAAGTGTATATCACATAATTATTATGTTGTAAGGGAGGGAATGTGCTTTTTTAAATTCAGGTATGATAGGGAAAATTTCTGGAATAGCATACCGCCTCTAGATTTTTCCCACTTCCTTCACTGCATATACCCATTGTTGTTGGTAGGCTATTCTTTGTCATCAGCTATCTGCAAATGTTGCAGGAATAAATACAACAATAGTAATAATAATAATAATAATAAAATATTAATAAATTACAAACCGTAAGAAAGTAAGATTTCTAGATATTATTTGAAGAAATGTATACAGTCACTTTTGATATGCACGTGTCAACATATAGGCCTACTATTAATAATAACAGTGATATGATTATTATGTTTGTTCAAAATAAAACAAAAACAATAAGACCAGTTGGTCTTTATCGGTATAATTTCTTTAGAGGTTTGGATTGCTTCGTTTTGCACACGTGCGGCTAAAATATAAAATGTTTGGAGAAGAATAATGAGAGAAGTAGCAATAACAATACTACAATACAACTTAAGCCCTGTAAGAAATAAAGGGACTTAGTTTTATTTTATAATTTGACAATGGCTATTATAACATTCCGCCATGCATTTAGCAACATGTAGGCAACTACGAAAAAACAAAAACTTAATGTTTATCTAAATTGAAAGTTCTGCAGTAGATTGCTAAAAATATACAGAAAATGATAGTATAAAATTATATTAAAATAGTCGTATGAATAGGCATACGACACATGGTTGCGTCGTACGTCGTACAAATCTGTGAAATAGTCGTATGTGTACGACTATAGTCGTACATATGGCAACACTGGTCGAGGTCAAAAATGGAAATCTAACCTTTACGATGCTGAATTTATACAATAATATAAGCAATCTTCAAGCGAAATCATCTGTGGGATCTAAGTTTGAAATCAATGTAGAGAATTGCAACAGAATAACTAGTTTCTATAGATTACAGCCGTAACACAAGGATAAAAACTATCACAATTTTACACATATCTTTACTCTATAAATATTACATTCCTGCCTTTATACAGTTTTTGAAGTAACGAATTTATACGTCAGGAGCAGTGAAAAGGATAATCAAAATTTAAAGTAAAAATGGTTAACAAGGGAAATGAATTTCTTAGGGCGGTCACCAAACATTCAAAATAAGAAATACAGTAACAAGATAAAGAATTAAAATCATTATTTCTATTTTGGACATTGTAAGGTATAGTGGAAGCTAGACCTATGTAGACAGTCGGGATGCTTTGAGGATTAAGCCATTGTCTGGTACTTAAGGAGTGGTATGGTACTGACTGAACGGCAATCGTCTGGTGCCCCACGTGGAGTCATAGCTAAAATGTCAAAAATTCAGAAATGAGCACTGATTGGTTGCACACGAAATTCTATTGGCTGTCAGGCAAATTCAACGCCCAAGAAAACACGCTGAAAATCCAGAATATACAACTCTATTGTCCAAGACACCCTCATTTCAAGTTATTTACTGCGGATTATAAGGGTCTGTCGGCATTGCTTTGAAGAAAGTTGTATATGTAGAAGTTGCCTCCACTATATACTTACTTACTTACTCACTCAATGGCAATAGGCAATTCCTAATCAAGCTAAAGGAATATTATCTATTTTACTGAACTCGGATAAACAATTAAATTGATATGGACATGTAAAAAGAATGGAAGAAGAAAGGCTGCCAAGAAGAGCATGGGGATGTTTTCACCTGGAAGAAGAACCAGAGGCAGACCTCGAAACTCATGGATGCGAGAGATCAGCACATGAATGAAAGAAAGAGAACTGCCAAGATATGGATTGGATTAGCAGAGAGGAATGGAGGGAAAAAATAAAACTTCAGGCACAGAAAGATGTTAACGTTGTATTCTGTATGTCAACTAGCAGGTGCCACTCAAGGCTTGTAAACTACAGAGGTAGCGTATTCCGGCGAGTTTATAGGACAGGGGGTTGCGGCGAGCAGACGAGTGAGTGACGTCACCAGATTCCAAATCTCGCAATTCCCAGTTTTTACTCAGTCTAGAAAATCTTACACCGCGTGATTAAACTCGTAACCTTTAATTAACCCTTGGTTAGATTCCTGTGAAATTTGTACAGAAATAATCTACACACATCAGCCCTACTGATGGTTAAAACAGAGCCTTAAAAAAGCGGATACAAATGTTTTTATTTCATTTTATAAACATCACCCCTTACACAAAATTCATGGAGGGAGAAGCAAATTTCACTATGCGACAATTTTTCGTATTTTTGTGTCCCGAAAAAACTTCAAGCGAGAAAGTTTTAGTGAAATAATTGAATTTTAATACAAATGAAGTTCCAGCCCCATATCTCGAATGATTTACGAGTAATTGAGTGGTTAATATTTTGGGCGCTTGGTCTGTCTGAATGATTTGGCGCTTCGAGCAGGACAGTAGAGAGCATGGTGCCGCTGACAAGGCTTTAGTACCTACTGATCTCGGTCGCTTGATCGTAGTCTTTTAGGATAGAGATTACCAATACATATTGTTTTTAATAGTACAATTAGAAAGTGCTTTAGAATGTGCAAATAACTGAATCATTATGCCGGGCCAGAGATGTGCTGTGGCAGTGTGTAACAGTAATTTCCAGTGTGTAACAGTAATTTCTCAGATTGCAAGAAGCTTGACTGTAACATTTCGTTCCACGTTTTTCCAAAAATCAAAATAAAAAAAGCAATGGATTGTTGCTTGCCGAAGAAATTATTCTTGGAATCGTGATACAAGTAGAGTTTGTTCCTTGCACTTCACGGAGCAGGATTACGAAAGGGATTTCAAAGCTGAACTGCTGAATTTACCAAGGGAAAAAAACTAAGAGAAAAAGGTAAATACGAGTAATATATTAAACTATTCTTATTAGTATTATTATTGTAATTGTTATTAATCATATTTACATGGGCTTTTAGAACTACAGAACTTTGTTTGGGTTTATATGCGCAGCTCTGTCGGGAAGACTAAACAAAAAGGTACCTCCGAAGAATATCATAATTGAACATTAATTCTTTAATTGCATTGGAAAGCGTATTTTTATTGAGGAATGGAAATTAGTCTGCAGCAAGGCAATATTTGGGGTTTCTTCTGAACGAAATTATTGAAGATTAATATTCACAGCTCTCGGTAGATCACGGAGTAAAGGGCCCATAAATTTAACCAGGCTAAATTATATTTTATTAATTTTTTTGCGACTATTATTCACTTATATTGTTATAGGTATTCATGTCGGCACTCTTTTTATAATTTAATGATTTATTAAAAATAATTAATTATAAGTATTTAGGCTTTCACGGCCGGCGTCTATTGAAGTCTTCCAAAATAATTGAGTTTCAAAGGGTCAATCTTTCAGTATGGGTACAAGTAGCCAGTTAATATCCTTTATTATTGAGTTCACGACTAAAATATTTTATGATTTTAACGTAATTGCTAGTAGGTCTATTTTATAGAACAAAAAGACCTCTGTACCGTTCCCATAGCCTTAGCGCCTGGAGTAATTACCACTCTATTACTCGTAAACCATTCAAGATATAAACGTGGTACTTGATGTATAATAAAATTCAAATATTGCCCTAAAGCTTACATGCTTGAATCATTTTCTGGTCACAGAAATAAGCAAAATTGTTCATATAACTCCCTCTACTCTTAATATAGCCTATTCTAGTGTAGAGTACACGGCTGTATTGCAGTAGTGCGCATTCACTTGTATCTGCCTCGTTTCCAAGTCGCATTATTCGCGAGGCAAGACCGAAAAATCCAAGTCTATATTGTATAAAATGAATGGCTTATAACTAGCCTTCAGAGAATTTCTTGGGAGAAGTTTTTAAAATAGTACTTATTACAATATAGTATAGTAGGCCTACATAATAAGCCTATAAAATTGTTAAAACTATTTCGAGAAAATTAAGAAAAATTAAATTTTCGTCAAATAAAGTGCTTGTAAAAATGAAAAGAAAGTCGTTGCCGTACCTCGTGCCGCATCCCTTAAGGATACACAATCCAAATAAAATCTTAATAAATGCACTCGAATACTTTTGTATAACCTAGGCGTGGCAGTACACCTTTCTTCAAATTCTAATATAGAATAAGAGGCCGTGTTGCAGAGAATAGGTATTCAGTTGTATTAGCCTGATGCAAAGCTTTACCGTTCACCAGATAAGATTGAGTTTCTGTGAACGATGCCTGCCTTGTAACTACCCGCCAGAAATATTTTTTCGAAAAAAATTTAAACACAATTTTTAAACCCCTAGTACCTAGTACTGACAGACGGATTAAAACTAAAAATTTGTAGTTTTCATTCTTTCTGGAATGTCCATATATTCCACGCGAATCATCCTAATAGCATGCTGTGAGAGAAGTGAGTGTGCTGTTTTGGTAGCTCACAAATCTCCTACTTAATACTCCCGCCGTTCGGTCTTACTGCATGCGGAATTGAAGCGGGCACTAAGCGACAGAGTACAAAGAGCGTCATGTCACGTGGGAGCAGTGGGTGGGGGAGTATTATGTTGGACAAGGCCTGCGACTCAACCTTTATCTAATCTGCGCGTCATGTCTTCGTCCTTCGACAGTGACAGATGGCAGGATATGGTCAGCATGCCGACACTCACGGCCGTTACGGGTGGTCTTTATGCTCTGAGCCGCTAATTGCATTAAGAAGAACCGGTTAATATAAATGTTTAACAAAATAGCTTTACACAGACTATTCCACTCATACGCCCCGTGTTTGATATTGACCAATAACGTTTAGCAATTCCTCGGATATAGACCATTTATCTTACAATATTCTTGTAGGAATCGCAAGGATAGCATTTTATCGGGTAAAACTGTCTGCTCGTTACTGGACACGAAAGCATCAGTGTGCAGTGATTAATACGTCATACGTTGCCATTAAACAGCACGAAAACAGATTATTTTATAAAATATAGGCCTAACTTGCTTCGAAATTGAAATAATATAAATGTACATAGATTAAAAACACAATTTCAATTCGGTGCAAGCCAGTTCGTGTGCTTTTATTCTGTTCTCCTGTCAGATTACCTGAATGAAGTTATCTATGTCTTACATGCACAATTGGTAGCACTGTTCAAAGCATGGACATGGTAACTCGAATCGTAGCACTGGTCACAACATTGACATGGTAACTCGAATCGATTCATGAATGGTTGATTCATAGTAGCCGTGATCTCGGAGTTTTTAGTTTTATTTTTATACAACAAAGCACGAAAGTAATAATTGTTTGTATAATCCGTAACATTGTTATTCATGGAATAGTCGTCAATTCTCGTGGGATTAACTTACCTATGATAATAATTTGTGCTTAAAAGTGTTTAAACGTTCGCTATAGGGTGTATAGTAAAGCATGGATTTCGCAACTCAGGGGTCATTTTTATTTGTAGTGATTATCCTGCAGCTTGACGAGACAAGTTTAAGATAAAGAATTTCCTATGAAGCTGGGAGAGATGAGAAGAAAGGAGCCAAACAGTTTAAAAACAATGCATGGAGAAGAAACGGGAGTAATTGAATATTGACGTGAAGACGAAAGATGAAAAAAGTTTTCGCGATTTTTTCCCCTTTCCAAAGGGAAACTCCAGGTCGAATTTTGAGACCGATTTAGCTTGACATAACCGTGGAAGGGTGACGAGCGACGGAAGGAGGGCGGTTGTAGGAAATATCTGTGAACCATAGAATGCCTCTTTTTCAATTTGCGTATCTTCTTTTCATCCATCCTCTCTTTCACTGCCCTTAGAAACAAATAAGTTCTCTAGAAGGGTGTCTGGGCTGGGGGTTGGATGAAAAAGAAATTGTCGTAATTTTTTAGGATATTGGGAATTTCTTTTTCTTTCCGTGCCTTATAATACGCAATTCTTGGTTTTGTCTCTTCTCTTATTACTGGGAAATAAGTTTTCAAGATCCATGAGCAAAGAAACGTTTCATTTCTCGCAGATACTTTACACAGGACTAATGCTTATTTGTTCACAGTTACGATGCAGTACACAATTAAATACAAGTTTTACCAAGTTCGTTTTTAAAATATATTCAATTATATTTAACATCTCGATATCCGATGTTGATCAAATAGAGAGCCATATTGACGCCTTCTATGAGTTTAAAATGCTGTTACTCCGCTTTGTCAATATAAACTATTATATGTTAAAAATGAAATACATAATATCAACCAACTTGTGGTCATCTTCAGTGATCAAGTCAATAATCACATAATTATTGTTGGTTCGACATACCATTGTTTTGATCTTTGTTTAATGACTTGATCACTGAAGATGCAGTGTATCAAGGTACTTTTTTAGTAAAATAAACTTGATTTTTTCAATATTTATGTTGTCTAAACTTCTTCTCATTTACCAACCACTTTGGAATTCCAATCGAGGACTATAATAGCATAAAACTAACAATGTCGTCTTATTAGTTTAAACTTGTGTAACTTCCAGTTTTCTTACTTTCTCTGCCCGTACCATAGGTACTATATGTAGAGGTAGTATCGTTTTTCCACCCTCAAATTCGAAGTTGAGTTTTTAACACAAATACTCGTTTTGGGGTCCCCTGACTCCAAAAATACTATTTTTAGAACCATGTCTGTGTGTGTGTGTCTGTGAACAGCCTAGCACCAGATTGGAAAATCGTATGAAAACAAAATTTTGTATTTGGGGTAGGTGCCTTCTGAGGATGTAACACGATTATTCACGACGACTTTTTTCTTATTTTTAAGGAAATGTTACATGAAGAAATTTTTGTTTTTTCTCCATTTACTCGAAAACGGCTCTAACGATTTTCTTTGAATTTAAATTTTTTGTGCATGTACCGAGAACTAAAACGTGTAGTTGACACTTTTTTTCTATTTTTTTGAAGGTGCTCTGGTGATGTGACGTCACACCTCTAATGTCCAATCACGAGTTTCTCCATCATAGGGAGAGAGAAATATGACGGAATTCAGCTCCTTTCACTAGATCGTGTTATAAAAGACTGGACGCACGAGGGTTGTTTACGTCAAATTGCACCGGACGCACGAGGGTTGTTTTGATGAAGCGACCACTCGCTTTGGGACGCAAAAGGGTACGACCCGCGATAACACATTCAGTAAAATGCAAGATTCCCGTTTTTTTAACAGTCTGTACTTCGGTAGATAGAAAAACAGGTTGTATACATAAAACTTTGAGAGACTGTAATTGCATAATCCTTCAATGTACAGAGAAAGCAACGTAATATATTATTCCTATTGCTTTAAACTCCGTATTACACGTTCGTTACAGGAGCTTAAGGCTTCCTGCTCAGGTAAGTCACTTAAAAGTTAATGGCTCATTTCCCAAGGAGAAAGCGAGAGAGAGCTCAGGCGGCTTATCCTCTTAATGCTAAAACGAAGGCTTTAACTCTCTTCAAGTTTTTTAAAGCGACAGTACTTGTTAATTGTGCTTGATTTATTCGGTACATGCACCTTGTATTCCGATACACAGTTCTCCACTTAGAGCTGTCTTCTGGAGTGGAAGCTTCAGTTCGATTCGAGGGAAGTTTATTCGTTTGAAAGCGGCTCTTCGTTCAACAGGTCTCAGAGAGAAAGAAACTTCGATGTACAGTTAGAAACGTATGTTGCAAAAGCTCCCCTTCCATAATGAGTCACAACAACTAGAAAAAAAAACCAGTGAGACAAATGAACACTGCTGACAAAAGGAGAAAGAAACGCGTTCAGAACATGTGAGCATATCCAGTGTTTCTGTGTTTTTAAAGAAGTGTTTCATACAATATTCTAATGACTAAGCAAAGAGAAATGAAACATTGTAACTAGAAAAACCTATCTGAAAGACCACTCCTATAAAAAAAATTTAAAAAAAAATAAATAAATAAATAAAAAAACTACTCCTATCAGTGACAGATTTGTCTAATAACCTAAATAATGTATTAAAGTGTTGAAGTCATTGGTTTAATGGTTGGTGGTAGGGGAATAAAAACAAAGTTCTTTCTCAATTTTCTTCTCATTGACCAAAAGATCTGTATATTGAAGTGGCGTTATTATCGCTTAAGGGATCCATCCAAATATTGAGAAACCACCTATACAATGACAAAAATTAAGCTGAACAGGTTTCCTTTCCTAAATTTGATTATTTGCTTGATTGTTTTAATGTTCTTATTATTGATCTTTTTGAAAATTTTAATGATTAACTGCAAGTTACTGTAATTTTTGTGTAAATGTATATTTTGTTCATGTATGGTTTGTCCCTAAGGCAATTGCGTTGTGCAGTAAGATTATTATAGTGATATGAATACATTTTACCTTCATTTAAAGACCTCTCTTTCCCCGAAACCAACCAGACAAGAATAGTACTTTTTAAAAATATTTACCGATCTTAAGAAAGAGATTTCAAAATACAGTAATATAGTATATTGCGATACAAGTGCCGTAACCGGTGCATACGGATCGAGGAAAGAGTTTGAAAAAACGAGACGCTTGCGCCTTGTTTTTTTTTTTTTTTTTTTTTTTTTCAATTTCCGAGATCCGTTATGCGCTTACGGCATGAGTATTGCATGCTATTTTTTGCACGATGATTATTTATATCAATTTATTTACATTAATTGAGATATTAGCTGAAAATATTATGTATATACACTATTGAAGATGGATGTTATATTTCAGAAAGTGATTCGCCTGTGTTTGTTGTTATGGGAACCGAATATTTGTCCTGGGGGGCCCTGTCCATATTATGATGAATGCCGTAAGTAAATTCTTACCGCACGGAAATTTGTTTTGTTTCCATAGCAACAAGATTGCGTGCGGGAATGTCAACTTACGATCCACGGCAACAATATTCGTAAGTACCACTAATTAGTTAATGCCCGGTTTCTACAAACTAGTGAATTGCCTATGGGTAAATTATCCATTGACAAATTAGTTCCATTTAACCTACAATGATATAATGAGCAAGGCCTTGGAGTTGTACAGTTAATTTAATTCAGAAGGCTTTGATTCTCATTGTTTAAATATTACTATTGATCCTATGAAAGGTTAAATTTTATCCAGCCATCCATGAAAGGATAAATTAACCCGAAGATTTACCCTTGGAAAGCTCTAGCCCGAGTTTGTAGGAACATTTTTCCTGTCATTTTCATATTTACCCAGAGGACATTTATCTAGAAACTCGCCACAAGTGTATGTGATTGCTATCTTTAAATTATTTGTGTTGGTGTGGTGTTATTTTTGTGTAAATTCTGTCCATTGGATAATTTACCCATAGGTAATTCTCGAGTTTATAGAAACCGGCCATAAGTCGTGCAAAAAAATATACAAAGTTTAATGTGTTAAATATATTCCTTTCTTTCACAGAATATGGTAATGCTAAAGTTTAAAGGAAATGACAATATCATATTTAAAATGTGGACATTTTCAGCAAGATAAAGAGTGAAGTGATACTGGTAATTCTTTCACACAGGCCGTGTGTAGGCTAAGCTGGAAAGGTAGAGTCAAACTGAAAAATCCAATGCCATAGCCGCCATATTCGCTTTCTATACTTCGGGCATCTCCATATACATTCAATAACTGATTAAAGAAAATTGTTCATCTAATCAAAATATTATTATTAGTTTTGTAGGTAGTCTAAACAGTTCAAACAGGCAAAATGCAACTTTTATAATATGCTAGTCGGTCGGAACACGGCACACGAGTTGCGCAGAACTACAAGTAAAGTTCTACAAGTAAACAACAAGTTCTACAACTACAAGTAAAGTAAAGTTGTAAAGTAAGGTTTACGTGGGACAGGAGAGAGCAACTGTCTACTAAAAATCATCATAAGGTTTTGCAGGTAGTCTTATCAGTTCACATAGGCGAAAAGCAACTTACATAATATTATTAATATAATAATACTTCAATTCTAGCAACACGCCTAAATGAGAAATTCTCGTGTTGAGGAGCGGATTCCTCAATGCAAGGTTTAATCATACATGCAAATTACAATAACTAATAAACATGCCAACCAATGGTGATAATATAATCAAATTAATACTAACTTGGGAAGAATAATACATATAAATACCAAATAACTGTAATTTAAATTAATATAAAGATAGTTAAAGGCATTATTTCCTGATATGTTTTCAATTGTATTTTTTAATTTATAAATATTTAACTTTTTAACAAGAGCTATTAAAATAATACTTGTTAAAGGAACACTAGACTAAGTATATGCGAGAAAGTAAAAGTAAAGTAAGTCACTGATCTGTAAACATTCCACTAGTTTAGTAAGTAAAAGAACTAGCAAAATTCGATACACAACAGATTTGGCTCAGTAGCTACGATGTTATTATTATCTACCATCAATAAACAGATCAAAGCCGTTCTTCTATATCGCACTCAACTGATCAAGCATTTATATTCTGCTATGACTGATGACCGATGACAGTTCCACTCAGCTCGTATTGACGCAAGACCAGTCGAGGTGTTTCCGAACAGAAGCCAATCACGTCACCAATAAATGACGTCATTACCCAGAAACAAGGCTTGTCATCATCATGACAAAGGGAACGAAAAACAAATGAAGCTCAGGGAGTGAGCACAAAGCGCTGTTAATTCTGAACACACACTCGAAAGTACGTAAACAAACAATGAACAGAAATTAAAACACATTGAAGGAACTTGATAACTGTAACAAGATATACAATGCGGCTGTGTACTCGTGAAAAAAAGCCCCTGGCTGCAAATATTGAAACAAATTATTAACTGGAATGTGTTGGAGACATCAGCTCCCCCGTATAGGCCTATGCAAGTGAATGGTTTGACGCTAGAATTTGTTTCCAGTTTTTACATAAGCCTACATAGTTACATGGATGTGACACCACTTTACAATTGCCTTCATTTTCTCTTTTTTGTGTAAACACAAAGCCTTTTTTTTCAGAAGCAGTTCCAACCTGATTGGTTTACCTTCGTTTTCATTTCCTTCCACATACAGTATTATTGACTACGCTTTTATTTTTGTGTACCAATTGAATGAGCTTTTTTTTTTAATTTTTATTTTAAAAGAACAGTGTGGTATTATTGAATGAAACAACATGAACAAGCAACACCAAATCTAGTAACAATTTAGCAGCTGGGCCGCTTAAAACGCTTTTACATACAGGGACGCTAAATAACTTAAGCGACTGGTTGTGGGCAATATGTATGATTTCAAAAAAATTCTTGTATAAATTTAATAGTTTACAGAATATCAAAATGACAATATTGGGTTTACATAATGCTTCTAAATAAATTTATCTTACACTGTAGTTACAATGCACAATTTTTACCATTCAAGTTCCATGCGATCCACAGTTTTTACAGCCTTTTGAAATAAGTCACTACCTTTTGTGGTTCCTTGCATACTTACGAGTCGCGTCTATAAAGTAAGTTTCCCTGGGGCCGTTTACAGAAACAAAACATGATTTCAAGGAAATATTTATTGCAACAGACACAGCCAGTGTTCATCTATTTTTAAATATACTCACCAGCGGAATTGAAACATTTGTCTTACCGTGGCACCAACTTTTGAACACCTGTTTCGTAGAAGTCGGCTGCCGCCAGGGATTTGAACCACTGTGTGACAAAACAACTCCGCCTCTCTGTCACTCCCTGTCATTTCTTTAGGCGTAGGAAAATATGGAAATCACTGGGAGCGAAGTCCGGGCTGTAGGGTGTACGTTTAAACAAGTCTCCTGCAGAAGTTCGACTGGGAGGTGTTTAATCATTCACCCTAAAGCCCGGACCTCGCTCCCAGTGATTTCCATCTTTACCTACACCTCACGAGATGACAAAGAACGACAGAGAATGACAGAGAGGCGAAGGTGGTTGTCACACGGTGGTTCGAATCCCAGGCGGCAAATTTCTATGACACATGTATTCAAAAGTTGGTACCACGGTAAGACAAATCTTTTCATTCCGGTGAAAAATATGTTGAAAAATAGCTGAACACTGACTGAGTCTGTTGCAATAAATATTTCCTTGAAATTGTGGTTTGTTTCTGTAAACGGCCCCAGGGAAACTTACTTTATGGAAGCGCCTCATATTATCCCTGTAAGTTATTCTGTAATAATAAAGTCCATTGTCTACACCCCACCATTAACAAACTTTAGTAACTGTGTAGTATCCATCGCATCTGTACTCTCGTCACATCATCAAACATCTTCTCATACTCAATCAGTTGATGCCCAGAGGCATGAGGGTAGATCGCGCTTTACCCGGATAAAGTCCAAAGTGAAGGAAATTTTGCTTATAATTCGCGTTTTACCCAAACTGATTCGCTAAAGCGCGAATTACCCGGCTAGACCTAGGTTTAACCGGTTTTCTAGCTCTACCCGTGACAAATTATGGCTGTGTTTGAATTCGTATGAAACAATTAAACAATTTATGGGTTTTCTTCTACCCACCCCACTTGGAAGTTCTGCGGTAAGCATAGGCTATTCTTTTAACTTATCTATTTTTACTGCTTTTTTGTTTTTATCTAGTTGGCACTGGCATTCTTTCCACAAGGTCACGGATTCGATCCCAACCCAAGATGGTTTATACGGCAGTCACATGTTTGTAGAATGACAGGCGTTTAAAAGAATTCTTGCAGGGTGAAATTCCGATACACCGGCAACTGTCACAGGTCCAAGTAGGAGTACACGCTTGTCATTAAATAACCCTAACAAATATCCATTTTAATATATTATTATTAGGAGGCGGATTTCTATGACATGTGATATTTTTCCCCTTTTCATTATTTCAGGTTTCCGACTAACTTAAACCCGGCTTTTATTGTGCATATAACTGGATATTTAGGAAATTTTAAACTATTGTAGCATATTTAGTATGAATACGCATATTTAGGTCATATTTTGGTATTTTTGTGTGCATATTAAAGACATTTTGAAGTTTCATATCATATTTTGTAAATTTTGCATTATAATGATACTTTTTGAGAATTTACAGATATTTAAAATAATTAACACTATATTGTAATAAAATGTATTGTAATGAAACTTTAACAAAATATACACAATGTGTAAGTGGTCAAGTCATATTTTAAATTTTATTGGTCATATTTTAATGTTTTAGGTCATAAATGCATGCATATATCCTATTTTTTTGGTCATAGAAATCCGCCCCCTAATTATTATTATTGGTTGTGGTACTGCGATCAAAAGGTCGATTCCAGAACTCACTGAAAATTTTCAACTGACCTTAATTCTTCAGCTGGCACTATGGCCCTGGAGTAGACTCAATCTCCAACAGAAATGAGTATTAAGTTCAATACAGTGGTAATGGTTATATATAAGACTGATAATTTTATCACCATCATGTGGTGACAGCGCAAAAATCTGTGGAACTCAAACTTTTGGAACCTTAAGGACCTTCAAGCTCTTTATAGCCTGTAGGGGGTGAATTTACTTTTTTTTTTTGGCCATATATTTAGAAGCTATTTGACACTTGTAAGTGTACTACAGTCAAAAAAGTCCAAGTTAAAAAAGCTATGGTCACTGATTTTATTTTCCTTGATGTTGGCTTTACCAATATTGTATTTCTATCACTGTAATTTGATGCTAATGAAAATTAACAATTACCTCATTAATTATTGTGTGGTCATGAATTTACATTTCATTATGTATGTCCACAAGTCATTACGGAGGTTAGTTCTATGTACGTTCTGCCCAGACACATGGGCCCTTGACCATTGGTTCACATAAAATAATTACCGTTTGAAAAGTATCTGAATCCGAAGCTACGTTGTTAACAACGTACAATCGTAATACAAGATTAAAACACACGATGAATGACGTTAAATATAGCCTAGCCTATAAAGCGTAAACTTATTTTAAAATTTGCGACACAACTCGCGAAAGGGATGTTAGCCTTCACATGGAGAAAATATAAGTAAAACAATTTATGCCTACCACCATACAGACATGTTCCACAGTCATTGTTTGTTTTAACAAACTGAATACAAGTGAGTCAAGAAATTTAAAATTACATAAGAGGAGAAAAATTCACGTGGTGGAATTATTTTTCAAGGATATTACCACAATAACTAACATATACCTACATTTTATTTTTGGACTTTAATGTAAAAACTTCAGCAAATCCTTAAGTGAATTCTGTAAAATTTTATGCCATTTGGGCGCACGGAAATGTGTCGCTTACACCGTTACATAAAGTACGGTATCGTGCACTTTAAATTGCCAGTGCATGCAGACTTTAATCGGTCGTTTTGTCAGTTTCAATTTTCATATTATTTAGCCTTTAGTCAAATTCAAAATCTAGCTTTTCCCAGCTGTGAAATTTTTCATAACATGTTCAACAAAATTACTTATAAAATTTATTGTATAGACCATAGTTATTTAAGAAAAATCTGTATCATCAAACGTAAATTTTTTTAAACAAAAGTTAAAAATAAGAAAAAAATTCATCAGTGATTCTTAAAGCAAGCATCAACAAATTTTAAATAAATTCAGATTCATACTAATATTTGTCGGAGATATATTTCAATTTTTATTAAACAAAACAAATTAATTATTTCAGATACAATTCGAGATATTAACTTGACATTTGAAACTGTAATTTTTGTTTAGATACGATGTATGCCTACCATATCCAGGGAATTTTCTGGCTGGTTCAGATGTCTTTCTATGCTGGGTACATTTTCTCAGTAATTTTGTGGCGTAGTATCGTTCAAATTTCAAACTGAATCATTAGTTTTATTATTATTCATCTGATTTATAACACTACAACAAGCGAAGTCGTCTGATACTCAGGATAGAATAAAGTTTTAATTTCATTTTTAACCACCACATCTCACATAATATAAAGCACCAATCGTGCAACGTTTTACACATGAATACATTGCAACACGAAAAATTGCTATTCGCAATGATTTTCAAGTCGCGTATTCACAGCAAGTGCAAACGTTGCACTGCTTAAAATCTTAAGCATGGGAAACCTCACGCTATTTTGAGAACGTTTAACAGTATTTTCAACTGAGTGGTTAAACATTTTCCAGCAAGTCTTCTTCCATGATCACAGATTTCTGCAAATAGCCTAGCAATTACACGGTTTCTTTTTTACATAATTTTGATTTCAATTAATTGACATTCATTAAATTATATAATATTTACATACATCCATAGAGCCGTTCGGAATACGAACTTTCTCACTCTTTTTTCGGGTTGAAAACTGCTATAGGCCTATTCTTCTCCTTTCTGGTAATAGTGAATCTATGCAAGGATAGATATTCAATCTGCTGCTTCAGAGGATATAACACAGTGTGAACAGCCCGCACAGGAAAGCACTACATCACAATTCAGATCCCGTGTAGTAGCACATGCCTTTTCATGGTAATTAAAAACACTTTACCAGCAGTGTTTACAACGACGTGTTCAACAGTTAATTGCTAAACCCTTACAAAGCAAATAGCAGCACACCTACTACACGTACCCTTCATTAACTCTATCTACATGTAATAACTCTCTGCTTGCCATTACATAACTACATGATCGATACATAATCGCATAATTATTATATTCCCCTGAAATATCTCAAGTTCCTTTTTACTTTTACATAGGCCTACAATAAATGCAGTATTGAACAAGGTTAGTGGTCACGACTAAGAGCAGTTCGTTTTGGGCATCTTATACAGTGTACTACGATTGACAACAATGGTATGATATAGTGTAGTGTTGACGTACAATGACCGACGAATCTCATAAAATATTCAAAGCGACTTACTGCAGAAGAGGAACAATCAATGCCAAATTCTCTGAAATCATAAACTGTAAATTTGGCTACTTGTTTTCAACATGCAAATTCGAAGTTTTCATAATATGGTGGTTAAAAACATACTTTTAATATTGAAATTAATATGTAAATATAACAATCATAAACTAAAATCATAATTTCTCTGCAAGAAATATTAAATTAATTTCGAACATATTTAAAAAAATAATATCTTAAATGGCCTAAGAAAAATAAAAACTATAAATAAATAAAAATACCAAACATCACCTAATAAGGTCACTTGATTACACGTCAATGAAGGGCTTAGCGCAATCTATATAACTACTAGCATGTGCCCGCGATAATTATTTCAAAAATTAAAAATTAAGAGCATAATAGTAAAATCATTATATTTATTAACACCTAAATCACGTGGACTACATACCACGATTAGACAGCATCGTCTGGTAAAAGCGACCTCAGATTCGAGTTTCTTGGCCCAGAAAACCTCTGTATAGTGAGATTCGTCCAAATAAAACAACGTTTGACCATATTTAGGGCTTACAACATTCAAGCGATCGCGAAAGTTTTATTTTCAAGGTATGACAAAAATAGCCAAAGCCAACTGTAATTGATTTGACATTGAAATGTATAACTGAAAACTTATGTTTTGAAAACGCAAAAAATGCACTTTTTTTGCCCGTTTTTCACTCATAACTCACGAACGAAAACTAAAATTAAAATTCCGGCTTGGAGGTGCATTTTCCGACCCTTCAGCCCACCTATGTTTAAAATTTCAGATCTCTGCGTTCAGTAGATTTCGCTGGACATCGAGGACAATTCCTTTTATTAATACAGATAATATGAATTATAATGATATTAATACCTTCTCTAATTAAATTGTCAAACATCCATTTCATTTAATCCAAACCCACCTGATACAACTGGCAACAATATGTTCTGTGAATTTGTTTGGATAATTCTGTGTAAAAAGGGGTTAAGTACTTTCAAAAACATTTAATTTTTGGCAGTTAAAATCAGAATTTTTCAAAATCCTTTCTTAGTGAGCACCTACATTATGAAACGAAGGTACTGTCAAAATTCCAAGTCTCTACCTGTTATAGTTTAGGCTGTACGTTGATTCCTGTCATTCAGTCAGTCAGTCAGTCAGTCAGGACAAAGCCTTTTATATAGGCTAGAGATAACCTAAAGAAATCGATCATTCCACTGGATTTTTACTCATATAGACTGTCACTTGACTAATTAATCTTCAGTTTCACGACTTACGAGTAAACCATTTCATATATAAATTTTAAAATTTTATATCTTATCTTTTAACTCCACATATGAGTGTTGACATATTCTCAAGCTATTAGCCAAATATCATCATGGTGACATTATAAAAAGTAAATATTATCTCTTATGGTTTTATTAACTGTTGTGTACTCATAGGCCTATAAAATTGAGTTCTGATATATATCAAAACCTCCCCATATTGTATAACATATTTTGTATCCTTTTATCAGGGTGTCCAGTGAGGCAAGCCGAAGAAATTCAAGCATAATTCAAGGATTTCAAGGCTTGAATTTCCAAAATTTAAAACAATAGCTTTATTTACTAATATTAAAAAAAATATGAACATAGGACACAATGAGTGAATATTAATGACTAATATTTCTGAAAATGGTAAAATTTTCGTAAAAACTACCAACTTAAAAAAATAGTAATGACTAATATTTCTGAAAATGGTAGAATTTTCGTAAAAACTATCCACTTAAGAAAAATATTCTCTTCTAGGCGATTTTTCCCGACGGTTCACAAAATTCAAGCATAATTCAAGGATTTTTCCCGACATGGAAAATTCAAGCATAATTCCAGATTTTCAAGGCTGCTGGACACCCTGTTTTATGCTTTATTTGAGGGTATAAGATGAACCTACAAATTAACTATAAAACATCAACTTCTGTGTATATATTTTCCATTTTTTCAGAATAATATTAAATAAATTCTAATGCAAGTACATGCTACACCCCTGGGCTAATTAAGGATTTAAACATTAACTTAAAATTCACAGCAGAACACAGCGTACAGTTAAACAATACTAATTTGTAGGTTGTACCTTAACTTACAGAGGAGTAAGGATAACCTGCAATGAATCTTGTATAATCACATCGCTAGCGAGCAGTGTAAATATTTGATGGACTGTGGAACATTTAAGCCACCCGGAAAATTAGACAAAGAAAAGGAACTAACAAAGAAGACAAGAGAAACAAAATTAGAACTTTTCGGTTAGAACAGAAAACAAAAGAAGTGGAGTTCAATGAAAACCTAATTTGCCAAAGAATAAAAAGTATGGTAATACAGTATTATGTTAAATAAGAAAGTAAGTCACTACAGACTAGCTAACTTCAAATAATAAATCTACTGTATAGAACGTTAAAATATCAACTAATCACAGCAGTGAAACTTATGATCAATTTAGGCCTACTAATAGAAGACGAATTTATTTTCAATCAAAACAATCACAATGATGTAATTGGATGGCATGCACCTCCTCAAAAATAGCTGAGTTGTTAGGAGACCTTTCTTTACTTATCAATTCTTGCAATAAGCATATCAAGCTATCTGCAGCATAAAATTTGAGCAATTTGAACAATTTGAACAACCAGAAAATGAAATATCTACAAAGATATGTAGTAGCGATGGGCAATGTAGTTCGTTTTCGAGAGCCAGCTCTTTCGCTCCCGCACACTAACTAGAGTCGTTCAAATGAACTAGTTAGTTCATTTTGCTCAAATGTACTAGCTAGTTCAAAGTAACTATCTAGTTCAAAGTAACTATCTAGTTCAAAACACCACGTTCCATTGCATAGCGTATGAGTCTTGCCTCTTGAAGTTTCCAAAAGCCGCAATAGATGGCAGGATAATGTATTCTAGTCTACTTCAGTGTTAACGACATTGAACCATATGAAACTCACCAACACAGAATCTTCTTCACACCCTCCTATCTAAAATAAACATTTTGCAGATGGCTAGGGAGAGGAAACTTCACTCTGTTTTTCTAAGATAAATAATGTATTCTACCAACCTCTCTTTACTAAATGGAGTCATAGAATCTTTAAGAACGTGATTAATTTATTAATAAATAGGCATGCTGCATGGTAATTAAAACTTATACTGATTTCACAGCACCTAATGGGTAGCCTATTGATGTTTCGTACTAATCTGAATGGAAATAATAAAACACATATAAATACCATAACTTTATTTCAGTGTGTTGGCTATTTTCCTGGAATTTCTTGCACACAAATTTATTTGCGACAGGAGATGAGGATTTTAGTTTGTGCAGAGAGTTTATCTCCAGTGGTTTTGTGGAAGTATTTCTCGTGTGTTTTTTGCTTTAAGCTACCAAGTTTTCTTCTAGTTTTAATTACGTTATAATGTTTTAGTTTCATTTAATTTGTTTTTACCAATTATCGCATACTATCGTGGTTTAGTTAGGTAATAATTATTATTTTTATTTTTCTTCATTTTTAATTCGTGTGAACAGCTTCTGTTTCTGAGTGATAACTTATAAATGTAAATGTGTATTGTTTATTTTAAAGTGTGATGGATAAATGAGCCGAACATTTCACACTTGCATTGGAACAATTTATGTATATATTTATCTTTAAATTGTGAGTGAACTGCTACAGACAGTCTGTTGTATTTACATTACTTTCATTTCAAACTCCCCGCTGGAAGTTGAATGTTGCAAGCGAAGGACTGGAGGAGAAGGAATACGTCTGCAAGAGGTATAGTCCAGTTACTCATTGCATACCCAGGCGGCTTCCTTTCGTTAGGAGGAAAAGTTTGCCGACAGCTCAACCCATGTTCTTTGTTTTACCGCACCAATCAGCTAGTTACCCCAGCCAATCAAAATCTAAGAATGTCCTGTGATGATTTTGACAGCTACTCGTCTACTCCGCGTGGAGTGAATGCGTTGTTGCAAGATCAAGTTACAGTAAACAATAACACGTGTGAATTGAATAAAGCGAAGGAAGAACTGAGGTCAGTGATAACAATGAGAGAATATTGCAACGTTGCTTTTGTTTTGGATAGCGGAAGCCCAAGACCGACTTAGTCAGATCAATTAACATAAAGAAACACCGAAACCTTTGAAGCCGACTGGCCATCCAATGAGTAACTGCACTATAAGTGCTATAATGCATAACATCCCCCCTTCCCCTACTAGTGGAAGTCATCACTCCCCACAGTCTGTAATATGCCCCCTGCCCCCGCCATTCTTCCAAAGCGTGGCTTTCTCCATCTTCGTTTCACTGCTACTTCCTCGTTCCTCTCAATGCTATCAGCCGGCAACAGCACAGTTGCACACAGCACAGTTTTGTAGAGCACACAATCGTGCTAGGACACAATCGTGCCAGCACATACAAACCGCACGCGAACTAACTAGTTCAAAATTTTTGAACTAACTAGTATCCGCACATTTGAATGAGTCGTTCAAATGAACTAGTTAGTTCGTGAACGACCCATCGCTAATATGTAGGAATAAGTTATTGTATTATTCATCATAGCAAACACCAGTGAATGAATTAATGAGTGAATAAGCTGAATATAAATTAACAGCAAATACCAATGGAGGTGAGTTAATGTTCAACAAGGTGGCCATTTCTAAAAACCACGCCTGCCTGATTAGCATGTCAAACTGGAATCTCACTAAACTTAACTCATACTTAAGGCAGGTTTGGGTACTGAGAAATAGGTGAATTTCATTTTTTCCCAGCAATGAATAATTAAGTAACCTTGTAATGTGACATGCTCTTTATCGCCTACGTCTACAATTACGTATTATTTTCATAATTAATTAAACTGTTACAGTTATGGACAATTATCGTTAAAAATGGCAGCCATGTTTCGAGCCCTGAAATGCCGTTTCCGTGGTAATTTCTACAAATTTCGACATTTCTGAGTGATTACTTTCTACTTGTTAATTATGATACAACAAATCATTTTCAATTTTCGGAATATCTACAGTAGGCTATACATGTTGTTTAAAAATAAAACAATGAAGATTTTTTTTTTAATTTTTTTTTATAATTAAAAAATATATAGGCCTATATATAATGAACTAATAATGTTAAAACAATGATTAGATAAAGAGCGTACCAGATCACGAAGTTGCAGAGCAATTCATTGCTCAGAAGAAACGCGTAAAAATGAGTAAAAATGTTTTACTACAATGCCCATAGAACACTTTTATCTTGCTTCATGCTCTTAGTTATATTTTGATTAGCTTTCGTGTTTCTGTCGTGAGCGAGTAAATTTGTGGCAAAACAAGCCCTAGGAATAGAAATGCGAAGAACAAGAAAAACAGGAACGAAAAATATACCGGCAATTGAATTACACATTTATAATTCTGGATCTCTAAACATTAACATGAAAACTATTATTTTTGTGGTCGTGGAGTCAGAATAGAGCAGTTTCCACTATAGTGATAATCAGGGCCCGGATTCTGATGACCTAAAATTGTTTGAAAAATGACCCTAAATTTTAAAGAAAATGACTTAATAATTACAAAGAATGACCTAAAAGCTGATATTTTATTCATAAAAAATATTATTCTGCACACAAAGATATATACTAATACGTACATAGGCCTAATTCTAAAAACTGTAAACGTAGAAAGGATGTTGTAGGTCTAAAAATGTTGTTCCTGAATGGAATATTTGAGAAGAAAAATAAGATTTTTTAAAAGTAGATTCTACAAAAATGTTGCATTATAGTAAAGTCATTTATTTCAAGTAAATGCATAAAAATGACAAAATAAGGAAACAAAAGACACGAAAATGACAAAGTAATGACGTAAAATTGAAATAAATGCCCTAAAAATATAAAAATGTATAAAATGTCAAAAAATGACCTAGTAAATATGCATTTCTATAATCTAGAGGTCATGATTAGGATTTATCTACAAGTTGGCAATGTCTACGCAGCATCAATAAAAAGGTGACATGTCATTAGAATCCGGGCCCTGGTGATAATGAACTACTTTTCCTTCACTGTTAGCCTAAGTCCTTCTGGCAACATTAAATTTCTGAGCAAATTTTTGGCAAAGATAGCTGAGCAATAACTCTTTGTGGGATAATTAAAAATGCCGATCGTTGAACTAAATAACATTTATGCGGAAAACTTAAGATAGCTCTGAGGATAAGAAAGGAACGGAATTCCCTAATAAAATTGAAAAGTTCAGCAAAGTCTTCAGATATAAGACCACAAGCTAACTACGTCCGAACACGGAAGGACCAGTAAAAAAAGAAGATCGTTTAGTGATACTCCTTTAAAAGAGGCAATGGGGCAGAATTAAAAGAAGACACAAAAGGCAGAGTGAACGAGGGGTGCTGAATCCACTCACTAGAACATGCGTTTTACTCGCTCACAAAGGAACCTTTTATATCAAGAGAAGGACAGAAACTAAACTAAGTGTCGTTTCATGAAGACTAGAGAAAGGAGGAGGGAGATTGGGTTAACTTAAATTGCGATAGAACACGCAAATGTGTCAGCACCAATCACGATCCTCCGCCCACCAGCTTCTTGTCAATTTTGGTTGTTACAGCAGAATCTTGGATCCTGGCCCGCCAGCCTAATTGAGGAACATGCTGTTGTGAAACCTACGGTTTAGAAGATTGAGAAATGTCAGAAATTTTGAAATAGGAAAAAAAATTAATGATAATTAGAGAAGAGCTTTTAGAAAAAACAACCATAGTCCAAAAACCAAATTTTTTAGTAGAAGCAAAAAACTTTCTCCCTTTGGCAGTTATTACTTCATGAATTAAAAATTTATTGTATAATTAAGCAAACATATATAGAAATATTTTGATATAATAATGTTCCTTTATGTGTAACTTCACTGGCCTGAAACCAGACCTGAAAGCTGAAGAGACATGGACTATGGCTGATTTTGCCAACAAATTTTAATCCACTATCTAATTTTTTTTAAGAATACAAAGAAAAAATATAAAATCAAACAATAAACAAGAAAATTCTTAATTACACGTCACACTATTAATGTTATTGAAAAATATCAATATTAGCTATTGTATGAACTAGGATGTTTATGGATCCTCGATTCCACTGCTGTTATCATCAGAGGAGACGATGCTTTACACAATGATGAAACAGCAGATTCTAAGAAACTGTTTTCTGTATGATAGACAACTTCTAACAACAATTTCACTAGGTATTTGCAAAAAACTGAATGGACAATGGTGGTATTTGCAAAAAACTGAATGGACAATGGTTGTTTTTGCTAAACTTGGTAAACTTTGTAATTCTATATTTGAGGGACTATGGCAGATTTTACCATATCATGTAACTTAAATGATGACCAGTAGGCTGTAGCACCCAATGACACAGAAAACTCAATTTTCAAATTTTTGGACTATGGTTGTTTTTGCTAAAAGCACTTCAATTATATATTCAGCCTTAAGCACTAGAATGTGATTTTATTAGAATCTAACAGGATATTGAGGCTGAAGACGTAGAATAATTACAGTTTATATAATTTATTGTTGGTATGTATATTGATACAGTTTTTATTACATATATATTAGGTAGGCTTATTTCATACCATAAACTAATAAATAGGATAGTCATATATAAAATTGTATCATAAAATTAATTAAAAGTTGAATATCAACTAGTCATAAGAAAATAACATATTGATATAATAAATTAATGTAGTTTAACTAACTGCAATTAACTAATTGTATACAAAAGTTTGTAATTATTATCCCCATGTAAAGCGTTGCAATATTTGTATATTATTTACATAGGTTATCAAGTTTTAAACTTCCATAACAGAGAAGAACAAGCGCTTTCTAAATTCTGGTCTGCATTCTGACACCCTAGCAGTGACCACAGTAGTGGGAATTAAGGCACACCAGTGCACTAATTGTGCTCTTCCTGACAAACAGTTCTCCCCAACTTGTGACTATCAGCCCAATCAATGTCCAGTGCCCTGTCGTTCAATTGTTTTCAAAAGTGCTTTTAGCTTATCCTCATTGCTTCCCTTCATTAAAATGTCATGCCATGCATGGATTTGTGTTTTAAATATGTTTAGAAGTCGTTGCTAAACTGTAATAATTTTATCAACAATGACAATTTTATCACTGAAAACAATACAATTATTAGGACTAATCGCGCCAGAATATTTAATTCTGACAGTCCTAAGCCTAGATGATGCGTGACGGTAACTGATATTTTTATTTGCATCTGGAATGAATCTTGCCTTGTACGCGAGATGGGTATACGCACCTACTCCCGAATCGTAATATAAAAAGCTGCTGTATATATCAAAAGGATTCGTTTGAAGGAACTGGCGAAAGCTACGAAATGAATAGGCTATACAGTTAGCATAAATCTCATAAAATTCCTAAAAATAGAACAAGGTTTGTGGAATCTGGAAAAAAAAGCAAAGGGTGGTATTCTCGGTCAAGTAAGCTAAATTATTTATTTGTTGTCGTTTTTATAAAATGAAGCGTGAACTAAACGGGTGGTGTTCAATTTCTTAGAATACTGAATAAATACAGAGAACCAAGAGGACAAATGTTGTTGCTGTTTCACAAGAAAATAAAAATAATAAAAAACAATAATAAAACAAAATAAGAGAGCACTAAGGCATTTATGAAATGAAAATCAACATGTGTTTATATGGAGTTTCGCACTAAATTATTATGTGTCATGAATCATGATATCCGCTTGTTTTTAATTAGTAATAAAATTATGGAAAATAAGTGGAACGTGCGATTTAAAATGCATGTAAAATTGACAGAATATGGTACAAGACAAACTATGAGCCTAATCATTGTGCTAATTGTTTTCTTTGCAGTCCGTCACGGGATTATAAATTATGCGAGAATCAGAGACCCGCTTATTTAAAGTCGTCACGGCAAGTCTCTTCAAAGCTGCACTGTATTTTGAAAACAATTTCAAGAACTATATTATAGTCGTCAGTAAAAATAACATTAATGCACTTTCGTTCCAACTGATCCGCTAAAATGCAGGGGCCACAGGCCTTATGGGTAATCCAGTATTGGTATTGTAATCTAATCCAAAAAGGAAATAATAAAATTTTACTTCAAAAGTCAATATAGTATTTTCCAATCCATTTAGGTGCCAAAACACTCTGAACGTGAATAAACAAACTCTGAGGTCTACACGTCTATTATGTTACAGAAGAATTTTAAGCACAAAGCAACTTAAGACATTAAAATTATGCATGGTAGAAATTAATGAAGTAGTTCACCTTACAATTCCAGTAAAACAATTAACTGCCTGATAAGATATCGCCTTCATTTGCATGAAGAAAGAAACGCCGGTACTACAATCACACCATGTTGGATCAATACATAAGAACTGTTTATATATACAAGAGATAATGGAGTGAATAATTAACACTTGTAACTCTCGTGATGACCGTGAAAGAGGTGCGATACGTTAATTGCAATAGCCGTATTACCTGCTTTACTTATTGAACAGCACTCGCCCCAAACGAAGTTTCTCTTTCTTGGAAAACTGCAAAACTATCTACTCTTATACAATTCAACGGCCCTAAATAGCGTGCTTGCTCGCCCGCTTCGTGAGACATCGGGTATACTCGGCGATGTTCGTCTCTCGCAGTCTAAACTTTCATTACGACTACAAAATTAGGAAGGAAACCCGTTTCTTTATTATATAAGGCCTAAGTGAAATGAACACAATGAATAAATATTCTAATTTAGTTTTACTTACAATTTTCATAGCTCTGAACCACAAACATTTTTAATAATCTACCAGTGTAATTTTCTTAAAAATCCTGGAGTCAATGAATAATGGCGGGCGAAGCCGGGGGCAACAGCTGTAAAATATTGATGGTTTTATCTCTTGAAATATCGCTGATAATAATAATCCAAACAAACCATTCCTTCCCTTGAAACATTATATAATTTCTGAAAATTACACTGAATTGATAAAATAAAATTCACATCATATTCATGTCAATAAACAGCTGAGAAACAAAACGTATTATGTGTTCACAGGTACTTTGGAACTGCATAATCGATTCTGACATAGTTTTCCCAGGGGGCGCTTTCATGTCGTGGAATGTACTCTAAAGCAGGAATTTTAGCTGTTTCATTAATTATTAATGGCTTAGTTTATGAATGATTCGCGTGCAAGTGTTAATAAATATAATGCTTTAATAATTATTATACTCTTAATTTTTAATTTTTAAAAGTATTATCGTGGCGAAGCCACGGGCACCTCCTAGTGTACTACAATTGGATGGATATTTATTCTCTCCACCTAGCTCATCAGACAATGACTGGTGTTTATGCTTGAAATATATGAATTTTAAAACACAATAGGTTATAATCCTTCTCCATTTCCTTAGTTTTACATCTCCCTTTTAGGGACGTTCACGCGACACACGTCGCCCGGGCCTTTTAAGGTCCGGAGAAGGATAATCTATTAGGTCACGTACATATCCTATTTTTTTTTGACCAGATAAGGACATGGAGGGTCTCCCCAGGTGAGTGAAAAGCTCATTGCGAGGCCACCTTTGCTGGAAAACTGCAAAACTATGTACTACATTTAGATAGACAATTTATTCCCTCCACCTCGCACATCAGGCAATGACTGGTGGTTGTACTTGAAATATATTAATTTTAGTAGGCTACAATCCTTCTTCTTTTCCTAGTTTTACTTCTCTCTTTTAGAGACGTTCAAGCGACCCACGCCGCCCTGGCCTAACAGGGCCGCGACCTGTCGGGAGAGGAATAATCAATTGAATCACATACATACTTTTTTTTTAACCAGACAAGGACATGGAGGGCCTCCCCAGGTGAGTGAAAAGCCCAAAGCGAGGCCACCTCCGAAACAACATGAACTCACAGGACGAGACTCGCCATTCACATACACATACATTCACTCTAAACAAGGCGAGGATGGTGATGATAATGACGGCCAGATGATATCCGGGAACCACAAGGGCCTGAAGTTACCCAACAAAGCCCCACCTAGGTAACTTGATAGCAAAAAATTAATAAAGGATCATGTTTCATTTCCATTTCTTTATTTTCAATTAGGCCTTACATTCAATAACTGATTTGGTTTATTTCCATATATTTTTATCAGTCCCAGTCACGTAACTTTCACACTCTACTTTAGCCCTATTTTCTGATTAAGATTTATCATTTTTTGGTTGAATTAATAATACACAACAAAAATTATAAGTAGAATTCTAGCACAAAACACACCTAGTAAAAGATGGACATTAACACAGTGGTGCAAAATCTTTATGCCACTCCATTGGTACCAACATTGGTATCCATTACATGAAAAACACCCATTTAGTTAAAAATATTTTCATATGATTATTGAATATGATTTCTGATATTGAATTTTTTTATAAAAATTGATTTTAAAATTCATACCCTTTTTTAAATGTGAAATTTCTCACGGTGATTGCGAAAGTCGTTATATTTGGTGGGTGAAACGCGTTTTCATGTTGGCAGCAGTGTACGAGAAAAATCAGAAACAAATGTCAGTTCGTGCTGCAATATAGCTGGCTGTAAGGTGAGTAATTCATTACAATAATATTTATTATTTCACAAATGTTAACGGCTGTCTAAAAATAGTGTTATTCTGCTCGAAAGATTGCTCAACTCACTATCATTTCTACTCGCAGAATAAAATCTCGCTTTTAATCCTTATACCATAAATAACTATTATATACTTGTGTATTCAGTTTTTGTTTGATTGATTGTATGGATGCTTTTCTAAATTTTCAAGTACCATAATGTGTTTATAATAAAAATTATTTTTAAAATTGTAAAAATTGTTCAAATCTTCTTCTGCAGTCTATTCTAGCCTATTTCTTGTGTAATGAGTTCTTCGTAATTCCAAATGATATTTTATAGCGCAAACTGTGTTACAGTTTGAAATTACGTTTCATTCGGAAAAGAAGCATGCTCCAGAAACTCTTAAAAACAGTGAAAGTTGAAGAAACTACTCTTAACGTAGCGTTGAAATTGAAAACTATCTGAAGTTTCCTTCAAAGCAGACTTATCCAAGTTTCAAGTCACAAGACTCGGTGGAAAGAAACTCACCCGGAGGGCAAGAGAACTTTTATAAAATATGCACAGTGGTATTTCATATATAATGGAAGATAGCTTCTTGTGTGTTTCTATCGTACAGCATTATGTCTTCATCTTGTCTTTATCTCAAAGTTTCAGTCAGTGTAGTAGTACTTCTTCCAGCGATTCTTCTCTATGCATACAATCCTAATCTTTCATTCTTATTGCCCTGGGTTATGGACAAAATTATTGCAAGGGCCTCTGAAAGACTAAAAGAAAATCACGGGCATCGTTTGTACAAATATTATCATTATAGGCCTACATACTTGGAAAGAATATACGCTGGAGGATATTTTTTTTTGCCATCAAAATGCAATATCATTCGTGTTATAGTTTTGTGTCTGAAGAGATGCACTACATCCCACAATAGAAAATCATTTTAAAAAATCATACGAACCTTATGAATCTAGGTACATTTTAGCTAGCACGAACTGCTTAGAGAACTTCGAGTTATAAATTTCCTTTCATTTGCTGACAAGAATTAAATTTGTTTTAGTGCAAATCCATAGTCCATCGCTGTGGTGCAGGTGATGCGTGAAAGGAGCCCGGGTTCGATTCCTGGTCGGGACAAATTACCTAGGTGGTTTTTCTTGGTTCTTCCCTCATCTATGATACGAATATCGGGTAACTTTAGGCCCTTGTGGTCCCCGGATATCACTTGGGTGTCATTTTCATCTCATCTTCACCCTTTCCACCCCTTGTTCGGTATGAGAGTGTTTGCGACTGGTGTGTCTCGTCCTATGTATTCGTGTTTTCTTGGAGGGGGCACCCGCATGTCCTTGTCCTGTCAAAAAAATATATATTTGATCCAAATTCCTCTCCCGACAGTCGCCGTCTTTTAAGGTTTGGGCGCAGTGAGCCGAGGTTTAATGTAAGTAAGTGTTCCCTATTACAGGCCATGGAGGCCCAGAGGGATCCAGGAGGCTGATGCTCCCAGAATTTTAGACATCGGCACATGAAGGTGGTAGAGGTAAATCATTTCCGTAACATCTCTGGGATCTGTTATGGGTAGGTTGAGTGCGAGTCTGGAGTCTAGCACGCAGCTGACTCCCCGCCCCTTCCACCAAACACTTCGCCAACGAACAGGCGAGACCATCGTAACAGGTTTCAGAGTACAAGAGGCGCCTTTTTCAAATAGCAATGGTCAATCTACAATACTTATTTCTCATACCGTATTTAATTTTTTGTTGTAACTGAAATAAAACTGTCGTCTTTACTAGCTGTTGTTCAAATAGTTTTCACCTCTGTTTATGCCGTGAGCCTATCTATTCGTATTTCTGAAGTGCCAACAGCCAGCCACCTTTTACCGGTGTAAGGGGTTTTAAGCCGAAAATACGAAGTATGAAAGAAAGAAAAAATCATAAAATCGTATACGATACTTACTAAATTAATTCATTAAAGTTTCTTTAATAGTAATGCCCAGATAGTGCAATGCTTCTTCTTAATAACTGAACATCAGCTTAAAAAATAGCATAAAACAAATTTTTGTAAGGAAAAGATATTTTCGTACTTTCATCTTAAATATTTAGTATTTTTAATGAACAGATAGAAGAAACTTTTGTTAGGTCTGGACAAAAATATGTTAATTGGATTTAATTGTTATGAACCTGAAGTCATAGAACGCAAGTCCAAGACGTTACTATCTCGACCACCCCGTTAGGTTTACGGAAATAATTATTTCTAAACTTTCAGAGCCATACGTGAACACAGTTTGATAATACCGTTGCCATGGAAACCGAGCTCTTTTCGGGGGTTTTTAGGGCTAAAAATTTAAAAAAAATACTTTTTGGAATTTTCCTGTGGTTTACAGCCTAAAAGCTATATGTGTACCAAATTTCAAGTTTCTAGCTTATCTGGAAGTGGACAAACATTAATGTCAGTGAGCCGAGCCCTTTTTCGGTAATTTTTAGGGCTAAAAATTTAAAAAATAAACTTTTTGGAATTTTCCCGTGATTTGTAGCCTAAAAGCTATGCGTGTACCAAATTTCAAGTTTCTAGCTCATTTGGAAGTGTGCAAACATTAATGTCCGTGAGCCGAGCCGAGCACTTTTTCGGGGGTTTTTAGGGCTACAAATTAAAAAAAATATTTTTGGGGGGAATTTTCCTGTGATTTACAGCCTAAAAGCTATACGTGTACCAAACTTCAAGTTTCTAGCTCATCTGGAATTAGGCAAACATTAATGTCGGTGAGCCGAGTCGAGCCCTTTTTCGGGGGGTTTTAGGGCTAAAAAATATAAAACTTAAGTTTTAGGAATTTTCCTGTGGTTTACAGCCTAAAAGCTATATGTGTACCAAATTTCAATTTTCTAGCTCATCTGGAAGTGGGCAAACATTAATGTCAGTGAGTGAGTGAGTGAGTGAGTGAGTGAGTCAGTTAGTCAGCCGTGTGGCTTTATATTATAGGGATAAGGTACAACAAATTAAAATATCAACATTTTAAGGAGTAAACCTATTCACGAAATAGCTTAAATGAAGATTTGAATTATTGTTATAAACATGTTCTATTGAAACGAACACGTTAAAATTGCTTACACTCGATATTTATATTTATAATATTAAGAACACTGTTAATGAAATTAAAATAAAGGCATCCTCAGGAAATGAAAGTTATGCATGGGGACCGATCTGTGAAATATTTATAATTTCTACATTTTTCATTCCATTTTCTTCATTTGTTTTACCTGTCCCCGGAAGCATTTAGGATAATCCCTAAAATTTTGAGAGCTGTTAGTTTATTTAATCTTGAAAAAATATACTTATATTTAGGGCCCTGATTTATTGGGCCCTGATTTATCGGTGTTAACTTCCTTCTATTTCGGTAGGTATTTCGTGAAATAAATTGGCTGATTTCGGTGTTAACTTCCTTCTATTTCGGTAGGTATTTCGTGAAATAAATTACTTTATACTACATTGGGAACATTGCGCAATGATAAACTTTGCTTCTTTATTTACATGAACTAACACCCCCCCCCCTTGTATGAATGATTTAGGAATGATTAGAGTTAATGTTCAAATATAATGACGAGAAATATTATCGTAATTTCTACTAAACACCATCAGATAGCCATTTGCAAACAGGAGTGCCAACCATACCACTGTGGATAAAAGACGAAATCTGTTGAATATAAGTAACAAACATTCTACACTCTTCTGTTGTAATCGATCATAGGCATCTCAAACTTGACAAAGACATAGCAGGAAAGGAGTGTACTCAACAGTACGAACAAGGTCACAGGCTATTTTTGCGTAAATTCTGCAATCTTTGTAATCGATCACAAATATCGATATATCGGTAAATATTCGCCAGCCACAGAAACAGCAGAAAAAAGCATGCTGCTAAGAAATAAAAAATATAGTACACCAAAACACAATATTGTGATTTTAAGGCACATTTTCGTGCTCAATTCTCAATTTACGGACAGAAGGGGCATATTTCGCGCTTATAGACACATTTCGCGGAATCGAGTAAATTTCGCGATATTTCGTGGATTCAATTTGGTCCATATTGCTATTTTAAGCATATAAAAGCAAAATATAGCTAAGGGAGATTGTTTTATAAAATTTCGCGCTTATCGTTGTTACCAAAATATACGGCCCCTACTTATATTTTGTGATTTTATTGGGTTTCATGGTAAAAGATCCTTGGAGTTCAATTTTCAAAATTTTGGGACCGAATTGCAAATTTGCATATTTCATTTTACACACGTCAAAACCAAAAGGCTGATAGTTTACTATTTCTTTTAGAAATAAAAGTTAACGTTATTTTACTTAATTTTGTCGAGTTTAAATTATAAACTATATATTATAAAGGCATAAATAGCTAATTGTTTTTAATTAACTATTCGTTGAGTTAATTTTACCACTGATAAGTCTAAGAACTTGGTTGAACATTTCAAAGCAATTGATTAAATATTGCTACGCAAGGAATAATTTAAAGTATTTATTCACATAATTTGAGCAGTTTTTTAATACAGTTTAGGTCACCGAAAAAATAACAAATGCATGCTTAAAATATGCGGACTTTTCGTTTCTCAGTTCTACGAACTAAAGTAGAAGCTATTCATGCCCTATAGTGAGATATTTCCCACCTTCCAGACCACGAAATGCCCTACTGTAAGTTTTTGCATTTTTAGAGCGCCTTTATGTTTTCTCCAATAACGTACTAAAATGCGAACTGTTCTGCGAAACATTAAACTTTTACTCTGTATTTTTGTGCTTTTCATTTGTACAACGCTGTGTAATTATTCTTCTTCACTATCTTGAAATTTCAGCACAAGTGCACTATATTGTTAAAAATCAACTGTAATACCATAGTGCCATCCCCTTCTTTTGTGAAGCAGGTAGAGCAGTTTTGCGAATGAACAATACCTATCATGGAATGCGAGACTACTGACTACTG
Organism: Ectobius pallidus; assembly: GCA_964059195.1. Taxonomy (NCBI): domain Eukaryota; kingdom Metazoa; phylum Arthropoda; class Insecta; order Blattodea; family Ectobiidae; genus Ectobius; species Ectobius pallidus. The sequence goes on from CAXKWD010000008.1 coordinate 128,461,446, forward strand.
AGCAGCTAGCCCTGCACATCCCCCACCCTTCGCTGCATTGCTAGGATCGCTCACTGTCCAGCTAGAGAAACCCAGAGATGTTACGAAAATGATTTACCTTTTTTTTTCTAAGGTTGTCAGCCTTACGCACCGGTGAGCCGAGGTTTAACTAGGTAAAAAAGACTGACAGAAAGAAATATCCATGGGAAGCTTAATGACATAGGCCTAGTAGAAACAACTTTGTTTGGGTTGAAGTCGAATGGGATGAAACCTTAAACCCAGTTTCAAAAATATCTTCTGTGGAATAAAAGAGTGAATAAAAATCCCAAACGACTGCTTTCATATAACCGGATATTATCACATCGGATTTTTTCTAAGACTATAAACTGGGATACTGGTTATGGTGGAATCATCTACTAGGTATATTAGATACAGTTCACAAAACTGATAAAAAGTTTTTCATGTAGTCGATCTGAAAATCTTCTCCAGGTTCTTAAGTCATACTTGACTATATTTGTGTAGTATAAAGAGATCGTAAACCGAACTTTCGAGACACTCTGTTAAGAAGAAGAAAAGATCGCGAACAATGACGCGGGAAAAAAGCGACGTCAGACGCCTCAAGGGTTGTTGGTAGGACGTTGACGCCAATGCTAACATGGCGGACGCTCGTAACAGAGACCTCTCTCAAGACATGAGAAACGGCTTATACTCCTATCTTCTGACATCATCATTCGGGTTTGTGACCCCTTTCACGCCTCTCATAAAATTTCGCTATGTGTCCAAACAGACAATGCAATGTGAGAAAAAAGCTGAGAGAGCGAGAGAGAGCTCAATTAAAGAATTATTGTGAGAGAGGGAAATATATACTACATATGCTTATGAGTGGTTATCCTGAAAGTCTGTTATACCATTGCCATATTATCATAATTAGGAGGGAAAGGATTCATATAATATACTAAACATGTGTATATATGTTTAAATATTTTAAATTAAAAATGTAATTACACATGACAAAAATTGTGAAAACAATCACTGCAACATATCTCACCTAGGCACGTAGGAATTTTACTGGGAGCTTAGAGAAAATTTTGAACTTCTTATATTCTGCTAATTTCGGTTGGTAACTGTATAAGCCTATTTGCAACTGCTACCAGATTTTAATTATTAATAGGCGTACCTGAACAACATTTTTAACCTATGATAATTGCTGAGATGAAGCCTATATCGGTTATAACTTGGAAGTTGAAATGTAAATTTGCTATCCTGTTTTTGAGGGGATTATTAAGTGCCAGTGGAGGTCCTTGGTTCAAATCTCCAAGCCGACCAATTTGACATTTATTTTTTTATTTTTCTGTGAGTGTGCGATTGTCATTATATCACATATCTGTAGACTATAGTTCTGCTGGTGTTGGATGATTTTAATCTGATTTCTTTTTAAACTATACCTTTGTTCTTCAACAAGCCCTGCTTAATTAATTAATCCGGAGCTTAGGTGGAAATAATTTTTTTTAACTTATTTGTTTGCATAATTGGAATTATAACTGATTAAAGAAAGCATTCTGGCATTTAATGTATATCAATTTACTGATTTACTGGACTCACTGTAAATGTTTGAAAGTATGTTGTTTACATCTATTTAAATTTTTCTATTCAAAGAAATTTCATAATTTCATAATTCAATAGATTGGAAACGAACTACAAGTATTATAATGATTTAAAAATGGAATATAATAAAAAAATTATCACAATGTGTAGTAACTCTAAAATATGGAAAGTATGAAGAGAAAAAATAACATTTTTAACTCTAGCATACTGAATCACAAATCTGGAGATAAAAAAAATTGCTAAGAATTATCTGAAGAGTAGTTATAAGCTAGTCACTCTTCTGCAAACTCGGGATTTTAAATTTTCCCTCACGAAAACTAGGCTTTGCATGAGTCTTAGACAAATATGCGCCTATCACATTGCGGCCAAATACTATAAGACACGAGGAAATTCGGGACGTGCATGGTTGGGAAAGAGAGAATATGTTCTTGTTTCTTATAAGACAAACGACCGTTATTAGACGATATCCGAAGCATTGCTAAATGTTATTGGTCAATAAAAAATATGCGTTATATAGATAAATCCTAATATTCTCCTTACGATTGTGTTTTGAAACACTTAGTACCGGTATGTGTTCACCCCTCAAAAGTAGTCTTAATAATAATACCGTTAACAACGGTAATGAATTGATTTACAGTATCATGATTTCACTCAACACCAATTCTAACACCGGGTCTCTGGGGTTTGAAATCAAAGTAATTTTTATTGCAATTTTTCTGGTAGTATTTTTTCTTTCTTTCTTTTTTCCCCCCGTTGCTATGCTTCTTTCATCTGTACCCCTATCCAGGTTTGGATTCCATGTTAATGTGAATGTTTCGGCTACTGCAATTCCAGACTTCAGTGTGCATCAAAGTAGAAACTGTTCTACTATATTTAGTCTGTATCTGTATCTGTATCTGGTACCCTATGATCCCCAGGTGGGGCGAAGGGGCCTCCAAGTGGAGGTTTCATTACCTACATTAATTTTGATATGCTTATTTTCCGAGAGAGGGTAGAGGGACAGGTGGTAAGCCCATCGCCTCGCAACCCCCCTATGGAAATTAAGTATTTCTTGGACGTGAAAGGGCCGAGAAATTTTGTCCAGAGGCTCTAATTTAGGCTTGGAGTTCTTTTACGTGCCGTAAATCTACGACACGGGACCCCCAGCTTAAAGTCCCTCCCGGAGGACTCCGTGCCCAGGATTTTTACGTCCTGAAAAATCCATCGACCGCGGCCGGGTTTGATCCCGCGCCCTGCGGATCCAGAGGCGGGCACGCTACCTCTAGACCACCGCGGCCGACATATTTAGTCTAGGATGAAAAAAAAAGCGAATTTATATTTCAACTTTCAAGTAATATATAACCTTACATCTCAGAAATTATCATAGGTAAACATATTTTCCCTTAAATTCAGCTGTACTTATACTCATTTTAGCTGCGAGGCTATATCAGAAGTTCGGGATGTGTGTCTATACAGTAGGGTAGGCCATGGAACTATTCACTGTCAACTGTTTTCTGTTGTTAGTGTATGTTATGGAGTAAATTTCAACTGATATTAATTTAAATAGATATGTTACTGGATGAAATGGTGAGGATGACCTCCCGAATGAGAGTCCAAGACGTTACCATCTCGGCCACCTCGCTCAGTTACGTAACAATGTTGTTCAGTTACATATGTTAATAATTAAAAACTGGTAGGAGTTGCTATTATACAGACCCATAGTCGCAGTATTAATGTGGTGAAGTGAACAGGTCCTAAGCTTATTAATAAAACAAAGACATTTCAATGTCGTAGTTTGACTTGTACTGACACCTTATTATCTCCGCCTTTCATTAACACAACCATTAATCCTCCCGTTGTGATAAGAAGGAAATTAAAAACATCCGAGACTTACTGGAATAAGTTATTATGTTCCATCAGAGTCGCTAAGATGGAGCGCTCTTCACTTCAACAGCAAGATCCCAACACCGTTAAGGAAATTCTAGTCATAGATGACAGTCTGGCATCACTTACCTGAAAAGAAGAAAGATCAATTAGTATTCTTAATAACGTGAGGGGGCGAGGTAATTTATCTCATTAATGAAACAAGTCAAAATATTCCTGTACAATACCGACGACGGCCGTCCACAAAATAAGTTTTCCTGGGATCGTCTACGGAAACAGAAAACAATTTCATGGAAATATTTATTGCAACAGATACAGCAGGTGTTCAGCTATTTTTTAACATACCTGCCACCGGAATTGAGACATTTGACATAACGTGGGACCAACTTTTGAACACATGTGCCATAGAAGTCTGCCCCCTGGGATTTGAACCATTGTGTGATAACCTCCGTTTCTTTGTCAGTCTCTACCATCCTCTGCCATTTCTTGAGGGGTAGGAAAATATGAAAATCTCTGGGTACGTGGTCCGAACTGTAGGGTGGAGGCTTCGACACCTCCCTGCAAGTCTCCTGCAAAAGTTCGGTTAGGAGATGTTTCAATATCCACCCTACAGCCCGGACCTCGTTCCCAGTGATTTACATCTTTTCCTACACCTCAATAAAGAGAATGACAGAGAAGCGGAGATGATTGTCACACAGTGGTTCAAATCCCAGGCGCAGACTTCTACGACACAAGTGTTCAAAAGTTGGTCCCGCGGTATGACAAATGTATCAATTCCTGTGACGAATATGTCGAAAAATTACTGAACACTTGCTATGTCTGTTGCAATAAATATTTCCACGAAATTTTGTTTTGTTTGTGTAAACGGACCTAGGGAAATTTACTCTGTGGACGGCCCTCGTACAATGGAGACAAACAGATGGGAAGAGAACTAGCAACTAAGTGATAATTAAATATTTCTTTAGCAGGTTTACTGTTCAAGACAGGTTTAAGGATAGGATTCCATGGCAGATTAGGAAGTTATTCCTTGATATTTAAAATAATGTGTATTCAGCAGAATACACAGTAAATCATGTGGTATACTATTGCATCGAAATTAGAAAGGAAAGAGAAATGTTGACACTGTGACATCAAGAAGTCGCTCCGCAGCACTTCTGCAGATGAGAATCCGCTAGGAAACGGAATTCAGGTGGTAGCGTTAGCATATGGTTATAATTATGCTAGAATAATTTATGACGCATAAAATAAAAGTAACATAAAACTCGCCCATTTACAAAATATGTTGAAAATGTTTACCGCTTTCTTGAAGACACAAATTCACTCGCTTTAATTTATCTTCGACAACTTTAATTAAATGTTTAACGTAATTACTTATTCCAGTTTTCAACTCAACTCATGCACAATACACATCAGTAGTTATTGTGGATGCCACTTCTTAAAGACTTTTTTCCAAGAACTGCCTCTACCTGCTTCTACCCTAATCCTCTTAAACATGTCAATCAGTGAATAGAAAAGTAATTAGGCGTATTCACACTAGTCTGCAGTGCAGTACAATGTTGCCAAATACGTTCCACAGCACGTTACTTCACTTGAGAAGTGGTGAATGACAGCGGCAACAATGGGGAAATCCACGCGACAAGTGCACCTGTTCTTTTTCGGTATCGGTGTCTGTGAAGATTTTCGGATTAGGGGACAATGCTACTAGGCTATATTATTTTGTAGATAGACGGTAGTTTGGGACGAGGTCTTCTTAAAATGGCTCGAACAATACATAGTCTACTCTGGTATACCCTGGTTCAAGTCTGGAAGGAAGGTATGAAGAAATACAACCTTCGTATGGGTGGCGACATAACCAGAGCTGCGGAAAGATTTCCGATGGCAATATAGAAGAAGACTGTCTGGTTTATAAGTAAATAAGACATAAACAAAGTTTCAGAATGATGGTTTCCTATTTTTGTTCACGTAATATGAGCTAGCATTCTCAATGCAAAATCTACAGAATCAGCCTTATACCACTTATGCTCTGAAATATGGGCATACATTATCAGTCAATAAAATGGGCTGCGGAATTCAACCTACAACTTGAATAAATATATTCACAAAACTTTCAAAAATTGCATATAAAATCCATACTTGGTGTCGTTTTGTAAATGCAAAATGGTATTCAGTACACCTGTTATGTATAGCTTATACGAAACTTATTTCACAGATTCTATAGGGATTGAATTGGATTGGCTGGCTGGTTGGGATTGAAAATTGATACGCTCTGTATCTGGAACGCACATTCAGAGCATACAATAGGTGTCAAAACATCTGCTCTCCTCCAGTGGCGGTTCACAGTTAAAATTACCAGTGCACTCTTGTAAGGCTGTTAATTAATTGTCCTCCACATATTGTCGGGAGAGTACAACGGAAATGACGAACAATAATTATCAGGGCCCGGATTCTAATGACATGTCCCCTTTTTATTGATGCTGCATAGACATTGCCAACTTGTGGATAAATTTTAATCATGGCCTCTAGATTATAGAAATGCATTTTTATTAGGTCATTTTTTGTCATTTTATGTTTTTAGGACATTTATTTCAATTTTAGGTCATTATTTTGTCATTTAAGGGTCATTCGCTTCCTTATTTAGTCATTTTCATGTATTTACATTGAGTGTATTAACTTTTTTCTGTCTCTAGCGGTGCTGTCTTTGAAGTGTTTTTTTGTTTACTATGTCTCAGTCGGAAATGAGAATCAAACAAACGCCAAAATTTTGTATTATATTACTATTGTTATTAGATTGACTTGGCACCAGTGTCTGCCATCTGCTTGGATTTGAGAGTGCAAACTACTGTTTACCCCCAATAAACAACAATATAATCCGGCAGACCACAAAAGGATGTGCCGAATTTTGACTCACCAGTGCCTCAGTGGCAGTATAAATTTCCGTGAGAAAAGAACATTCACAATATTACAGTTATTTACAGTTTTTACAATTATGTACAAACTAGTCTACAACTTTGTGTGTACAATAATAATTTTTTATAAATAAAATATCAGTTTTTAGTTCATTTTTTATAATTATTACGTCATTCTCTTTAAAATTTAGGGTCATTTTATACGTCATTTTTTAAAAACATTTTAGGGCATCAGAATCCGGGCCCTGATAATTATGCATAAAGAACTTAGGATCTACGAGGTAAGTTTCGAAGTCACGCAAACAGAAGAATACAAAACTCGACGTTTAAGCTTATAAATTAGTAAGAATTTTGTAGGAGAAAAATTCCTCTAATACTGTGACTCGAACACACGACCTTCAGCTTTCCCTGCCGATGCTGTTCAAACTCTCACTATCTGGATAATCGAAGTTCATGGGTTCGAGTCCTTTTGTCAGAGCTTTCTTTCTCCTAAAATATTCTCATGTAATGTACAGCAGAAACAATATTCTGAGGTTTACTTATCTACATTTTATAAATTAGTGTTAAAAAATTTAATTTAATACTGTCGTAATTTTAATCTTACTATGAACATTTGTTGTTATGGTTATTTAACGACGGTTGTTTACTGCAAAATACGCCCATAATAATAACCAGGGCCCGGATTCTGATGACCTAAAATTGTTTGAAAATGACCTATAAAATGACCCTAAATTTTAAAGGAAATGACTTAATAATTATAAAGAATTACCTAAAAACTGATATTTTATTTTTAAAAATTATTATTGTACACACATACATAATTGTAAAAACAGTAAATGCAGAAAGGATACTGTAGGTCTAAAACCTTTGTTCTTTGTTCTTCATGGGAGCATTTGAGAAGAAAAGTAAGATTTTTTTTTTTTTAAGTAGATCCTATAAAAATGTCGCATTATTTTAACCTAGTAATTTATTTAAATATATAAGAATATACTCAATGTAAATGAATGAAAATGACAAAATAAGGAAGCAAATAACACGAAAATGACAAAATAATTATGTAAAATTTAAATAAATGCCCTAAAAGTAAAAAATGGGATAAAATGACAAAAAATGACCCAATAAAAATGCATTTCTATAACCTAGAGGCTATGATTAGGATTTATCTACAAGTTGGCAATGTCTATGCAGTATCAATAAAAAGATGACATGTCATGAGAATCCGGGCCCTGATAATAACTAATATAAGGAAATTTATCCTGTAAAGAGTTCTGTTTTCTGCCTATAAAACTACAGGTATGAGACTGAATCACTTACGTACAGATAAATGCTACTAACATGGGTCAGGTTTGATCCCCACGAATGTGTGGACGAAAAGCCAGTGCCTCATTGACTGTTTCACCCTGTAGTGAATAGAGGAAGTGTAAATGAATTGTATTAAAACCATTGTACGCTCATGCTGCCCTGATATGAAAAACCAATATACTATCAACCTTACAATGAACGACGATTCGTTATAGCTGTCGAACTTAACTGCTACCCTGATAGATATCATCCATTAATTATACTTTTCCATGACTGCAGTTTGCTGAGTAACCCTAATGATGAATGGCATGTGTACTGTATGCTACAGACGATGTTGTTATAGCAAATATCCATGAAGCAACCCTATTAACGATGTAAGTTACACTCGCGAACAGCTGTACCTAGCAATTTAGCTAAACAAGGGGTTCTCGACAGAACAAACCTATTGCTTTTCGTGAACATCTGGGCAAAACCCCCAGCGATGAAATGGAAGAAAAGCACATTTCTCGTCCTCTGGTCACCATAATTCTTATCTATAGTCTTGTGCAAAATGAACGCAGCAACCACCTCCATGACTATTCCATTTACACCGACGGCTCCCGGTATGGACCAGAAGGAAAAAAATCTACTTGGATGTGCTTTTGTGGTGTACGCTAATGACTCTGAGAGTTTTCATCAAGAATATAAGCTTGCTCCTAGGAGTACAATTTTTTTAAGCAGATATTATAGCTCTTCAGCAAGCTGTAGAATGTAAAGTATTTCTTGCCAAAAATCAAAATGTTTGCAAAAGAAAAAAATAGCCTAACTTGTAAAATGGGGAATAATGCATAAGCCAGAAAACCAAGTTCTACTTATAAATTACAATTCGTCTTTTCTGTGCTTTTTATTTTCATGAAGAAAAGTCTCATTTTAAAACAAGGCCTTCAAATCGCTTTTGTCGCCAATAGGTTCGGATGTTTATGACACATCATATTTTTATCCTGACATCCGTTCTTGCCACAAACACAAATTAAACATGAATTGTACATTTGTTGTCCTAATCGGACCGTTTTTATTTTGCATATAAAGTCACATTTTGGTAATTTTCATGGTCTTGGTCATATTTCGGTTATATTTGTAATTTAACATCATATTTCAGTTATAAATTCGGCAAAAAAGCAGTGTGTGCACTAAATTGTCAACTTAAATTTTCTTCCGAAAGAGAATCACGAATATTTTGGTTTTACTGTAACTGAAATGTGAAGGAACAATAACAAGTAATAGTACAATTACCTCTTCCTCCTTGTTGTTAAAAAATTCCAATAGACATGTTTTAAAATATTTTCAGTTCAAATTTGTAGTAGTATCTGAAAACGTTAACAGATTAGAAGCTCTTTACAAGTAAAACTGTAAATCACCTGGAAAATTGTTAAAAAGTGATTATCTGATTAATGTAATAATTTAGTGTCATTAAACGTTTTAAAATGGAGAATTTAGTTATAGAAAATACGTTCTTTTATGAGGTCATATTTCGGATTTTTGGGTCATACTTAGTCATTTTTAAGGTCATATCTGTAGTCACATTTTCCACTTTTTTAGGTCATAAACATCCGAACCCTAGTCGCCAACATCGCAAGGAGGATTCCAGTGTGACACTTCCTTTGTCTGGCATGCCAGACATACCCACAGTGATATCCTACCAGAAGTCTACCAACATCCTTAATATCGCAGTCGCTTATTGTGAGTTTACGTAAAGGCTGGGAATAGCTGCAATGAATAATGAACATTGCAGAGAACTCGGGGCCTTGTAATTGGTGTCCACCGTGCTTTGTGTTGATGTGAATGGGGTTTGTGTACACAGCTGTACTGGAGCACATGCCCCCGGGGGCGCTGATTTTCACTGCACCCTACCATCATAGCCACTGCATTTCACGCTAAATCAGTTCACTCTCACTCCGGATATAGCCTATCTGTGGGTAGATGATGGGGCCACAGCTCCTAAACCTACTAAATATATGTATAAATACAGCCCAAACATAGGAGGCCACGCACTAATATTTCATCTTCATAGTTAGTACTACCACTAAGATGTCAGCAAACTTTTCAAACGAAATTTTCAACTTCAGGAATTTTGAATTTTGAATTTCAAGACAAGGTGAGACTGCTATAAAAAATATAAAACACTATTACTAAAAAGTTAACATTAAAGAAGTACAAAATAAGTAACAATTTCATAAACAAAAACTCAACATCAATGATGAAACAATCTTTACTAGGGATGGGTCGATACCAGATTTTCTCGATACTCGATACCGATACATGATTTTTTCCTCGATACCGTCAACATTTCCAGTTTCAATAAATAGGTACATTAAAAATCAATAGTGGAGGAAACTGTGTAGCCTAATACCAACTAAATTAATTAAGTGCGCATATGTAACGAGACAAAATTTAATATCATCAGTAGCCTATAATTATTTTTAAACTCTACATTAAAACTAAAATTAGTTTATGAAACAGTCCACTTACAAGTTTTTGTTCAAAAATTACAATGGAGTTTGCTTGTTGGTTGTTATTGAAACGTTTGACAGGAAACGAAACAATTAAGAATCTCTTCTGCTTGGATTCTAAAAGTCGAAAAATCTTTATTTATAACTAGACAAAAGACGCAGAGTGGTTTTCTCCATTTCAAGGAGAAATAGAAGTATTTACTATATTTAGTAGACTACTAAATGCAGAAAGAGATACCGCATTTCCTTAAATTGCAGAATTACCAAAGTATCGAAAAAGTACCGAGCGAGTTTTCTGAAGTATCGCTTGATGCCGATACCATGCAAGTATCGAGAGTATCGAGGTATCGAAAGTATCGAGGACCAATCCCTAATTTTTACTATGCAAAAAATAATAATTATGCTGATAAAAATTTATGGAATACTTTTTTAAAGCGAACATTTATTGGTAGCTAAGGTTTCATTGATAACACTGTTCTTCAATCGAAACTCCCTATAAAGTTCACGAGGAGGCAAGATATAATGGCTCCGACCATCGAGATTATATTACAACTAAAATAGAGATGCTTTACTTTTGAAGGTAGTAAGGAGTGACTTCGGACATAGGCTATGACCTAACGTTTCGTTCGGTTTAACAAGATGGGGTGGTCAAATTTATAACGTCCACATTTTAGCATTTATAGTTGCGTAAATTCCACAACATACTCGTATTGTGGTTAATATTCCCAGAATACACCCACTAGACCAGTAAAAGTTACGAACATTTTAAAGAAAATAATTACAAGTATTTTAATCTATGGCTTTTTAAATACCTCTCAAAGTATTCCAGAATAATCATGAATATTTTAAAATTAAGGTGGTACGTGTTCTAAGTTTCTGGGCATTTTAATTTTACCGTTCTATAATAAATACTCTCTGAACAAATGTTTATTTTAAAATTGTGCAAAATTGTGAACAGACGATTTAATCCCGCCCACGTTCATATTTCAGAATAGTCTGTTCATACACCAAATGAAAATAACAAAATAATATATTATCTCACACAGTTTTAAGAGTTATTCAACTCAGAACTTCGTAAATCAAAATTGAAAGAATAACAGCTGGCCTGATGGGTAAAAAAAAATATGTAAAACTGGGAGTTACATCAAAATTTACAGCTGTAATTAAGGTATTTTAGTAAAACTTTTGTTTTCTATTTAATAGACACATCAAAGCTACTTCTGTTTCGTCTGAGGCAGCCATTTTATCAACTGTTCCAGTTCTCATTTGTGATTGGTTGTTACCAAAAGTTTAAGTTTTAGTTGTGAATGCTCAATGCTGTGCTAAAGTTTGCGTTACGAATTATGTTCTTAAGTTTAGGGTTAATTTTTTATGTGAATGCATCAAGTCTTATGGTTAAAATAATGGTTATTATTGTTATTGTTATTGTGATTATTGTTATTATTATTATTATTATTATTATCATTAGAATTTTCCTCTTGTTTGATGAAAATAGCCAGTCATCTATTAAAATATGGAGGCTTATATTCTACCACTCTGAATACGATGGAACATAAACATTGCGTGTGAAGTTATCGTATGGATTTTCTTTCTCATGCAAATGGTAGTTACAGCAATATTAACTATTTTCGAAGGAAAATATTAGTTTATAGCTCTAGACATACTGCAAGCTTGGCTTCCTACAGAATGGAACATTTTACCTGGAAGGCTAACATGAAATCCACAAAGAGAACATTAATCTAAAACAGAGGAAGAACCCAATGAAATAAACTGGACATCCCTGCAAAGTAGTCGGAAAAGGAAATCATAATTCAGATTACTTCCCTAGCCCGAGGAAACACATGAGTCTGCTGCATTTATGACGTTTTTGTGTGGATAGGAGCAGAGAGATCCAGCCAGCATATGTATAGTTACAGTTTAAAGGGAATCTGACAAACCCGTGCTCCTCTTACTCCGATATGACAAGTAGCGAATATTGCAAATCTCATGCATACAGATGACAAGCTCTACCTGCTCCCCTCTGTTGCTCTCCCGGGAATAAACGAGTCATCAAAGAGACGATTTTTAATTTCAGAAGAGTATGCTTGTTATAAACAGCTTTATCCCAGCAGTTCTATCGTGTGCATCCCCGCTTTAAGGTGAGATCAAATTCATTATCTTCGAATATCAGTAAACAACAAAAAAACAAAACAAAACAAAAAAACTACGTATGAATTGAATACATAAACAAAAGAGATGTACAAAGCTGAGAAGAGTAATCAATTTTATCTAGAAACGTTAAACCAAAACGAAGATGCTTTTGGCATAGAATGTCTTATCTGAGGAACGTTTGAGATTGTTTACTTTCTTTCCCCCTAACATAGGTATAGCCCGTCGTTAATGTCCAGCGTCAAAGACAACAGCTCTACCTGTTTATAAGCAATGTACTGTAGATCAAATGTGGACACCTTGAGGCGTCTGCAGAAGTGTGTCTAAAGAGCATGAGGTATCTTCATTAGCGCATACAATAGTTCTTATTCTGGAAAGTGGATATTTTATTTTTAAAAATCGTAATCTTTATGGCTTGTTATTCAAAGAAATTTCTTTCAATGCACATTTTCAGACACCCCTCGTTTCATGAACTTGCCGAACCGAAAAAGAATTGTGATCTTTGCAATTAAGCCAAACGGTTAGTGATCAATCTTGTAACTCGGAAACGAATAACGGATGAAATTGCCGCCCCAAAATGGTGACAAATAGGCATATGCAGTATCACATATTGATGTTTTATTTTCTTAAATTAACGGTAATATTTGATGCCATGCAAAGTTAATACTGCTTTATATTTTCATATTTGAAATCGTCTAAAATACTTTATTTTGTACAGAAGACAAGAGATCGACAGAGTACACTCAGGTTTATGTCAAACAGTTTCTTCTTTTTAGCCTTCCTCTACCTTCTTCATTCACAATTTATTCTTCCCTTCATGGAATTCACAAGTCAATGGGGATACATCTATGATAACAATTGGACAGAATAAGATGGGAATCCTGAAATGAGATCAAAATCTCGAATATTATAAAACGTTCCATCTAATACTTTCAACTGTACAAATGTTGTCATAGTTCAAATCAAATAAGCTAATTGTAAGCCTACTTAATAAATAAATAGTCACAACTAAAATGAAAATTAATAATTTCTCGATTTATTTTACTTAATAAACTAAAATTATTATTATCCTCTGCACCCCCGAAATATTAACCTGACAGAGGTCGTGATCTGTTGCAAATCCGAACACTGAAAGTCTCCTCAGGTAGCTCAAAACCAAGAATACAGTAGAGTCCCGCTATTCCGAACTAATTGGGACCGAACACCGTTCGGTTTAGCGGGAATTCGGAATAGGCGGATTTCATGAATAATATCAACCTATTGACTTGTTAAGGCGTAAATTAAGTGCGGGGAATTGTATAAATGGAGCCGACATGTGCTGTAAGTAACCAGCTTTCATTTCAATTTGGTTTAAGGCGTTTTCATCAAGCTTAGGCTCTATGTAGGCCTATGTCTCTATTTAACAAATGTACGTTTTTTAACGAACGTCTTTTTAATTTCTCCTGTTTTTAAGTTTAAAAAATTGGTATTTTTCTGAACTCTGTTCGGAATAGGCGGATTTTCGGATAGCGGGGTTCGGAATAGCGGGACTTGAGTGTACAATCTAAGCTCACAGCTATATATACAGATAAAATATGTAATATACAAAGTAGACTACATATCTAACCAAAGCATATGCCGTAACAGAAAATGTCGAAATTCTAGAAATATTTAGATTGCAAACATATAGGGTACATGGCATTAGTTGGGTTTTAATTCAGAATAGATTAGTGTTACAGCGATTCAGTGTAGCAACAGAAGGTAACGTCAATTTTGTATAAATGACAAATGCAGCCTTATAAAATAACAATAGCCACAAAACTTGCCCCATAATTCCACAACTCCCGGTGATATGGTTCCGGCATATAAAGAAGTCACTTAATTCTTAAATCGAATTTGGAGTCAGCTAATATATTCTATACAGCTCGGTTGCCACTCTCCTCTTTGGTATGTGCCGCAGAAATCTCTTCCCAGAAGACAAATATTGATATTCCAGTAATGAAGACACCGTTCCACCTTCTTTATTCTTCTTCCATTCCAATATTCTAGCATCCCGAGGCTTTCGATTGAATCAATATCTTCATATTACATTTCAATATGGTGCGTTTTTACTTTCCATAGTCCAATAAGATCTCTCATTCTTGCCTCATTTTGTGCATAATTTATCATCCGAAGAAGGGGAGAAAATGCGACAAGAAGAAGAGTAAGATAATTTACTAGAAAATCCACATTTATCAAAATCTAGAGGCCAAATACTGCTTTTTTATTCAACAATTATTTGATATGTGGTGACAGTCATAATTCGAGACTGTAAAGAAAAAACATAAAAATAGCATATTTACAAATTTAAGAACTTCAATATTAATTATTTTTACTTTAATAAAAATAGTCATTTATAGTATTTCAATTCAACCAGTTAGTAAAAAACTACACACAATCTAATAAAACTCAGAATTGCATGTACAACAGTGAAGGTAATTATATAACTTTTCAAATAGCCCTATCAAGCCTTCGGAGTGTGAAAAACCGAAAATTCACCAATTTTCTCTCTTGAGGGAACACTGTTCTTGACGAGATATTTGAGTGATTGAGTAGAACGTAATGAATTTACGAAGTGTAAAATGCACAGAATTATATAAAAAGCAATTAAACATCACGAAAAGTTTAAAAAGTCTACACAAAGGAATGGTGTGTTCACTACTCAATCACGACCGTTGCATTTCATTTAGCATTTTTTTTTCTTTCTTTTATTTATTTTCATTTTCAGGCGGAGACTTTCAATTTATCCCCCTACTGGCAAATTTTGCTATCATCTTGGGGGTTTTTAAATAAAGTTGCCTCAACATCCTCCGGGAAATCAAATCGCCTTGTCGTCACAAGATGTGTTCTGGGATAAGGAGGGTAAAGAGTAATCATAGGGGCAAGGTATTGTTGCTGGTGTGGTTGGGGAAGACATCCTTCACAAAGAAAACACACAAGACAAAGTACATCGGGATACTGCACTGTTACTAACATTCTCCATCTTTTCTTATTTCCACCTTCTCCCATTCCAATCTCTCGAAAACAATCTTAAACACTTAACACTGTTTTTTCTCCCATTCCTAGCAAGAAAAATATTAATATTTTTATGCCCAAACTATAAAGCTAATTTAACGATAGATCAGATAAAGAAGGCTATTTTCCCCGATAGGTTTCGAAGCAGAGCCCTGAATTAAACTAGTAAATAATGGGAAAACTTTAGTAACAGCTGTTAGATAATAATTTGATCAAGTAACTTAGGCCTACTCAACTTTTAATGTTATTTACTACTATAACAATTAATAATAATTAATGTAAGTAATTCAATGTATTGGCCTGTGATACATAAAACAAATGTGTTACTAAAATTAAAATTTACCAACTTCTCACTTTTTCTATTGGTATTGTCATGTTTCATGGTACCATAGCCTACTGATGTGTATCTTCTCGCTGTGCCGTACCCCTCGATAGTCTACCGTTGTAAGAGTAAGACATCGACAGCAGCTAACAGAGGTACCAAGTTACACAGAATGTTAAAAAATGCATGCATGTAAGTCAGAAGAACCCTAGTAATCCGTAGTACGAGGGAAAATCAAATGAAAACTGCAATTAATTTTTTCCCACTATTTTTCTGCATGAAGAATGTTTGCTTGTACATTATTTGTCTACATAGTCCCCTCCCAGTTCAATGCACTTATGTCGTCAGATAGGAAGTGCTTCAATACCGCATGAGAAAAAATATTCTTGTTGACTCTGTAGGCACTCATGCACCGCCGATTGGATGTCTTCATCAGACTTTAACTTCTGCCCTCCAAGGAGCTCCTTTAATGGACTAAAGATGTGGAAATCTGATGGTGAAAAAACCTGGCAAGTACGGCAGATGTGGGAGGCTCTTGAAGCATATATCGTCGATGGTTTTCATGGTTGCACGAGCAGCATGAGGACGGGCGTTAACATGTTGAAGCAAAACACCTGCTCTCAGCAACCCCCTTCGCTTTGTCACCGTCAGATTTCCAAATCTTTGGTCCGATAAAGGATCTCCTTGGAGTGCAGAAGTTCAGATCTGATGAAGACATCCAATCGATGATGCAGGAGTGGCTGCAGCGTCAACCAAAGTAATTTTTCTCATGCGGTACTGAAGCACTTCCTATATGATGGCATAAGTGTATTGAACTGGGAGGTGACTATGTAGAAAAATAATGTACAAGCAAACATTCTTCCTACAGTAAAATGAAATGATTGCGGTTTTCATTTGATTTTCCCTCGTAGTTAAGCCACTTTAACCCGTAAAGAGAGTACAACTTTGTAAATGTTGAAACACTACCAATTGGGTTACAGCGACAAGGGGCAATATATCGAGTAAAAGTAATATTCTTCTGCCAATTCAAAATTATTACCGCTACTGTGCAAAAGTTCGACATCTTCATGGGTTGCAGGGGAGCTGTCTGTCATCCCTTACAATTTACCGTATATACAAAACCGAGAGTCACAATATAGAATACGCGAAGAGGAAAAGAAGGGGAATCGAAAAGGGTGATGGCTAAGCTACAGAGCAGGGTAAGGAAGAAAAGTAAGGCAAATGGAGGATGAATGGAGGAGGTAGGAATACATGGCCTCGCTATTTTCAATGGTTTTTCTTTCTTTAAAACCGATCACGTACTGCAGTCATGGTTCGAGGATTCCCCTTATAGCCTAGAAGCATGCATTAGATGGAAACCTAAGGTGTACGGAATCTAACTTAAGAGTTTTGCCATTAGTCTGTAACAGAACATTGGCACTAGCACAGCAGCTTTTGTGATTTAAAACAGATGTTATCAAAATAATCTAACAATAATTCAAAGAATGACGCTTCCATGTGTAAAGTAATTTTGTTAAAGAGTTAGCTATATATTATTCTATAGAGTTTCGGTTAGGATTGAAGGGATTCGACTTGTAGGCCATTCAGTTTTACTTTATTTTGGATTGGAGTTCTGCTTCAGCAGTAAAATGTTACCATAGCATGATTATTCTTTTCCTTTAAAGCAGTGTGGTCCAACTGGCGGCGCGCGGGCCAGATCCGGCTCACCCCCCCGGAACTTCTAACTTTTTGCATTTCTTCTTAATCGACAAGCACTCTATTAGATTTTTTTCTCTCTATACTCTTCAAAACTCTATTTCAATATTGTTCACTGTCATGTAGCATTGATAGCAGCAATACCTTCTTTATTTTTTTAGCTATGTAATCTATAGAGAGGAAATTTTCTTATATCAAAGAGGAATTGTCACCCAATTGAGTTTTGGAGACTATAATTAGCAAGGAGCAGTAGTGTATTAAAACTTGAAAAATTGTGCTTTGAAAATACAATCCATGTTTGGGAGTACGTGCGGCTTACGTGTGAGACTGCATTTTTTTTACCATTAAATTTTTAACGCTAAGCAGAGGAAAAAAATGTCACAATATTTACTGAAATCGTCAGTGCGGCCAGCTATTGCTCAAATGAAAGTAGAAACTGAATCTGTAATAAAACAACATGTAGCTCAATTTTCTCATGAAGCGTATGTGATTGTTGTCTTTGTATTACATGAGTTTGTAAAATAGGCATCTAAGACAACCTAGAGTGATGAATCACATTTCTTCCTATTTTCTAATATTATAATAATTTAATTTTTAATATTAATACATTATTCAGGCCCGCAAATTAATTTTGAAAGTGTCATCTGGCCCTTCATCCGGAAAGGTTGGAACACACTGATTTAAAGTAACACATAAAACAATAAGCACTATTTTATTATACTAGGTTACAAGATTCGGAAAGATGATGGCCAGAGATGGTCATCCGCAAAACGCTACTTTATAGTGAAATTGATCACATTATCGGAATTTTGAGTGGGAAAGCAAGTACTGTAAAATAAATATTCTGAAATATTAACTACCTTCCAAGTTAGTATCTCATTTTATCAATACGCGTCAATTTTTATGAGGCTACTTTTACACAGTTTTAGATTTATAAATTGCATAATTAATAAAACATCATGTCGTGTCAAAATATTAAACATTTTACAGTGATACTTTGCCTAAGCTACCACATAATAGAAATTACTCACACTAAGTAGAACGAATACCACCCCTAAGTGTTGGTAACACATGGTACACAACACCACAAGAAAAAGTTAACTTATTCTCTAACATTTTACAACAGCAGTTTAAACCAAATCCAAGCTTTGATCCAGAATTTACAGAAAAGGTTTCACAAGCAATCTCTATGCCACTGCAGTTGTCACCATTTACGTATCATTTTAAGCCAGCACAAGTCAGAAATGCCATAGACAGAGCTGCAAATAAGTCTCCTGGCTATGACTTGATTGTTCAACCATTACTGAAAGCATTCCCCAGGAAAACTCTTCTATTATTAACTTACATCTATAATGCAATGCTACGTCTTGCTTACTTCCCTCAAAAGTGGAAACATTCTATAATAGTAATGATTCCAAAGCCAGACAAAATTAAAAAAGATCCAAACAACTATCGTCCTATCAGCCTTCTACCAATCTTCTCTAAGATCTTTGAACGTCTTCTCTTACCTCAACTTCTTATTCATCTAGAAAAAACTATACCTGAAACTCAGTTTGGATTTAGATCGCTTCATTCCTGTCCTCAACAACTTCATCGGGTGGTGGATGTCATTCTAGATACCTTTGAAGAAAAGTTTGTCTGTCATGGCTTATTTTTAGACACAGAAAAAGCATTTGACAAGGTCTGGCATGAAGGCCTACTATACAAAATTAAAGACCAGTTACCAGACACCTACTATAGGATTCTGCAGTCTTACCTGACTAGTAGAACATTTTCTGTAAAGTGTGAAAATTCACAATCTCAGTCTATCGAAATAAAATCAGGAGTTCCTCAAGGAAGTGTACTCGGACCTTTCTTGTACCTCATGTACACCTCAGATTTTCCAAGAGATGATACATTAACAATAGCTCAATTCGCTGATGATGTTGCAATTCTCAGTAAAGGAACATGCGATTCTTCTGCAAATAAACTGCAACAGTACGCAAATAAAGTCGAAGTATGGAACAATAAATGGAGAGTTAAAATGAATCCAAACAAATCAAAACTAGTGGTGTTCACATATAATTTAAAAATTTATCAGCATACAATCAGACTACATGGCATGGATGTACCTCGGGTCGACTCTGTAAAATATCTAGGACTGATATTAGATAGCAAACTAACTTGGAAATCACATATCAATGGACTGGTTCAGAAAATCAGAAACAGAATTCACCAAATAAAATTCCTGATCCAAGGCTCATCTCCTCTTCCATTGAAGCTCAAGATACTCATCTACACAACTCTCATCAGACCTATTTGGATGTATGCCTGTGGGATATGGAGCTCTGCTTCAGACACCCAGATAAGAAGAATACAGACACTACAGAATCGTATTCTCAGGATATGTACCGATGCACCATGGTACGTTCGTAACACGACCCTGCATAATGATCTCCAAATTCCCGAAGTCTCAACTGTTCTAACTACCAATTATACCAGGCTTCATAATAGCTTCATACAGCATCCCAATGTTTTGCTGAATCACATACCTTTACAGAACCAAGTGACCCGAAATCAGAGAAGACTAAAACGCAAAAGACATGCTGATTCACTTCAATAATAATAAAACATGTCATAATTAGCCCACACATAATGCTGCTGAGGACTATCAATGGATAGCAACCTCAATACAAGTTACATGTGCATTTTATGTCTGTTGCTGTCTCAATTGTAATATACTTTTGTATAGTAAAGTTATCGATATTAAAAAAAAAAAAAAAAACTGTTATTCCCTCTGATTTTGAAATTTACGAAATTACTTTTTTTAATTGTTTAATATAACATCATTTAAATTTTTTGAAATGTTAATTATAGGCCTTCACAAGATTACAGCTATTTAATTTAATTATACTTATAGACTATCTTTACTACACAATGCTTGTAAATTTTACTGAGGCAAATGCAAAATTTCATCAAAAGTGAAATAGGCTATTTGTTTAAGTGGGAAACAAGATAAATTGAAACTGTTAGACTACACATTACGACATAAAAAATATGATATAAAAATATTTTGTTAGTCTAATCACTGCCTGAGAATGTAACTTCCCTGACGCATTCACGGGAACTCCTGAATTAAAGGCTGAAATGAGAAAACAATCGCAAAATATCCTAAGTAGAGCTGTCATATGAACGTAGAATAGAGAGGAAAGCATTTTCAACATCTACGTATTTTAAGACAGGTGAGTTAAATATTGAAAGCTGTATTTTTAAGCAATTACTAATTAGTGTTAGTATTATAATAATATATATTGATAATAACAGTAACAGTACTACAGTATATCTAGTGATACATCTTCTATGAGGTGTAGCCTATTTCAATTCTGTTTACCTTGAGATAATGCTTCCGCACTGATAGTAAGTTTCTTTTCTTTCTTTTTCAAAAGCTGCATTTCTCTATAAAAGCATGGGCACTCATTGTTTCCAGACACTATACACAGCAGTATCTCATCACACATTTAGTCCATCCGTAGCCACCAGTAGCAGGCGAGGGAAAACAGACTTCTATTTCTCTCCATTAGTTCAACTGTGTAGAGATGATCGCGTCACAATTTAATCAAAGACTCGGGCCATAAATTCTGTTTTCCGAGTCGATATTTATATTCAGGATAACTGCACTGGGACTTTGTGGAGGCAGTTTTTAGCTGTACGTCTAGAAACCAATCAGCTCCCCAACTCTATATTCATAACGAACGGTTGGATATAGAGAGTAATCCAGAATATGCTGCTGTATTAATAAGTTGTGCATATTAAGCTGCATAGAACAGAGTCCATATGCTGATACTATGCAAGAACTACACGTAAAATATACATACACGCATATACAATATTGCTGCACAGACATTTTTTCTAACATAGCTATGGTAGTATAGATTACTCTGCAATATTATGTTAAGGTAAGATTGTATTACCACAGTATAAGTACTTATACTGTGGTATTACGTTATAATAAGCTAGGATAGGTTAAGCTATTTTAGATTAGGACAGCTTAGGATAACTAAGATTAAGTTAAGTTGCATTAGGTTACCTGACGTTTTATTCATATTATCGCCTTTTTCCGCTAAGAAAAAAGATATGTTACACATTACAGATACATATTTCACAGTCACTTCCAAAAGAACACTTCTTTACGTTCAAATATATAATGTAGGCCCTACCTAACGTATTAAGAAGCCCCCGATCATGCTCGGAACATTTTCATATTTACCTCACTACTGGTAGGATATTTAATGAGGACCAGTGAATTTTGTTTCTCAGGAGTACTTATCTTTTTTCTTTCTATAGCCGATGTATCCCCTTTCAAGTGTCTTACACGGAGTTCTTTTACATGCTTGTAAATCTACCGACATAGGACTATCACATTTACAAACTCATAAATGCAATCGACAAAAAAATCTTTAAGGGAAAACATTTTTGAAGCCAGCCGTTTGATCTAAAGATCGCAATGCAAATCTCAATTCATAAATCACTGAGGGGGAAAACAGGATGTTAATTTCCCTCGAACGGACCTCATAACTTTATCATATCAAAATGATTTATCAATCAGATTTTAAGATCTGCCACCTCTTAAAAAAGAAAGAGAGAGAAAAAAAAAGTAAGAAACCATTTTTCCCTCTTCTGTTTCCAGTGGCCATTTCCCTTTATGTTAGCTAGTAGGCTTTTCGCACCTAACAATCGATTTATGAGAAATGTGAGAATTTTTATTTTAGTGTTACGTTTGTCCTTCATGGAAACCAACTATTCCGTTAAAATTCTCGTCATTTTCAAACTTTAAGCCCACTGATATTTTCACTTTATGACTCCCTTATTAGCAGTGCATAAATTCAACTCCAGAAAGGTTAAATAGCTGTTAACAGACCTTGGCTGTTAACACCTTAACATTCCTAGGTTTCTTCTGTAAAAAGTGAATAAGAACTAATGTGTTCACAAATAAATAAATAAGTTACAACGCATACCGATGATTTATTAATTTCATTAGTTACTTATTTAATTTTATTAGTGAAATAATCTTTATAAATCTTTTTAGTAATTTTGAAATTCCCTTAAAGGAATATTCAAATTTCCAGATCAGATTTGGCAACAAGCTAATAAATTGTAATATTTCTTTTCTGTGTACAGTTATAGGCTTATATCTTACTGTAAAATTAAATAATTTTCCTTGTTTCAGGATATCTTATACACCCGTCACTAATTATTATCTTTCTCTGATTAATATTAAGTTGTTAGTTTATAATATATTCACTCTATATTGTATTTTTCTCTTGTAAAATGACTTCAATTTGGCTGATTAAAAGAGAAGGTACTTTGATCTTAATTCTGCCAGAAAACATTATTATTATTATTATTATTATTATTATTATTATTATTATTATTATTAATGTTATTATTATTATTATTGTTGTTCTCGCAACTGCGGCGGTCATGCGTTTTTTCAGTAATTTGAAAAGTGCCTGTTAAATTACCTATGGCAATGACCAGACTGGTTGAAACTCAAATTCTTTTCCTTGATTGCGGTTAAGATGAGTAAAATACCCTCCAAAATCTGCACACTTTGCAGCAATGACGTACTTCCTTCTTGCACGGAAAGAGGTGTCAAATACAAGGTAGTTTCTATTCAATACATCTGGCTTCCAATTCCTTGGTGCATTGCGGAAGAAATCCAGTAACACTGTAGCAGTGGCATCCCCTAACATCCCCAGACGATGAAGAAAACACCAATACATACAAATACGTCTATTGATGCCGTGTTATAAGCTGCCTTATTTGTCTATTGACCTGCCGGAAAATGCTCCTTTTCATGCAGGATCTGGGGGAGGATTGCCTCTCTATTGTTGCCGTTTGCTTCCATAAAACTTAGATGGGGGACAGAACCTCGATCCACTGCAGCTTCTTGGTTATTAAGAGACTGTCTCCCACACATGTCACTAAAAGGATTATGTTATCTAATACAGAATGTTATGTAGCATGTCTTAAGGGATGAACATCTACCCACCATAAAAGCCTGGGAGTTCATTTAATTTCTACACAACAGATTTAATGAATCACAGGATCAATAATCTATATTATATTTTCCGATGTTCAGTGCCCCGAAGCATTCTGATTGGCTCTCGATTGGCTATATTATCATAGGTTAATATTCAATATTACTGTAGGCCATGGTAACTATTATGACTCGAAATTATCTCCATTTGCCAATAGGTACATGCTTGCAATGTATAGTAAGTGTTTTTATCAGCTTTTGTGAAAATCTATACTTAATAATTGCATGCTTAATGCCCGGTTTCTACAAACTAGTGAATTACCTATGGGTAAATTATCCATGGACAAATTAGTTCCATTTAACCTACAATGATATAATGAGCAAGGCCTTGGAGTTATACAGTTAATTTAATTCAGAAGGCTTTGATTCTCATTGTTTAAATATTACTATTGATCCTATGAAAGGTTAAATTTTATCCAGCCATCCATGAAAGGATAAATTAACCCGAAGATTTACCCTTGGAAAGATCTAGCCCGAGTTTGTAGCAACATTTTTTCTGTCATTTTCATATTTACCCAGAGGACATTTATCTAGAAACTCGCCACAAGTGTATGTGATTGCTATCTTCAAATTATTTGTGTTTGTGTGGTGTTATTTTTGTGTAAATTCTGTCCATTGGATAATTTACCCATAGGTAATTCGCGAGTTTATAGAAACCGGCCATTAGTAATAGTTTTCTTTAATGATAGGCCTACTAGATTTAACTAGAAGTGGAAGACTTATGTAATGTATGCAAGTTTGTAAATGTGATATAAATAAAATATTTTATGCAAACAAAATATATATCGTTAGTGTCATAGTTATATGTGTACTGTAGCTGAGTAGACTGGAAATTCATTTTACAAAGAATCATATCAACATTATGACTCTAGCTAAATTTTAGCTAGCACGAATTGCTAGTGAGTTATAATCTTCGATAGCTTTTAATAAAGTACCAATAGTTGGACAAAAACATACACAGTTCGGAACTGTGAAAAATGTTGAAGTCATTGGACTAATGGTTGGTAGTAGGGGAACAATAACAAAGTTATTTATTTCCTTCTGTAAACGTTTCTCATTGTCACAAAATCTGTACAATGAAGTGGCGTTATTATCACTTAAGGGATCCATCCAAATCTTAAGAAACCACCTGTACAATAACAACAATTAAGCTGGACAGATTTCCTTTTTTTTTTTTTTAAAGTTTAATGGTTTTTACTACTGATTATTTGAATTTTCCTGTCATTATGTTTATGATCTTACTGAAAGCTTGTAATTTTTGTGTATACTTTGTTGAAAGATATTCTTTGTCTGCAAGGCAATCTGCGTTGTGCAGAAAGACTACAAAATAATATTACTGTTTTCACTCAGAGTTCAAAACTAAAGTAAACATAAACTATCACATCTGTCTCACTCTAACTCTACTTCTAAGACCTAAGAATGAGACGGACAAATAGGTTTTCGTTTAGCCTACTTTAGCTTTGTTCTTAAGAGTGAAAGCGGAAGAGTTATACGCCTATGGGCTACGTATACGACAAATAAAACGAATTTTTGACCATGTCCAATTTCAGAACATTTCAATCACCTCTTTTTAACCCATAGTGAATCTACTACGTATGGTATGAAAAGAATATTACCACATGCCCTAAAATTATACATGTTACCAGCAAATGAATCTCATTCTTTTGGAAATTTCAAGTCAAAATCATTATCATTTTTATAGAAATTTACTGCAATCAACAGACCTAACATATTTCTGTACATTTAACTGACCAATATTTGTATTCGTTCATTTGAATAATTTTGTGTGTTTGTTATAACTTACAGTTGTTGTTGTTTCAGGTAGACTATAAATTTATTGGACACGTGAAGTCAGAATAAAAAATTCAATGCCATAGCCGGGATTTGAAAAAAAGATCTCCAATTTATTGTTGTTAAGTTGCATTATTAATCGTCTCGTTTATGAATGATTCGCGTTTAAGTGTCAATAAGTATAATATGTTAATCATTTTGCTCATGATTTTTAATTTTTGAACTAATCGTGGGCGAAGCCGCGGGCACCTGCTAGTGTAAAATATGAGGATTTTTTATCTTCGTGTTACAGTTGTCTTCCATGGAAATCAGCTACAGCACCGAAATTTTACTCATTCGTTTCAAACTTAAAAACCACTGATGGTTTTACTTCATTAATGACATATTGCGTAATATATAAATTCATCTCATGCAAAGGATAATAAATTTCTTTTTCATAACTAGGGAGCGGATTCCTATGACCTAAAAAATAGGATATATGCATGCATTTATGACCTAAAAAACATTAAAATATGACTAATAAAATTTAAAATATGACCAATAAAATTTAAAATATGGCTTTACCACTTACACATTGTGTATATTTTTATTTAAGTTTCATTACAATACATTTTATTAAAATATAGTGTTAATTATTTAAAATATCTGTAAATTCTCAAAAAGTATCATTAGGCCTATAATACAAAATTTACAAAATATGATGTAAAACTTCAAAATTTCTTTAATATGCACACAAATATGACCTAAATTTGCATATTCATACTAAATATGCTATAATAGTTTAAAATCTCCTAAATATGTAGTTATATGCACAATAAAAGCCGTTCTATTTTCACCAGGATGCTTGGAATCGGGTTTAAATTAGTCGGAAACCTGAAATAATGCAAAGGGGGAAAATATGACATGTAATAGAAATCCGCCCCCTACTCATAACGAATATCGGGAATTATTTGTAATAGTTTTCTCCGTTGATTAAAAACGTCGTGAAATTAGAACATAGGCCAACCGCTCTTGGTAATTAACTAATTACTGTATTAGGAAATAATTTGAACTTGAAACCAGTTCACAAATTTGTTCAGTTGATTAATCTTTTCAGAGCTGCATTCATATTTTATAAGCAATCATCAAATTAAATCATCAGCGAGCTTCAAGTTTGAAACTGATGAAGAAAATTTCAGTGGAAAAGTTGGTTTCATGAATAACAATCGCATCTCGAAACTAAAAATCCCCGTATTTTACATAAAGCATTATTCTACTCTTCTTATATTTCTGTTGTTATACATTTTCTCAGGTAGCAAATTTATACCTCCGTAGCAGTGAAAAGGAACCAACAGTAATGAATTTAGAACAAGACCAAATTACCAAAATCGACTGTAAAAACTGGACATAAAAATGCTGGTAAATTTCGATTTCGGAATTACTGTCTAATGTACTTCACTTTTCGTGTTATGATGGACTGCTAAACTCATTTTCTATAAGGTTACCTGTATATCACTTCCAGAAATAGAAGGCCGTGATATTAAGGCCGCAGTAAGATAAGAAAATGGAGTTGACCGCATGGAGAGGAAGCAGACTGTGAAATTGTTTAGAGGGAAACTCGCCCGCGGTTTCTCCCATTTCATTGCATGTAAGTCACGAATGCAAGGGGTTGATACAGGAATAAAGACAAAGAGAAATAACAAAACCCAGGGATTTTTTGCAAGCAATAAAACAGTTTGAAAGGTAGCCTACTAAACTCATAAATCCGTCCATTTATCATGCCGTCACTGATGTATTTCACCTATTCCACAATTTCTTTCTTTACGATCTAGCAAACTTCGGATTGACAAAGATTTTTTGGAGTATGGAATTGTGCTATACATGTTTTTCATTTCTGCTTCGCGTTAGTAAGCGAGTATGGAACAATATGTGAGCCAGCGAAATGGGCAGCCAACATTCAACAAGCTCGTTCCAGTTTTACTGTCTCCTGCTAGTGGTATTAAGAAATATCGACCATGATATAAATCGAAATACATGTGTACCGTTTGCATCACGCTTTATGTACACTATGAAGTTTATGACATTTGAAGGAAAGTAATGTTATGGCTTTTGGTTTAGAATTTGCCTTGACAATATTCAAACTTAATCTGCATTATTGTCCTATTCCCTATTGTCTTTAGCGGATTCGATACTAGCTAGGTTGATGGCATTTATATAGCCCTATATGTGACACCCATGTATATAGATTTACAAAATTTTTAAAAGACTCCTGCGGGAAAAAAACTGCGGTACACCGGAGACTCGCGACGGTCTTAGCCCTAAGTAACAATAAGCTTAAAACCCCGTTAATTATATAGGCCTAATCACAAAACCAAACCAAATCTTTAATGCTTAAAATCTCAATAATTTTAGGTGGATATGCATAACCGAAATAAACACAGCGATAAGATGTATTTAGTTCATCAAAACAAAAGAAAATACTCTAAAAACATTGGTCGTAAAATCCTGTTCATTAGTACCATGGTGAGTGAATCAAGAGATAAAATAAATATTTCGTGAAGGACTACTGGGGAAAAAGCAGAGTACTGTACAGTAAAAAGTAATGCTAGGTATGATTATGTTATTTTAGGATTTTAACTAGATATAAAACAAATAGAAAATCATGAATTCCCTTTGTACTTCAAAATGGTATTTCCAGTACAAAAACGTAAAATATTATACGAAAATAAAATCTTCTTAGCATTAAAACTCTTGTTCCTCTTTGTACTACAAAATGGTTAATTCCAGTACAAAAAAAAAAAATCGTAAAATATTCTATGAAAATAAAATCTTCTTAGCTTGAAAACCCCTTATTTTTCTTCGAACTTCAAAATGAGTATTTCCTGTAAAAAAAAGGAAAGTATTCTGGGAAAACATTGTTATCTTAACTTCTATCAAGACTGGGAAATAAATGTTAACTAGCAAGAGAATGGGTAAGCAATCAGTGGATTCCAATTAAATAGGCTACCATACAATTAATTATCAGAGGTCGCGCTGAATGTTTACAATACTGACAACGCACCAATTAATCAAACATAATTAGATGAGAGAATGATTTCTTTCAATTACGATATAATATACAGAGGCAAATGAAACACAATTCCTGCTCTTCTGTCCGAATGTTATTACAACTGCTAAAGGAGCTCTAACTCTAAAAAGCTAACTTAGCACAGTTTCTGCCCAAAGTGAATATTCAGGCTTAAAAGGGTAGGTAGGCAAAATAACTGTTTAAATATAATTAAAAACTGTTCAAATTTTAAGTCGACAGAATTACTCTCAAAAGGGTATTTAAGTGAAGAAGAAAAAAATCCTCCAGCTTTTCTTCACAGATTTTCGTAGTTAAATTTGTGAGAAGTGTAATTAGGTCTACATAATTTTCAAGAGCAGCTGCACCACATATCATTACTTGAATACAGCAAAGTTCCTTTAAATGCAACAACTGCTGCCCCTTATCTTGGAAGTTGAACTATTTACAAAACGGCTGATTCATATTAACGTTTAGAAAAGTTTATGAGCGAAAGTTCTTTCAGAGAAAAAGAACATAAGCAAAAATGATATTCAAGAACAGTGTTTCTATAACATGATTTACTCTGAGGAACATAACAGAGTAGCCTATAGGTGGCTGCGGTTTACAAGATTGGCTAAATTTGAGATTATATTACCAGATGTAAAACTAAGCAGATATAGGCATTTCTGTGGTACAATAATACGTACATTGAAAAATAAAGTGAGGAAAGAAACTATAATTAAGTTACATAAAACAATGGTTGTACCCACATTGTTATATGGAAGTAAATGCTGGACATTAACCAAAGATCAATATTGAGAAGAATAGAGTCAACAATATTAAATTCCTTAGAAATGTAGCTGGATATACTTCTAGATCACATTAGAAATGAAGAAATGGGAGTGAATTAAACGTTTTAAGTACAGTATAAATGAAATTGTTAAATAGTATAGAGGTAAATGGAAAAAAATCATACTCATATTAAGAATTTCCGAGGAAAGAATAACTAGAATGCCTTTTAACAATAAGCCAAAAGGGAGAAGAAACGCGGGAAGACCACTAAGAAGATGGACTGAGCAATTTCTAGGAGCCGGAACAGACTGAAAAAGTGAAAAGTCAAATCCTTGTTGTTGATGACGACGATGACGTTGATGATTACACAGATTAGAAAACTACGACCAACTTATTTAAAATCCTTTATACAAATACAGTACAATATTTTACTTGTAAGTAACAAACTAAGCAATACTTTTTGCTTTGCATTTCTCCATTAACAGTATGAGGAAAATGCAATATTTACTCGCATCACAAAAATACTACATGGAAAACAGTTCGGGAAAGAAATTAATGGGTACTCCTAATGGAGATGGCTTGTAATTAGCAGGACAGAATTCCGCTACGGTAAGAAAGGGGATGAAGGTCTATACTTTGTGGTTAAGCTGAGGTTGGAAATATCGGGAAGCGTGAGAAAACTGAGCTACACAGGTGTATCTGCTGGCCACCCACAAGATTCCGCTTTGGTTATTACTTTTTAAGTCCCGTGAGATTTCACCTGTTCTACAGTAAACATAAAAGGTAAAGTGATCCCTATACAGGCCATGGAGGCCCAGGGGGTTCCAGGAGGTTGAGGCTCCCAGATTTTGGACATTCGGCACATGGAGGTGGTAAGGTTGTCAGCCTTACGCACCGGCCGCCTTTATCCCCAGGATTGCTCCTGGTACTCATTTCTGTTGGAGGCTGAGTCGACCCCAGGGCCATAGTGCCACCAGATGGATTAGGCCAATTGAAAAATCTCAACGACCTCATCGGGAATCGAACCTGCGACCTTCCGGTTTGTAGCGCAGCGCCTCAACCACTACGCTACGGCACAGTAAACAATAGACCGATACATTCCGCCATTACTGGTTCGGTGTTAGGCTATTATTGCATGAACGACAGTTAGTTATCGAAATGCTTAACAATTGCTATAAGTTAAGTTAGGAAGAAAAATCCCTGACAGTACACATGAAAATTGAATTTTCCTTTTAAGTTATGGACAATAAATATACAATTTCAAACACAAATACAGCGAATTTACAAATCACGAATTCACAGGAACAAATAAACAAAATGGACTCTAACTCTACAGGCGTGAGTAGTCGAGATCTGAGGCATTGCTGAATGTTATTGGTCAGTATCAAATATGCGTCATATGAATGGAATGACCAGTGTTGGGGGGGGGGAACCTACTTGCCTATTATAGCACTCAAAACGCACACATTTACCTAAAACCAATAATATACTACTCTTCCCCCTCAATATCTGTATAGTTAATTGTCTTCATGGTATGTTGAATAGTGTGGAAAATGCTACTTTTCTTGAAAATCGAATGTTAACACAAACCAAACAAAGTGTACTATATCTTCCTTTACCATTACATAGAAAATGACATGCACTGGAACCTCATATACGGCTAGAAGTGTAACTATATACTTGAAATGGGATGTCTGTAAATTAAATCGTAAGTTAAAGATCACTACTTTTCTTCCAGTAATTGTAAGTCGGCTCTGTCATTCGTGAAGCTGCGTTATTCTTTTTGATTTTCTGAGAATAAAATTAAATGTTACCTAATGGAACAAGATTTCTCTGATTTACTAAACAAATGAAATTTTAGAATAGCCTGCATATTCTCGAAGGATTTGTTCAATCCCAAGACGATCGGTTTTCTGCTCAACCAATAGGCCTATGAACGATAGATGAATAAATAAGAATTTTTCGATTAGAAATGTAATTGAATCCACCAATAGCACCTAAAGTAATGGAAATTATAATCATTTTTTTAATGCGAAGGGTGTTTATGTTAAATGACCGCCGGCGTGGTCTTGTGGTTATCGTCGCTGACTACAGATCCGTCGGTCCGGGTTCGATCCCGGTACCTCCTCGGATTTTTCTGAGGTAGGGAGGTCTGGCAGGGGTGCACTCAGCCTCGTGATTCAAATTGAGGAGCTACTTGATAGAGAAGTAGCGGCTCCGGTCATGAAAACCACCATTAACGGCCGTGGGTGTCGGCATGCTGACCACATGCCCCCCAATCCTGCCGTCTGCCTGTGGTAGATGATGCAGCGGTCGGGTGGTAGGCCAAGGCCCCCGAGGGATGTAGCGCCACGGAGTTTAGTTAGAGTTTATGTTAAATAATATATTAAATAAGACACATTAGGTAACTTTTTGGATTGTTATTAAGATGAAGCAATGATTTCATCTTAATCCTCCTAATAACTCTTAGGAATCATCAATGGAAAGGAGTTCCACTTTTTATTAATACTGGGGCGAATTCCAACTAGTTGAAATGAACGATTCTTGTCAACAAGGTATCTAATCAGCTTTTAAAACACTACAAGAATAAAACTATACATAAAAACAGTTTCTACAGCAACTCCCTCTCATTTGTTACGTTGGCGGAAAAATTTCAGCGACCACAGAAGTAATTTTGAACGACACAACTCTACAAAATTAGATTATAGAAAATCCATGTCGGAACATACATTCTTTCCATCTCGGTGTAATGCATGTATGATCCTTCCATATGGAAAGAAGGTAATTCTCATAGGGAGCGGAGAAAAATTCTAATACGATCACTACATGCACTCACACGTTTCTGGAACAAATTCCGAGGTAAAATAATTTCCCCTGTTCAATATAAGCTTCATCGTAACTAGGTCAATATACTTAGAACAAGGTAGTCTCATTGCCCGATATTTTTACATAACACTAACCTCAGTGTTGCAACGGTTGAGTAGATTTTAATGAAAACTTGTTCGAATTCCACAGTTCCTCGTCTGCACTTACGTTTTATCCGCTTTCAGCATGAAGGAAAAAGTTTAATAACGGTCAGATTATCTTAATTTCTTCTAGTACATAAACGTCGGACCATTAGATTACTTAATAACTCAATATTATGAGTAGGGCTCCTTTAATGTTCTCCCGCAAGCTATTGACGTCATTTTCTCTTAATGCCATCGTTTCTGAATGCCAATGATTCTTTGAATTTTAAAGGAACGAAATTATAAGTAGCCTACATCAGCAACTGGGACCTATAATAAATAATAAAAATATTAAATTCTTTAGTAATATTCTATTATTTCTCTAAGGGATAAATCTTCATTTATCAGGCCTTTCACCACATCTTTGTTGCAGAATGAGTATTTTCAGTTTCACTGCTGCGGGCTGTAGACTCGAGCCATGATTGAAGGACCTCACAAAATAAACTTTAGGGGACTCTTACCCTTTGACCATTTGCAGGCTAAAAGTGCAGTAAGACTTTACCCTAAAAACACATATGTTATACAATTAAATTTTTCCTATTAGATTCGGATAGGTTAAACTGAGACCACAATATACAAGGATAAAAGAATAATCATGTGTTTCATGGAGGCAGCAGGGCTTGGTTAAATCCTGCAGTTCTAATGGTGAAATGGGCCAGACTAATATGACTAGGTGCTCGGAACCAAAATTTACTTGTTTTGTTTCATTTCATGAGTCTTGCCAATAACTCAGAAAAATACACAAAAAGCCCAGCAGAAATTGTTATTA
The DNA here is from genome assembly GCA_964059195.1 of Ectobius pallidus. Lineage (NCBI taxonomy): Eukaryota > Metazoa > Arthropoda > Insecta > Blattodea > Ectobiidae > Ectobius > Ectobius pallidus. Next base: position 128,494,252 of record CAXKWD010000008.1, read on the forward strand.
AGATAGATTTATAGTTACGGGTTTCAAGTTACTAAAAGAGCAGTCAAAGTGGCTAGTTAGGCCTATTGTGATAACAAAAGAGAATAAATAAATTACAATATCTCGAATTAATTTAGAATGTGCTGAATTAAAGGATTATTACTTCTTATTTCGTATTTTCATTCGAACAAACAAGGATAAGTTGCAATGGAAACTCTATATGAATAGGGTATTAAAACGTATGTAAGGAGTCAGCAGCAGGGGGCAGATTTAGCCTATTATTAAACCCAAATTAATGTAGGATATAGAGATCTCATCTGCATTAAATGCATAAGTTACATTTTTTAATTTATTAAAGTATTCACGTATCATATTTTCAAGTTTACTTTCAATGACGGCCAGATGATATCTGGGGACCACAAGGGCCTAACGTTACCAGACATTTGTCTCATAGGTGAGGAAACCCCCCGTAATAAAAAACCCATTCTATTCAATTTTCACTCTAAGAACAAAGCTAAAGTAAGCATAAACCAGCATATCCGTCTCACACTTAGGTCGGCTAGGGTGAGACAGATGTACTAGGTTTGTTTACTTTAGAGTGAAAACAGTATAGGTAATTTGTCCCGACAAGGATTCGAACCCGGGCCATCTGTGTGAGAGGAGCGAAAGCATCACCTGGGTCACAGCGGTGGATGTATCACAATAATCTATTAATTAAAATCGAAGGGTTCTATTCTTTGATCCTTGTAAAATATAATTAAATAATAATTATTCGCTTTGGAGGAAGTGATCTGTATAAATAGGGCAAGGCATTTGATGATTTTGCATCTGTTTTATATGAAGGTTAAAAGATAGCTCGAATATACATAAATGTGTATCAAGAAATAATTGATAAAATAAGTGCAATTTGTTTTTGCATTATTTTGCTTTATTTTGCAATTTTCGTCATTCTCAAGAGATAGGTCATTTTTTGGCTATTTTTAGATCATTTTCAGCACTTTTAGGTCATTTTCGGCACTTTAGGTCATGTTTCAGTGGAGATAGAGAGGAGCTTTTCCATGTACAAATCAGACAACAGACAATCGTTTTTATTTGAGAATATCCGCCAAGTGTCCATAGTTCATTTTAATTCAGGTTTATTGTAAACACTATAGCAGTTGGTCTTGTAGTAATAACGATTTTTTTTTCTTTCTTTTTAAAGGCACATATTTGCTAGAAGCAATTTGATGGGCATGCCAGTTCAGAAATAATTTCTTTTTCGCTAAGGGTGTCCAAGTGGTATAAATTTACTTACTTCTTTAGTAAACAAATAAGTATAATGTAAATTCATATATAACGCACTGTCATAAATTGTTTTCAGCAATTCATTACTTTTAAAAAAACTAATTATAAGTAATAATTGTAAATTTATTGGTCTTTTTTTAAATTTCGGGTCATTTTTACACTATTTTTAGGTCATAAATGCATTTTTCACTATTTTATGGTCATTAAATGCCTTGCCCTAGTAATACAAAAAATTAATGCAAAGAGTTCGTATTAGAAAATAACAGGTGGTCTGAAATTTATTAAGAGAAAAGTTGCAATTCTTCCGACACACACTGGTGCATCTTCTTTATGTAAAATATTAATAGTACCGGTAGTACCACAAGGAAAAAATGATATTTTATGGTATAATCTATTACTGGGCTGAGTATGTAAAACGCCAGCAGGAGTATGCCATTAAGGATTCCAAAAACTACTAGGCTATACTTGTAATGGTGTAAAAAAAACCTCCAAGACCCGCTACTCCTCAGACATGAGTAATGTATTTTATCTGTGCTTCCGGTCATACGAGCACTTAAACCTGATGAGTAAGTTGCTGGCTCCAGGAATAGAAACCACCTGCTCCTACACAGGCGCTTTACGCAATAATGAGCATGTTTCCGATAAAAACAGGTATTCATCTCATGTCTTAATAGCATCATTACTGCCCTTTCTAAACGAAACAAGACGGAAATAAACTGAATTGGAGCAAGAAGCAGAACAAGAAAATCAAGATTGGAAAATAAAGATCAATGTTTGAAAATGCAACGAAAGCAAAATAACAGCATGTAGAAGAAGAATCAGTATAAGATAAAAAGGAAAATAACACAGTACAAATAATACAAAAAGGGGAAGATAATAATGAAAACGATGCTCTAGAATAGCCTATTTCATAACTAATACTTAAAGTTAATTTACGAGCTACTAGATGCAATTTGTTTCAACTTATTTAAAAATTAATCCGTTAGTCATTGTTCAATAAGAAATGAGGAAAGGAAATATTGAAGACGGAAATTCACATTTCTTGCAAGTAAGTTATGTACAAATCTCTTCATAAACGAAGGAAAACTGACTAAAGTCAGTATTTGTATTCACTCGTTTACTCGTTGTTGAACACCTATACGTGTTATGGCATTAGTTCTTCAATAAAGGTATATATTAGAAAGTTAGAGAATCGGTAGAAAGTAAAATATCTCGATAGATCGGTAGGATTCGTTCGGTTTCTGTAGAAAAATCGGAAGGCTTGGTAACACAGTACTAAACAGAACAGAATACAGTACTAAACATAAAATTTAACATAAATTCAAATAGAAAATAGGTGTAAAATAATGAATGAAAATAATACTAAGGAAAGCAGTATATTTGGGGACTTCTGCGAATAGAAAAGAGTATAAACTATTTGAATCTCTAAAAGAGTATAATTCTCTTAAAATGATTAGGCCTACTGCGTGTGGTCACCTTAGGGTAGAGTTTCCAGATATAAAAAATGAAAAGCAAACATTTTCCTTAAAACAGCCTAATTTTCCACAAAAGAGCTGACACTAATTCGAATAACGTATTATGTTTTCACGGGAAAAAATTACATTACAAAAAAATTAAAGTGACAACTTAGATGAAGATTTTCCCTCACTTAACTTATGATATTCACAAACGTTTCACAAGACCTTAAGGCAATAACATGTCCCTAGATTCTGCGACCCCAAGATATTTGCTATTGGTAAACGTAGTCTACAGGTCTGCAGGAAGTAACTGAACATCAAATGCAGAAAGGGTTTCTTCGTTAGCCTATGAATTTTAATGACTGGTGTATACGGCCACTTAAGCCAGTAAATGAACCACAGCAAAATTTAACTTGTGTAGAAGAGGTTAGTAAAGAAAGAAATATTGTATCGATATTTAAAAAAAAAAAAAAAAAAAAAAAAAAAAAAAAAAAAAAAAAAAAAATCTGTACCGGATTTTAAAGTAAGCATATCCTACTCACATTCAGTATGCGTATTTCTAAATCCTCTGAGAGAGATCATCAGACCGACTTACCTGCAACAAAAGACATGCAAATTATTTTAAATAAGTATTTTGTTTACTTATTTACTTTAACTTATTCTTCAATCTCAAGACTGCTAAAATCTTGGTAAATCACAACTTTATACCCTTAACTGTCTCATGTGGATCCACACTTCTACCACATAGTATACAAGAAATGCATTAAAACAATGCTGGTAAGTTTTTTTTTTTAATAACAGCACTTGAATAAAATTGGTCCCAATTCCATTTTTCTCTCAAGTGGAGTTCAATGTGTCGAATTTCAGATGCATTTCACTATAAGTTACTGGTTATAATTTTAATCAAGTTGGCTAACATTGTTTTAATGCATATTTTATATATTATGTTGTTATATTTTAGTTGTGAATATGTCTGGATACAGATAAGAGAGTTAAGTGTGTAAGATTGTGGCTTATAAAGATTTTAAACAGATACTACACCCTTACTGGAAGAATGAAATACTTTAACACCAAGACTGCAATGTATTTGTCTGATGTATTTCATATTAAACACTTTTGTTTGTTACTGTTGTTGTAGAAGTTTCTATTTCAAATTTTGTTCCCAGAGCAAATGTAATTCTGTTCAAAACTATTGATTCTTAAGTTGACTGCACATAGATTTTTTAAAATGACAAAAATAGTAAAAAAAAAAAACTCCCTACGCATGCATGTAGAAGCTTATGATGTAATTGTTGCCTGGTTCATTTCTAAATATAACTAAATATCAAATCTATGCTTAGTTCATTACGATTTATCACCCTCATCCTTCACAATTTCGAAAAAAAAGGAATTGGGTCCACTTCACCATACCAACTGTGTTACAAAAAGGCACCACATTGGTTACGAGTTAATGTTATCTACTGATTTTTAAAAAAAATCTACATAGTTAAAAATGTCCACCCATTGCAAAGAAATCCCTGAATCAGAGTACCATAATTTGCAGAACGCCGTACGATGACTACCAAGGGTAGTTTTCCAAATAACTTCGTTAGCTCGGCGTATCTACACTGATCTTCATCCATTACACGTACTGTATACATCCATGTACAAAGGGGGAGCAGACCGACATGCATTTGACTAAATGAAGCTGGATGGGGTCAATAATTATTGTTCAGTCACGTACATTACGTTTCTTAGGGAAAGTCACCGGTGGGGGAAGAGAGAATTTCCACACAAAAGACCCGCAAAATAAAATGACACATTGATGAACGACACAACTTTCTGAAGCCATTTCAAGCAGAAAATCGCAGTATAGAACCCATGTAGGAGAGCAAACGAGAGGCAAGACTAGCAAAATTAAAACCTGCTGCGACGTTAAAATTCTATTCCCTCTCGCTACCAGACCTCCTTATCGATATTTAGAGAGTTCGTGGCAGAAGTCGATCACAAATTGCAAGCAAATTCTTCCATGAGATTCTATAAGAAGAATAGGCCTAGGCTATATGGAAAAGCTGAACACAAAGTAATATTACATTTTTACATATCCTGGAAAATGAAGCTTTTTTTAATGTCCATTCCGTTCGTTTTTTAAGCGAAAACATAATTATCACATCACATCCTATATGTAAGAAGAAGGGATGGGTCCTCGATACTTTCGATACCTCGATACTCTCGATACTTGCATGGTATCGTCATCGAACGATACTTCAGAAAACTCTCTCGATACTTTTTCGATACTTTTGTAACTCTGCAATTCTGCAATTAAGTGAGAATGCTTGTAAGTGGACTGTTTAAAAAACTAATTTTAGTTTTAATGTAGAGTTTAAGAATAATTATAGGCTACTGATGATATTAAATTTTGTCTCATTAAATATGCAGGCTTAATTAATTTAGTTGGTATTACACAGTTCTCTCAAATTTTAATTTTTAATGTACCTATTTATTGAAAGTGGTAATGTTGAAGGTATCGAGTATCGAAGTATCGAGTATCGAGGAAAAAATCATGTATCGGTATCGAGTATCGAGAAAATCTGATATCGACCCATCCCTAGTAAGAAGACATTAATTTTTTATTTACTTGTTCTGGCAAAGCTCAAACCATTTGGTATTTTCCACCCTACTACCAAAACAATAACTGCTGCACAAATATATAATATTATTCAACACAATCTAAACAAGTCTGATGTGATACACTCTCCTAATTCTCTACTCCAATCGTGGTCATTTTCTCACTTCACACTTTGATGCACGATAAGCTGCTGAACTGCTATTCATTTGTTCTAGACTCACGCTAAGGTGCATTATTCGCCAGGCAAAAACTTAAAAAAAACTTTGATTTTAAACTAATTCCGTACGTTTAGATTTTAGTAGTCGTTTTATAAGTAGGCTCTACCCTACGTACAAAGTTTATACAAAATTGCTAGAATTGTTCCCAAGAAAATAGCTAAATATTAAGTTTTCATAAAAAGTGGCAGTAAAAGAAGAAGAACTGAAGCGTTTACTTTTATAAGGGTCTAAGTGCCAAAATCATGATTGTGTAGAAAACAAGATATAGACCGACAGAAGGACGTGCCGGAGATAGACCCAGCGCTATATCTTGGCATTTATTCCTGCTAACGAGGCTTTCCCTGGACCTTGGACCCTTCTGAAATGCATCGGTTTGGGTACATAGATCCGTTTAAAATTATCAGCTGAAAAATCATGGTTTTGGCACTTAGACCCTTATAAAAGTAAACGCTTCAATTGCCAGTTATTGTTATACCTGTATGTCACTTCCCCAGAATTATCCAATCCTAACTAAAGTTTTGCTTTAAGGGATTTTTCGTTCTCTTGCAATGCTGTTCCAGACATACACAGACATACACACACACACATCCAGACATATTTCTGAAACTGTCTTTTTAGATTCAGGGGATCTCGATGTTTGTCTAAACGCTGAAAATTCGAATTTCAGGGAGGAAAACAATACTGTACGGCTTTCTACTTACAGTAGACCTACTTTATGGTATGGGTAGAGAAGGTAATAAAAAAAATAAAAAGTCTATACTGCATTGATACGTACCGGTACAACTTTAATTGGGAGCCATGGATTAATAGAATATAAAAAAACAGTGAAATCTCTCGATTATTAAAAAGAAAGAGGACATTAAAATCAATATCTCGAATAATTTACCAACTATTCTTCGAAACTGACCTAGCCTTGGACAGCCTTCGAGTTCTACGTGGAATAAAATTCTACAAAACGAACAACTGATAAACTGGATGAGGATGCACAGGATGGTAACCGCTGTAGAGGCATGGAAAATATATTATTATATTCTGAGGGCATTGCGGATAAGTTCGGGAAGCGGCCCTATTTTAATTAAAGATTAGGCCTACACAGAGGAGAACTACTGATACAAGTTTATGAACAATAACTAGGGTCGGCTAGTCCATATAGGCGAACCAGGCAGCCGCCTAGGGTGGTAAATTTTTAGAAACATCTAGTGGCGGCATCATTTACATTTTTGAAAAAGCTTAAATTTCCAACGCGGTCATGAAACTTTTAAAAATGTCGTAGAGTAAGAGTAAAAAGAATAGCAAGTTACTGAAATAAATTCAGTACATTATAGGCCTATAAACGTAGGCCTATTTATCCTCATACTATAGTCCAGATATTCATTTCATGCCCAGGCCGTTTCACAGGAATAAACCATTAAGTCGGTGTTTATTTACGTTAATTGATCCGACTAAATTGGCCTTGGTTTCCGCTTTCCAAATCAAAATGAACGTTGCAATATTCTCTCATTGTAATCACTGACCTTAGTTGTTCCCTCGATTTAATCAATTCACACATGTTATTGTTTACTGAAACTTGATCTTGCAACCTCGCGTTTGACGATTAGCTGTTACAGCCGTCGCATGACATTCTTAAATTTTGATTGGCTGGGGTAACTAGCTGATTGGTGCGGTAAAAATAAAGAACATGGGTTGAGCTGTCGGCAAACTTTCCCTCCTAACAAAAGGAAGCCGCCTGGTCATGCAATGAATAACTGGACTATACTAGATATGTTATAACATCTTCAAATGTAGGCCTACAAGCTTTTCACAAGTGAAATTACATGTTTAATCAAATGATAAAAAAATGGAATTATTGAGGTGGTAATTTAGGGGAGCGCCAAAATTATTTCTCGCCTGATTTTAAATTATTAAATTTCATTTTTTTTTTTTTCATTTTTTCTTTCTTTGAGGGTTGAAGTATTAAGGAAATTGGTGATTAATGTTTCGCCTTATACCCTCAAATAATGATAAAACCAAAAATCCGCAGTTGGCCTCAGATATTTATTATTGGAATGATATAATCGGTTTGAGTTATGAGTTATGCTAAAAAATACACATGCTAAAAAGAAAAAATACTCATATTTACACAGTCAATTAAAATACTATTTACAATATCACAGTAAGTATTTACAAATTCATTTTAATCTATTTGTATTTAAAAACATACACTTAATATGCGCTGCAATTAAAAGTAGTATGTAGTCACAGTCATTGATTTTAAATTGCCTTCTATTAACAAGAGGTGCGGATATAAATTAATATGATGAAATTTTCATAACGTAGAATATTAATACTCTTCTCTTTTTAAATTTTAAAATACAAGGAAGAATATGATAAATCAGAAAGGCCTACTTTATAAAATACTAGCTGAAAAGGCCCGGCGTCGCCCGGGCTTTTTATTTTGTAATTTGAAATTAACTTTTGGAGGACTTTCGATTTTGAAACTCTAGGTGCTTATATAATATGTATGTAAAACTTGAAATGAAGAAAAAGATTTATCACACTCAAACTATTCCATCAGAAAACGCTAGATATAGCTTTTTATGGCTCATAGAGGATGTCGAAAGCTGCATTCCGTTGCTTCTACACATCATGCTTGGGAGGATTTGAAATAAGAAGAAACATAAATTAAATAAGATTGTATTGACTTGACGGAAAATTTTATTTCTCGTTCTCATGTTACCATACAACCGTTTCGGTTCTGAAATAAGAGAAATGCAGTATCACTTTCATACTTTCCTCCCCTAAAACCCGGGACATAATATACTGCGAGCATAGGACTCAAAATGTTCCATCCCATGCTTAGGGCCTATGATAAACATCCCTATTTCTCAACTAATACAAAGCATACAGCTATGGATAACGTATAAGCGGAAAGGATTGTTTACCTACTTCTGATATTATATAGCATACTCACACACTTAAGTCATCCCAGCAATACGACCTCTTATTCTACATCAAAATGTGAAGTGAGAAAATATTTCTTGTGTCGAGGGTAGAGAAAGTTATGTGACTGCATTACAATGTGCTTTATTCTCGTGGATTTTATTCAAGAATTATTTTCACAAAACGTTAGCATCAGAATTCGTTAAAGTCCAATAAATTATTATGTAGTGTCCAGAGCCCCATGTGAACTGTGTAAACAATACACTGTTGTCTTGACAACTGAATGGGATTTCATTTTTTTTGCATAATATTCTCAGAAATTATATAATTTTCAAGGGAAGGACTGATTTGTTTCAATTTTAATGTTGACAGCTATACTTCCCGGGCTTAACTGGGCATGTGTGCAAAATGTCGTGTAAATTGGTAAAGAAATGTAGATTTGTATAAGGAACAAACATACATATAAATACACACTTTCGATTTTATATATTAGAAGAAGAAGAAGATGCAATCCTCAAAACTCTCCATCTTCATACCATAGAATGGATGAAATTTTATAAATCCAAGTAAAAGAATATTCAAATAGGATAAACTGGAAGTATCTGTTAATAATATTCGCCCATTCATGGACCATAAAGCCGGCACACACTCACTGCGTTTTACAGGAAGCTTCGAACTCCGGTCTGTTAACAAACACCCATCACAGGACGTATTTGAATATTGAGTTGCTGGAGAACAGTTGTACCACTACAGCAAAACACGATGATCAATCACACACACACGGGACATGTCGGAGGGGCAAAAACACGGTGTTTAACATAAAAGAAGGAAGTTCGCACCCGCACCCCATGTAAGCTATTCGTGTCATCATTCACATTTAACACCCTTGTGTACACCACACAGTGCACTACCACTTACTTACTCATTGGCAATAGACAATTCCTCAGCAAGCTAAAAGAATATTATTTTATGGAACCCGAAGGTTCATTGCCGCGCTTACCCGAGCCCGCCATTCAACCCTATTCTGCGTTAACTCCATCCGATCATCCCTCGCAAATCCTTCTTCCCTTAAATCTATCCTAATATTGTCCTCCCACCTACGTCTAGGTCTTCCAAGTGGTCTTTTCCCTTCGGGTAACCCATTCAATACTTTTGAAAGAAGTCTTTCCTTCCCATGCGTGCAACATGTCTAACCCACTTCATCCTTCGTGATTTAATTATCCTTACTATATCCTGTGAGGAGTACAGGTTATGAAGCTCGTCGTTTAGCAGTTTTCTCCAGTCCCCACTTCTCCAGTGCACTACCACACTGCTCAGAAACATTTTTAAAACGGGAGATGCTGTGAAATTGGTTGTAAACTTAAGAAATATTACGGTCGTATGATTCCAGTAACTAATGCAGAACTATAGGTTGATGTATTTCACTGCCGTAGTGGAATTCTTAATTTGCAATGGGAGATGCGCTTTCCGCGTATTTACCACTATTCAGCGAAATAGTTGTACAATTCCAGATTTTTTTTTCTTAGGAGAATTATCAATTAGCAGTGGTTTCGTTAATTTATAAAAGTAAATGGCAACTTTCGAAATTATTGACAATAGGTCTATATAATTTTTGTAATAGCCTATGTTTTATGTAAATAGATCTCAGAAAAAATTGTTTTGCAGTCATATACGTTTGTAAATTGGCATTTCGGAAACACGAATGCTTCGAACTTTCAGCAATGTCTCTTGACATCCCTACACAAAATTAATTTTTCTAATTCGAAATAATTTTAATTCGATTTTTTTGTTGGTCCCTTCAGCTTCGAACTGTCCAAGTTCGACTGTATATCGAATATATTTCACGCAGATCATGTTATGACGAAAAATAGCAAAATTGCTTGTAAATCTCTTACAGAACTAATTAAGTAGGCCTTAGCACTAGCATCATTCAGGTACAGCCACGCACGTATTGTGTTGTATTTTGTTCCTACCACCTTAGTTACTTTCAATCACAGATGCCCTGGTTCCTAAATTTCATTTTGTTGATACTGCTCGTTCTACTGCATGAGATTTCTAGATCGTAAGTACGAAGTGGTAGCAGAACATCAATGACTTGATGGAAAGATTTTATAACTCTACTACCCGAAGCTTGAAGATTTATACTTTGGAAATCTTCATATAAAGCTTCGCTCTCTCTCTCTCCCTGAAGCAGACTATATGCCTAATATATTTAGGGTAAGATGGGGTTCGGATGATTTAAATCGAAATCCAGTTTTAGAAAGATGGTTTTATTTACCATGAACCTAACTTCCCATTCCAGATTGACAACCTTAGAACCCCGTTTGCATCAAATATAAACCCTTGATATACGCGACGTAAAGGAGAAAAAAGTTATTAAAAACTTTACGAGAGATAAATAAACATGTGAAAATGAAATAGAAAGAGACGAGAGAAATGGAGGAAATATTGCCTAAGTAGGGAGCGTTGACAAGTCAAGATCTGTACACGATAACATGAAAATGTCAAGAATACGATAAAGAAATGGGGGGAAAATCAACTAACACAAGACAATGTGTAGAACATAGGGAAAATTAAGAAAGAATGCAGCATAGAAGAAGAAAAATGAAAATATATACAGCCGCTGAGCACTATACCTGAGAAGGATTTATTTCCTATTTCAAACTAATAGCTCTAAGAAGAACGTGAAAAGAGGAAAAGCATAGTGTGCACATTAAAGAAGAAGAAACTATGAAACTATGAAAACTATGAAAATTAAAAGAATCAAGAAGGTCACTTCGAAAATCAAGCAAACTAAAACGAAAGGGGGAGAAAAGGGAAACTATACAGAGAAAACGGAAGAGAAAGGAACAAATGAGATAGAAAATTGGAAACAAGAATCGAATAGAATCCGAACAATAGTTTGTAGTGAACTGAAATTTATAACTGAATATAGGAGGACGAAGAAATCGATGTACAAAGAGAGAAAACATGGAAGAAAATATAAAAACTAGAAACAAATAAAAAAGAAACAAGGAAAGAAGGGAACTTAGAATAAACAACAGAGTTTAAGAACAAGTATGAAAATCAAAGAAAGGAAGGAAATGAGAGACAAATAAATATACTGTATATATAGATAAAGAAAGAACGAAGAAAGAAAAATAAAAAGAAAAAAGAATGAACGAAAGAAAGAGTTCGCTTCACTGCATAAACCTGGTAGCCTATCGTAAGCATTAAAACTAGGGCCCGGAAGTTGATGAAAAATCATATTTTTAAGACTGCACTCTATTACATGATAGTGTAAAATGTGTACAAGACATGAAAGAAATATCACAAAATCGATGGTTTCATTTTGCATAATTTTGCATAATTTCTTAGTTTTGCGATAATAAATAACATTTTCTCTATATTAAGATATTTGTGCATATTTTATTAAATTGTCACATTTTTAAAGTCATTTATTTGACATATTTTTAATGTGCATAATGTCTGTTAATCCGAACATCTGCAGCATATTAGCTAAGTGAATGTTTTAAGAACCGAGTGTACAATAATTGACAGTACACAGCCTGATGTTTTCGGAACTGCTTGTATAAAATAAAGCTAGGTTTCACATCATTAGTTTTCCATTTACTAAAATTAGTTGCATTGGTCTTGTTTTTTTTAAACGTTTTGGAATGTAATTTATACAACTTCTACTATTTTTGTAATTTTTAACGTAATTCGTGTAACAAGAGAACGTAAAGTATTAAAATTACTTATTGGTAGAACAAACATTGTTTCCAGAGCAAGTTTTAAAATGTTATAGCATAAGTTATTTCGTCTTCTGATAACGCATAAAGTTCCGGTCTTTAATTATAACTTATCGTGAAAACGTTGCCCTCCTAAACATTTGTAAGGTGATCATGGATCGCTTTTGCACAGCAGATGTATAATGGAAGCGTAGTCATTACAAAGGAGACGGGGCTATTGGATTCTCGCTTAATAGTCGTTAATGCTACAACTGTAACTCGCTACCCCTTTCGTCTCTGGATCAACAAAAGCACAACCATAGCTTGTCGGACATTCATCAAACATTCACTTGCTTCACACACTAATGGTTATAAAGGAGGTTTCCAGCTTAACACTACCGATTGCTTTACCTTTGACCTAACAGGTAATTCCGTGACAATGTTTATCTTGTATTCTATCTCAAGTCAGTCCCTCGCAATGAGAACAAAATGTTCTGTACACACAAAAAAAGACAGGGTGTTCAAAAAAATATAAGTGCAGCCAATAGGTTTAAAAAGTTCATTAAAATGCGTTAGAAGTAATATATTTTTTAGTTTTCTTAGCAACGTTATAACATTTTACCTAGACTGTTTTTTCTGCATTTCTATTAACAAAGTGTTATTGAATAAAATGTATTATCTTGATATGTGCTGAACATTTCTTGTATACGATAATTGCGGTCCCACGCAAGAGTTGGCCAATGACGCGGGTTTCTGCGTCGCGGCTAGCACAGCTCCAACTCCCGAGCGATCGGGTGAAATATCTACGCAAATAATGCCGCGGTCGGTGTAATGATTCAGGTTCTCACATTTACAGTTAAAATTACAACGAAAATAACCACGTACCTCATCACAAGAGATGTTGGAAATGTTCTCCTCTTGCATACGCAAAACATTGGCACCTTTTTTTAGGGATTTTTCTTTCACGCGCGTAAGTTCAGCTTCCGAGATAGTGTTAATTTCTCTTGTGATATTGTCTTTAAGTTCTTCTTATGTATGGGAAATTGACCTATACACTTTATTTTTCAAGTTTCCCCATAAATAATACTTACATACTGTTAGAAGAACTTAATGACAATATCACATAGGCCTATCACAAGAGTAAGTAACTCTGTCTCGGAAGCTGAACTTATGCGCGTGAAAGAAAATTTCCTAAAAAGGTGCCAGTATTGTCTGGGTGCAAGAGGAGAACATTTCCAACATCTCTTGTGATGAGGTACCGGTACATGGTTATTTTCATTGTAATTTTAACTGTAAATGTGAAAACCTGAATCATTAGAACGACCGCGGCATTATTTGCGTAGATATTTCACCCGATCGCTCGGGAATTGTAGCTGTGGCAGCTGCGACGCAGGAACCCGCGTCATTGGCCAACTCTTGCGTGGGACTCACTGTATATATATTGCATGTTTTTTTTTCTTTCTTCAAAATCCTACTCTTCATCCAGATTTAATATGCGGAATAAAGGAGATACATTCGTTTAAGTAAACGCTTGCATCTTTACTTACATTCGTCACAGACGGTCGTTAGAAGTAATTGTTCATTTTTAAAGGATCTAATTTTTAATTTATAGCTAGGCCCTACTTTCGTAATTAATATATTTTTTAAATGTTTGATGTTGGAAAGAAAATTCTACATAATGCAAATAATAATATCAATGATTAACACTAATATTGGTATATTATGTACTCTGTGTCTGTTCCCAGTAATTAACAATTTTTTTCTCGCATTCGTATCCCTTATTTTTTTTCTGTTGTAACTTAGTTTTTTTTATCTTGTTGTCGTGTTATCTTAACAGTAATCTTTGTACCATGCAATCCCTAAATTGGAAAATCTATAGTTTATGCTAGAAATAAAAATTGGTATACCTTAGGACAAATACCTTTGCCGGTGTTATGTTTACAAACTATTTTCCACAACAATGATGTCATAGAACTGTGCAGTAGCCTACACTTTGCACGTTATATTAATATTTCTTTAAACATAAAGCAATTAAAACTGCCCATGTCCATATTTCTGTTCTTCTTCATCCTCTGTAGCTCTTTTAACTCCTCTGCTAATTTCATTTTGGTGACTGCTCAAACGGCGATTTTTAAATAGTATTGAATCGTCATGCCCCCTTTTAGCCATTAACCAATAATTGCTTAAATGTGGACAAATGAATTTTGAATTTTCCAGCCCTATTCGCGATCGTCTCCCGTCGACTGTTAAGGCCTAAAAGCCCAATGTACTTGAACAGTTGAAAATCAGTGTCTGCTTAAGTACCACTACGAAGGAACACACTATAATGAACTTATCTACACATACGAATCTGCAGCCAGAACTGGGTAATCAACTGCGGCAAATGCCATCATGTAGAACAGCATATGATATGACAGGAAGGCACAGTATCGACAGTTATGAGATTGCCAACACAAAAACTGACACTTGAAGAGAAGTGTCACATGGCTATGATTAAGAACGAGGCATATGTCAACCCTACATGAGACATGGGACATCATAACACTTCCACCCAATATAGGCTAACTTAATTAATGATCCCAATGAATTTGTAGATTGTCAGCTCTCATCGACGAAATCAGATTCTTTAAAAGTACATGATGGCATACGACAGATGACGTAAGTTATGTTTTAAACATACTTCGCTTTCTCTTCCTTCTTGATAAGTTGGTCACTAAAAAAGAAAATACGGTATAGAACTAAAAATCTGCCTTCTGCTGGAACAAAAAACTCTAATATTAAGAAATCTTTCAGGTTTTGAACACTTTTACAAACTAATCAATACTTCTGTACGTAGTTAGGAAAACATTAAACGTTAGGAAAATATTAAACTTCAGCTTCACGTAGCATTAACTTTCAGTCTGCACCAGTGGGTTTAGAATTCGCCGAAAGCTTTAGAAAAACATTTAGAAAACTTAAGAGAAAAACTGCAATGAAGAACCTAAAAAGTAAATTCCAGTATAATTATTTCGCTAGAACTTATTATGTTAAGAATTGATTTCAGAAATATTTTTCAACTCAGTTTTGGACAGATCCAGGGTTGCCAGATCAGAAACGTAGAACAGTCGTACCACATCTAAAAATAGTCGTATGCTAGTTAAAACTGTCACACACTTTGTGATTTTTCAATATAAAGAACGTATTGCGTTAATAATAATAATAATAATAATAATAATAATAATAATAATAATAATAATAATAATAATAATAAATAATCAGTAATATGCACCTTATATAATTTGTCATGCAATTGTTAATAAATCTTTTTTTTTTTTGTAAATGATTTGGCATATTTCATTATCTTCCTTTGGCGTGTTTCATTATCTTCCTATGTGCTAAATTTGATTAAATACAATAGGCCTAATACAATAAATTACATAAACAGTAGTTCCCTCAGTGTTGTAATTATTGCAAAAGGCACAGGACTGATTTCCAATCATATTGATTTTAGCAACATGCTTACAACAAAAACCACAAGAAAACAAGAAGCTGATACTTGAGAAAACAAGAAGCTGATACTTATCAAAATTTAAAATTCGTCAGTAGATTGATTAAAAAATATATGAAACGCTACGTTAAAAAATAGTCGTACAAACAGGCGTACGACCCATGTTTGCGTCGTACAAATCTATGAAATAGTCGTATGTGTACGACTATAGTCGTACGTATGGCAACCCTGGACAGATCTTAGATTTACGCCTACAATGAAACATGTACTCTGGACAAATGTTCACTTCCAAGAAATTATTTTTTCCTTCTGCAGGAGTGCACAAATTCTTTCACCTAAATGAATATAAAAAGGAATAGTCCTATACAGAAGAAAAAGCATATAATGATGGAACACGAAGATTAGTATTGAACTTTACATTGCTGAATTTATACAATAATATAAGCAATCTTCAAGTGAAATCATCAGTGGGATCTATGTTTGAAATCAATGGAGAGAATTGCAGCAGAATAACTAGTTCTTATGGATTACGATCGTAACACAAGGACAAAAATTCTCACTATTTTGTATATAGCTTTACTCTATAAATATTACATTTCTGGTTTTATACAGTTTTTCAAGTAACGAATTTATACGTCAGTAACAGTGAAAAGGTTAAGAAAATGGTTAATTGCATAATTATTTTTTGCACGACTTAACTACAGTAATTAGTGGTACTTATGAATATGTTGCCGTGGATCGTAAGTTGACATTCCCGCACGCAATCTTGTTGCTATGTGCGGTAAGAGTTTCCGTGCGGTAAGAATTTACTTACGGTACATCATAATACAAGGCTTTATGGACAAGGCCCCCCAGGACAAATATTCGGTTCCCATAACAACAAACACATGTGAATCACTTTCTGAAATAAACATCTATCTTCAATAATGCATATACATAATATTTTCAGGTAATATCTCAATTAATATAATTCAATTGATATAAATAATCATCGTGCAATCATCTCGGAAAATTGAAAAAACTCGGCGCGAGCGCCTCGTTTTTTCAAACTCTTTCCTCGATCCGTATGCATCGCTTACGGCACTTGTATCGCAATATACTATAATGACGATTATGAAAAGTTTAGGTCTGTAACCGTTTCAGTGTGCTAGAATTTTGTCCCACAGACGTTCTTTAACATGCTTGTAAAATCTAAAGACATGGGATTGTCCCACCAACGCGTATAAAACGCCAGCGATCTGAGCCAGGATGGATCCCGAGAATACTGGAACACAGGATAGGGACCGAAATGAAGAGATCACTGAAATTTGAGAATGGTGATACCTAGACATCTGTAGGAGCTTTTACTTTACTATTTTGGAACCGTAATGAGGATTTGTAAAGAGCTTACAGGCATGACTGTATTAATTCCAAAGATATATTTTACAGTTGCTCTGAGCTATCCCCTCTTCGTTTTTAAATACTATTCCAAATACGAGGTATTGGCCTAGGCTAGAAAGAACGAGTCCTTGGCTCAAAGGAATGCGATAAATAATAACAGAAGGATGTTGAAACCAAAACGTGCATTTTAAAAGAGCTCAATGCAAATAAGAAACTATCCCAGAAGAACAAGAATTATTTGAATTGTAATACGCCTACTTTTCTAACTTCGTTACATTCAAAATCATAATTATTGTAATTACAGCACTTCTTACTTTGATTAACCTTCCTAGTACCATTCGGGTCAATATGACCCCGAAAGCACTTTTGAAGTAAATACCTACGCTGATTTTAATACTATAATTTTAAAATGTTTGACTTCAATTCTATGGGTCAACTGTAGCCCTAACCAATAAAGTTTTAATAATTTTTATATTCTCAATACATAAAATGTATTAATTGTTTTTGCACTGAGTACCATTGGGGGCAATACGACCCCCATTCAAAATTAGCGTTTTTCTTTGAATGTAACATTACGTAAAAATACTTATATACATAGTTGTCCAGTTAAAAAAACAATGAATTCCAATTTTACCGATACATCCCATGTAAATCACTTGGGGTCTTTATGACCCCAACGGTACTCAGTGTAAAAAAATAATAATAATAACCTAGTAGTCGGAAGGTTTAGTAAAAAATTCTATATATTGGTAGATATACATATCGGTACATAGCCTACATATCGGTAACTACATATCGGTAGTTCATATCGGTAGTTCTCCAGTTTTTAAGTTGAAAAATATATGTTTTTACGCTAGTTTATAAAAAAATTATAAACTGCAATTTTTCCGAAACATCCGATGTGAATCACTTGGGGTCTTTATGAACTCAGTGATGCTCTAACTAACTCCGTGGCTCTGCATCCCTGAAATGCCTAGGCCTACCAATCCATCGCTGCATCATCTACCATAGGCAAATGGCAGGATTGGGGGCATGTGGTCAGCATGCCGACATCCACGGCCGTTAATGATTGTCTCCGTGGCCGGAGCCGCTACTTCAGTGTAACAAAAGTAACCAGTAGAAGAAAGATTAAAAACGAAAAAGTGCTCATTCGGGAATTACGAATATTAGAAACATTGTTGCAACTCAGACCCTATGCGGCGTGATTTAAACATATTGAACCAAACCAATTACGATGGCGGCGGTGATTATAATTATTGGCTGAAGAGATGCAAGTCACAGACACATCATGGTGGATGTGACCAAGAGGAATCAGAGAGCGTGACATCACACGCCGCATCTGTCTCAAATTAGGCGTAACAATCCTGCTCACATCTGTAATGCACACAATTACGCTCAAATCCGATGAGCATTACGCCACGTCGGCCAGCAAAGGAAAGTTCTACTAACATGACCAACGTCTATTATGATTGATGACAGTACTTTCTCCTTGTAACTTACTAAGATTGACAGACAAGAAATTCTGTAGACCGGCGTAAAGCCTGTTTCAAGTCTCTGCCGGAAATACTTTTAAATTGTTTGAAAACCGAGTTTTGGATATTTTCAGTCTAATATCTCATATCTTTTTCCAAAAACAGTACACGTAACAACTGTTTAAGTCCAATACCAACGTAAATATTTTAGTCCCCTCTCGCTAGTAACAGCAAGCGCAAAAATAGCAGTAACATTTTGGCTTTGAAACCACTTCAAATACACCCAAGTCCTTAAAATTCAGATAATTTGAGGTTTTAAACTTATTTTTGACCACCCAATTACAATAATTTTATAACTTCTCTCTTTGAGGGAAAAATTCCCATATTTTATGAAATGGCTGTAGGCCTATAGGAATCTTTCCAGGAGTGTGTAAATCCAGAATATGATATTTAATCTGTGGCAGCGATTCGGAAGTGATGACCCTTACAAGCAGAAAAGAAAGCTCAAAATCCAAGAAATTCCAGATGACTACGCTAGTCTTTTTAAAATTTATATTTATTCAACAATTTTCACACAAAAAAGAAGCAAAGTAACAGATGGAACAAGTAAATTATCCCTATTGATGTTAACATAAAAAGAAATACCAGGTGTAGTAAGTTCATCAGGCATGGTTGGAAGTACAGTAGAATCCCGCCAACCGGACTAAATGGGACCGGGCCCTGACCGGATCAAACGGAATGTGCTTTAAAATGGACGTAATGTACAGTAATACAGATTTTACATGGGCATTACTATAAAAATCTAAATTTTTCATAAATATAACTTTTCCTACAACTTAATTTTAGTTTTTAATATTACTGTATACATAGACCTAAGATTTTAATCTACGAACTGATATAGGATTATCAAAACAAAACAGCTTTGGGATTAAAATTCAAAATGTATTGACTGTTCAGTACATTTATGTTAAAGGATTTTAAACAAGAAGGAAACTTCAAATTCTGATTGGAACTATCTTACTTTTTACACATAAAAAACTCCCGCTCGGATTAACCGTATGTCCGGACAATAGGGGTCCGGATTAGCCGGACTTTACTCTTTTCAATATATGTTTATCAAAACCGTAAGAGTCAAATTTATATAAGTTATTAAAACGAAAACTATCTTAATATTTTAATCATAGAAACAAAATTTTAGGGATGGCAATAAGAGAACAGGAACGTCATAATCCAAAATCAGAAGTAACTTCTTCGGCCCCAAGATCAAATTAGGACAGTTGTATTTATACGTTTGTGACTAATGAGTTTCCATGAGTAGAAATACAACGGGGAAGAACGAACAGAAAGCTATGTCATGCCAGAACCATATTTTTCGGTTTACATTCATCGTTAAACAAGTTTTCTCCCGTGATATTTTGATTTTTTCACGTTCATTATACTTTCTCTATACTTAGTGTATAAGCCAAGAAAAAAATCTATTGTTTCTGGAATCAATTTCTCCAGTTTAATTCTTCAATCTACCATTCGAGTCTCAAATTAAATAAAACTCTTACTCTACAACTTGTTAATTATGGAACTGGGCAGAAAAATAATAATTGGCGAACAATAGATAATGAACTCTAAGCAAAAACCACCTGTCCACCGAATTTAAGCTTGTGTTAATGAGAAACAAACTCATTATCCGGAAAGTAGCTGTCAGTTGTTGGGGAAAAAAATCTATAGTACAATGGGCACGATACAATGTTGGTAGACAATTATTTCACATGAGTTATTTTTTATCTTCCCTTTAAAGTCGAAAATCATTCATTCTTAATGCTATTATTCCGGCAGAGTTCCCCATAAGCATTTCCTAACATAATATTAAACGTTAAAACAGAATGGACAGTGGTCTCATTTTCCGTGTTATGGTATAAATAAAGTATTTCTAAGAGATATTAAATAAATTAGTAACAAATCAGTAACCCTACCACACCGGAAGGTGAAATAGGGCTAATAGTACTGGGAGATTCAATAATAATAATAATAATAATAATAATAATAATAATAATTAGCAGCAGCAGTAGTAGTAGTAGTAGTATTAGTAGTAGTAGTTGTTGTTTCAGCTTCAATTAAAGCTTGCTTTCATGATTTGTTGGTTTATAAAAATATATTAGGAACGTAGTCAGATTTAGGTTCTAACACAATGCAAACTTAATCTCCTGTAAAAAAAATAGTACAAAATACGTAGTATATGTTGATGTAAAATAATAATGTTCTTCATTGTAGGCTATAGCGAAATATATTTCGAGGCTACATAGCTCGACTCTAGGTTATTATTATACATTGCCACCATCACACAATAGATACATCCTATTAAAAATCTACAGCTTCATAATTTAATACTTAAACAATACTGCACTACTTCAAAACGAATCAACGGGTGTAGGAAGTAACAAACAAAATATACAATCCGCTCTATTTCGCATATCCATTAGAGCATACACAGTGCAAAAACTCTAATGAATAACGGGGCGTCCAACTTGGACAATGATGTGAATTTAATAATGTTGCTGCACTCGCCACATGTGCTAACGAAGCCTTATGGCTGTGTTAAGTACGAGTTAACTCGATTAAACACACAGTATTATCGCTCCTGCCCGATCACTAATATATTACAATTCACAATTCAATAAATTTTCCAGCAAAACATTGCTGTAACATAAAAACTGAAGCGGAGATTTTTTTTTTTTTTTTTTTGAAAATTTTCATTATTTGTAATAACTAAGAACGTATTTGTTTAGTCTTTCATCTTTTTTTAATTTCTTTATGTTAGTTATTTGTATTATATATTACTGTACTTTTGTCTTTATATTTAATGTACGTTTCTTGTATTCAGGTAGCCTATATCATTTCTTGTCCTTCGTTTATTTTTATTATTATTACCTATTTTATGTTTTTGCCCTGGCTGAGAGGTAGAGAAAGCCTTATGACCTTAACTCCGCCAGGTTAAATAAATAAATAAAAAATAAAAAAATATTATTATTACTTATACCTTATAACACTGGTAAACAAACTATTTTTTTTTTCAACCCACAGTGCACAGAAATCAGTAAAATTCGTATTTTTACACTTCATCTTATATTTTCGCAGTATTCAGAATCTAAACATGGCGTTATACTTAACCTTTGGGAATACAGGTCCAACCATACGACTTTGTTAGTGGCTATAGGCAGACTCCCGTGGAAATTATTAATGGTTTCTTGACCAGAACAACTACATGTATCAACTAGCTCCTCAGCAGTCTTTTCTAGGATGAGAGCACTCAATCGGATCGAACCCGGGTCTCAAGATACATAATCACCAATGCTACTGTATCCATAGATCAACAGCCGGCCTCAGTCTCCAGAGAACAGAAAAATTTGGTCCATTACCTCAATTACTATATTGAATAAATAATTTCATATCGATAACTCAACTCAAAAAGGAATAATAGAATCATTGAAATACTAAAGTAAACATGAAACTGGTAAATAGACTTGTTTAGAATATCGGTACAGTAGGGCCTACATATAATATAGCCTATGGGATGTAACTGTATGCAAAATAAAAAATTGATCTGTATTGTAATTACTCTTCAAGATTTTTTACATGAAAGCAGTATTTCAATCTCTAAATAACATATTAACCATATCTGCAAAATATACTAAGTTACATAAGATATCCTCACAGTAAGTTTGTAAAAATAGGATGGATATTTTTATTTGAATAGCCCGCAGTTCCTATACTCGTAAAATGAAACAGCTCGCCAAAATCTTACAAAAATCTCGCTCAAATGATGTAAGGCAGTGATTCCCAAAGTGGGGTCCGCAGGCGGTTTAAGAAGAAATAGGATATCTCGTTATTTTATCAAATTACAAATTTTCTAAAGCAGCTTCACTGTTCACATTAAGGAGTAAACTCTGTTTGTTACCATTGATATTGTTATTTTGTTTATTGAATTTAATACATTTGAATCAAAGTATTTATTTAGTTTTTTTTTTTTTCAAGACCCAGAGGGGGTCCGCATTTTTTTTTTTTTTTTCAAGGGGTCCGCGGACTGAAAAGTTTGGGAACCACTGATGTAAGGGTATTCCCCCAAACGATATACCGTACCGTATTTTACGACCTCGCCCACAAGAAAAGCCCTGATCACCATTATTTCAATATTCCTGCTCCCAAGATCCATAAATTATGTCTTGGTATTTGTAGGACTCTAAATTTAATCTTTTCGCTGCTAGTGCCGTACATATGCTTCACTGCAAAAATAGCATAAAGGTGGAGACGTAAGCATAACAGATTAATGCTCTATCTAAAATATGGAGGTATTTACCTATGCATTAAAATTGTCATCCATGGAAATATACTTATTCCACTAAAATTTTCCAAATTCATTTCAAAGTTATAACCCACTAGTGACTTTAGTTTATGAATGCTTATATCAAAATATAAATTCAGCTCTGAAAGAAATTAATACACTTGGTCCCAAGACTTCAATACTACTCGACATTATATGATTTTTAAATATAAACTATTCTTGTTCTTATAAGTTACAGCACACTGTCAATTAATTATAGTCTATAACTAAAATGTTTATGCATTTCAGTTTCTCGAAGTCAACCATAGCCAGAGGGAAAATGTCCTTGTGAAAAAATAGCATAGCATTTATAATTATTTCTCAAAATATGCATTTATTTTGATTGACTTGCTGATTTTACTTTTCTTTTAGTTTCTTTCTCATCGGCTATAAGTAATACGATAGACACCAGTAACAGTAACATACGAGGGTTAGGTTATGTTTTGACGTAGGCCTATATTTTTCTTGTAACATTTGCAGAAAATAAGTTATTTTTTTAATCGATTTCAGAGTTAAGGTCCAGATCGATTCATTAAGCAGGGCTTACGGAAGAACAAAGGTCTAGTTTGATAAGCATACATGAAGGAATATGTGGGTAGTGTTATTTGTCAAAGCTATCTGCATTGCAACTTCTAAAGCAGTATATGAACACTGTAAAACAATACATTGTCATGAGAACTGATTCGCATTTGATAAATTCTTTTTAATATATTACCATAAAATGGGCACTAAATTGGGCATTGCTCCTGTACCGGACAACCAATTTGGTCCAATAGGCTTCTTCCTATGGACGTTATAAATGCGTATACCAAGTTTCATGACAATCCGATAAAGCATATTTGAGTTATCGCACATAAGACACACGGACAGACAGACGGACGGACGCACAGACATTTTTCCGTCCCCCACACTATCCCATAAAGTACCATTCTGGCACTTAATAAAGGAATAAAATCAAAATAAATCATTTCTTATAGTACTGATTGTGTTTTTAGCTATGCTAAATTAGATGTGACAAATATAGAACAAATATAAAACTGTCGTCTGGAACCGTCAGGTCGATACTACATCGCTGAAACTTTCTCATGATGTTGATAGTTACATATTCAGTAAAGTGGCGCCATAAAGCGAACTGGAGGTAGATTCAGTTTAATTTCCAACTGAAAAAAAAAAGAACGATCAACATTCTAGGGAGAGGAGAGTGTTACAAACAACGTAATTTCCTCGTGAGTGAGTAAAGAGAAATAAAACAGGAAGAGGACAGATGAAAGCTAAATGCCAATAAAACGCTCCGCATCAAACTGCATCAAAGCATCAGTACTACGTATGTTGATACATGTAGAACAATTCCTCTTTTACTGTTTAAATTTACAGCAGTGATTCCCTACCAATGGATGAGAATTGGGGTATCATGGTTTCTACGGGAAGGTACGAAAAAGGCATGGGGTACAGAAAACCTGCCAAACCTAAGTAAAAAATCTAATTATTTTAAATAACGTGAGGAATCACATACTTTTTCAATAATTGCTTTGGTAGCAGGATTACTTTCGTTCCTACTTTTCTGAAATACAGGATACTTTTCAGCATTTGAGCACTAATACTATATTAATTAACTAAAAACAAAATACTGGACTGTAATGCGATAAAAAAAAATTCATTTTTAGACTCCTTGAATTATAAGTATAATTTCTAACACAAAAAAGACACGAGGTAAAGTTGCTCATTATCGCACTAGTGCTATAAAATCTTTTTATCATCAACAATGATTTCAGTCACATTGAAAGCATTATTTTAGTAAATAATAATTGCATATGATTATTACCAGGGTCCGGATTCTGATGACCTAAAATTGTTTGTAAAATGACCTATAAAATAACCCTAAATTTTAAAGAAAATGACTCAATAATTATAAAAAATTACCTAAAAACTGATATTTTATTTATAAAAAATTATTGTACACACAAAGTTATAGACTAATTTGTACACAATTGTAACAACTGTAAATAACTGTAATGTTGTGAATGTTCTTTTCTCACGGAAATTTATACTGGCACTGAGGCACTGGCGAGTCAAACTTCGGCATTTCGTTTTGCGGTCTGCCGGATTATATTATTGTTTATTGAGGGTAAACAGTAGTTTCCACACTCAAATCCAAGCAGGTACCAAGTCAATCTAATAACAATAGTAATATAATATTTTGTCGTTTCTTTGATTGCCGTTTTCGACTAAGACATGACAACACTTCAACATCGAGTGTGTCCTTTTTGCATTAAACAAACAACACTTCAAAGACAGCACCACTGGCGACGAAAAAAGTTAATACACTAAATGTAAATGCACGAAAATGACTAAATAAGAAAGCAAATGATACGAAAATGACAAAATAATAACGTAAAATTGAAATAAATGCCCTAAAAATATAAAATTGCATAAAATAACAAAAAATGACCTAATGAAAATGTATTTCTATAATCTAGAGGTCATGATTAGGATTTATCTACAAGTTGGCAATGTCTATGCAGCATCAGAATCCGGGCCCTGATTATTAAATAGACTCAGTTTGATAAAAATTGAAAATGTTAAAATTCATTTCGCGTTATAAATGTTAAATTTCTCACGGTGGCCACAAAAATAGTCATACTTGGTGGTTAAACACTGTTTCCACTGCATCCCTTATGTTAGCAGCTATGTACGAGAAAATCAATAACCTTTGTCTGCGCAAGAACATACCAGATGGCAGGAAAGATGGAAGGTTCCCAAACTGGCTGTAAGGTAAGTAATAAAAATGTAGTTTCATATATATTAATGAACGGCTGTCTGAAAAAGTGTATGATAGGCCTACACATGGTAAAATTATTTTGTTTTGTTCGTAGGATTGTTATACTCGCCTTTGAGTGGCTCGTTTCGCAAACATACCTACTCGCTTATTAAAATATAGTTTTCACCACTTGTTCCATGCATAACTATTTTGAAATGTCATACTAGGGGGCGGATTTCTATGACATGTCATATTTTTCCCCTTTGTATTATTTCAGGTTTCAGACTAATTTAAACCCGATTCCAAGCATCCTGGTGAAAATGGAACAACTTTTATTGTGCATAGAACTGCATATTTAGGAAATTTTCAGCTATTGTAGCATATTTAGTATGAATATGCATATTTAGGTCATATTTTTGGCATATTTATGTGCATATTAAAGAAAGTTTGAAGTTTCATATCATATTTTGTAAATTTTGCATTATAATGATACTTTTTGAGAATTTACAGATATTTTAAATAATTAACATTAGAATATTATAGGAGAAAAATTCCTCCGACACTGGGACTTGAACCCAGGACCTTTGGCTATTCGCGCCAATGCTCTACCAACTGAGCTAAGCCGGAGTTCAATTCACAGCGCCAGAAGGAACCTCTCTCCTATGACTGATTGCCCTAATGGTCTACCTCACAGACAGACAAGTTATGTCATAGCCTATGCAGTACTATGAGGCACACTAACTAGTGATTTTTGTGACCGGGCTCCGACTGTTATTGTACAGTCAACATTCAAGATAGATATATAAGATTTCATGAACCACAGAATATTGCCTCTGTTGGACAATACATGAGAATATTATAGGAGAAAAATTCCTCCGACACTGGGACTTGAACCCTGTGAGGTAGACCATTAGGGCAATCAGTCATAGGAGAGAGGTTCCTTCTGGCGCTGTGAATTGAACTCCGGCTTAGCTCAGTTGGTAGAGCATTGGCGCGAATAGCCAAAGGTCCTGGGTTCAAGTCCCAGTGTCGGAGGAATTTTTCTCCTATAATATTCTCATGTATTGTCCAACAGAGGCAATATTCTGTGGTTCATGAAATCTTATATATCTATCTTGAAAGTTGACTGTACAATAACAGTCGGAGCCCGGTCACAAAAATCACTAATTAGTGTGCCTCATAGTACTGCATATGACATAACTTGTCTGTCTGTGAGGTAGACCATTAGGGCAATCAGTCATAGGAGAGAGGTTCCTTCTGGCGCTGTGAATTGAACTCCGGCTTAGCTCTGTAGGTAGAGCATTGGCGCGAATAGCCAAAGGTCCTGGGTTCAAGTCCCAGTGTCGGAGGAATTTTTCTCCTATAATATTCTCATGTAATGTCCAACAGAGACAATATTCTGTGGTTCATGAAATATTATATATCTATAATTCACATTATATTTTAATAAAATGAATTGTAATGAAACTTAAAAAGAATATACACAATGTGTAAGTGGTAAAGTCATATTTTAAATTTTATTGGCCATATTTTGATGTTTTTAGGTCATAAATCCATGCATATATCCTATTTTTTAGGTCATAAATCCATGCATATATCCTATTTTTTAGGTCATAAATCCATGCATATATCCTATTTTTTAGGTCATAGAAATCCGCCCCCTAGTCATAACAAAAATAATATACCATGAAGCTCTGTGCACCTACACGTCATGCTATATATAGTATTAATAACTATATATAGTATTAACAACTATATATAGTATTAACAACTATCCTATCAAGAAACATATTTGGACTACTAAAATGTAGAGACCGATACTACAAAATCTGCTAAAACAAATACTGTAATAAATAACGATTTTAAAAATAATAATTTCTGCATACGTAAAATAAGCAAACACTTCCTGAGGACTTAATTTCATATCACGGCAAATGAAACCTAAAGGGAGGAATCGCCGACCTAATCTATTTTTTCCTCGGTACAGCTAATTAATGCCTAAAGGATGTCAACCGGAGCATGATATGAGGGTACCTTAGAAAAAAGTATTGCTTATGAAAACAGTGATTTTACTTGCGACTTGTCTTACTGATAAAAGGTACTTCAACAGTCATCATTTTACAAACTCATGCTCCGCAAAATAGTTTGAAAAGGGGATAGACAGATAGACAGATCATACCATGCAATGGCTGGCTGCTTCGGATGTTCAATGCTCAATGCTTTCTCTGCCCGTATGTTAAGAGGATCCGAAAATTTTACATGCTCTCTCCCTCCCTTTCAGAGCTGAATTTACGGAACTTAGGCCTACCAGTATAAGCAATCAATTGACCATCCGTGGGTTGTAAATTTGGGGTCAAAATGAACTTTTTTTTTCAGGGGAAAAAAGCTGGATTTTAGGAAATGCAATAAAAATTCTCATATTTTAATACAAAATATTATTCTATTAATACAATAATTCTGCTTTGACGCAGTCTTTTGTGGTGACGAATTTACACGTCAGTAGCAGCCAAAAGGTTAATAATATGTTTTGACATTCCCCAAGTCCATAATATTACTGTACTTTAATTTTTTGTTTAAAGTGTGCCTATATAGGCATAGGCGTACCTGTGAACAGCATAACTAAATGATGAGAAATCGTTCCCAAAACGAAAGATTATACTTGGGTTATAAAGTTCGAGGATGGGATGAAAGCATGTCTCTTATTCGTGAAAAACGTAGTTTTTAGATATTTTCTAGAATATAGCTTTTGAACTTTTAAAAAATGATATAGGTACGATATAGTACGGTACATAATTACTTGTAAAAAGACATGTCAAATATGAGAAACATATATCTTACATAAAAATAATTGGATAAAGCTGTTGTAATTTTTTGCATCTTTTTACAGAATTTATATATTTAGGCTAAAGCAGCGAATGAGGTTCCCATTTATATGTGATTTGAATACAGAGATAGAATTGCAGAAGCTGCGTTGCTAGATATAAATTCAATACATTTAGATTCAGGAGCTAATAGAACAGAGTTGACCTAAGTAAAGCACAACATTTCTATGATAATCGGATCCCAAAGCGGTGAACCAAACTCTGCGAAGTCCAGCAATGGACATACTATTTATCATGAACACCATGCTAGCCAGCAGTTCCACATCTCCCCGTACGACAAACCGTCCGTCCCCTATGACAATCTTCATGTTTACATTGGATCCAAACCAAAGAGAATTGAAGAACAACGAGACTGCGGAAATTTAAATTCGGCGAGAACCAGTAATGGACAGAATGGAATGATAATTCTTTCACACTGGCTGTGTGTAGGCTAAGATGGAAAGGTGAGGTCAGACTGAAAAATTCAATGCCATAGCCGGGATTTGAACCAGGATATTCGGCTCTCCGTGCCGCTGCTCTTACCAACTTTTTTTTGTCCCCACCCTTACCCCCGGAGTTCCCAACAATGAAGTGCTCTTACCAACTGCCGGTACATCATGAAATTCTCCAACTATGAAGCCCGGGTCTTAAAGTACTTACAGGTTGTAAGTCGCCACTGGGTTGGTAGCTCATATTGAGAACGCCTGGTGGTATTCTGGGATATGTGAGTCAGTTGGAGAATTTAATGTTGTACCGGCATGTTGCCATGGTAGCTCAGTTGGTAACGGCAGCGGCACGGAGAGCCGAAGATCTGATTCAAATCCCGGCTATGGCATTGAATTTTTCAGTCTGACTTCGCCTTTCCAATGGACAGATTGTTATTCTGTCATGATCATTTTCTAGCCAGCAACTCCACATCTCCATGTACAACAAACCGTCTCTTTCTACAACAGAGACTTCAAAAACGGCGTTTAATGATCTTAAAGCCTTTATCCATCAAAAAATTTTTCTAGGGTTACCTACTTTGGGCCAGAATGTGTATTTCAATACCAGCTACCTACCAGTAACCATTAGCTCGTTAAAAAAAAGTCAGGGTTACGCCATTTTAAAATTGATCTCCGCGTTAAGTAACTCATATAGGCCTAATGACTACTGGCTAACTCTGTCATTCCTGTTGAGTGCTGTATGTGGAAGGTTCTACGTGATTCGAATCCAAATTAAACTGTAGGCACCGACTTATATAAAGTACAGATCTCGGAGCTCAGTTAATGTTCCAGAACGTTTAAGCTCCTGACCACTGGCCATGAAGTGATTCAGCAATATGCACCGGCCGTCTTTACACCCGTGATTGTCCCTGTTACTCATTTATGTTACAAGTTGAACGTACGGCGCGTAATGCCATCGAAAAGATTAGGTCAATTTGAAAAAAATAAATGGAAACAACAGTAATCAAACGCTCGAAGTTATAATTCTTGCCTTGATCAATTGCACACCTGGTATTAAGTACTTGTTTTAATTCCAGCGCTAAAATTAAATCCCAGAATCGCATTTCATGCAATCCTTAAATTTGTATTTTTTACGTAGTGTTATTTTACAGGCAATGCATACTTAAGGATTACACAAAATAAAATTACTATTATAAGACTAACTTCTCGGGTTGCGCTCTATCATTCAATAAAACTGGGGAAGTTGTCGGACTCATTGAGTTGAGAGCGAAGTCTAGCGTACGAATCCAATATCTTTGCAAAAAACTCCCACAGGAAGCGCCCGCAACTAGCTGTCCGCCTGAGTCACTAGGAATAGCCTACCCGCTACCAGAGCAAATCCCTGCTCGTTCACTCATCACCTCGATACAACTCTCCAGTGATTTTAGTTCCTAGTTTAAGGTGGCATTCAAAAATATAATTAATTAAATGGGATGAACTGACAAGAAGGTTTGCAAATATTAAGACATTCACGATTTTTACTTCCTTTATCCGTACTATAGATAAAGGACATGTTGCGCGCATGGGGGAGGAAAGACATATCTCAAAAGTATTGAGTGGGGACCCGAAGGGAAAAGACCACCTGGAAGACCTAGACGTAGGTGGGAGGACAATATTAGGATAGATTTATGGTAAGTAGGATTCGCGAGGGATGATTGGATAGAGTTAGCACATAATAGGGTTGAATGGCGGGCTCAGGTAAGCGCGGCAATGAACCTTCAGGTTCTATAAAATACGAGATAATAATCCTTTAGCTTGCTGAGGAATTGTATATTGTCATTGAGTAAGTAAGCATGAGGTATCTTGAATCCAAAATTATTTTTTTCAGAAACATGTGTATCTGTGAGTGTGTCTGTGTGTATCTGTGACCTCTGTGTCTGAACAGCCTAGCTCGAAAACGAAACATCGTATTTAAAAACAAAATTTTATATTTGGGGATACAACACGAAGATTGGCGACGACTTTATCTGACTTTAAATGCCATTTTGCATGAAGAAAAATTTATTTTTCATGATTTTATCGAAAACGGATTTAACGATTTTGTTATATTTTAGAAGTTTCTATTTTGTTTTAAATCTAGTAACTCCATGAATTAAAATACAGAAGAATGTACTTTATAAACGGCTGAAAATACTCCATATGAAAAGCATCCCAATACATATAAAATGCTAAGGAGAGAAAGAGGGGATTGAATACAACAAAGGCCAAGATCAGACCGTCCAATTTGAAGTCAAAGAAACGTGTGCCTATAGCTGGCTTGATTCCAAATCAAACGGGGTACAAAATACCACTTCAATAACTCATATTCCTCTTGGCATACATTAGTTTATTCTGAATTATAAGCAAAGGAACCGATGTAACATTACGCTTCCTGTATTTTGGAAGTCAGCCCGTGGAATAATAGTTTGAGAACAAACAAACAAGATTCTGTTAGCAAAAGCTACTATAAAAGCTTACAACAGGAACCCCAATCCGGTAAAGCATACGTAAAGCA
This sequence comes from Ectobius pallidus, assembly GCA_964059195.1. Lineage (NCBI taxonomy): Eukaryota > Metazoa > Arthropoda > Insecta > Blattodea > Ectobiidae > Ectobius > Ectobius pallidus. The sequence continues at coordinate 128,525,736 of CAXKWD010000008.1, forward strand.
CAAGTCTTTGTTTTGTCCAATTACACTATTATGCACTTATTACATTATACGCGTATTATCCATTATGATACAGGATTTATTACAATAATGCTGTGTTATAGATTAATATCGCACACGGCAGTATCTTCAAGCTTTGAAAGCAACAATTCAAACTGCACAGCAAACGATCAGTATTTAATTTGAAGATAATTTTAATATTACGCTAAACTGAGTTCGTTTAGTGTGTTTTAATGTGCATGAATTTAAGGTTAAAACGCAAAAGCAAGTTTTGAGTTCTCTGCCATCTATCGCAAAAGCAAGTTTTGAGTTCTCTGCCATCTATCGCAAAAGACGAGAGCTTACAAACAGCTGAACGCAGAGGTCAAAGTTAGACATTTAATTATGGTCGAACAAACACAGTCGTTAATAAACTTGCCTATGCTGGTAACTAAGACACTCGTATGAAAATGATGACACATAGCCTATTTAATAACTTACATGCCATTATAGGCTCATTGCATAACACAAAACATAATTTATTCTTCTATAATAATAAAATAATAAACAGAGTAACCATGCTCAAAAACTGAAACAAGGTGATTCAATCAGAATCGTTAAAATCAGAACATGACCGAGACATGTAATCAGGGCCGTAGCAAGGTCCTTCTGCGCCCTTGGTGAGTTTGACAAATCTGCGCCCTCCAATCCTGGGGGGTCTGAACAATTTTTTAAAATTTCTGTAAAATTGTTTATTATTTTAATATAAAAACACTGTTATTATCAAAGAAAACCTAAACCTCAATTTGAAAATGAAGTGTTGGACTTTCAAGGTACTAAAACCTTATTTTCAGACGATTGAACTACTTAAAAAAGAATTAAATAAAAATCTAGCAGCAAAAGTAAATTACATAATAGGCCTGAGGCCTACTAAAATGTTTAACACATTAGTATACTGTAGGTAAAAGTATTTTTTTCGAATAGTTGAACCACTTTCATCTCAATAATAACGTACATTTTAATTTTTATTGTTATATCATTCCATACTCTTCATGACTTATGTTATACTCTGTCAATAAAAGAGTGTTAATTAAAGAACGTTGCACGACTGCTTTTTGTTTGTAGACAATCGGCATAATACTACAGATAGTTCACGTGCAGTAATTTTTAATAACCTGAAAGATTTCTTCCATTAACATGGAATTTTTATTGCTTGATAAATTGCACCAGTCTAAAAAAAAAGCGGGATTTTTCATGGTTAATTCTGCGCCCTCTCTGTAGGCCTACCTGCGCCCTTGGCGGGGGCCCACCTCGCCAACTCCTAGCTACGGCCCTGCATGTAAAAAGTTCCTCCTGCTACAGGAGGGCATTTTCGCTAGACATAACAGAGATTTCACCCATAAATGTCAGTATTAAAATAAAACTAGTTGGTACTTTAAGCAATCAATTGATATTTTGCAACTGAGTATGCTTTCCCTGAAGCCAATATTAGGCCTATGTTTGCTAGTTTTCTCTCTACGGCCATTATACGAACGATTATTCAACTTTTACGTACGACCATTATTCATAGGAAAAACGGAATTCCCCCATTAATTTCGTTTGGCGTAGAATCGGGTCAGTAGAGACAATGCCGGGGCTCGTTTACAAAACGTTGCATGGGCTCTAGGGGTTTAAAAAGAAGTGTGCTTGTACTGAGAGAGCTTAAGGTCTGATAAATGACGTACTGGCACGTAACAGTGTCTTTCAAACCACAATAACTGTGAGCCATACGAACAGCTGGTTCTTTTAATTTCATTCTTCTGTTATCCCACTAGCTCCACCGCACGGAACAACTCTTCTTTTTTAACAACAAAAGACAGGGAACTCAAACACATTTGCCTGTGCGTACTTTTGTTAATAAATTTCTTTAGTATCACGAATTCAGGGAAGGAAAACAAGTGATCCAAAAGAAATGTGTTTGAATAAAAATATAACTCTGTGTGTTTGTTCCTTGGCCTTCTATTTATTTCCTCTACCCTCAAAGTGTTGGATTCCCCCCTTAAATTCGATGTTGAGTTTTCAGCGTTAGACTAATACACATTCTGCAGTCCACTGAATCCGAAAATAAAATTAATTGCTAGAAACATGCCTTGCCTGTGTCTGTAAGGATGTGTGTGTGTGTGACTCTGTGAACAACGTAGCTTGAAAATAAGATTTTATATTGGGTTATATACCATTTTATACGAAGAAATTTTACCTTTTCGCGAATTTTTCAAAAACAGCTCTAATGACATTCTTTAAAATGCATGCACTAATTACCTGTAGTAAGACCAAAACTTTAATTTGGAAAAAAAAAATTATCTTAAAGGTAATTATAATTTATAAACGGTATTTTGGCGTTTTGTTAAAGAAATCAAAAGAAATAACACAAAATTACTTCAAAAACGTCAAGTTTCAGCATAGGATACAAAAAATTAATGAAACGTATTTTAACTGATTTTATCTTATTGGCAGGATTGTCAACTAGGCTTAAGCTTCGTTTTGAGAACAAAATAAAATTTCATTTAAAAAAAAAATTACAACTCTACTGAGCTCCTAAAGAAACGTTTTCAACATTTTATAATAATAGTAATTATTTTTATTATTAATATAATTATAATAACCACAATAATAAACACAAATAGCCTACCGGCTGTAGACATAGTTCAAGGGCCTTTTTTTAGTGTGCATCCTTTTAACGTCACAGAACGTTAAATGCATTTTCATTTCCAGTCTTGAAATACTATATATAAATTTAACTGATACAGTTAAAACGTAGGCCTATTTACATAGTTATAATTGACGGCTAACGGGATGTATACCATCAGAAGTTCTTCAGTGATATCGATAGTTGAAATTATGCAGGCATATTCACAGACTATTTTTATAAAACAGGAATGTTGTGAAAACCAAAAAAATTGCAGTTTACTTTCAATGTTTAACCTTCTTGCTGGTCACGCGGCACGGCGAAGGGAAGTGAAAGTATTCGAAGCTCACCTCTTTGAGCCCAGGGTCTTCTGTGTGTCAACAGCAGTTTGCATCAGGAAACCCTGCATATGGAACTGAGGGAACCTATCCCCTCCGTCCAATTAATCATCCACTTCGAAGCAAATCGATATCACTGATTCTAGTGTTCCCTATATGGGACCGGTTAGTCCTGCACAACATGCCTACTAATGCATGCAACCACTTCCCCGAACAGGGCATGATACAGCAATGCTTTCAACAAGACAACTACTTACAGGGAAAAAAAAATTGATATGAAACATATAACTTCCTGTGATCAAATAAACGTTTTGCCTCTTTGCACAATATATTATGTACGAAATTCTCTACATGTAAATTGGTTGTAAAAATGAAGAGAATTTCGTTACCACTTCGCTTCGCATCCCCGAAGGATACACAACCAAAATAAATTTTATTAACTTTCTTTACTTTAAGCATGTCCAATACATTTATCTCCACAATCTGATTAGAACAAGAGGCCACATTGTAATGAGCGCTTATTCAGAGTGGGTTGCTTATAACTACCCTTCCGAGAATGTTTTTGTACAATTGTTTCAAATAAAAGTTTTAACTCTTGGTATAAGCTACTCGTGTACGCAATTTCAACAAAATTGTAAAAGCCGTTTTCGAGGAAATAGCGAAAAACGAAATTTTCTACATGAAAAGCGGCATTAAAATAAGAGAAAATCGTCGCCAATCTTCACGTCACATCACCAGAAGACACCTAACTAAATACAAATTTTATTTTCATACGATTTTCGTTTTAGATCGTCTGTTCACAGACACATACACAAACTCTGAAATAGTATTTTGGATTCAGGGGAGCTCAGAATGTGTAATAATGTTGAAAACTCAACTTCGAATTTCGAGATTGAACCCAATTCTTCCTCCACCTATCTGTAAAGGTGGGCCATAATTAGATGGTGACGAAAACTTATAAATTCCGGGGTGCGCGGGCAAAGAGAGTTAAGTCCACTTTCTTGGTACTGAGAATTAGAGCGACTTAACACACTATACCAGCCCAACACAGCTTTAGAGATGGATAAACCCATGAGGCACACATCCATAACTAACGTACACTATTGAATATGACTTACTGGACTTACACAAATGTAGAGAACATTTTTATCTATCTGGACATATCTGAATTTTTTAGGATAGTGGACTTAACTCTCTTTGCCCGCGCACCTGCGAATTATTGTTGAGCATCTTGAAAAACAGAACAATTGAACTGAAAACTGTATCGAATTCTGAACCGATACTGTAACTTAAAAATTAGCTGATTTTCTATATAGGCACGGATATTCTGGCTTAGGCAAAGTGTTTTTTTTTCTGACAGTGCAGTGTGACCTGAAGAGAAATCAATTGGCAGTGGGTAAATAGTCACTCCTTGAAGCCGTCTCATTGGATTTCCCGAAGCACTGAATCAAAACCTTAATGCAGCTAATGGGAAAGAAGACAAAATAAATTAAAACAAAAAACCTTAACAGCAGCGAATAGAGACAAAAGCAAGGCAGCTCAAAGAAAGCCGAGAAAAGTATTCCTGAGATACCGCAGTGCTTTAATTCAAGGATTTCTACGCTAAAAAAAAAGAGCACGACAGAAAGAAAATCTCTGCAAGTCTAAACCAATAAAACGCCACCCTAAGTGAAACAATAACACCAGAAACAAAGCAGCGTTCTGGTGTGAGGAAGCTTCCAATCGATTTCCAATTACTTAGAAAATCCTTCCAAGCAAGAGGCAAAAAAACTCTAAATTACATCTCCTGAATGACACACTTCAAATAAAGCAATTATGAATCTGAACATCGAAGGTGCCATGATCTCGGGAATTTAATCCTGTTATAGGTGTAGGCCTAATTTTATTCTAAGGTTAAACTGACGTACAAAGCTGCCAGGATGTGGAACGATAGGCTAAACTAGCGTTTACTGAAGGACATTGGGAAAGATGATGCAAAGAATAGATTAATTCATTCTCGGGCTTGCACTCAGATCAATGCGATTTTTTCTAAGCTTTCAGGTAATCATTACTAGAGAATTTCTCGATGAAATGTATGACGAACAAAATATTACCATACATAGTATTAACCATTTCATTGCTACTGTCGTATAAATTGAATAAAAGTAGATATACGTAAGATCAATGAGTATTACTTTATGTCCAATGTGAAGATTTTTATCCATGTACATATTATCGTACATATAATACGATACTCAACTGAAATTTTTCATAATGATTTAAATCTTGTAGCCCACTGATGGTTGATTGTCTTATATTAATATAAATTCAGCCCTGAAAGGATTAGGTCATGTCCTTTATCATATTACAGAAGGTGATAAAGCAAAATTCGATAACGTTTGAGTAAAGTAGTACCGGTATTATGACTGATGTTGAAAGCGTTAGTACATAAGGTTGGTCTTCATCTCGTAACTGACGTAAGTGTCCAAGAGGGAATGGAACTCAATTTTCATTGGTCTTAGGGCCCGGATTTTGATGAAATGTCATCTTTTAATTGGAACATCATGGAAGTTTCCCTCAGTGCAGATATTCTGATCACGACACCTAGAATATGAAAATGATCATTTTTAGGGTATTTTTGGTCATTTCCCCACTTTTGATATTTCAGGTCTTTTTAGAATTCAATGTCATTATTTGGTATTTTTTTTATTTTACGGTCTTTTTTAAACAAATCATATTTTTAGGTACTTTTTTTTTAAACAAAGAGTCATTTTCTTATTTTGTGTTGTTTCTCGCATTTATAGGTTTTTATCCATTTACTTACACTGAATATTATCGGAACTCTAAATAAGCATAAATAAATATATCTTGTTATTATTTTAATTTGGATACAGAAAGATAGTGTTTGCTATTTGCATTTAGCCGTATGTACCAATTAAGTAAGAAAAAGCCATGAACGTAGAATAGACACAAATTTGATGAATAAATTAGTAATTTCAAACAAATTTTTGGGTTATTTTTCTTAGTTTTCGGTGTTTTTTTATTTTATTTTTTGTTTTTGTTTTTGTTTTTGCAGTCATTTTATAGCTCATTTATTAAGTATTTTTAGGTCATCAAAATCCGGGCCCTGTTCATGACTCTTGAGATCCGTAGTGACAGAATGATCAAAAGTATGATGACAAATTCAAGTTGCTTTCGCTCTGTTATTAAATAATAAAAAATACTTCGTAAATAAAAACGATCGTTGGAATGTTATTTTACTCTTAGAAAATTTAAAATATGTCTGAAAAGCGTAGTATTGTTATTTATATCACACAAAGCAACAACATTTTGCAACAGCTATCTCACAGCTTTTCCCTATGGGTGTGCTTCCGGATAAGCTCTCAAGACCTATATACCTCGTATCCTAGATCGATTCAATCTATGCATAAATATAATTGAACGGAGGAGCGGGCAACCAAGTCCCAATGCAGTCATAATACATTCACTGAGCTCCGGTCGATACCACACCAGTTGAATAGAAAAATGGAACATAAGTTTAATAACTAGGGGAAACATTTGCGCTCGTTTAAGATACGCGAACGCTTTAAACGGTAGAATGTTTCCTATAGAATTCATGAAATATTTACAACCTACAGAAATCTTGTATAACGTACAATTGGACAGATAAAATTGAATTCTATTCGAATGGAAATAAAATTGAAAATTTGCATGGTATTACAATAGGAAGATGTCATTTTTAAAATGCGCTTTCCAGAAAGTATAACTTATTTAAGATAACCACCCTATCAGTCTAGAACATGAACTGATTGTTAAAATGTATTCTTAAAAAGAGTATTTATATTATACTACCTCTTCCAACAAGATATTTTTGAAACATATTTAAGGAAAAAAAGCTTTAGGAAATTCTGGACGAACAATAATAATAGCAATAAGAAGAAGAAAAAAAAGAGTAAGGAATCGATGTAATGCGACCCAAGCCGCCCGGGCCTTACAGGGCCGCGACCTGTCAGGGGAGGAATTATCTCTGGATCACATACATACTTTTTTGACCAGACAAGGACATGGAGGGCCTCCCCGGATGAGTGATCAGCCCAATGCCGGGGCCACCTCCAAGACAATACGAACACATAGAACGAGACACACCATTCACACACACACACTCATTCCAAACAAGGCGAGGATGGGATGAAGATGATAATGACGGCCAGATGATATCCGGGGACCACAAGGGCCTAAAATTGCCAGACATTCGTCTCACAGGTGAGGAAAAACCCCGGAAAAAACCTCACCTAGTAACCTGTCCCGACCAGGATTTGAACTAGAGCCTGCTGCTTGAGAACGCATCCCCTACTCCACAGCGGTAGACTAGGACTAAATTCAAATTATAAAAATAACATGTTACCAGGGCCGTAGCAAGGTCCTTCTGCGCCCTTGGCGAGTCTGACAAATCTGCGCCCTGAACAATTTTGTTTTAAATTTCTGTAAAATTGTTTATTATTTTAATATAGAAAACAAGTTCATTTTCAAATTGAGGTTTAGGTTTTCTTTGATAATAACAAAGTGTTGGACTTTGAAGGTACTAAAACCTTATTTTGAGACGATTGAACTACTTAAAAAATATTAATTCATAAAATATAGAATTTTTATTGCTTGATAAATTGCCTAAAAAAGGTGGTATTTTTCATGGTTACTTTTGCGCCCTCTTTATACCTGCACCCTTGGCGGGGGCCCATCTCGACACCGCCTAGCTACGGCCCTGCATGTTACTACTTATTAGGCCTATTTCTCTTATTTATAACTGAACAAAGTAATAGTAACGACTGTTTAGCTCATGAATCAATGAAAAAATCCAGAATTAAGATGTGTAACAATGTGAATTTACATAAAAACAATTGCACGTAGGTCCAATAAAATTAAACAACATGTTTAACCTATGCGGGTTTATCTTGAAGCTTGACCTACGTTCAACTATATCCAACGCTAGTTGTTCAACCATATTAAATTGGGAAAGGACAATATGAACTTCCGAGGGCTGTAGTGTCTATACTCCGCAGGAGTATTATATGAACCCAATTCAGCTTCAGAGTATCTCCACACGTGCGGTAGCGTAAGCCTCATCATGCACACCCCGGGGACTGATGCAATTTCCCAACTACGTAACACAAATTTCTGTTCGCATAATGAAGTAGTCTTTAGTACTGAAATATCCATGAATTCCTCCTCATTCAGAATTATTCCCTGCAGTAACTTCGGCTGCAACTAAATGAAATTGTTCAGGACCGAATCTCTTCCTGTGTAGTTGCATTTGTACTTTTAAGATCTCCTATTAAAAATAGTGACCGGAAGCAGGAATAATTATATAGATATGTAAATTTGTTTGTATTATGATTAGAACATACAACTTGTCACAACCTTAAATTAAGTCATGCGGTTTAATAAAAAGAAAGGTACAGAATTTGGAATAAACTGATCATTTAAGAATGTCGAGAGAACGATTAATATTGAACTTTATACACATAAGGTAATAAAAGGGCTTTAGAATAAATTAATTCTATTTCTAATAAAAATTGAGATAACATGTTTCACGATGTATGGGATCCGAAAAAAAAAGGTTTTGAAATTATTTTTGTCTACCAGTCCGTTGTAGAAGATATATGAAAAGCTAGAACAGTAGGAACAATTAAAAATGCCTTTTTTTATGATTTTTTTTTTTTTAAGTTGAAAGGTATAGAAATAGAAACGAAATAAGCATGACTTTTAATGCACAATATCAAAACACATCTCTGTTTAATTGAATATCAGTGAAGAATACCTTTCAGAACAATAGAAAAAGATTCACACGAATAAATTACCATTTACTGGCAAACCCAACGATCCTAAACACGCGATATGACCTACGAGCAGTTAAAGAGTGCAAAATAATAATAATAATAATAATAACAATAATAATAGTAGTAATAATAAATAACAGGAGATTCAAATATAGATCGCGATATTTTTCTGAACAAATCTGAATTCTAAAAAATCAAAAGTAGGCATAGGCCTATTTGGAATTTTTTGTGCGACGGAGGAAAATAATGACACCCCCACTTAAAAAAACGATTAAAGTGGGCCCAAGTCATATAATATTGACTTTGCCAGTCTTTTGACAGCCTGTGCACTATCCTTCCTGATTTACTTATTTTTACCTCGAAATTTAAACGGATAACCTGACCATTATTATACATTCATTCAGTTAATATATGCATGCTGTAAGGAGAATAAATCAATAATTCGGCAAGATCCCTAAATATATTTAAACCTGGAGGATATGGTACCTACCGGTTTCTTTCGTCAACCTAAAAACCTCAATACAAATCTTAACAAGTAACCTATGTGATAAAGTGTGTGCAACATATTTTGCACAATTTATTCACACAGGAGACATAATTAAATATATTTGACATTTAAATAAGCCGTTTTTGCTCAACTACTGTAGTATTTAGCTGTAGCGGCGAGTGTTCATATTCGTCCCGCTGTTTCACATGCATGTAAAGACAGCTTTAGTCTTAAATTAAAGGGAACAAGTGCGTGCAGCATCTAGACTTGCATGTTACCGCTACGTATACATAAAGTAGATCACAGATTGAGGGAACTGACTTCATGAGCTCTTTTCGGAAGCCAAATACCATGGTCAATGTTTATGAAAATGAATTAGGGTCCTAATGTTATACGTATATCTGATTTATGCCAGTAATTTGTCTCTACACTTACTACAATGTTTCCGTTTCGAATTACGTATAAATGAAGAAGGAATGTGATAAAATGATGGTTAGAATTACAAAAAGACTCAAGGAATTTTTAAAAACATGTTTATATATAAGGATATAAAGCGAAGCATTTAAATATTTGGGAAAATAGGAGAGTCGGAAATAGAAATCTTATAATTAGAAAACTTTTCCAGAAATATTTTAGGAAAAATTCCAGCAACGAAAAGAGAACGAACAAAGTACATTTTTAACTGATATTCAGATTTGAAGATTACGATACCAAGTAAAATATTTTTTTGCGGGATTTTGTGTGTGTGTGTGAATTGTATCGAGCAAAATTATGACAACGAATTAGGCAATTGCCTTTGCGACTGGTAAAACCATGAAAACCCCCAAGTCAAATTGCCCGGCCTCGGGATTTAAATCCGAGACTTCACTAAAGCGAGTCCCAGATGCTACCGCAACGGCTATCTCGCACAGTTGTAAACCTTAATTAACTGTATGTTTATTTTTAATGTTTGGCTCGCTATATTTTCTTGTAACTTTTGATAAAAAAAAAATTTGACATCATAGTAAAGAGAAACAGAAAAGCTACTGGCTTTACCTCTATTAGGTAAAATAAATAATAATAATAATAATAATAGTAATAAGTTAATAATAATATCATTAAACTATTATTATTATTATAAGAACACTCAATGTAATTCAAAATTAAATTATAGCGTCTATAGCATCTGTTGTACATGTTTTTTTTCCCATTAAGACTGTGAACATCGTGAAAATCTTTAAAATTTGTTCAGCCTGTATCTTATTTATTTAGTTTTCAACTTTTTACAAATTTCCGGTCAACTATCGCAAAGACTACGTCGATTCTAAACCACTGACGCAAGCTTGTACAACCCTTGTATACCCCTTCAAATTAAACAAACAAGTTTTACGGATATTTACATAAAAGAGAAAACTTAGCTGCAGCCTTTTGTCTCCCAATATGAATATGTTAATGTCGCTCCATTTTTATAAATGGCGGTAATTTTTTTGAAAGGAAAGAAAATGTAGCTTACTTAATTCCCAGAAAGGACTTCACTTAGAGGCACAGCCTAAAAACTTCACTGGCATATGAAGTTCATATTTCATGCAGCATGGAATATAATGAAGAAATGGATGAGAATATTATAATGAAAAGAGAGATACAATGGACCCGCAGTTTTACCAGTCTTGAACATGTGTATGTTCATATACTGAAGTGCAGAAGACGAGAACTGAAATTCAGGTGGCTTATAGAGAACAGAAAATTAACGGGTTCAAATGTAAGATACTTTTAATCAGTGATGGGAAGTAATTGAGTAAAAGTAATCGGATTACAGTAACAATTCCTTTTTTGGTCCCATTTACTTGTAATCAGTACCGGTACTTTAAAAAAAAAAAAATTTTTACTTGTAATTTACTTCTGGAAATAAAATTGTAATTTTTACAATTTAGTAGTCGTTAGTATTAGTATCATTTTCGCTTGCTATATCGTCATCATTACTGTTTTTGCAACTAATATCTAAATTAGTTATTATTAATAAAAAGTTACTCAATGTTTCCGAAAAAATTCTCATTGGATTTTTTTGTATTTTTTTTTTTGTTCATTAATAGTAATTTGGGCTTGTACTCAAAACAAACCATAAACAAGGAATTTTTAGATAGGCTACTGTCATTTTCTAAAGTAATTGTAAATGTAACTGTAATTTTACTGATTTCTTTTTGAAAAAGTAATTTGTAATAATTAAGTAAAATGTTTCTCAGGTAATTGTAATTCAGCCCAATTCCTTTCTTTTTGTATTTTTCCCATCACTGCTTTTAAGTCACTATTGCAAAACGCTTTCTCTTTGGGAGCTTCTTAACGTTTTTCAAATGTGAACAAAAATTCCTGTTGTAAATGGAATACCCTAAGCATCATAAATGCAAAATTTCAAATCAAAAGGACTTGATGGGGCTGAAGTACAAAAATGTAAATTATGCATGGTTTATTAGTTATTACTAGGGTTCGGATGTTTATGACATGTCATATTTTTATCCTGAACTCCATTCTCGTCGCAAACAAAAATTAAACACAAATTGCTCGCTCGTTATCCTAATCGGACAGTTTTTATTTTGAACACATAAAGTCATATTTTGTTATTTTTGTAGTCTTGGTCATATTTTCACAATATTAGTAATTTAACGTCATATTTCAGTTATAAATTCGGTAAAAGAGCACAGCAATTATACAGTGCATGTGGGCTACTACATGGTCGAGTTAAATTTGAAATTTACTTAGTTAATTTAATGTTTATGTCAAATTAAAAGAAACTTAACATTTAAAATTAATGCAATTGTTCATATTTTACAGGGACACGCAGAGACTACAAAATATGAGTATTTGGAGCTGATGAAGCGAGCAAACAGGAGAAAATTCTTTAAAAATAAAAGTTCTTTACAACTAAAGCTGTAAAAAAATTTTAAAAGAAGTCATTGTCTGACTGATGTGATGTAAGAATTTAGTGTCTTTAAAAGCTTTAAATTGGAATATATATTTATACGTTACTTTAATTAGGCCATATTTAGGATTTTTGGGTTAAATTTAATCATTTTTAAGGGCATATTTTCACTCATATTTCCCACTTTTTTAGGCCATAAACATCCGAACCCTAGTTATTACTATTATCACAATTATTATTATAATTACACTAATTATTGTTACAATTATAATTATTATTAAGATCTAGACGTAGGTGGGAGGTCAATATTAGGATAGATTTAAGAGAAGTAGGATTTGAGAGGGATGGTTGGATGGAGTTAGCACAGAATAGGGTTGTATGGCGGACTCAGGTAAGCGCAGCAATGAATCTACGGGTTCCATAAAATAGATATTCCTTTAGCTTGCTTAGGAATTGTCTATTGCCATTAAGTAAGTAAGGAAGTAAGTAAGTAAGTAAGTAAGTAAGTATTATTAGGTTAGATTTATTCTTATGTTCTAAAACATATTTTAGAGAACTTTATAAGATCACAGATACTGTACGTCAGTATTGCCGTTCAACAAATTAAGTTTCAGTATTACTGTACATGACGATAAAATGCGAAGTTAGCAGAGTGGCATTCACGGCACATATGCGATTGTCCATTGTTTCCTTTTCATCTCGTCTCATGTTGCAACAAATTGCAAGTCTCCATCACAGGTAAGGAATTCCGAACCAGTACGGGTTGGATATGATCTCTACCTATAACAATTCAAGGGCATTCTCCTTACAGCATTCACTAACTATATGATTCACAAACCACACTGTGAACAAGCTTCTGTACTTACTCATTAAGCATGTGTTAAACACGCTGAAAAGGGCATTCTTACTGAATAGACTTAGACCAATTAAAATGTTGTAATTATAATTACTAGGGCAAGGCAGTTGATGATTTTGCAACTTTTTATATGAAAGTTGAAACATACTTGCATATATGCAAAGGTGTATAAGGAAATAATTGATTAAATAAGGGCAAATGTTTTGGCATTTTTATTTTTCATTTTTCGTCATTTTCAGGAGATAGGTCATTTTTGGGCATTTTTAGGTTATTTAGTCGTTTTAAATAAAGTGTTATATTACATTATGTGTGAATTGTTCATTATTATTTCTGTTTTTAATGCTTGTCTATTAATGTTGTTTATTATAAGCAAATAATGTCCGCGGGAAATAATGCAGACTTGCAGCATAATTGAAAGGAATGTGCAGTTTGAACTCAACTACATTTCCAAGAAAACACGGGATAAGCAGCGCCTGCATAATGTTACTCGTTTTCAGGTATATCAGAAGGACTTTCAATGTGTCATTTATTTGTGTATAAGAGTTGAGTGAGGTATTTGCTAAGGGCGATTTGATGAGCATGCCAGTTCAGAAATAATTTTTTCGCAAAGGGTGTCGAAGTAATACTAATTTACTTACTTCGCTAGTAACAAAATAAGTGTTTTATTTTGTAAATTTAAATGTAACACTCTGCCATCTATTGCTCTCTAAAATCAACTCATTACTTCTCAAAAACTAATTAAAAGTAATAATTTATAATTTACTGGTCATTTATTTTAAATTTTGGATGTTTTTACTAGTTTTAGGGCATAAATGCATTTTTTATTTTTCATTTTGTTACTATTTAAGGTCATTTAACACCTTGCCCTAATAATTATTATGTGATTTCACCGCTATTATATTTTGTAGCCTACATAAAACTGCTGTATTTTATAAATTAATGCATTAACATACACTAATTATTATTAGCTTGTAAATAATATGTACAGTATGTAGATACTTGTCGACTAATAACGTATGATAGGTTAAATACTAGACTACACTATAAAAAAACCAATTGGAGAGAGAAACTAATGGTCGCAAAATAACCGATAACACAAAGTGAATATTTGTTATAGGCCTACAGTAAATATCTGTTATTACTGCTACTTAGCCTGTAATCTTCACCAGAGAGCCGGAATTTTGTACCTTAGGAGTTCTGTAAATCCGTAGACATGAAGCTGTCGCATGGGACTGATTAGGCATCGAACATAGGACTTGGAATAAAAAGCGAGCATCTTGCCTATTTTTGCACACAGACCATGTTTGAAAAGTGAATAATCATATATTTTGTTCTTGACCGCGTTACTGTAATCAGACATTCATTTTGGATTTCAGGAATGCCATTGTAAGTGGTTTTTTAAGTCGAATAAAAGTAGATTTCATTAATTATTATAGCCTATCTGTAAGTGGTAATTTAAGATAGCCTACTATCTACAGAGTATAAGGGAACTCAAATTCAAGTAAGAAATAGTGAACAGACAAATAATATGCATGAGAGATAGCTTGAGGAAGTCCACTAGTTGACTATTTATTAATGTGAAACTATGCAAATAATAGACTAACATTGTTTTCAAAAACTGTACCAATATGAAATCTGACTAGGTCGTTTTATAATTGTGCACCAAAATGAGTTCAAAGTGCGATTGCTTTGTCAGAGTTCATTTATCACTGTTAACCGATGTAGGCCTACTTCCTACAAGATTTACTTCTTCGTGTCGTCTTAAGTAGATCGTCAAAGGTATTATAATTTAAAGGATTGATACAACAGAACATCTCGCCACAGTTGGGAGTGCAAAGTACGAATTATTTCCTTTTCATTTCCGATGAGGTCGGAAATTCATTAAAAACTTTGCCAGCTCGCCAAGTCCCATCTGAATAAGAAGAATTTCATTTGTTGCGAGTTCCATTAAGACTGGAAGTAAAAGTCGCTACAACTTGGTCACTTTGTACTCGCTAAACTTCAATATCCTGCCTTTTAATTACTTGCACAATCCAGATGGATCCAATTTGTATTTTTTTAAAAGGACTTTCTTCTATCTCAGCGAAACAATAAAACTTCTGTAAAATCTGAACTTCCTTTTAGTTCATTTCGTTATATTAAATCTGTAAAACGTGAATAGAAACGGAATCCTTGGTATGAAGAATGGAGAAGGTCACATACGTTAAGGTATTTTCAATATTAGGAGTCTCAATTTTTCTGTATATGTTATACAGCTACATGTTACGACATTTTTCAAGAAAAAAGTTTTGTATTTGTTTATAAAAATTATTTTGTTGTAAATTTTGACTAAAAATTCAAAATATGATTACTCCAAAACTATTTAAGATGCAAACACCAATTTTCCACTGTTTTGTAGACAAAAGAATTCTTTAGTGCCTGACATTTTTTTTATTACTTAAGAGTTCAAATTGTTAGATTGATTAATGTAAATTGTAATTTTTTTTATTCACATCATTATAAACAAAATTCTATAACACAACAGAATATTCGTATATCAAAAATTACTCCAAGTCAAGCTCTAGAAAAGATTTCAAGCTTCAAAATGACAACAAAATCACCTTGATATGTTAATTTATAATAAACACAATAATGTTTGAAAAATTTAATACCTTGCGATTTACTACTTACGGGAAATTGAAGTTGAAAGTTGCGATTTGCTAAGACCTCCTGTATCATATCTTTAGAACAGGGCTGTATCTCAGGATGAAATTACAGAGAAAAGAATTGTGTATCCATCTAAGCTATTTTCTTAAATGTCATTTTTATCATTTTTCAGATTATAGGGGTGTACAACTAACTTAATTCACAACTTACATCTAAATTAACATGAATAACCATAACCTATTAGACACTCTCAATGAGTCGGTTAAAGACAATTCATCGGAAGATGCATCGAAGTTTGTATTTAAAGCAGAGTAGACTAACTCTAAATTTAAATTCACGCAAGGGGCCCGGGTTCGATCCCTGCTCTGGACGAGTTTACAAGCGGAGTTTTCCTCACCTGTGAGACGAATTTCGGGAAAAGTTAGGCCCCTTAAGGTACTCGGATATAATCTAACCATCATTATCACCTTCGTCCTATCACCTTAATCCTATTATCCTGTCCACGCCTTGTTGAGAGTGAATGTGTGTCCCTAAGTTTGAAGGAATACTATGACCTGTCTTGTTCCAGCATTCAATTTACTTTCTGCAGTATCCCCATTTTCTCCTGATATTTTCTCAATATTTATGTATAGCCTTTCGATGTACAAGCGGCTACTACACTCAAATATTTTTTCTTTCTTCTTCAGTTCACGTTATTAACTCATTTCACGAGATGGAAATTTCAACCTTAAGGGATGACAGAAATTATTGTTTAATCATTTTGGTTAAAAAAATATTATTTTTGGAATTTTAACTTAAAAAATCTAGCGTATCGGCACCCTAAACCGTAACTCTAAAATGTTATGGCGATTGGACGCATTTGAGCAGGTGCTGTTGACGCAATTTTCAAAGTGATGCACGAAGTAAAGTAAAGTAAAGTAAAGAAAATAAAAAAGAAAAAAGCTCCCTGTGCTTTAAGCTGCAAGTCCACTTTAATGCGCAGCTTGTTGTCTCAAGTGTTCATTTTCAAGAAAATTATAAATAATGTAAAAAATCATCCGTAAGTTTGTAAAGAAAGCATGGGAATGCCACATATGACATTCACGTACATGTGCTGGAGTAGATTGATTTCAATATTTATTTGTAAAGAAATAAATTAAATTACAGTAATTATCTCGGAAACAAATTGTGATATTAAACCGAAATTTTAAACGGTAATTTCTTTACCAGGTTTTAATTAAACGTGCAAAACTATAAGTACCTAGCACAAATAATTTAGAATATAATCAACACTTCGGTAATCCCTTAAGGGGGGACATACAGCTTTCGATGCTGAAAAATTGGTGAAGTTTCATTTTCTTTTTCTCAGCAATGAATTGTTCTATAACCTTGCAATCTGGCATGCTTTATATTGACTAGTTTTACAATTGCAAACTATTTTCAGAATTAATTTAACTACTATGGTTAATGGCTAATTATCATTACAAAATGGCAGCCAAATTTTGTGCACTGAAGTGCCGTTTCCCTGATAATTTTCATAAATACCAATATTTCTGAGTGATTCTTGTTTCTATCTATTTGTAAATATCATGTGAACATGATAGAATTTTTGGATTATCTGCAGTATAAATATTTTTTTAGAAATAATTCATCACTTGTTAATTTTTTAGAAATTTTTACATCAGAAATATTTTTTTAAAACACATTATTGAAGTTACATCAATGATCCCAGACAGTGTTGTTCAATAATATCGAATATACTTGCATGCAAAATTTCACTGCAATATGTTAATAAATGTTTGAGTTATCAGGGAAACGGCACAAAATTTGGCTGCCATTTTGTAATAAGAATTACCCATTAACTGTAAATGTTAAATTAATTCTGAATATAGTATGCAACTGTAGAACTAGCCAATGTAGAGCATGCCAGATTGCAAGGCTACAGAACAATTCACTGCTGAGAAAAAAAAAAAAAGAAACTTCACCTATTTTCCACCATCGAAAGTTATATGTCCCCCCTTAAAGAATAAGGTTTACAGGTAGTAACTTATATACATTCTTGCAGGCTGGTGCCAATCACTGATCTAAAATTACCCTACAATTGCGATGAATTCGGCATTCTCCTGTAGCACGTATATACCGCCGGAAACAATATTTTTTTAGTTCCGGTCATGTTTTCTACATTCCAATGTCAGGTCATAGTGGACGTGTTACGCAATGGTCAACCGGTTTGAATTGAAGACAGAAAAGTTTACACTCACTAAACATGTTGCAGGAGAACAGGTCGAGGAATTGAGAAGGAGAGGGAGCGAGAGAGAGACAATGACCCACGATCCTTCATTGCATTATTCTCTAGCCATCTGCTAGCTATAAATTACCACAGCATAGCTTACAGGTCGATAGTCCCCTGTGAATTTGGATTTCAAAACCCTGCAAAACCTCCAATTCACTTTCAATCCAGTAACATCCATGCATAGTCAACGGTAAGAGTTACATTCCAACACTGGGTATTTGGGAACAACTTCCCCCGATTTAGTTTCGCCACTGCATGAATTTTTATTTATTTCAGAGCTGGCAGCATTGCGTTCGGGAGTTTCGATCTCTAGTAGACTAACATGCCCCCCCCTTTCGGACGCCCATGCAGAATATCGAAATTAATTTATCAAAATTATTACATCCATAATTTAAAAAAATTATAATTTGGAAATAAATGTTTTCGTGAAAACTGTCTTTAATATTTTTAATAATAGAAACCAAATTTTAGGAGTGGCAAAATAGCCTAAAATCCAAAGTTATATGCAAATATAATGCACCGTTTATCCGCAAGAAGCTTGCATACACAGACATACAGACACGGGACAGAAATCATTCCGAAAACACTAGCCTTCTAAGCATACTGAAGCATGTTTTCCTAGTGTTATCTCCATTTGGTTCCAATAAATAAATATTATAAAAATAGAATTTTAAAAAAACTGTCATGAATATGATGTAGGGTAAGAAAAAGTAAAAAAGAACAATTAAAAATAGTATTTTTGTTTTCAGCGACCTCAAAACGTGTATTTGTGTTGAAAACGCGGAAGCGAATTGCAGGCTCGAACCCAATACTTTATCTGTAGTAGGCTACCTAATAGTACATTAAAATATTATTTACTGCTCAGAAAGATGCTCAGTAGTCCTGACGAGCCCACTATAGAAATATTGTCATTTGAAGGGCTGATGTTTCATTCGTACGCCGGTCTTCAAGGAAGTCACATCGTGCTAACTAAGGTATACGGCTACGGCTGTCATGAATGGCGGGAGAGGAATAGATGAGCTGTCTCTGTGAATACAACTCCTACCTCTCAATGCCCTTCCCCTCACACGCGTTTTATTAGTGTCAGGAAGAGAAAATTTACTAAATGCTTAGAGGAAGTAAAAAGCAGAGCAAAAAGTAGAATTTTATTTAAAATTTCTTAATGATACTTAAATTACAGAACCCTTGAAATGCTAACATTGTGTAAATTACCCATCCTTGTAAACGAGTGCAGCAAGACGTAAAGAAAATAAATGACACGTCCCTGTCTAATCTCATTTTGGGGGAACAATGTGTTGCCTGCTCACCAGAAAGTAATTACGAAAACAATATTAGATTCCAAGCGAGGCTTGTGTAGTTTGCCAAAAATTCTATTATAAACTGTGAGCGTAATAATGAGAAACGATGTTCCGGCTTTGTGTTAATCCTTATTTAATACGCTTTATCTCGAACGAAAATCCCCTAAACAGCTGAAACAGAGGGGCTAAGCCGTGTTCAACGTTATAGTAAAATCACAACCCATTTCTTGTGGCCAAGTGCATAGGATTTCCAGGAAATTAAGGGGAAAAACAACATGGAAAGATTAAATGATACAGAGCCCACCATAAAAAAAAAGTTTGTAAGTACAATCTATGTTTCAACACTGCTTGAAACTACAGTCGAGGTTTGAAAACAAAAAGCTTTGCCTATGAGGGAATTAAACATTCATAAACATCTTGGCTGCGGTTTCTGTAAATATTATACAACGGAATCTTTTGCTTTGTTGTCCATTTGTCTGTCCGTCTGCAAAGTGCGCCGTCCTTAAACTATAGGTCTACATGATAAAGCCTATCTACTTTTCCATAAATTGGTTTAATTAAAATGATGGCAAATAGGCCATATGTTGTCACTGAAAAAGTATATACCAGTAAGGGTTTTAAGGGGTAATCGCAACTCGAATTTCTAAAATAAACGTAATTGGTTTTAACTCACACTGATAAAAAGCCTTATTAAATTAGTTACTAAATAATATTTAAAATTAAAAGCGATCTTGCAAGTCGGTATGTTTACCCGGAGAACGGGCTGAAATAGTTACCCCAATGACAAGAACAGTAAGGATCAATGCGCAATGCGTAACGCAGAACTCACGCTATGATCCAAACTAGATTTTTTTTTTCCTGATAGATAGTCCATTCAGAAAATTTCAAATAGTAAAATCCTGATCCATATGTGAAAAAATTATTAAGCTCAGAAGAGGAACAAACCGGACATAACTTATATTAAAAATATTTTCACATGTACCCCTATCAATACATATAAATTGTCCTTCGCTTTAATGATTGGGAAAGTAGGTTTAAATAATACGATCTAACGTCAAATGCTGAGCGAATGAGGTGGATAGCCAATGGATGCGCTTTCCAATGGGAAATTCAGAAATAGAATAGGCCTATGTGTACAGGACGAGAAATAAACATGTATCTATCGTTCAAGATATGATCACTTTTTTAAATTAATAGAATCAGGTAAACTGATGTAACAAAGTGCCAGAATGCTTTTGTTTAATCAGTGATAACTGCAATTATGATATAAAAAAGAAGTTATTTTTGTAATCTATCTCCGGCTTAAGCTCCAGATCGATTCAAGGGCTTATGGAAGAACAAAGGTATAAAGCTTGATATTTAACCTTAATTCATACTCGTATACATTGATATAAATTCTTAAAATACGTGAACATTTCACTAATGCACTGGCAAAGAACTCCGCTTAATGTAGGCTATATTCTCTTCTGTATATAACAGTATTCACGTAGTATTCATTTCAATTTGATCAACGAAATAAACATCTGACTGCACTGAAGTCAATGATTAGTAACGCGGCATTGTAGTATAGTTACAATTTCCCATTTAAAAAGCATGTGACCATTAATTAGTCGTTACTCCGGTACCGGTCTACTAATTTGGTCCAAAATACATAGGCTTCTTGCCGTTGGGTATACCAAGTTTCGTGAAAATCCGATAAAGCGTAATTGAGTCATCGAGCGTACAGACACACGGACGGACGAACATTTTCCCGTTCCGCACACAATTTCTTCAAGTACCATTCTGACACTTAATAAAGTAATTGCAGATCAAAATGGCATCAAGCAGTAATTCAATCGAGTTTGGGGGGGGGGGGAAGATAATATGTAATGAAAAGAAAGATTTGAAATAGAAATTAAGAACTTATGAGAAGATGAAATTAAGGATGAAATGAAAGAGGAAATGCATTAGAATAATAAACCAAATATAGTGTTCGCTGCGTACGACTGCTTTCCACAGATATCTTCAGCAGAATAAGGCAGAAATCTACATCTGTAATGCTAACATGGACAATTACGGCAAAGACATCAGAACAAGTAGCATGCTAGCGGAACGAGCTCTTACTGCGTGTACCTGTTTCATATCCAAGTTAGAACACAATGCAAGCACTTGGAGACAAGTGTCGTTCTCTACAGTCAGACACCGCCTGTCATTCCAACGACGCCAGCTGTCGCTTTAATTATTATCATTACAAGAAAATAGTTTAAATGTTGACTATTCAGAAGACTGTGCAACACATAGCGACTTATGATAGCTTTCCGCAATTATGTTTATTCTATTAAGGAACTGCTGAAATATGTATTCATTCTTCCTTTATAATAATATAATAATAGGAGCCCGCAACTTCGAGCGCGTCGCTAGATGTTTTACTTAAATTATTTATGTAATAGAAGCAACTTAACATCATATTTATTACCACTGAAGTAGTTTTTACATGAATTGCATGAACTACAGACCTTATTTTTAATTACTCTGTTAGACGTAGTAAATAAATAATTCAAACGAACCTTGTGCTGCCATATGGGCATACGGATCGAAATAAACCGATTAAAATGAACCATAGATTCATGAACCTTGCCCCTACATGGAAAGCATGCATAAACTATTAAAACGAATGATTAATATTAAAAGCAAAAAATCCTGCTTCGAGGTGCATTTCATGATTAAAGTACGTCCCCAGAAAAAAAAAAAGATCCCAGATTCGGGTTCCCAGCCCAAAAAATACCCTGCATAGTTAGTTTCGTCCAAATCTCTCATTTAGGCCTGCATTCTGTCCACTTATGTGAAAAAAAATCCTAACTCTGCGAATCGTAAAGAATCAAAAATCGAAGCGATCGACAAATTCATGTTGCAAAATATCGATTTCAGCTATGCTCTTCTTACCCAGGTTGCTACGGCAGCAGTGCAAGGCCACGGTCAAATGATTTCACAGTTGAATATGGTCTACACTGAAACGCCAGCTAAAATATCATATTCGATACATAACGATTTTAAGGCAGGATTTTATTAAAACAAATAAGAAAACCGCTGAACTAAACCCTAGGGCGCAACACCTTTTACTGGATCAGGGCTTCCGTTCGACCACTGTGTGGCATAGGCCTACATCTGTTTCTCGAGTCTAACAGACAGATAGACGTTGGGGCATGTAATTAGAATGCCAAATCACACTGCTGTTAACGACAGCTTTTTTAACCGAACCCTATTTGAAGCAGTTCCATCAGTGGTCTCATGAGGCTGAGAGCATCTCGTTTCCACAGATCCCTATCTCATAAAAATCCGAGGAGGATCATGGAATCGAACCCAGAGCTCCAGACTGGAAGTTATCAGTACTAACCTCTATATCAGGAAAGTGATTTCGTAAACGGATTTAATAGTCCTGAATCGAAAATCACGCTGTGTTTAGCGTCAGCAGATTACTGCATTTTGGTTCCATGAAAGGAAGAAAATATCAGATTAACGTTACTTAATAAGGAAAATCTGTAAATTTTACCAGTTCTTTATGAGAAACATTTAGAATTCTGATTTGATTTTATTCGCTCCTGAAGTATATTGCCGCCCCATAAACAATACCCGATACCTATTCAGGGCTGAGGATGGTCTAGCCTATGTCGAAATGCCTCACCAGAAAAAGATAGGTCTACAAAAGAAGGAGGATATTTTTTTATTTTTATCTATAAGAATCTTTTGTTGTACTTTTATGTTTCTTTTACGTATTAACTTATTTCAGTTTTATTGTATTGACTTTATATTTTGTGTTCACAATTTTTTAGCCAATGACTACATAATGTATAATAATGGAATATAACACGTAATGTAAAGTATTTTAACATTTTCTATATACAGTATAAGATAAAACTTTGTATAAGGTTCCAAATTTCAATACATTTTAATATTACTACCTCTAAGGAAGTCAAGTTCATTAATGCTGATACTGTAAAGTTTTCACACTTTGTGAATATATATGCAATGTTATCTGTACCATCTTATTTCGGTATAGTTTGTACACATTGGATATTACGAATTACGTGCGTGAATTATTAATAATTTATTTTATTTTTATATTTTTGTATTTATTTTTATGCCAGCCTTACTATTTCACTTCATATAGGACATAGTTTTAAAATATGATTTCACTCTTTTATCTAGCTGTGATATTTCAAAATAATGGTTCGGTGGAATCATAGGCTATATGGCCTTATTTTGTCAAACTTTACGGCTATTTTATTATTATTAAAAATTTTATTTGTAAATTAAATAGTAAATACATGTAAGCAATAACCTGCATACTGTTTTGTAATGACTGGTTTGCTAAGGAGTTTTGTGTTATAAAAGTAGCTGTGCACAGAACTGCGGTGCGGTGCGGTGGGGTCGCTGCGGAGCTAAGGATATTATTTTACGCGCGGCGGAGTGTGAAATCAGACCTTGAAATTACCTTTATCAAATCCTGCTGCTTAAATTTACATTCTCATCCGAGTGAAAACTTGGTAAGCCTCCTTGTTCTTTGCATATATGCGTTCAATATAAGGCTTGCTTACGTTCTTATAACTAAAATTAATAAGAAAACCTTGGCTGGGACATCACAGAAAAAGGGTAACTTGCAAATAACATTAGTCCTATTTTTGAAAGACAGGATATTTCAAACATGTTAATAAATGGTTGCCTATAAGTAAACTTTATTTTCACAATGTTAATTTCTTTTGCTCATTAGTAGAAATGATTACACTGTACAACATGAAAAATGTCCTTTAGATGAAAATATGTGTATCTTGTAACATATTTTTGGCTGAAAATAACGAATCTGTAATTTTCTTTTTTACCACGCACCATTTTCCAAAATTCCACATTTTTGCTTTTTACGTAAATATGATAAGTGTGTCCCCTATAAAAAAAAACCGTAAGTGATGGACCATTTTGGTTTTGATACATGAATCAAGAACCTTCTGTTTATACAGAATCACAGACTTTCATATAAAGGACAGAAAAGAGTTCAAATTTTTTGTCACTGTACAACATGGATAATGTCCTTCACATGAAAATATGTGTTTCTTGTATATTTTTGGCTGAAAATAACGAATCCGTAATTATGTTTTGTTTACCACGCACCATTTCCCCCAAAATCTACATTTTGGCTTTTTACGTAAATATGAGAAGTGTCTCCTACAAAAACGGTATGTGATGGACCATTTTGGTTTTGATATATGAATCAAGTACCTTTTGTTTATACAGAACCACACAGTTTCATATAAAGGACAGAAAAAAGTTCAAATTTGCTGTACAGCGATTTCTTAGTCATCAGTTTGGATGACTTTGAAGAAACCAAAAAATTACATTGTCCATACTGATTGTAGTGCAACTTGTGTGAATGTAACACATGATAGTTTTTCGTGGTTTTTCTTTATTGTTCAGTAACGTGTATTTTGATGAAAATTAGATACAGAATTTGTAGTTATAAAACAAAATTCCTCTTTCATCGGCATGGGCACAAGAGGTAAGGAATGAAAGATGAAACAGCTGTTATGACAGCTATTAAGAACAGGTGGATTGCATGTGACTGTGTTTTGAACGCATGTAACACGGCCGTGATTCACGCGGAAACTAGACCCTTAAAACAAAACTTCAATATAACACAGGAGGGAGGCCACCCTCCAATCTAAATGATGTATCACCTTGCTAAATGCCAACCTGCACGGAACCAATCATTTTGCTATCAGTGACCAAACTATCGCACCGCACCAGTTATAAGTCAAAGCATGTAAACTTTACCAAGTCACGACTGTATTATCGGAAAATAAATTTAAGTCAGCAATAGTGATAAATATAATCTTCATAGGTCGATTCGTTAGCATGCTCACTACGAAGTCCCACGACCGCAAATTCAAACGGAATGTATTTTTTCTAGGGATGGATCTTCGATACTTTCGATACCTCGATATTCTCGATACTTGCATGATATCGGCATCGAACGATACTTCAGAAAACTCGCTCGATACTTTTTTGATACTTTTGTAATTCTGCAATTCTGCAATTAAGTGAGAATGCTAGTATTTTTTAACAAAAACTTGTAAGTGGACTGTTTAAAAAACTAATTTTAGTTTTAATGTAGAGTTTAAAAATAATTATAGGCTACTGATGATATTAAATTTTGTCTCATTACATGTGCAGACTTAATTAATTTAGTTGGTATTACACAGTTCTCTCAAATTTTAATTTTTAATGTACCTGTTTATTGAAACTGGAAATGTTGAAGGTATCGAGTATCGAGAAAATCTGGTATCGACCCATCCCTAATGTTTTCTTTCCTCAAAAGTAGGCTACGAAAATTATTTAATGCATTATGTCGACTACCCATAGACAGACGATGAATTATACAGTAGAACTCGAATTATCCGAACTCCAACTATCCGGATACTGTACAATACTGTACTGTACTGTACAGTACTGTACAATTTTAAGAAATGTCCTTTTTCGTGATCAATCCAATTATCCCGATATTTGATTATCCGGATCGGGTGCAGTCCCGATAATTAGAGAACTATTGTAGTTAATTCTTTTTCTCTGACACTATGTATGTACTGCACGCATTTCTGTGTTCGGTCATCATGCGGACAATAACACGCACAGTTGCCAGAAGCAACATCATGATTGGCAATCCACTCTAAAACAACGACCTTCTTGAACTGGAACCGATGATTCAGGCTGTAGTCTACTTGTCATCAATAATAAGTCTTTTAACAGTTAATTAGCTAACTATAAATAGATGTATTATAGATCTCAATAACGTCATTATCCAGTAATCTGGATCACGGTAATGTGTTAATAGGGTAAAAGATAAAGGTTATCTGAGCAATTTAGTTCAATCATCATCACCACCACGGTTTTTGATGTAGGCCTATGTCTACATCTTCCGTATTCTCAATCTCCAAGCCTATCTATCCTCCCATAGATTCTCGGGAATGTTTTTCTCCTTCATGTCTTCTTGTATCCCATTAAACCATGTTTTCTTTGGTCTGTCTCTCTTCTTTCTGCCCGGAGGATTCCATCTGAAGATCTTCTTTGGTAATCTCTCCTCCCCCATCCTTCTCACATGACCATAAGTTACCACACGAGTTGCTTCAATGTCCATTTGTTCCCGAATTGCTTCATTTCTAATTCTTTCCACCCTATAAATAGAAGTTCTATTTGCTCTTCTCCAAAAATCCATTTCTGTTGATAATAATTTTCTTTCCTCTCTCTCTTTTTTTAATTGACCAAATTTCTGAACCGTATTGTACTATTTTCTCAACTGCTGAACAATAAATATACTGTTTTCTTCCTTCTCGTGATATGTCAGTCCCTCAATACTCCATGTAATAGGGATATCGCTTTTCTGCCCAGAGTGTTCCTATTCTGAATTTCTTTCTCCGTTCCACCACCATCCTTATGAATCGTTATGCCTAAATATTTGAAGTTCTCTGTGTTTTTTTACAATCACTTTGTTATTTAACGTCAAATCTTGCTGAATACCTCGTATGCACATATAGTTTACTTGACCATTTAATCGGATAATTCCAGCTCTAGCATAATGTACACTGTACAGCGCAGGTCTCGCAAAGTAATGATGGCACATTGGTCGTACGCCGCACGGTGTTTTTCGCAAGCATCTCCCGCACCTGAAGGTTTATTATGTGCGCAGTTTGTTTAACTCAGTTCCTCGTGGTTACGTCCTCAGTACTTCTGTCTTGCAACATTGTTAAATTTTCATATCGTGAGCGTGAGTACATAAAACAATAAGGTAGCCTATATGTGAATGGGCGGAAAAGCCTAACTTACATCCAGCTCATGATTGCTGTAGCAAAACTTGATAAGACAGGGGCTATTTTCCTGTCACCAACATTTTAAAGAGATGGATCTATACCAGATTTTCTCGATACTTGATACATGATTTTTCCCTCAATACTCGATACTTCGATACCTGATACCGTCAACATTTCCAGTTTCAATAAATAGGTACCGGTACATTAAAAATTAAAAGTTGATAGAACTGTGTAATACTAAATAAATTAATGAAGTGTGCATATTTAATGAGACAAAATTTAATATCATCTGTAGCCTATAATTATTTTTAAACTCTACATTAAAACTAAAATTAGGTTTTTAAACTTACAAGTTAAGTGATGTGCGTCTTAAACTTACAAGTTTTTGTTAAAAAATACTAGCATTCTCACTCTTTCGGATTGAAAAAAAAATGTTATCGTACCGCAATGCAGAATCAACTGAAAGACTTGTTTTAAAACCATACCAAAATAGATTGCTTATGAATGAATAAAATAATCATGTGACTCAGATCACATAGCAGAACAAAGAACAAACTCTTTTAAGATTTGCAGAATAAGCAGTAACTTAATCTCCGCAACGGAGCGTCGTACAATGGGGTTTGGACAGTCAGCTTGCTTGTTGGTTGTTGTTGAAACGTTTGACAGGAAACGAAACAATTAAGAATCTCTTCTCTTTGGATTTTAAAAGTTAGAAAGTCTTTATTTATGACTAGACAAAAGTCACAGAGTGGTTTTCTCCATTCAAGGAGAAATAGAAGTATTTACTATATTTAGCAGACTACTAAAATCAGAAAGAGATGCCGCACTTCCTTAAATTGCAGAATTGCCAAAGTATCGAAAAAGTACCGAACGAGAAGTATCGGTCGTATCGAGAGTATCGAGGTATCGAAAGTATCGAGGACTCATCCCTAATTCTTTTTTTTTTATAATATATGTTTTGACCGATCAGTAAACACTATACAGGCCATTGTTAAACTCTATAGCATCACATAATAATAACCTGTTGAGGTACGCCTTAGTCAGCTCCTCTAGCTAAAACACAAATCGATAACAAAAGTTGCGTTTGTGCACATACTTTTTTCTGATATTTAACAGTTAAGATAGTAGGCTTATTTACACAGGATTATCACTTTCTTCTAGTTCACTTAGTACATCTTGGGGAAGTTTTCTTTTCAGTCTTGATCTGTTCAATGACTTTTGTCCAATGTTATAAACAGATGCACCAGGAACATCTAGAAGTTTACTGTAAAATGATCTTGAGAGGGTTTGGATGTATTCATGAATCGGGAGGACTCCAAGTTCATTATGTAGTTGACTATTTCTACCAAGGCGCATTTGTAGCTTTACGAAGAAACCTATTTTGCACAACCTGCAATCGGCGAATGTGCGTCTTGCTAGCTGCACCCCATATTGGTGCTGCATATGTGATGAGAGGTCTTACAAGAGATGTGTACAGTAGCATAGAGCATTCCAATCCAAATGATATGCGTCTATTTACTAAGGGTTAAAGTTTTATAATTCGAGAAGTAGCAAGTGCCACAATACGAGTTATATGTGCGTTCCATGTCAGTTTTGTGTCCAGTAGTACTCCCAGATACTTAACTGGAGATTGAGGTGGTAACCATGGAATATGTTCATTCAGAAGATAGAGTAGAGCAGGATCTTGATAATATCTTAAAGAGAATATCTTTGCTTCTGTTTTGTTTAATTCTTAACCTACATTTCATCATAAAGACTTGGACACGTTCTTCGTGTGAAAAATTGCCGATTATTTTCGGACACCTTTCATCTTTCCTTTAAGTGACAAAAAAGTGTTATGCTGACCTCTTATTAAGTATCTTGGCGGAAGCGAAAGTACCTCAGAATCCCCTTGTCCAAAAAGGCCCCTTCGCAAGCTTGCGAAAAACGTCTTCCAGACATAACACACCGCAACCCTTTATTAAACTCCCCTATAAATTAACAAAGAGAAACGAAGTTGTTTATTATCTACTAAGGAAAAACTTGTGCCAAAGTAAACATTTCTTTACTTACGAATTATGAAGTGAGAGCTCTATGTATCCTACCTATCCCACCAAAGATATCATTTGATGATTTGTAATTCGAGGTAGTAGGAACTTACCTGAAAATAAGAAAAACGTCAATTAAAAACAGAGCTGGCCACATCCACATAAAAGTCACAATATAGTTACTTTTAAAAATGGTAAATAACCTCTGAATTCTATTTCATAATAGGCTTAGCACGACTGAGACAGGTAATAGTAGCTTATCTTTAGTTCGATATGGGCTCAGAAAGCAGAGGGAGTTTTCGTATTAACCTATGTATTGTTAATTTGGCAATCAAGAGCACCAACATAATCTGCCACAAACAAACAAGAAACCATGTAGGCCTACTAAGACATTTAAGTAGGAACTCTCATTTTATATACATCAAATTATCTTTCGTCCTTCAGCTTCTAGGCGCCTCATACTATATTATTGTCATTAGGGTTCGGATGTTTATAACCTAAAAAGTGGAATATATGACTGTAAATATCACCTTAAAAATGACAAAATATGACACAAAATCCGAAATATCCCTTCATAAAAGAACGTATTACTAAAAATAAATGTTCCAATTTAAAACTTTTATGACACTAAATTATTACATCACATTAATTCCATCAGATAATCACTTTTTAACAATTTTATAGATGATTTACAGGTTTTTTGTAAAGAATTTCTAATCTGTTAATTGTTCCAGATACCACTGTAACTGTGAACTGAAAATCTTTTAAAAACATGTCTATTGGAAGTTGTTAACAGCAAGGAGGATATTACTGTGCTATTATTTGTTATTGTCCCTTCACATTTCAGTTAAAGTAAAACCAAAATATTCGTGACTCTTTTTCCGAAAAAAACTAAGTCGACAATTTAATGCACATACTGCATCATTGTGCTCTTTTACCTAATTTATAGCTGAAATATGACGTTAAATTACGAATATGACCGAAATATGACCAAGACTATGAATATGACCGAAATATGACCAAGACTATGAAAATGACCAAAATATGACTTTTTATGCAAAATAAAAACGGTCCGATTATGATAACAAATGTGCAATTTGTGTTTGATTTGTGCTTTCGGCGAGAATGGAGGTCTGGATAAAAATATGACATTTCATAAACATCCGATCCATAATTATTATTATTATTATTATTATTATTATTATTATTATTATTATATGATAAACTGCTAGAGTAATATATTTTTATCGTCAAAATTCTTCTATTACTATTACAATAATCCTAGAATCCATTCTACAAGAAAAAATAATATCGGCTTCTCACTGATCATCGTAGCACACAATTTCGTGGAGAAACTTTCTCGACTTATGAATTTCTCTCACTTAACAGAGTGCCGACTCAAAACCTCACGCGTAAGGTCATTAAGACGAGCTGAAACCCTTGGTTTTCCTTTACCGAGTTCACATTTGTATCCGGACTGCCGTAGCTTAAATGTTGTAAGGCAGGTGTTAAGAACTTCAAGCTCGGTTTAACAGGACGGAATTTTCTCCATAATTTTCTCTAACCGCAGCCCAGTTCCATAGCTCTTTTTTAAAAGTCAAAAGGAGAGAAATGTTCCTAACCCATGCATTGTAAAACTTCGATAAAATACTATATTGAATTTCTCAGTTAGTTAATTTAGATATAAACAATCATGCAACTCTTATTTAATTTCCTTTCCTTAAATTAACGCTGGGGATATCAGATTTTTTTCTTACAAGTCAGCCATTCAACGGAAAAAGAGCCTGAAGTGTAGGGGAGCTCGGGTCTAGTTGGCTACAGGGTTTAGTTGGCACACTGTTAATAACTTGGCAACCCTGCGTTTTTGTGCAAGGACACTTAGATATCTATTTGGTCATCTACCGTTAGCCTTTGTTACAAATTTCTATTGTATTTGGAGCTTTTCTGTTCCTGCAGTGTGCTTTTGTACTCCCAGAGTACCTGCAAGTAAATATTTATCCCTCTGTAAAATGAAAGTTTACAACATCCGGTCCTAAGAAATAATTGCTTCTGTGGTGTCGGTGAGTAGTGAAGACTAGTAACTACATGTCTGAGCGGTTTAAAGTTTATATTGGTGTTTTTTCTGGCACAAAACCGAACCATATTGTCAACGGCATACGTTGGGGTAAGTTGGCACATTCATTACGGGGTAAGTTGATTCACTGAGCCAACTAGCCTTGCCATTAAAATGTCTAACATTTTCCAACAAGAGGTTTATTTAATTGTTTATCCGTATTTTAGAAGCTATAAATATGCCAATTACACACGTGGTGTCAAATAGAACTTTATTTGTCTGAATTGCAATTCTGACATGTCAGATTAAGATATTTAAGTGATGTTTGTGATACCTGTTACTTTAGGCTGTGTAGATTGAATGCAAATGATATTACCTTTTTTATATGTTTGAGTTATTGCTTCATTGAGTTTAGATTTTGTGTTATTTTTGTTACAACAATTTATTGTTTAACTTGTGCCAACATACCCCGACGATGGGGTAAGTTGACACACGTGTCGAGGTTCAAATAAATTGCAATTTCTTAGTTACCCTTTTGAAATATTGTTATATTTTATTTTATAAACCTACCTGAATAATGAAACTATTCAATAGATAAATTTACATAATAATGTTAACTATATTATAGCTCATAAAAATAAAAGTTTAAAATTTGTGCCAACTAGACCCGGGCTCCCCTACAGACCGTAACAACATTTTAATAATAATTTAAAATATATGTCATCACTGAAAAATTATGAAATTAATTTTGAGAATTAGTTCTTCAGTAGACTAGTACTGAAAATTAATTTCATAATTTTTCAATGATGACATATATTTAAAGTTAATATTAAAAAGGTTGTTACGGTCTGGACACCTCAGGCTCACTTTCCGCGGAATGGCTGTGGTTTTAACCCTTTTTAATTACAAAGCTGAATTTATAGTTTTATTTAAACATTCATAACTAAAATCACTAGTGGTTATAGGCTACGTTTGAAATCAATTAGGACAATTTTAATGAGGTAGCTGGTTTCCGTGGATAACAACAAGATGAGTGGATAAATATTTTCATATTCATAAATAAAGCATTAGTTTATTATGCCTATTTCTCGGTCTTTAGGCAGTTTTTATGGTGACGCATAATTTTGTAGGGTGAAGTAAGGTAATGTGGTGATATATTTCATAGGCGTAACCAGGCCGACCATATGGGGGGGGGTTATAACATCTGGGGGGGTCATAACATCTGGGGGGTATGGAATACCCCCCTGGGAGAGGGGGTCCGGGGGTCCTCCCCCGGAAAATTTTAAAAATTAAGATGCAAAATAACGAGTTTTAAGCTTCCGGGGGTCCTTCCCCGGAAAATTTTAAAAATTAAGACTCAAAATAACGAGTTTTAAGCTTCCTACGCATTAAGTAATTTATGGGCAGATTTAAAAAAATTATACAATTTTCCTTTTTTTTAGTCAATGGGGGGGGTTCAAACCCCCAAAACCCCCCCCCTCGTTACGCCTATGATATATTTACATAAACATAATTTCTTTTAGCAAAAATACAGAATTATTTTTTCAGTCTGTACTCATATTTTGAAACCATACTTTCAGTTTTTCACTATGTTACTAAATTCGTACACACCCACTTTGATTTACAAATATTTAAAGACAACACTGAGAGGGAAGGTAATTTGATTATGATACTAGGTTATTTGGTGACAGTAGGTAGGGAATTTGGTGAGTCATTTTGCGCAATTATGGCGTCAAATAGGCGAAAATTTAAAAATGTAATTAGGTTTTATTATTTTTCGAGATTTCGCGCGTACATACACACAGACAAATGGACAGACATTCTTCCAGTCCACCATGTAATCTTAGAAAGTACCATTCTGGCACTTAATAATAACAACAATAATGTTTTACTTAGCCTGGTAGAGTTAAGGCCAAATGGCATTTTCTTCCACTCAACCAGGATGAATACAAAATACATAATATGTACACCCTGAAAAAATACAATAAAAATATTGGCAATAAAATAGTTATGTAGTTGGTATAACCTACATTGGAATATAAGAATAAAAGAATAACACAGACTTGCAAATAATTATTAGCTTGATGAGGGTAAAATAAAGTAGGACTACCGGTAGTTGCTGAGTGCGGAATTACGACTAGTAGTTTAAGACTGTGTATGATTTACAACTTATAAGCCAAGGTCGGTATGATTTATTTCGTTCTTACGTGCAATGTTTAAAACTAAAATGCATTCTTCTTGCACATACTGAAGGCCGGTGTCAAATAAAATACCTGTCGTCCATGGACTACTGCTACCTCAAAACGAGTAGTCACGAGTTCGATCATCAGCAAGATAAAAATATACAGTAAATCACACTTTATAACACACAGTTGAGGTTTTCTACAATGTCACTTTCAAAGCCCAATACTTCTCAAGCTCAGTCCTTCAATGCCGATATTTCAGTATGAGTCTAAGTTAATCACAGCCTATGCAAATAGACCAAAACACATAAATAAGTAGGTTATTCAGAAAATTTATATGCTTCCTATAATTTCTGTAAATGGTTGGATGGCGAACGTTAGTTCCTCAAAGATGGAAGAAAAATATTTAAACAAGCAATGCTCACTGTTGCCATTAGCAGCAGATAAAGACGCATTGGGAATATACAGATTTTTCTAATACTCGTAGATTTCTTGAGTTGTCCTAATAAGCGGATCACATTGAAACAAGTGACAGGCGATTCGTCTGTCCATTACAATTAGACGTATCAGTGTGAGTTATATAGGAAATTAGTCAATGCCAATATGAAACATTTTTATCAACCTATAAGAGGGGGAAAAAAAAGTTAGAAGGGAAATGTTAAGGAGAATTATGAATGAATGTTGGGAAACTTTGATAAAATAGTCTTCCATATTAAGGGTCCACCTAGCGGGATATCTCAGAAGCTAATATTCGCATTCGAGTTCCGGATTCGATCTCCAAGTCAGGTATCCTGTGGATTCACTGTTTCATCAGTTTTATTTTTCTATCAAATTCCGGGATTTGTAACTCTTTCCTTCTTCATCCTCTTCATGGTCCGGATGTTTGTTTAATCTTGGAGGTGCCTATGAACAGTTACTGAACAGAGCTAATCACTCGTCAGAAGAGCCCTGCGAGCAATCTTCAATATGTAAGTTATATTTCAGAATTATTTCTCAGATAATAGTAGCAGTTACTCATTCCCCCATTTTATAAAGCAACACAACATTATCTAAAAGTAATCCCATTTCAATATGGTCAAACCTGATTCGTCTTCACTTGCACTTCAAATATTCAACTTTTCTTTTGCGTTTAAAAAATTGTCTTTAAGTATTGTTCAGAAGGCTTGAAATTGACTGTGCATTCGGAATAAAGTACGTACTAATACAGCATTTAGCTTTAATTAATTGATTAGATAATATGACGAAGGCTTTAAGCCATGAAATCAAAATTTTAAAGGTTTATTAGTTAGGATATATTAGGAACAGTGATTTCTATATTTTGGATTGTATTTATTTAAAAATTCAAGTTCATGTGCCTACATTTATTTATAGGCTAAATAATCGAAAAAGAGCCGAGGCTCTTAACAACGTCCATAGAAATACAACCTGGCCAAACCCAACAAATAACTTACATATAAACTGAATATAGCCTACTGGTGAAAATAATTTAATCTAAATGCCTAACAATCACACAAAGAAATAAATGTTCACGTCTTTAAAAGACGTCATTAAAATATATTAATTTTATACTTGTTCCAGAGCAAGCGATAAATATTGCTTTTAAATAATTTGAAAATGTTTAACTGTCGAATTTCGACAAACAATTCATCGTAACTATTAAATAAATCAAAACTGTCTGAATTAGGCGGTCACCAAACTAAAACTTTATGCAGCAAGATGAGTGCCGCAAAAGCTTAAGCCAGAAGTTTCACAGAACTCAGAAAAAGAAAAAGTTCATACATGAATTCGCCAATTGACGAGGCATTCACTACTGGTAATAGTATAAGAATGGAATGCACATTCAACGGTTTGGTTTACAGCCTGCGTGCCGTAAATAACGTGTTTAGAACGTCGTAAACAGAATGCGAATTTCATGGTTGCTTAGTTAATATGCATGCATATGTTTGATGGCGGATGCTTGCTCTCTCTCATCAAGATCGAAGGTAGACGTTACCATCATATGAAGGCTGCATGATTAGGAAGAATGAAACAAATCAATGACTTCAGCGGGGACCTGGCCTACAGAGTTTAATTGGTCTGCAAAAAATAAATAAATGAATCTGGCATAGGTTCAGGGTACGTATACATCTGCGCTCCTCTTGCGCGCCGTGCGGCACGCGTGCCGCTCGGCACGCAGATGTGTACGGCATTTTGAGGTGCACGCGAGCCGCTCGCCACGATCCGTCTCCTGTCGGTTTTTTTGACGAACACAAAGGATTTCTGATTTCACATTTGGACGTGTTTTTGGTAGTTGCGTGCTGCTCGCGTGCATCTCGCTGAAATTATTTTCACAGCGCTCCGCTCCTCAAGCTTTACTGTACAATTGGCAAATGAAAAAAATATATATGAGAGGTTGATGCGAGTCACTTACTCACCTTTTGGGGTAGGATAGGTATACAGAAGCAGGAGCTGAGTCAGATGTTGTGTACGTTACTTTGCACTTTCTGAATTTCTTTAAAATACGCTGGAGAAAATCGATCTTTATGTTTGGCTTCTTCCTTCATGTAGGCCTACTCATAAACATTAGCAATAATCTCACTACTTTGACTGTGTAGAGTTTTCCCTTTTAGTTTTGACAGTATAGGAGGCATTATCACGTTATTAAATAAATAGCATTCGTTAAAACACTTGCATGCACCCGTGTTGCATGAATTTATTATACAGCAGTGAATTGCAGTGGCGGATCGTGGGTGTAGGAACAGGGTGTTGCACTATTTTACGGGAATTATAATTCCTTTATTGCAACCAATGGCCATAGTATGATGAATAGAGCTCTGATGGAATATGTGGCAGGGGAAACAGAAGTACCCCGAGAAAACCTGCCCCGACCCCATTTTGTCCACCACAAATTCCAGATGGATCCACCAAGATTCGATCCCGGGTCCCAGCGGTGGAAGGCGAGCAATGTAACCACTCAGTCATGAGGGGGCGTGGTTTTACAGGAATTAAATACATAACCTGATAATATATAAATAGTCGCTTTGCTCGTTCGGGGCTAAACCTTCAAACTCCCAGTGGGGCTCTGCCTCTCTGTGTGGTTCTAAGAAAAAGTTTTTTTACTGACACGTTATAGAAGAGATACATTAATTGCATTTAGACTGCCGTAGCCCATAATAACTATTTAGCCATACTAAACCTTAAAAAAAACTGTGGAACGACTTTAAGATTTTTCTGGGGTAAACATTTAAAATTTAGAACATTCTGGAATTTTCTCGTCGGTTACACGCTAAAAGCTATAAGTCTGTCAAATTTCAGATTTCTAGCTCATGGGTAAGTGGTTAAACATTAGGCTGGGTTCGTTCCCCGGTACTTAATCGAATTTTTCTGAAGTAGGGAGGTCTGGAATGGGGTGTACTCAGCCTCCTGTTACAAATTCAGGAGATACTTGATTGAGAAGTAGGATGTCGGATAGTAGGCCTAGTCCCTCTAGGGATGTAGAGCCAGGGAGTTTAGTTTAGTGTCTAATAGATAGATGAAATTAGTAATATAGGTTTCGCCACAAAGTGACTACATTGGCAATTAGCATCTCTGTGAGGGACTTCATAGTTCATAGCTCGCGCCCTAACTTGCTTGCAGACAGCAGCCGACGCGACGTGCTCTAGCGGTTGTTCGCAGAGTGAAAGCGACGACGAAAACCTTTAAACCCCGGGCGGGTTACCACTAGGCATATGCAGTACTATAATAAAAAAAATCAAAATATTCTTTACATTAAAAACTGGTCGTTGTGCAACACTGCGACATGATCAGAGGCCGCCACTGGTGAATTGTCGTCTCCAAACAGAGTACAGGAAATTCGACTGTTTGTTTATTGTAACATGTGCTATTTTGCTGACGTGCCTAGCTAGCCCACTGGTCCCTCTCTGAAGGACATTAGCCAAGATTGAATGAGCTAGCTTGTATGTGATATAATCATGGAGTGGTCCGAGGAGAAGATACTGCAGATGATACATATTTACAAATCAAAACCTCTACTGTGGAACCCAAAACATAAGGATCACTACAAAAAAATTTAAAGGAGGATGCATGGAGGGAAATAGGAATGGAAATAAATACGTCCTCAGAAGAGTGCAAGAAGAAGATGTTATCTATGCTCTCTTGTAACCGGCGAGAGAAAATTAATGTTAACGCCAGCAAAGGTACAGGAAAAGTTAAGTTATAAAATATAAATAATAACACTGTTTACACACTTTTCAACTCTTGTTAAAAATGGTTTTGTTTCGATATTTAAGCCGTAGACAAGTTTTGCAATTGAGGACTTTTTTCAAAACTCGTTTTCTAAGCAAGACAACACACAAAATATTAGGCCTAATGATGAAAGCTAGTGGTTTGCAGTAGGTTCGTCGCTTTCCTGAGGAGCGCAGTGAAAATAATTTCAACGAGCGGCACGCGTGCCGCTCGGCGCGCAAGAGGAGCGCAGATTTATACGTACCCTGACATGCCTATTTACAATAGATACGCAACCGTCAAACAGCAACCACCTGGGCGAAATACAAATTCTGATTGAGTTAAATGTAAGCTAAGGGGTTATTAGATTCTTTTTTTTTATTCCCATTACGTTTAAACCCCGTATGATCTTGTTTTTCTAATATTTCACCATCAATTGGTAATTGCCACTAATTTACATAATCTGTGTCTAAATCAAATGTAACAATAATAATATAATTATTTAGCTTGGTAGAGATAACGTAGTGACGTCTTTTCTTTCTTTCTACCAGGAATCCAAAAACTGAAAGAAAAAAATACCAGGCAATTGGTTTTGAGTTTAATATTAAGGATTTATTCAGTACAATTGTGTAAAAAACTGGCCACACTTGTCTTGCGAGACGAACAGAGGAGTAAACAACTAAGCGAGGGAAATGATCTTGTATTCTAGAGAACTCTAAGAGAAGTATTCTAGAGAACCCTAGAAGAAAAAGATGGCAGTCATCACAATCTTTGTTTTGTTTGTAGTGATTGTCAGAAACATAGGCGTAACCAGGTCGACCATATGGGGGGGGGTTATAACATCTGGACCCCCAGGGAGTGGGGGGAGAGGGGGTCCTACCCTGGAAAATTAAGATGCACAGTAACTAGTTTTAAGCTTCCCACGCTTTATACTCATATTAAGTAATTTATAAGCAGACTTAAAAAAATTGTACAATTTTCCTTATTTTAATCAATGGGGGGGGGGGTTTGCGTGTTTGAACCCCCCCCCCTCGTTACGCCTCTGGTCAAAAATAAAAAGTGACAAAGCTTTCATCACGATTTAGAAAGAGAACTAAGTGATGTTTTCATTGTAGATATTGCAGCTTTACAAATCGAGGCCTATATGAGAATGACAACCATTCAGCTTCACAATATTGGACAGAGAAAATTAATTACACCGCGATATAAATAATTGAAGTGTCTTTTTATTCGAAAATGTGTGAGAGTTGAAGTTAAAAACACTGGTAGTGGTAAATGAAACGACAGTTGTATGCATGTAATTGACAGTTAAATGACTATTCGATACATTTTCAACAAGATTTAATTACGTTTATTAGTAAATAATGCTACAAATTTGCCACCACGGTCACCAAATCACTACACTGCCGTCAAATTATGTAGTGATTGATTACTGATGGGACTTTTTCTGTTCGGCAGTTTAATGAAACAAATGATTTAATGTCACCGAAACAGGCCTAGTAAAACCATGAAAGTTTCATAGCACATAGTGAGAGAAAGTACATACATCTGACTTACTATTACAATTTTAATGGTATAACGAGTGAAATTCAGCATAGTGTTTGCAAGTCTAAGTTCTGTCGTGCAAAAAGCATATTAAAGTGTGAAAATTACAGTACGGTAGTTTGAATATCTAAGTGATGACTGATGGAGTGGTGAGAAGTACAACAAGTTGGCTTTATCAAGTATTAATGATAAGAATATACGCCTTAGATATCAGCTAGATAATATGATACAATAACGATATATGTTGCATTAAACATTTATACCTCAGCCGCTTATGCATAAATATTGAAGTATGAGGGGAACTCCCCTAGTCGTTAACCATCAAAACTTACACCTCATTAAATCCGATATGACTTGCGGTGCATCAT
The DNA here is from genome assembly GCA_964059195.1 of Ectobius pallidus. Classification (NCBI taxonomy): domain Eukaryota; kingdom Metazoa; phylum Arthropoda; class Insecta; order Blattodea; family Ectobiidae; genus Ectobius; species Ectobius pallidus. Next base: position 128,565,191 of record CAXKWD010000008.1, read on the forward strand.
GGTAGAATCACATCAAGCATTTTGTTAGTATTTTTGAATTAACAGATGAAACGCGCTTTGATATTACCCCTGAAACGAGTCCCTTGAAATTAATAGCACTCGAGTATTTTATAAAATTTACAAAATACGAACTACGTCCAGTATCAATAAAAAAAATCACCAAATTTTATTATGACTATTTAGGTCGTGAATCATGACCAGTCCAGCATAAGAATATGTGGAATTTCAAATAATCGCAAGTGCCTATCGTCTTAAGATTTTGTTATATTTGTAAACTTTCATTTTATCGCACCTACAGGCACTTGTTTTCATCTAAGTTCATAAGGCTGAACACTGAACATATTCACATACAGGGTGTTAATAAATAACACCGAAATATTTTATCTGTATACAGAGGAGACTTAGACAAACAGCTTTTATTAGGAGATTTTTGCGCTATGACGTAAAATGTGTATGCTAGAAGGCATTAAAGTCATTATAATTAGGTGCTCATAAATCAATAATTACGCAAAATAGGGTTAAAATGTCCATTGAATTGACTTCATGCCTTCCTAGTGATCGATAAAAACCTGACTCTTAATCATTCGTCAATAGCTATATCAAAATTTAATGTTTCCATAGTCTGCAAAATTTACAGACTAATCACACGACTGGTCGCCACTGCATTAGTCTTTTTTTTTATTCATAACTACTGACTACAGTGTTAACAGCGAAGTTCCTTTGTTTTGCATTCTTTTTCTAATGTTAGAAGTCAGTGGCGGCCATGCTTTGGGAGATTTTATACTGTAACAGGAAAAATTGAATCCATAGAGCAAAAATATCTTAATAAAAGTTGCTTGTCTATGTCCCCTCTATACACAGGTGAAATACTTCGGTGTTATTCATTAACACCCTGTATAATAAGCTGCAAAGGAGCAAAAGGAGTGAGATATATTTGCAAGAACAAAGTTCCATGAATAAAATGACTATTCCATGAATGAAATGTAACGGATTTTGTAAATAATTATTTTCTTACATTGTTGTCAATATTCTGTCAGCCGATTCGATGAATCGATCCGAGTTCCCAATGCTACCAATAGTGCGCATCATAAGATGGAGGGCGTCGTCGTAGTTGCTTACATCAAATCACTATAACTTGGCTTGCACCAAATCGAAATTAAGTTTTTAATCAATGGCCGTAAATATTATTTCAATTGCCTGTTCCTTTAATTTCGTAGTGGAAAAGTATATCTATCAACAAATAAAAGCTTCATTGGAAAATTAAATTACTAACTTGAACTTAACCTTTTCACTGCTACTGACGTATTTAAATGCACCACCTCTAACAAGTGATTAAAGCAGAAATATGAGAAAAATAGAGTAATGTTTTGTGTAAAATGTGAGGATTTTTATCCACGTATTACGTTTATTATTTATAGAGGCCAGCTATTTTACTACAATTATTCTTTTCATATATTTTCGAATTAGAACCCACTGGTGGTTTTAATTAATGATAGCTTATATATCAGCTGTCGGCCGCGGTGGTCTAGAGGTAGCGTGCCCGCCTCTAGATCCGCAGGGCGCGGGATCAAACCCGGCCGCGGTCGATGGATTTTTCAGGACGTAAAAATCCTGGGCACGGAGTCCTCCGGGAGGGACTTTAAGCTGGGGGTCCCGTGTCGTGGATTTACGGCACGTAAAAGAACTCCAAGCCTAAATTAGAGCCTCTGGACAAAATTTCTCGGCCCTTTCACGTCCACGAAATACTTAGTTTCCAGAGGGGGGTTGCGAGGCGATGGGCTTACCACCTGTCCCTCTACCCTTTCTCGGAAAATAAGCATATCATTGGAGGCCCCTTCGCCCCATCTGGGGATCATAGGGTACCAGAGATACAGATATATATCAGCTCTGAAAGATAGTTAATGTATCAGTCGCGTCTTTTTAAAGCATCCAACACTAATAACGCGAACATGAAATCTAGGAAACAAAACGGAACGCACATTAATGAAAAGCTCGAACCGTCTGGTGCAGACGATAGACTACCTCTCTCACTTCGGTGTATTATGATTCTTACTTTCACAAACAGTGCATACCACGGATATTCATGCACAGAATGACCCTTCATTAACCCTGCTTGCTCGAGGTTAGGAATGTATAATTTTCTCTATTACTAGAATTATCATGTCAGTGGGAATAAAAATACACAGATAAGAACTAAATTCATGCTACTCTCTCGAGAATATCAGAGTAGTTAGCTACTGAAAAGATAACAGATATTGTAAATGTAAAAATAGATAGAAAACAAACAAATTAAAGAAGTTATTCACATAAATATGGTACGCAGAATTCACTAGCACAAGAAACTAACATGACACCCTTTTCCCTCAGTTTTTTTTAATATAATTTGAAAGCGGAAATCTTATTTCGTGAATGGTTAGGCCTACAATTAGCTCGGCATTTCCTTCAAACCACAAGAGTCAGAAATGGATCAGCAGTCTTAAAAAATTACTCAATCCCTTATGGATTTTACTGATGAGGCGAATTTGTACAGGATATATTGATATAATGTGGGTGCCATTTTTTAAAGACTTTTTTTTTTCAAAAACTTCCCCAACCTGCTGATACCTTAATCATCTTTGACCTGTCAATCTGCAGTTCAGTACAATATTGCCAAATACGTACTATAGCACTTTCTTTACTTAAGAAGCAGTGAATGACAGCGACAATACTGGGGTAATCCACGCGACTATAGTGGAGGCAACTTCTACATATACAACTTTCTTCAAGGCAATGCCAACAGACCCTTATAATCCGCAGTAAATAGGCCTAACTTGAAATGAGGGTGTCTTGTACAATAGAGTTGTATATTCTGGATTTTCAGCGTGTTTTCTTGGGCGTTGAACTTGCCTGACAGCCAATAGAATTTCGTGTGCAACCAATCAATGCTCATTTCTGAATTTTTGACATTTAAGCTATGACTTCACGTGGGCACCAGACGAGTGCCTTCAGTCAGTACCATATATAGTGGAGGCTAGACCCATGTAGACAGTCGGGATGCTTTGAGGATTAAGCCATTGTCTGGCACTTAAGGAGTGGTATGGTAATGACTGAACGGCACTCGTCTGTTGTCCACGTGGAGTATGTCAAAAATTCAGAAATGAGCATTGATTGGTTGCATACGAAATTCTATTGGCTGTCAGGCGAGTTCAACGCCAAGAAAACATGCTGAAAATCCAGAATATACAACTCTATTGTCCAAGACACCCTCATTTCAAGTTATTTACTGCGGATTATGAGGGTCTGTCGGCATTGCCTTGAAGAAAGTTGTATATGTGGAAGTTGGCTCCACTAAAATACCATCGTGCCAACAAGAATCTGCAACCATTAGGTTAGCCTAATACGCGTACATCGCACATGCGCAGTACGACAAACCCACAAACAATTGCAGATTGTTTACTCAAACAAACCTAGTACAAACTCTATAGTTTTACTTGAGCTATACTTACTTACTTACTCACTCAATGGCAATAGACAGTTCCTCAGCAAGCTAAAGGAATATTACCTATTTTATGGAACCCGAAGAATCATTGCCGCGCTTACCTGAGCCCGCCATTCAACCCTATTCTGTGCTAACTCTATCCAATCACCCATCGCAAATCCTACTTCCCTTAAAACTATCCTATTATTGTCCTCCCCCTTATGCCTAAGTCTTCCACGTGGTCTTTTCCCTTCAGGTTTCCCAGTCAATACTTTTGAGACGTGTCTTTCCTCCCCTAAGCGCGCAACATGTCCAGCCCACTTCAACCTCTGTGATTTAATTGCCCTTATTATATCCGGTGAATAGTACAAGTCATGAAGCTCGTCGTTATGCAGTTTTCTCCAGTCCCCATTTTCACCTCTCTTAGGCCCAAATATTTTCGTGTTTTCGAACACTCTCAGGTCTTACTTGAGCTATATTAATATATCGAAAATATCTATATGAATTTCACTATTTTCTGAAAGTGAACTAATAATTTCCGATACCTAATTTGAAATTAATTTTGTTAAGAAATTCATACACAAGTTGGGAATAAATACTACAGAGAACGTATACAAAAATAGACATTTCAGCTTTATAACGCAGCGACGTCTCAACTCAGTGTCATGAGTGTTACTTTAGAGAGAAAATTCTGCAACCCACAGGGAAAGGAAAAAAGTGCGAGGTCGGAGTAGCAGAGAAACCACGCAACTCACGTCCTAATGCATAAACTTCAGCTATGCAAAACCACGTCATACATAAATCAGACCAGTTGGCTTCCAGCACAAGTGAACCAAACTCGGACGTATACACACCACTGCAGCTATTAATCAGAGCCACATTGTTATTATTAGCTATGACACAGTATTTGCTTCGTATTTGTGGATTAAGTATATAACATGGCCTTATATATTACAAAACCGTTAGTTAATGTGACACAATTTATCATAAAATACTGTACCAACTACCTCGCAGAACAAAGTTTGTTCTATTTCGTATCCAGAGGCCTGAAGAGAGAACGTATTAATTAAATATCTATATTTGTCTTAAAGTTGAAAATAAAAATTTTGGTCAATTTTTTTTTTTATTATTAAATAAAAGGACCACATTTGTCTGCTTCAAAGTGATAACTAACCTAGTTTATACGAAAATTCCAACAGGAAGTCACTAAAAATAAGTTTAAATACGCAGAGGTTTTACCATCTGAATCCAACATTGTCCTTATTTTTCTTTCAACTGTTTTTTCTTATATTTTCTATCCTTCAAATGAATAAACCTACATTAAAAATTGAGTTAGAATGTTCACTTATACATCAAATGAAAACTTATGAATGGGGGAATGTTGTGAATTAGAGGTCTCCATTTTCTCTGAAAAATACAACAGTGACGTAGCTTTTATGTAATGCTATTACTGTTTTTTTTTAATTTTGAAGAGTAGAATCATTCTTTCTAGTGACGGTAGTTACACATAGGCTACCTAGTTCACAACAATCGATGCCTACAAATGACAAATCAGCGAAAGAGTTTTCAAGTTTGTATAGTTTTTGGCAATTCTATGGTATTTGAAAAATCAGCATATTTTTATACAATACTTAAAATAATTTTTATGGAACAATAAATACCGGAATGAAAATTATCTCCTTTATCCTGAAAAGTTTTCGTACTGTTGCTTACATCCTTATTCCATGGAATAATATATTTGGTTCGAAATCCATTCCATAAAAATAGAAAATACTGTAACACTAAAGTCATTCGTGGTACAACCTCTATTCTGATTAAACAATAAATCCACCACTGTGCGGATTTTTTTGTAAGAAATGCTATATACTGTGCAATGAGCTGGAATGAAACATATTCCGATAAAGCGAATATTTTCCATTTGACAGCGCAAAGAAATGGCAATTCTCAAGAAATATGATAGACGCATCTGTTTTATATTAAACATATTGCAGAAGAAATATAGCGCGCGATAGATTTCATATTACATTTTTCAAACTTCTTTATTTGTATGCACGTATAGGCAACATGAAGCAGCATAATGCAATTCGCAGTATGTCGTATCCTATCTCGCTAATGAGACTCACAACCAATGTGGCTGAATCGGTGAAAACTATCGCTAATGAATTGGACGGCCAGGGCTGGATTCCTCACGCTGTAGAGGATTTCTCTTGTCCTCCCTTCCCAGAACTGGCTGAAACTAAAACTAATTCCCTGAAAACTGAAACTAAAACTAATTCGCTGAAACTGAAACTAATTCTAATTCACTGAAAACTGAAACTAAAACTAATTCGCTGAAAACTGAAACTAAAACTAAAACTAATTAGCACCGTGGCGCTGCAACCCTGAAGGGAGTAGGCCTACCATCCGACCGCTGCGTCAGATTGTGATCAACATGCCGACATCCACGGCCTTTAATGATGGTTTCCGTGACCGGAATCGCACTTCTTAATCAAGTAGCTCCACGGTTAGAATCAGAGGCTGAGTGCACCCTCTTCCAGACCTACCTCAGAAAATCCGAGGTACCGGGGATCGAACCGATCCTGCGGATTCGTAGCCAGCGACGCAAACTAAGAGACCACACGAGACCACGCAGGTGGTCTCAGAACTGGATAATGTCAATTATTAAAATTACTAAAATATTTGTCACTACATCCCTCCGCTCGTGAAAACAGGATAGGAAAGGGCTGGAGGCATGTGGTCAGCATGAAGACTGTCACGGCCGTAAAGACGACGAAATTAGGTTTCGTAAGTAAGTTTCGCAACTGTTTTTTGCTTGAATGCGCAAGCGCATGATGTACTGGCGACAATGAGTTACGAAACTACGCAGTTTCGGCTGATTCCAACTTTTCACGAAACTATAATAGTAATGTTGATATTTTACGCTTATTTAGCTTGTTCGCGTTTCGTAAAATGAAATGGGGAAGTGAAGAAATTGTGAAAGGCCTGTATTCATACGTGTTTCAAACATTTATATGGGATTTTAATAACTTGAACTTCAGAAATAACATGAAATATGTGGATGCATTGGAAAGACAATGTGTGCAATTAGTTTCACGAAATCACTTTCATGAAAGTGGTTACGAAACCTAGTGTCATCGTGTAAACTAGCCTTAATGATGGTTTTCGTAGAGTCAGTTCAACCTTTAAAAATGGATGCCAACTTCCCGGAGTGAAAAAGGTAGCCAGAATACAGTGATGACTAGGCTTCGGATGCTTATGACATGTCATATTTTTATCTTGACCTCCATTTTCGCCGAAAACACAAATTAAACATGAATTATACATTTTTTTATCCTAATCGGGCAGTTTTTATTTTGCATATAAAGTCATATTTTGGTCATTTTCATGGTCTTGGTCATATTTCGGTAATATTTGTAGTTCAACGTCATATTTCAGTTATATATTCGGTAAATGAGCACAATTAGGCAGTTTGTGCACTAAATTGTCGACTTATATTTTTTTAAGAAAAAGACTTACGAATATTTTGGTTTTACTATAAGAGTTGTGAATATAACTAAATATGAACAATTAAACTAAAGAACTGGAACTACAAATATGTTACAACTTAGAATAAACATTATTCACAAATCAAATAAGTTATAGATAATAGTAACTTCTGACATAAAGTGACTAAAGTCTTTGAAGAAGTGGGCTGACATATCACATTGGTACTTTTCAATAGGTTACGATAATAGTTTTTATCGTTCTCGCGTGAAAATGGGGCGGTCAATAACATGTTTCATTGTCTGAATATGTTTTCCACAGTTGCATACAGAATTGGGCGTTGATTTAAGCCTAATTAAATTCGTTGGAATTTCTCCATGCTTAGTAATAAACAGAGAGAATAAAAAGTTACGACATAGTTGTTTGCACGTTATCCTTAAGTTACAGAAAATATAAAATGACATACTTTTAGCTCCTGCAGCCCATGTGCAGCAGTTACTACCCTTAAAATATTTCCTTGTTGGAAATGCCTTCACTAAATACAGGATTAAGTCATATTTCATTTTAGTATTAAAGAAGCCATTACTATAACCCTACTTTTAAAAATCAATCTATTTTTTTAACACATTAAAGCGCATAACATTAAAATATTGAAATCTCGTCTTTTAAAAGGGGGCAAAATCTTTAAAACTGCTATTCAATGCCTGGATTATATTTCAAGTTTTTATATTGTTGAGAAAAATAGGTCGCTTAGGGGAATGGACTCTTAGGATTTACGCACCAAAAGCCTCAAGTCATACACAAAGTTAACACAGTTCAAAATTTTCAACTGGCTGTTTACTACTTCAAGTTTAAGCAAATTTTTGTAGTCAGAATTTTAAGAGGTTTTCACGATCTTGTTTAAATGTCTTACACTAACCACCAATTTCTTTATATATAAAAATAAAAAATAAGAAAAAAGCAGATACTCACTGAAGAATAGTATAAGTTATTCATTTCTTCCAAAAATTTAGGATTTCAGTCCTCTCTCACAAACAACACTGCTTTACATTAAGATGTATGTGCACTACAGCATCCAATTAGGCATGCCCCATGTCAGAAAGAGAAGCGTGGAAATTGAAAAATTGATAATTGAGCAGATTAAGTTATTTGAGAGTTTCACATCAACTTTTATTCTTAAAACTTCATCCCCGTACAACGATGTTGTAATCAAATAATTGTGTTGGTGTAAAATGCTTTCTAGTATAATTATTTCACAATAGTCTAAGGACCATAATACGACAGTCTTTTGACATCACATCATTCTAAATTGGTTTTGACCTCATGATCTAACTTGATGGATCGGGTCAGAGGGCAAAGCGCAAAGAAGAAAAACTTCACGCTCCATTACGTCCTTTTATGACGCTAGACCGATATCTTATGTGACAACCTACAGAACGGATTCTGTGTAGCCTACTGATGATTTTAGTACTTTATTTTATTGCCAGTAAGCAATGATCACAGGAACGACAAAGCTGGCTTCCAATAGCAGAATTCGAATTCAGATCGACGTTGAGACAAATATACAATGAAGTGACTTGGCTTTGGGGGGGGGGGGGAGATTTTACCCAAAATAATGAGAAAGCATATTGTTTGTTTTTTTTTAGTCCGATAACGATTACGAGTAAAATACGTGATACCATTTTTTTCACCTAACTTACATATGCCTATCACATGGAAGTTATTAGTTAAACCATAAAAGTATTATTTTCCCTTCTTTTCTGCCTTAACCTGAAAACATAATAATTAATATAAGCATAATGTTGATCTATGATCTACGATGCAATTACATTCAGGTGATTTAAACAGCTTCAAACCTTTTACGCAATCATGAAACACCAGCTCTACCCACATATAGGCCTAATTATTATACAAATATTTAATACAATGCCTGTAAGTTTTTTTCTTCCCATAACCTATCATGAAAAAATCAGATGTGAATAACACAACTGCCTCTACCCTTAATAACTCAGTGCAAAATACAGGAATGTATTGCAGTAGTGCGTATTCAGTTGTCACAGCCTCCTTCAAAGTCGCATTGGTTGTGAGGGAAGTTTACGTATGAAATGAGTAGTTTATCCTTCAGAGAATTTCCTTTGAACATTTTTCATATGCAAGATTTAGCTGTTGCTATATTATAATATATATTACAAAGTACATCATACTATATTATGCATATTATAGGCTACAATTCATGCAGAAAATTGAAACAAAATCGTTGAACCCGTTTTCCAGAAAATCAAGAAAACGAAATTCTATTCATCGCAAAAAGATATACTCATTACGACGCTTCGTGTCACATCCCCGAAGGATACACAATCCAAATAAAATCATTTTACATTCTGATATACAATAAGAGGTCGTATTGCAAGGAGTGCGTATTCAGTTATTTCAGCCTAATGGAAAGAGTTATTGCTCACCAAACAAAATTGACTTCCTATAAACGGTTCCTGGCTTATTACTACCCTTCAGAGATATTTTTACGAAAAATGGTTTCAAATAAAGTTTTAGCACTTACTATAAACACCTCATATACGAAACTTAAACAAAATCGGTAGGACCGTTTGCGAAAAACCGCGGAGAACAAAATTTGCTTCATGTAAAGTAATAGAAAGTCGTCGCCAATCTTCGTGTCCCATCTTCAGAAGGTACCTAATCTAAAATTTTCTGCTTTTATACAATTCTTCGTTTTCGAGCTAGGGTGTTCACAGACAAACAAACACAAACACGGACATGTTTCAGAAAATAGTATTTTTGGATGCGGGTTATCTCAAAACGTGTATTTATGTTAAAAATTCGACTTCGAATTTTGGGGTCGATACTTCTACCTATAGTACCTACAGGATATGGGCAGAGGAAGTAAAAAATGGCAAATAATTATCAATTCTACGAGAATACAGGAAACAAGAATTAACCCGGGACTAGGTCATTGCATAGTGCAGCGATCTCCAAAATAATAAGCATAAGCACTGTAACGAATAAACTAAAGTGAATGGATCAGGAATTTAAAAACATAATTCAGACACTTTTAATGGGGTATATGTACCTTGTAACCCCCTCCCCCACCTTATGGTCACCTCCACAATAATTACAACCTTCTTCTTTCTTCAATCAGCTGGGCCACATCTTCTTGCTGCCAGAGGCTCTGTAAATATGACCAGGAGGAGGAAACAAAATTACGAAGAGCTTGGAAGTGCCTTCCAGCCTCTTCGTCTTAAAGAAGAACTATCATTTAAAAATGGAAGCTAATATAAAATGTATTCAAATCTTTCATACTACAAAAAACAAATAATTGCTGTTTCTTGACTAGACAATATCTGACAGTGGAAAAAGGTGTGTACAAGATATAAAAACTGAAATAATACTGAAATTAGTACATTCATGACCTGATGACTGAAGTTCTAAACAATAAAAGACTTTAGGGTGAAGCCCTCTTCATATTTCAATTCGGGTGAAGCCCTGTTACATATTTACTAAATAAATCCTGAAAAAGAAGCAATTAATATTACATACAATTTGATACCCTTTAATTAATAAATCACCTTAAATTCATGTAGTCAGATAAAACATAAATCTCTATTAATTTAAAATAATATATTTACTTCAGTGTTAAGCACCACAAAATATAAGTTAAAAGAAGGAAGGAAAATTATAATATAATTTCATACTTGGTGTGAACCACCACCTTTAAAGTACTAGTTAATGATTTAAATATAAGCAATCATAATACAAGGGCATTACATGCTTTGGTAATTTAGATAAAACATTCCTCATTCTCATTTCAAGTAGTTGACTTTCAAAATAGCATAATTTAAAAATAACAACCATATTATTCTATACAGGAAGATTTAAAATTCAGATAACATACCTCAAACGTTCCATGCATACCAAATAATCTGCGCAGACACACCCATGCCGATACACATCATACTGCATTCACAAGGCCTAAAAACAATACTGCTCCATCCTAGGCTAAAGATCGGAGTAGGCTCAGATACTTAAAGGATATGTTAAACGGGGAGAACAAATTAGACACAAGAATAATAAATTTAGAAAAATTCACACATGTTAAAAGATAAGTGGAAACGAATGGGAACTGCAAGAATAATTAAAATGGCTACTCATTCTCAAACAACAACCATAATTCCCAGCATGCCAAAATATAAACTTATTACTTTTACCTTAAACCGGAATGGTGGCCACAAAATCTAATTTAATCTCATGCATCCTGCATGTCAGATACTTTCAATCTACATCACATCAAAATACCATGCCACCATAACCAAACATCAATACAAGTTTCACAAAAGCATGCCTGGGTCAATAAGATAATAATTAATATATACACAACATGCAGTTCCCACACTACTAAAACCTATATACAAATAAATACAATTTTCCACGTACCTTTACAACATGATGAAAACAAAAGGAAACAGCCAAAGGTCAGGCTTACATTTTCCCGCCTCAAGAGCACCAAAGTGACACTTACGTCCCCGAATCCATGATAAGTAAATGAGAAAGATAATAGGGTTACATCCCCTTATATAGGCTTTTGATCAATTACGTCACTGCGCATACTCAGTGCTAATTAAAATGCAAAGACTCCTATTATTAATTAAGACGACCACCATCTTGACGGCCATGCAACGAACAACTGAATGCAGTTCACCGCATCAGATACAATTACGTTGTTGCCATTTGGTATGACTTTAGATATCTTTAGCGGGGAAGTAGAGAAAAGGGGGAAGGAGAAACAGTGAATGCCCTCCTAGCGCTCAGCTGTTCGCCTGCCTAGCGAGACAATATTTCTTTAATCTGCCAATGACGTAACCCATTATTGCGTCGACACTGTCAGCTCATGAATAATTCCATTATTGCGAAATAATGATAATTCTTAATAACTGTAGCAATTAAATGGTGATTGAAAATAATGAATTGCTACAAACTCCCACCCCATGAGTTGGAATATATGCTGGATATATTCCAACACAAAAGTCAAACTATAGATGAACTAAAGTAAGTCAGATCTGAGTGACTGACCAAAGGTGTCCTTTTTCTGTTAAGGCATGCCGCCAAAATTCTTCCTGACCTGAAACGAGCACAATCTCACTGTCGTGTCATACCTGAGAGCAAGTGTCTCCTTAACTTGCATAACAGTGATCACGATTCACTAGTGTCCAGACTAGATGCTCAGCAATAGCCACTGAAGTATTTACAGAGACGAGACGTAGGGCGAGATACATCTGCAAGTCTCTTACAGCAGGCAAGTCATTAGGTCAGGAACCAGACTCCGGCAGCAGCCCACAGTCAAGGCACCGTCAGTGACATCAGTATCTGCTTTAGCCAACAGTCCATCCTGTGAATAGAAACTTAGCGGCAGATCACAGAATTCAAAAGGAAAGAGACATGAGAATAAAAACCCTTTTCTAACTTCTCAGCTAAGACTCTAATTCAAGATAGAAAATTTTTGAAATATGCTACTTAAGAGAAAATCAGAGATTATTTATGCATCAAAATTAAAAAAAAACCCAGACTGTATTTTAACTGATTCAAAAAGCCTATTCTTATTCCATTCACACATGCACACTTATAATAAAATACACAAAAACACTCTATGAAACATCCCACCAAACACTCTACCTAACATAACCTACAAATAAAAACACCAGACATAACCTATAAACAATAATTACATCCATCCATGGGTTTGTTTCCAGAGAAAAAAAACTTATTCTTATTTACACTCCAGGGTCATAGTTTACCTGTTATATTATTATGTACAAGAAAGTCAAATCGGTAATTACTTCGGCCGAAGAGGTGCAGAAAGGTGGCAGAAAGAAGCCCCCATAAGCCTCCTTCTACTAGAGCACTGCACGACTACACTGTACTGAAATCTCATCAAATACAATGGCCAAAGAACAAAAGACATAATCAAGGCTGTGGAGAAGGACAAAATAAAGATGATCATTTAAATCTAAAGCCGTAGCTTCCCTATGATTCGCAGAGGCATCACCAACAGCGACATGACTAGTGATAGTTCGCATCAGCATTCTCCTGGCTGTCGAACAAGTACCACAAACATCTCTAAGGACCTAACTACAAGATGCTAAAGATAAAACGATAAGAAACAATAGGACAAGTATACCTCTCGGTTCTGGGCAATACAAAGATCCTACAGTACGGTAGCATTTACGCTTAAAGCAGCAACAATATCTTAAGAACCATAGGTGGGCGTTGCCCCTACACTAGGCATGATTGGAGAAAACCCAGAAAGCCCCCCATAAGGCTTTTGAGCCACAAGTCTCCCCTCAAGAATTGTTATAAAGCTGCGTCCAAAGAAAGCCCCTTTCCGAGCCTCTCCGGACAAGAAACAGTAGAAAGAGTGCACCAAAGTCAAATGGCGGCCAACCACGACCCGACTGGAATCCTGCATCAGTCTAAGCCACTCAAATCTACAGTACAGTAACTTCAACTGCAACACATGCAGTTCTTCTGCATCCTACACTACTCCAGATGCAGGCAAAAACATAACCTCTCCTGACTCCCCAATTAGTATCTACATAACCTCTCCTGACTCCCCAGAAAATATTACAAGCTTGAATAAACAGGAAACAGCTGACTTGTGTGTGCTCCACTTTGGAAAGCGCATTATAAGTCACACAGTCAGTCATAAGTCAGAAACGTCTGTCGATAGTCAATTCCTCAGTTTCACCACACAAAACAGAAGTAACCGGCCTAAACAAACTTCTAATATGAAAAATTCTTGTATAATTCTAGTCAAAACCGGTATTAAAATAGTCACTAAACAACTCCACTGGCAGAAAGATCTAGCCAGACACAGCAAGCCTAAAGCTTAGCTGCCCAAGAGCAAAGCCTATCATGAAAACTCAAGAAAAATGCACCAATAATAGCAGAATATACTAAAACACCGACAGGCAAAACTACAGAGGGTTCCTGTGGAACTTTCACAGCAACCGAAGCGGCCATAGAACACACAGTTCTAACTGTACATGACCACCACAGGCAATCCCACCTACAAGGACCTATCAGATGTCTACTCTAACCTCAAATTTGCCATTTAAGGCTACCTAGAGTAAAATATAGAAAATCTAGTTCACTGGCACCTTGAGAACCCTTAGGCCTATTTATAATGATAAAATATTCCTCAATTTACTTGAAATACACTGAAACATCAGCGGAATGACTATCTAGGAGCTGGCACAAGACACATCTGCCACGACACTGCAGACTTACATTTAACACAGGGAAAGCAAGCAAAATGACCGATCTATCCTACACAGAATTAATTAAAAAAGAAATGAACTCACCAATAGGCTATTACAGCAGATTGACTACTTCCTACAGAGAGCCACATCACTTTAGAAACTTCATATTCCAGGACAAGACCTCACAAGCTGCTGAAAGCTTCATCCCTGAGCAGCTGCAGGCTACTGTCTACTGGTGCCTACTTTCAGCTCACCAGAATATCTTAGGAAAGCTTCACCAACTCCAATATGATACATGAAAAGTAATTTTCACAATATTAGACAAGTTCAAGGAAACAAACCCCACAACACAAGTATAAAAACCCTTTCATACAAATAATATAAATCCCTGCCTAAAATAAAATTAAAATTTATGAAATTTTACAGCAAGATGTACACAAAAAATCCACTGTCAAGACAACTACTTAAAGAAAAGGGGCACAAGAAAGCAGCAAACGTGGAGAATCGAACAACCACGCTACTGCTACCAATTTGTAACCCCCTCCCCCACCTTATGGTCACCTCCACAATAATTACAACCTTCTTCTTTCTTCAATCAGCTGGGCCACATCTTCTTGCTGCCAGAGGCTCTGTAAATATGACCAGGAGGAGGAAACAAAATTACGAAGAGCTTGGAAGTGCCTTCCAGCCTCTTCGTCTTAAAGAAGAACTATCATTTAAAAATGGAAGCTAATATAAAATGTATTCAAATCTTTCATACTACAAAAAACAAATAATTGCTGTTTCTTGACTAGACAATATCTGACAGTGGAAAAAGGTGTGTACAAGATATAAAAACTGAAATAATACTGAAATTAGTACATTCATGACCTGATGACTGAAGTTCTAAACAATAAAAGACTTTAGGGTGAAGCCCTCTTCATATTTCAATTCGGGTGAAGCCCTGTTACATATTTACTAAATAAATCCTGAAAAAGAAGCAATTAATATTACATACAATTTGATACCCTTTAATTAATAAATCACCTTAAATTCATGTAGTCAGATAAAACATAAATCTCTATTAATTTAAAATAATATATTTACTTCAGTGTTAAGCACCACAAAATATAAGTTAAAAGAAGGAAGGAAAATTATAATATAATTTCATACTTGGTGTGAACCACCACCTTTAAAGTACTAGTTAATGATTTAAATATAAGCAATCATAATACAAGGGCATTACATGCTTTGGTAATTTAGATAAAACATTCCTCATTCTCATTTCAAGTAGTTGACTTTCAAAATAGCATAATTTAAAAATAACAACCATATTATTCTATACAGGAAGATTTAAAATTCAGATAACATACCTCAAACGTTCCATGCATACCAAATAATCTGCGCAGACACACCCATGCCGATACACATCATACTGCATTCACAAGGCCTAAAAACAATACTGCTCCATCCTAGGCTAAAGATCGGAGTAGGCTCAGAT
Organism: Ectobius pallidus; assembly: GCA_964059195.1. Classification (NCBI taxonomy): domain Eukaryota; kingdom Metazoa; phylum Arthropoda; class Insecta; order Blattodea; family Ectobiidae; genus Ectobius; species Ectobius pallidus. The sequence continues at coordinate 128,580,879 of CAXKWD010000008.1, forward strand.
ACTTAAAGGATATGTTAAACGGGGAGAACAAATTAGACACAAGAATAATAAATTTAGAAAAATTCACACATGTTAAAAGATAAGTGGAAACGAATGGGAACTGCAAGAATAATTAAAATGGCTACTCATTCTCAAACAACAACCATAATTCCCAGCATGCCAAAATATAAACTTATTACTTTTACCTTAAACCGGAATGGTGGCCACAAAATCTAATTTAATCTCATGCATCCTGCATGTCAGATACTTTCAATCTACATCACATCAAAATACCATGCCACCATAACCAAACATCAATACAAGTTTCACAAAAGCATGCCTGGGTCAATAAGATAATAATTAATATATACACAACATGCAGTTCCCACACTACTAAAACCTATATACAAATAAATACAATTTTCCACGTACCTTTACAACATGATGAAAACAAAAGGAAACAGCCAAAGGTCAGGCTTACATTTTCCCGCCTCAAGAGCACCAAAGTGACACTTACGTCCCCGAATCCATGATAAGTAAATGAGAAAGATAATAGGGTTACATCCCCTTATATAGGCTTTTGATCAATTACGTCACTGCGCATACTCAGTGCTAATTAAAATGCAAAGACTCCTATTATTAATTAAGACGACCACCATCTTGACGGCCATGCAACGAACAACTGAATGCAGTTCACCGCATCAGATACAATTACGTTGTTGCCATTTGGTATGACTTTAGATATCTTTAGCGGGGAAGTAGAGAAAAGGGGGAAGGAGAAACAGTGAATGCCCTCCTAGCGCTCAGCTGTTCGCCTGCCTAGCGAGACAATATTTCTTTAATCTGCCAATGACGTAACCCATTATTGCGTCGACACTGTCAGCTCATGAATAATTCCATTATTGCGAAATAATGATAATTCTTAATAACTGTAGCAATTAAATGGTGATTGAAAATAATGAATTGCTACAACCTCTATTATCTAGTGCTAAAATGTCGGTGACAAAAAACTAATCTATGCAAGTGTGTTTGCATTATGCATGAAAACGTTAACGGTAGGCCTTTACTTCTTTAATAATTGACTGGTACTATGATAAAAAATATGCTAATTATGGCGTATGTGAAGTGCACTTTACACTAATGACATATGAGTAGAATAATTGGCTACATATTGTAGTAGTACATTTTATATATACTTATTAAATTAGATCTAGTCATTGTTTTACCAAATGCTGCAGTATTCTCAGCTGTCCACATTCATGGAATAGATGAATTTGCACTGCAATGTTTTGCATATCGACAAAACCTAAAGCCGAACAACAATAATAGATCGTAAATGTTCCAGATTAGACATAAAATATGTTACGAGAATTTTAACAGAACATATTCATCTTCCACTTAGTTTAACCTCTCCCGTTTGTATGGACGTTAATGCGGCCCAAGCCGCCCGGGCCTTACAAGACTATTGTACATATTCCTTTACAATATTAATGTACAGAACTGTAACCACGTAGGCCTATCTACTTTTATTGCATGCTCAAAAACCAAATACTTTTTTTAAAACAATTAGGATCATTAGGTTTACAGCTGGCCATGAAAATGACAATGATGATATATTTTTATTCTGTTGTTTATGGATATAGTCCCGGCAATATTAGCCAAGGGAATGAACGTTTTCTGTCGGAAGAAATTAGAGACAAGCTGGATTTTTGTCAGTACGCAAAATAATGATGTGATTTTAATGGGTAATTTCAGTTCAATTTCTCGTTTACAACTTAAGGTAAAAAACGGAGAATAAATAGAGTGAAAGAAATAGGTTACGAATTCTAACAGGGTGTCTACAAGTTTTGATAATCAAAATTTCTTGACCTTTTCTTGACTATTTTACAAATTTTCTTGACCAACTACTACATAATTTTAGGGTAAAAATTAATTTATTATTCTATTTTTTTAAATCCCCTACCAATGCCGGTTAAGGTGAAAGCTAAAGGTATTTTACACTTTTCTCTTAGCAACTTGTAATTAATGAAGACTGCACATCAAATTTACCTTATCTTATCATCTTACCTCTTAGAATACACTTTAACTTTCATCCTGGATGGGGTATGGCTTTATTTATTGTTGTGTCAAACACTTTCTCTGTGAATAGGCCTACACCACTACCAAATAACAATTATTACACATGATTTATGACATTCTAATAAGTACAAATACTCACTACCGTGAGTCATTCACCACAAAACGTATGGTAACTTGAACATTTCTACTTGCATAATGTATACAAATGTTTTATTAAAACATTTATCTTCACTCATCTCATACATAGTAATAAAGTAATGAAAAATACACATTAAAAGGCAAAAAGTAAGCAGTAAAGAATACTTTTAAACAGAGCACCTATGTTAGACAGAGCATCTATGTTACATACTCATTTTCTTTTTTAGATTTGTAATTTCTCTGTCCAAAGAATCAATTTCTTCATGTATTTGCTGCATTAGTGTCTTCTTCTTCATCTCCAACAAACTTAATTCTTGAGCAGCCTTTCTCTTAATGTTAGCCACTTCCTTCTCTTTGCTATTATTATCCTTTATAGCTTCCTGTCTTCTAGATGACGAATTTCTTACTGCCAAAATCATTGTTTTAGTTATCTCAATGTTAGAAATCATTCCTGCAGCTGTAACTGCTCCGTACACTGCTCGTTGAGCAACAAGCGACTCTTCTGTCATGTTTTCTACCAAACACTCTTTATTAACTGAGAAACCTCTTTCCACAGCAGCATTGCCATGAAACAAGTCCAGAAGCTGGTGAAAGAACCTAGTTGTCGAAACACTATTCACACCTATGTCACGGAGAACGTTAGAAAGAAACACGTCGAGTTTGCTTGTCTTCCAATCGAATGATTTAACTGCTTCCTTAAAACACGGGGAATCACAAAGTTAAAGGAAGTCCCGTTTCACACAATCGGCCATCGACGGAGATAAATGCTTCTTAGACACAAACTCTTCAAGGGCAATGGTTACACGCGACACTCGTCATGAGTTATTCACCATTACATCTTGTGAAAGACAAGATGCCACTTTAACAATTTTGCGGGCTAATGGGCACTTTTCAACCAGTTTCTTGAACAGAGTGATAAAAAATTATCTGCACTGGTTCCTAAAAGACAGTATCTCCAGATCATTTAAACCTTTACAAGCAGTAGAAGCACCAAAACCAACATCTATATCCTGAGCCATCTTCGATATTTATGCGAATGAATCTGGTTGCAATACTGTACAGCAGAATGTAGAGTTCCCTGTACATGAATGGCAGAAGTGAATCATTAGACTGACATCTGGCAAGAAAAGGCTCCAACTCAAGTGCAACTGACTGAAGAAACTCAAGCTACTAGAAACTCAAGCAACTAGAAACTAATCCCGCAGAAATTCTTGTATCTTTTCGAAGTTCTTAGTTTGAGGAGACTGAGGAGCTTTTTTCGACACCATTCACATACTTCCTTAGAGGAGTGATCATTCCTAAGGCTCTCTTAATGGCTTTCGAGTTTTCCAGCCACCTGATTGCACAACACTTTAAAGGAAATCTTGAAGAACCAGAAAAGTGTGTATAAACTGCTCATCTGAAAGGATAATCATCGAACAGATAAAACAGAGAACGAAGAAACTCATGAACTGACCACCCAATCTTGTTATGAGCAGTTTTGTAGGTTCCATGTACAATATCCCTCAAATCACGCAAACATTTTAGATTCACATAGAGACCGTCCATTGCAACTTGCATAGCACTCTCAAGTGACAACCCCAGTTTTGAAATGCCCCTGGTAAAAGCAGCATGATAAGGAAATTCTGATGTCAAGCACCTAGTTGACACTGTGTTTGATTGTTCATCACAAAACCTAATCACAAAATCCATCTGACATCTTTGAGCTACTTTATTTAAGCTCTCATCAAAGGAGACTGCAAAAAAGGTTTTCTCTTCTTTACTTCAACAACAAGCTTTTTCTGAAAAAATGGACCAAGCCCATATGCAACAACATATGCAACTTTATCTTTGTGCATTTGAAACTTCTTTGCAATTATGCTATCATGAAACATAAGTACACACAAGTATGTTGTATTACTACTACTCCTGCTTGAAGAATGCCTCATTAGTTCATTACTTTATTTAGAGTCCACAAAATCTCAGCTTTTTTTAAAATTAATTTATTTAAGGTCGCTTTTTAACTGCCAGGGTCACCAGCGACCACAATAATTAATACATTTATATTGAACAAGTGTTACAAGAAGAGAAGTATGAAGAAAAACATATATGCAACTTTAAATTTAGTAAGAAGAACAACACATTTAAACATAAAAAGGACTGGAAGTAATTTAGCAACTACTGACAAACTATGGATTGATTTTACATTATATGAATGATTTTAACTGTGACAGTTCCAAAAGTGAGATAACCTTAAGGCATCCTTCATCATTTTTAAATATATTGTATAAGTCTCCTTTGATATTTAACAGACGCCTTACATGCAATAACCGTGGACATTCCAGAATAAGATGGGAGGAAGTTACATCCCCATTACATTTCGGGCATGGTTCCTTAATAGATTTCTTCATAAGATAGCCATGGCTAAGGTTGAAGTGGCCAATCCGCAGCCTGGTCAGCAGGACTTGTTGCCTTCTACAGAGGAAAGTAATCGGAATAGCTGGCTCAGTAACTGATTTCCGGACGAGCTGCAGTTTTGAAGGAGAGGATCTCCATGTTTCATCCCAGTGCTTCGTAATTTCAGATCTGATCAATGTTTTGGTGTCCTCCAAAGTACCATTAAAACAGTTTTCAAGCTTTGTAACATCATCTTTTATAAGAAAATTGCTTAGTGTGTTATGAGACATATGTTCTTGAAAAGTGGCTTGAGATGTTCTTCCAGAATACGAAGGTAAGACTGCAGATGGTACATTAACAGTTTGTTGTACAACTAGAACTGGAGCACATGACGATGATGTAGAGGCAGTTTGCTTCACTGGTGGAACTGACAAACAAGCAGTTTGGTGCACGAGTGGAGTTGATGCACAAGCATTTTGCTGCACTGGTGGTACTGGAGCAACACTACTGATGTTCAGCTGAGATTGCTTACCACAAATGGGAGCACCAACGAGTTTTTAATGTCGTTTTCCTTTTTCATGGGTCCTTACAGACCCTAAACTACTGCATGCTATATCAAATTTAGTCTTACACACATTGCAAAAAGCTTTGAATTTGCCACCCTCCACTGGTACGCAGCCAAAATTTCCAGTCTTTTTCTCCTTCACTTAACCAGTGTTCTTGGAACGAACATTTACCAGGCATAGTTAATGATGATAATGTTACCACAAGTGAAAAGAAGAAAAGTCTGTTAAATCTTTAAAAAATACTTTCTGTTACTAACATTGATTTTGATTCCTGCAAAATAATAATAATAAATAAAAATAATAATAATAATAATAATAATAATAATATCCCTCAGTATCTCGGCTACATCATCACTGCAGCTGTATATCATCATTGCGATATAAAAAAATAATTCTTGACCTACTGTGCCATTTCTTGACTTTTCTTGACATTCTTGACCTAGTGTTCGATTTCTGGACTTTTTCTTGACTTTCTTGACCTGTAGACACCCTGTCTAACTCAGTTAAAAGGAGAATAGCTTATAACTAGACTTCGGATCTTAGGTAAAAACCTATTTTAATCCTTAAGTGATATATGGACGAAAACTTGTATATGCATGTTTCATAGGCCTAAGTGACTATGCCTAAAACTGATACTTTTATAGGACCTAAAATAGCCTATTTTTACGTTAGAGCCTAATATTGCCTTTTTGCTTGTTTTTCCTATAAAGTTCAAAATAAGTTATTTTTTGTTGTAAATTTTAGAATTTATTTTCAGTTTGTACTAAATTTCTAGCTCGGAATGTGCAGTACATGACACATTTGTGACGTGGTTCAATGTTTCGTCTTCAGTACAAAAATTCCTTGGAATTCTTAAGAAAATGTAGTGTTTTTCTCCCGACTCCCACATCCAGTATAGGCCTAACAAAGAAACAAAAAAAAACGTAGTTCTCTGAATCACTGACTTCAATAAATATAATATTCTGCATTGCAATTGAGATATTTCAGAAAATTGGCAACTTAAGCCTGTGTGAAAAATGAATTAAACCCGCAGAATATTAATATTTTAGTTCATACAACACTATGTAATTACAGAAGAATAATGACAATATGAGCGCAATGTTCTCGCTCCTAACTGTAATGAGATGCTTAAAGTAGTGTTATCAACTACCTTCAGTGACCGTAAAGGTCATTAAGGTTGTCAAGGTAATAACTTATGCCACGACCATCTGAATACTGGCCAGAGAAGGTGGAATGAACCCATCCAAGAGAATCTCAGTAATGCCACATTGCATTATGTTAACTATAAAGATAATAAAGTTTAAAACGCTCTACCCTTGCAAATGAATATCCCGATACTAAGATTTAATCGTGATCCCAAGAGCTACTAGTGAAAACAGTCAAATCATATCCACTGGGATTGTTGTTAATGGATTTATTTCTTGATTTTAACTAGGGATGGGTCGATACCAGATTTTCTCGATACTCGATACCGTCAACATCTCCAGTTTCAATAAATAGGGTACATTAAAAATTAAAATTTGAGAGATCTGAGTAATACCAGCTAAATTAATTAAGTGTTCATATTTACTGAGACAAAATTTAATATCATCAGTTGCCTATAATTATTTTTAAACTCTACATTAAAACTAAACAATTAAGAATCCCTTCTGCTTGGACTTTAAAAGTCGGAAAGTCTTTATTTATGACTAGACAAAAGTCACAGAGTGGTTTTCTCCATTTCAAGGAGAAATAGAAGTATTTACTATATTTAGTAGACTACTAAAAGCAGAAAGAGATACCGCATTTCCTTAAATTGCAGAATTACCAAAGTATCGAAAAAGTACCGAGTGAGTTTTCTGAAGTATCGCTCGATGCCGATACCGTGCAAGCATCGAGAGTATCGAGGTATCGAAAGTATAGGGGATCCATCCCTAATTTTAGCATGACTGACCTTTGTTCTACATTTTTCTTGCCACTTAGTAACAGTATTACACTGTCCAGTCCGTCTTACTGTCATAAAACGGACAGTTAAAACTATTAGTAAATAAGACGTTAAGAACTAAAAATTTCTAAAGCTATTTTTTTAGTTAAAATACGATATCTTATTATTTCCATTACAAATGAACGTCTGACCGCCATCCCCGGCTACCACTTGGGTTCAGAATACAAAACACACAAAATTATGGCTAATATTAAAGAATACTCTTACAGAAAGAAGAGACATACTTAACACATAAAACGCAATTAATGTAATTATATTATTGTTCCACTAAAGATTACGTATTAAATATCTGCCTACATTTTGTATCTTGATCACTGTTATACATTAGTTTGTAAGATAAAATATAGACAAGCTTTTTGTAATTTTCTCATGTAGGCCTACCTCATTGTCCCAGTAAAGGAAATCGTTACTCAACCGAAATCCCCGATTTCTTTAGCAGCCAAATTAAATATATTCTTAAGAAGCCTATACTTGCAGTTTATTCACAATGTTTGCTCCAGACAGATAACTTACCAAAGTTTGGTTAAATGACTAATAGAAAAACTAAAATAAAACTATCTTAATATGTTTTTTAAAAATTAAAAGAGGGTCTATTAAAACCTAAAAATTCGGTTCCTAGTCATAAGCACAATTTTAATCTAATTTTAATAATTTTATAATAAATAACAGTATTTCAGTACTATTTGCATAATGCAATTAAATAAAAATTGAAATGAAAACTCTTTAAATCAATGAAAATGTAACATTTGAATTGAATGAGATAGGGCTACAAATGCTCAGTAAATTGAGCAAACAATTATCGGTAATTAGGTTACAAGTTATGACATTCTGAAAGTAAGATGCATAAGCTAAATATTAAAATATAAGTTATGTAAAACTACTCAGTAAAAATCTTATGAGCACCAAGAATTAAAGCAGACCTCGACAACTGAAATCAACTCACCAACATTAGCAGTAAATCACCATAAAGTCATAAGGTTATCAAAATATCAGCTCTGTGCAATGTCCAACTTTACTCCTGTCATAGTTACTATGATGAATCTGCTTTGAAAATTACAATGAACCCAAAGCACTAATACACCTAAAGATCCTGGTCACAACATTGTACTCGCAACTAAAATTATGCAAGGGAGACATTAAAATTTTCAACAAGTAAAGTGCATTATACACTACACCAGCCTCATTTGATAGAAAACGTAATCCTATAATATGTATAGGATTCTACTGATAAGAAGCAATTTGGTCCTAATAAGAGTAGATAGGCCTACTGATTCATGCTGCAATCCATAACTGACATTATCCATGATACTCTCTACTGAGAATCATATTGATATGGGCTGTCAGATAAATATAATGGATTGTAAATAGCTTAGCAAAGAAGCATAAATATACCTACTGGTATAAACAGTCTAAATAAAATTAAAACACGGTTCAAAATGTAGAAGATTTTAAATCATAAGCTTACACATTCCATATGACAAAGTTATGGAAACCTGTCAGGAATTTATTTTTGGCTGATTCCACTGATTCCAGCTCTGCTTTCTGTTTAAAAGGAAAATTAATGTAGCCTATATTAGCTTCTATTAACAATATCATGGGGCCAGATACCAACGTACCTGTACCATAAATATATAAATATTATACGCATCAGGATATAAAAGAATACCGATATTTCAAACGCTGAAAGAACTACAGTAGAATTTCAATTATTTGGATTAATTGGGACTGCACCGAAATCTGTTAATCAAATATCCAGATAATTTGATAAAAAATTAAAAAGGCCAATAAAATAATTAAATTGCTCAGTACTGTACTTATGGTACATAAATTGTCACGTCTTAAATATACCAATCAGAGTCACTTGTCTTGCTGACAAGTCGATTTTGTTGGCTAGAAGTTTTGCTTTTTCGGAAATAATAGGCCCTAAAAGAGGGATTCCCATGCACGCTGCTGCAAAAAACACTTGAATAAGGCCTCAAAGTGATCCCGAAAACTGGAGTTGAACTACTGCATATATACCATATTCATGTATTCTTATAGTACTAGAGCAAACTTAGGCTACTTTTGCTGTATTATATTATCGTAAATGTTAGCAAATCCCAATGAACAAACAGATATTGTACGGAACGTCATGTCCCCTTCAGGCATGAGACAGTTAGAATGTTGCTACTCCATAAATATAATTCACACTTCTCTCTAGTTAAATGATTTTCTAGAATTACCTCTGTCATGGTGAAATCCAGTTAAACGAGACGGTTAGCAAACTCTGTCACATCTGTGTGGACATACTTTACATAATGAAACAGTTTGTCCTAACAACCTTGTGTAATTAGACTGCTGTGACAGGTTCCAGCAGCGAAGAGAACTAATCCTATGAAATTATGCATGGGAACTTTAGATTCTTTAACCTGTTACGGTATGTTATAAAGTTTTAAGGGAAAAATACTCTATACTGAAGGCAACAATCACACGTGCTCAACTACAAGTTTATAATTATGTAGGACTAATCTCACTTTAATTCTTAAACACCAGAGTCAGTCAATTCGGCAACGCATAATGACTCTGTTCTTGTAAGTTACTAAATAGCATTATACTGGTTGTACAGATTAAAGTACTGATTTTTAATTGTAGGCTATGAATGCGATGTATGTAGGATACTAAAAATTATGATAGTTGTAAATTTTTACATAAAGGCCTATATAATGTTTTATTGTACACCATGGGAAATCTAATCGTACCAAGCCAACAACTTAGACGGGATTTACATTCTCACAACACAAGAAATAGAAACCGTACTGACATCCCTTTCTATAGGCTATCCAAGTCGCTCAAAAGTTATCATGTAGTTGGAATGAAATGTTATAATACATGGCCAAGAAAGCATTTATGAAGAAGAGAACTGAACCTAGAGCTACGTAAAAACCTGGTGAAGTGTTATATTTGGAGTATTGCTTTGTATGGATCAGAGACATGGACTTTGAGGAAATTAGAGAAGAAATATTTAGAAAGTTTTGAAATGTGGTGCTGGAGACAGATAGAAAATATAAAGTGGATGGACATGGTGACAAACGAAGAGGTTCTGAGTAGAGTGGGTGAGAAGAAGTCAATCATACACACAATTCGTCAGAGGAAAGCAAACTGGGTTGGGTACATTCTCAGAAGGAACTGCTTATTACATGATGTCGTAGAAGGAAGATTGGAGGGTACAACTAGACTTGGAAGAAGAAGAATTCAGCTGTTGGACGATTTAAGGGAAAAGCGGAAATATTGGATGCTGAAGGAGGAAGCAGAGGATAGACAGTTTTGGAAAACAAAATTCGCGTACCAAGTTTGAAAACCTGCCGGAAGGCAGAATACTTACTACTACTACTACATTATCAAATTATGTGTTAAATTATCCAGCGGAGAAGTTTAAAAATAAGCTCCATGACTGGCTGGTTGATCAGCCATCTTATTCTTTAGACGAGTTCTTTGAATTTAGTACCAATTCAATTATTTTTTTATATTCATAATTTTCTATTTTGTTAGAATTATTTTGTATGGTACAGTATTTTATGTAATTTACTTATGGCCGAGTGCACCAACCTCGGTATTCAGAATACCGCGGTAAAGTTACTTAGTTTACCCCGGTAAAGTCATACTTTCGTTGCACCGTGCTCGGTTTCGACTTTTACCGCGGTAAGATGCAAACCGGCCGTGAAGGAGCTGTAAAGTGAGAAAACAGTGGTTTTCTTTCCAAGATGGAGATCGGCGTAATGCATCATATTTACGATATCTAGGCCAAAAGCTAATTGAACATAAAGAATAATGAGAGACAGGCGGGGTCTATTTGAAGAATGAACGATGGTGCATATCTTTGCAAATACTGTGCTGTAACATCGATTGAAATGACCTTCCTTTCTTACCTCAACCAAACCAGGTCCATCGAGTAGGCTAGTGGGCGTAACCACGATTAGTACGAGTAGTACAGTATTTATTCAAAGTTTGAATTCAGACGACATATAAACGCAATATAATATTCCATTTTATCCTTATGAACATTTATTACTGAACAATAAGGCAACAAATAAATGAAACATGGAAAACCAGTGGTCCTAGGCCAAATTTAAGTGAATGGCTGCATGCATCACGATATAGCCTGTGTATCGGTATATAGGGTATGTAATCAATTTATCATACCTGCCCGTACACGAACATAATTATAACAGCCATTTCATGGCTATGCACATGATTTTGCACCTAAAATTTCTACTAGTCGTACGGGAATAAAAGCTAGGCTATGTCGAACTCAGAGCAGAGATTTCGTGGTGTTGCTTTGCCTTGGATTGCACACGTGTGAGAATTATTCTTTAAAACATCAATGTTATTTTATTGAAATGTACAGACAGGTGGGATCTATTTGAAGAATGAACGATGGTACATATCTTTGCAAATACTGTGCTGTAACATCGATTGAAATGGCCTTCCGTTCTCACCTCAACCAAACCAGTAGTAGCCTAGGCGAAACCAACTCATTTCACGATTGGTACAGTATCTATGGTGCTTGAATTCAAAGTATGAATTCAGACGACATATATACACAATATAATATTCCCTTTTATCCTTATGAACATCTTTTTATTGAATAATAAGGCAACGAATAAATTGAATTGGGAAAACGCCTAGAGGAGCCACCGTGACTGGCAGACGTGCAGAGAGAGAGGGAGAGCGAACCTAGCGGCCATGGAAGAAACCATCAACGAGAATTGGAGTCGGAGCAGAGTAACCGCAATATAGAGCTCTGGGCTTTTTTAGTTTTTCCTCCTGCCACTTGAGCGCGCTGCTCTCCACATTCAGGTATTGTGAACTTCCGGTTTCCTCATTCTTGTGTGTTTTCAGTATGAGTTTGGGACGGTTCTCCAATTTTACAGTGAAGGAGTTAAAAATGATGTTATTCGAAGATGGTGCAACAAATATTTCAAAGTTAACGAAGCAAGAGTTGATTGCAAGGTGAGAAATCTAAGCTACCTGTCTTCTGAAACGTTTGCAAACTGTTCTAATATGGTGCAGTATGCCTGCGGTCTACAATATTTTTTTTCGATTTATTTTCATGTTTTTTTGAAGTGAAACTTCTTTAGCCGCGATAGGGGTAAATCCAGAGCTTGTGTCACGCTCAAAAATCGTCACGAAATTAGTGTCACATTCAAAATCGTCACGAAATTAGTGAGGTGTGACGGAACGGACTGCACAGAAAACAATCAACTCAATGATTAGGAGTAATCAACTGCTATACGATTTAAAGGATCAAAATTTTTAAAAAATATTTAAAAATTCAAAACTAAAAAAATCCAAAATTTAAATATTAAAAAATCCAAAATTTAAAAAATTAAAAATTTAAAAAAATTAAAAAATTAAAAATTTAAAAATCTAAAAACCGATAGTCCAAAATTAAAAAATCCAAAAAATAAAAATTCAAAGATGCAAAATTTTAAAAATCTAAAATTAAAAAATCCAAAATTACAAAATTAAAATATCCAAAATTTAAAAAGTCCAAAAACCCAATATTAAATAGTCCAATAATGCAAAATTGAAAAATCCAATTATCAAAAATTGAAAAAATATTAAAAAATTAAAACAAGTTTCACTTCTGTCGCGTGGCGTTACACGCATATTTTTTTTACAAATGCATGAGCTTTTTCGTATCATAGCTTATTGAACACAGTCTAATATACGACGCTGTTTGTTTTGGTTACAGGTTGCTCTGGCGAGAGAAAAATCCGAATAGGAACTTTGCCTTATTCGAAGTTGAGCTTATAGAACCAGAAAGTAGTCTACCCACGACTTTCCTTCGACAAATTTCTTGCCGATAAATTCATTCAAGAAAGAACGGCTTAAACTTTTCGACGAAGACTCCATAACCACTTGGCTCGAAAAGCGTAGGGCAGGCATCAGTATGAAAGCTGGCCGGACTCTAGCAATTAGAAAATTCATCAAGTGCATTGAAGTGAACGTGTTGATGGACAAAAACAACGTTGAGTTTGCTATCTGCAAAGCACATAACCTAAAAATTTGTATGTGGTTTGTTTTTTACTCAATTATAATACAGATTGGCCATTTTATCGGTTACGGGAGAAATTTCGATTGACATTGACATTCTTAAATGTTAAAATAATTTGGCAACAAAAATTACACTGAAAAGATGAAATGCTAATTTAACATGCCTAAACGAGGGTAAGTTGGTCGGGTATATTTATTATTTCATAGGCTTATATATTTTTCTCAACATCTACTATACCAAAATTATCTTAATCATTCTAGAAAACATGAAATGCTCACCATAACTGCACAAAGGAACGTTAAAATCATCTTCTGTGAAGTGACAGCTGCAAACCCGAGAAAACTGGGAAGGTGTTTTTCCATGGCGTAATTTTACCATCCATTCTTGAAAAATAGCCTTTTCTTTTGGAAAAATGTGAAAACTAAGTCCTCAATTTTTGTTTCCAACGGCCGAACAGCCGAGAACATAGGAGTTAATCGGCATAATTACTTCCAAAACAAGACACAAAGCACAGAACTGTAGTGTAAACACGAGCCTCTGAGATAACCGGAAGTGGATAATACCTCATTCTCGGCGGCCATCTTAAAAGTGCAGAGCTCTATTTCCAAGCATTAGCAAACCGCGGTATTTTAGCAATGGTGCACAGAGATTTTGAGAATACCCCGGTATTACGTTTACCGCGGTAACGAAACGGCTGAGAAAACCGGAGAATGGTGCACTCGGCCATTAGCCTATTTGTATATAAATCTGTCTTTGTCTATTGCTGTTTGTAAGCTTAATGACAATAAAATTATTATTATTATTATTATTATTATAATAACATCTTTTAAATACTAGTGAGTGTGATTTTTTTTTCAATCATTTTTGTTTTATGGGTTAATTTTACTATCAGCCCAGTGATATATTTTGCAACAATTTACTATTTTGCAAATAAATCATGCGTATATAAGTATTTCTGTAGGGCATGGTGGTGTAGAGATAGCATGACTGCCTCTGGATTGAATGTTCAAACCTGGTTGCGACCAATGGACTTTTAGGACAAGAAATACTGTACACAAAGTACTCTCGGAAGGACTGTAAGCCAGGGATCTGTGTCATAGATTTATGGAACGTTAAAGAACACCAACACTAAATTGGAGTCTATGGGCCAAATTCCTCAGCCCTTTCACATACACATTGCAATACCTTAGTTTTCTCTTGGGGATTGATGAGGCGATGGGCTTCCCACATGTATCTTTGTTTTTTACAGGAAAATAGGTAAAACTAAGTTAGTCCGTGGTACTGTAACTTCATTCTGAGGCCTTTCTACATCATTCGCAGGTTAACTGGATGCATCTGCCCAAAATAGTGCCTTTAGTTTGAGTTAAATATATATAACACCTGTAATACTGGTATTGGGATACCCGATTGATTCAAAATTCTTAATAATTGATTTTAAACTAAACAAAATCCATGGTGCTAGATCCCTGGAAGAGCTAAGCTTACCATCCAACTGCTGCATTATTTACCTTAGATAGATAGCAGGATTAAGGGCATGCAGATACCAATGGCCGTTAATGATGGTTTTCAGGAACGGAGCCACTACTTCTCAATCAAGTAGCTTCTCAGTTTGTATCATGAGGCTGTGTGCACCCTGCTCCAGACCTCCCTACCTCAGAAAAATCTGAGGATGTACCAGGAATCAAACCCAGGACTAGCAACGCTAACCAACAGAACACACAGGTGATCAACTGTTAGTATAATTTTTAGAATAAAGGGGGGATTATATCAAGTCTGGAAATGTTTGCAAATTATTATATAAAAATAACATTTGTGAAATAGTTAAGCTTTCCTTGTATTTATATATTAAGTACAAACAAATTAAACCTTGGATGCCTCTTACAAAATAGCCTAGCTGGATAGGCCTATATTGTACAAAATTATTTTTGTATTGGCTGGCTGAGCGTTGGAGTTGCGATTTTGAAATACTGGGCCTAGGCCTATACTGTAGATAATCATAGAGCAAATGTATATGGGTCCAGCATATAGCCTATATCACCATAACAGTCAGTCTAACCAAGTCATTCTTTTCTAAATCTTTTAACCTTAGGCTACATTATAAGTTTATTCCCACTAACCTTTTAGACTGTTTTCTGTGCTACCAGTTCTTCAAAGCATGCAGCCTTAGGAAGCATTTATGAAAACTCATTACCGGTAATTCACCATATCTAATGGTATCTGTTTTCACACATTGTTTGCATATTTCATATTTCCCTTCTATTTGCATTTTGATTAACTATTTCTTTGTGGATTATAGCATATATGTAATAGCAAGCCCTGAGAAACATACTTGTTGAGCTCCTATTCAAGATAGCTGTATCGAGTATAACCTCAAATTCTAACATCTTGTTATCTTCGTATGCTAGATCCAATTGTGACTAAAATTCCTTTATGGCAAACATATAAGTTAAGCCTACTTTTTTTACATCCTTGGGTTGATTGAATCAACAAGTTACCGTGATATTTTACACTTTCCAAAGCAAATACTGGGTCAATAGGCACGAGTGAGTAGGGCCTATCATATGAACCGAAAGATTTTCTCTCTGGTTTCACCAATTTGCACACAGCTGAGTTTTGGTAAGTATTTTGCCTAAAATATTTAATAAAAATGCTATATTTTGAAGTTGAACAGAATGTTTTATTTCAATCAAAAGTCCATAGGTGATTCATTCAATGAGGAATTCATAATAACAAAACAAATTATAAATATGCTACCAGTACCGAGTGCAATTATGGTCAACGTTGAAGTTGTTAAGAAACCCCAACCATCAAATAAACTTAAGTTTTAAATAAGATATATGAAAGACAAATTGCAAATGGTTCAAGAAATTGAATTGTTAGCATCTCTGAAGTGGTCGCTTTTGTAACTTATTTATTGAATCCTCAGGTAAAACAGTAGTAAAACAGTAATTCGAGTAGCTTAGGCCAACATATATTTCAACTTAAACACTCCTTACTTATTTCACTGATTGATTATTTACAGTTGAAAGGTCTTCTTTAGTACTCTGCACAGAATTCACTGAATGTTGCAGCGCAGGTTATACGGTCTGTAGAATGTTTCCCAAAACTCTGATTGGCTGGCTATGTTCTTCTTAATAAGGAGAAGACTTAATTTGATTGTGTTTGTACAATGTTAAAAATAACTTTACAAGTGAATGAACAAGAGCGAGGTTAATGACAGGTAAAAAGAGTTTTGCGACATAATATAAGGTTGTGATAGGTTATGTTAGGTTAGCTTAGTTCAGTTCAGTGATAAGTAGCTCTAGCGGCAACACCATAACCAACCATAACATTGTCAGATTACCTACACAGTTTCACAATGTGATTGATCCTGCATGTCACTCAAACTGCCATGACCACCTGCTGTAACCAGTACAAATTATGCCATCTTTAGGTTACCGCATCGTATATAAGTGCTTCACTTCTTCAGGATTTTTCTTTCATTTTGCAAATTTTTATGAACTGAGTTTATATATGAATTCTATAGGTTCTAAAGAACATTACAACCTCAAATATGGCCGCTTTTTATGTTTCTAAATAAAGAAAATACAGCATGCAGAGTTCTAAAGAACCGCCATTTCAAGTACTGATACAAGATTATTATGGAAAAATAATTTAATAATATCAAATGGGCTGTGAATAAAATCTTCATATTCGATTTGGTAGGCTACATAATTTTATTTTTCCTTGTTCAGTTTTCTTTTCAGAAAGCAATCAATAATTAATATTTACCGGTAACTTGATTTATTTAATTAAATTTTTCTTTTTGTGTTTTTATAATTGTGCCAATTAACTTAGGGTTTCTAGATCTTAATGGCCAAGAGAACTGAACATTTTTTAAATAGGCCTACATAGGATACAATTTTTATTAACAATCTGTGGGAGACTAATCCCTTTTACCTGTCATTTCGACTGCTAGAAAACCTAACCATTTTAAGGTAACGTTACAAATTAGCCCTAATGTAGCCTATCCTTTCCTACCAGTAATTCTGTTAACTGGGATTGCAACAACCCTATTAAATGCCTGACAGAAAGAATACTTACAATTAAACAAACATGTTTAAAAACTTCATTTTCCTATAAGGGTGACTATTTTGCACGTGATAAATATTCCACCTTAAACCCTTATACACTTACAGATTACTGGAGATACGAATGCTATGACCATTAAAAGTACGCTATAATTAATATTACAGAAATATTTTGATATATTCTGTTGACAGCATACAGTACAAACATATTTTTACATCATATTATAAAAAACAAAGAGACTAAAATATAATTATAAATAATGATTTGGCCAATTTGACAGTTTTTAAAATAAGACAACAATATCTCAAGTCTATGATAAAAACATTAATTATATTGTGGTACAATTGCTAAAAACAGCTATTATGTTTTTAAAATATGAGACAACAATATCTCAAGTCTATGATTAGAAACCATTAATGTTATTTAATCATAGACTTGACATATTTTTCTTGTTTTTAGCAATTGTATCACAATATAATTAATGTTTTTATCATAGACTTGAGATATTGTTGTCTCATTTTAAAAACTGTCAAATTGGCCAAATCATTATTTATAATTATATTTTAGTCTCTTTGTTTGTTACAATATGATGTAAAAATATGTTTGTACTGTATGCTGTCAACAGAATATATCAAAATATTTCTGTAATATTAATTATAGCGTACTTTTAATGGTCATAGCATTCGTATCTCCAGTAATCTGTAAGTGTATAAGGGTTTAAGGTGGAATATTTATCACGTGCTAAACAAACATGTATTTAATGTGCCCTATGCCATTTTTAGTTTTTAAGGAGCAGTCGGTCTTCTAAGTGATTGTTAATGGATTTCCGATTTCTCAAAGCAAAAAAATGTTTACTCGTAATTAATTTGACAGCTGTTCACTCACCGAGGTTGAATAAGGTTGACAGCTGAGTCGAATACCATCCTGACAGAGTTTGTCCTTCAGGAACAGCTTCAGCTGTAGTCTTGGTATCTTCACAAGTTCTGCTTTTCCTTCTTCATATTCGTCGAGGTATTTCCCCAATTCTTGTGCACTGTCAGCACTAGAAGAAGCCGGACTTGTGCCCGTTCCACAACGCTGGCCAGGCTGTAGTTGCTGCTGTTGTTGCTCCTTGTCTGAAGAACCTTGGTGACCGGACGAAGTTCTGGATGACCGAGCACTTGAGCTGTCGCACTGACAGTCTTCATGGATAGCAGCAGTTTCTTCTAAAGTAAAATAAACAGACGCAGCACCTTCTTCCCTCAACGTACGTACTGATTGAAGAAGTCTGTTGCGATGAGATGGGTTGAATACACCGATAGCATCCAAGTCCGGATCGCCTACTTGCTTACATATTTCCAAGTCGTCGTAACCATTGTCAATGAACGACTCCGCGTACTGACCCAAGTGTAAGGATCTCAGCCATTCCACCACGATATTGCTTGACATGTTTACACCCGCATAGCAAATAAGGAACCTTCTTCATTGACACTGTAGCACATTCATCACACCACGCCGTCTTTGGAGCACGATATACGAGCATCACACCGGGAGCGGCACTGCCAACATCCACACGCCAGCCGTCATATTGACATTCTCTTTGAACTTAGATGGTGCGCCACGAGATGGCAGCACGTGTAGGGAAGCGCAAGAACACTTGAGTGGCGGAAGCCGTGCTTCCGCGCAGACCCAGCAATTATATCCATCACCGCCTTTATCTAACCCATTCTTCTCCAAAAATCCATTCTAATTTGCAAATTAATTCCTGTTTATGCACGAAATGTGATTTTATAAGTTTGTTTTTTCATCTGATTATAAATATGATATTCAACTACTAAGTCAGTCTACGGAAAAATGCTACCATTGCAGCCAGTGCTGAAGTTGGAAACTTTTTCTGGGGGGGAACCCATACATTTATATGCAGGTATTTATTTATTTTTTAATTTATGATACCAAACAATAAAGTCAAATTCCTTTTTTAATTAATCATATCGAAATTACATTACAATAACCAGTGCAACAAACCTCGTTACGTACACATTGAAACGCATTGAATCTACGGCAACAGCGCAGGCAAAGCAACTATCGAGGCATGAACAGGAGATTATGACCTTAATAATTACAATTACAATTACAATTTACAATTTATTGTTCCAAATTACACAAAAAATACATTAAAAAGTTGATACACCACCCAAAGAAGCAGAGCTTGTGTTCGGGGGTGGTTCAGTTCAATGATGATGATGATGATGAGTGTTCTACCCGAAGGCAGGTCCAGACCCGGGACGAAGCCGTGGGGTGATGACCACGACTCGTCCGAGGTGATTCAGGCAAGGGTGATACCGCAATATATTAGAAAAACTTATACTAAATAATTACTTAAAACAATACATAATTTGGAGAAGTATGGTTCTATATTTTTAAAATTTGCCAAAATATACGCCGATTTCGTATGAACTTTTTTCCTCCCTGCGTTTATGCTGCAGCGATGAAGAGTGGATTTTTACTTTGCCGGAGCGCCGTTCCGGTTCCGTTCCAGCCAAACTTCAGCATTGATAGCAGCGGAAAATGGCATTCTTATTGCCATATGACACCTGTGATAATATTTTCGTTTCCGTTATCTTATAGTTACATATGTCGTAAGGAGTATTTACCATATACCTTCAATTTAATGCTGGTAATCGTAACTGAAGATCAATACTGAATTTCGTGACATAACTGAACCGACACTGAAAATTGAAATCTTCTTACTCCGCTATTTAATGATAAAGTAGAAAGTTCCTCGTATGTATCTTCCTCTCCTTTCTATGTTATTTACAGAATATTTACATTATTTAATATCATCTAGTTACATAAATCGTTAATCATTTTATATTATGAAAAAAAATAACCTTATTAGTTTTACGAAGACCAGGCATTTCGGCCTATCATGTGGACATCAACACCTTATTACGACATACTTTTCTTATTTGTTTATGAGACCTTGTTGCAGTATTTGTTATCCTGTTCCAGCTGATGGTCTGAGTAAGTCAATGCGCAGTTTTCCTGAAACTATGAAATTTACCATTTTTATAGTGTTAAATTATAAATAATTTTCCTGTTTTTAATGATATTATATTATTAATTATTAGTACAATTTTTCTGCACAAAGTCATATTTTGGTCATTTTCATAGTCTTGATCATATTTCGGTCATATTTGAAATTTAATGTCATATTTCAGTTATAAATCAGACAAAAGAGCACAATTATGAGATGTGCACTAAATTGCTGGCTTAATTTTTTTCCCGAAAAAGAGTCACGGATATTTTGGTTTTATTGAAACTGAAATGTGAAGCGACAATAGCAAATAATAGCTCAATTACCTCTTCCTTCTTGTTGTTAATAACTTCTAATAGACATGTTTTCAAAAATATTTTCAGTTCACATTTGCAGTGGTATCTGGAAACATTAATAGATTAGAGGTTATTTACAAATAAAACTGTAAATCACCTGCAAAATTGTTAAAAAGTGGTTATCTGATTGAATTAATGTATGTAATAATTTAGTGTCATTAATTGTTTTAAATTGGAACATTTATTTTTAGGAAATACGTTTAGGATTTTTGGGACAAATTTAGTCATTTTAAGGTCATATTTGCAGTCATATTGTCCGCTTTTTTAGTCATAAACATCCGAACCCTACTCATGACCCACATCATTCCCCATCCCTCCCCTCTCTCTTTCTCTCTCTCTCTCTCTCTCTCTCTCTCGCTTACACACATACAAAAGACTGAAAATAATTCATAAAAGAAAAAAATGCAATTAGCCCATGCTAGATTTAGGCATTATGCTAATACCAAGATGATGCATTGCTAAATACACAGGAATTACGCTATATTTAACATCAAGATGCTGGCTAAATAGATATGTATTATGCTATATACCAGTGTTTCTCAACCTATGGTCCGCGAAGATGGTGCAGATGGTCCGCAGACATAATTAAAAAATATCATAAAGCAAGTGGAAAGTAAAATTTTTTCACATATTTCGTTATAATGACCTATAATTAATACCCCAAATATTAAGAATAGCCTATAAGCCTTCTTTTAGAAGTGGGATGTAAAATTAGGGGTACGTAAAATTTTTTACACATTTTAGATGGTTCAAAAAGGTTGAGAAACGCTGCTATATAAGTACAAAGATGTTAGCTAGATCAGGCAGCACAGTAACAAATTCGTGGGGGGGGGGACACTTGACTGAATGAGAACAAGTGCTGTCACTGGTTCCAGTGTTAATCGACTATGCTGTCGGTTCTCGGAAACGCAACCACTGCATAATGGAAAGGGTTTGTTTACTTCATTTGAAAGATTTTATATTCTGTTCCATAATCATTAACCTAATCAGGTGAGTAGAGGAGAAACAAATAACAAAACACAGCTTCATGCCGAATTCCCTCGCTTGGAGAGTGTTCAAATTATTCGACTGAATTTCCTGGTATTAAAAACAATGGAAGCAAGCCGTAATGAATAACACCATTCAAAGCTTCAAATTGGACGTGTAAAACATCTGGTTTATCTCTTAAATTTGCTTGTGTAACAGCACATTATTAACATTTTCGTGGACACAAAGCAGAGAGCTTAGCAGATTAAAAATATAGCAGATATTAGCACTGATTATCTAATACCATTAATCTGACGTAACGAATTTCTCGTTATAATGCTGGTTAATTCCAACATTTAAATACTTCGCAGATATCTTTAATATACCTCATTCTTATTGGATGGGTTGGGGAAACCGCAATTATTCTGTTTGTGTATTTTTTAAGTGAAACCTCTTTAGCCGCGGTAGGTGTAAATCCAGAGCTTGTGTCACGCTCAAAAATCGTCACGAAATTAGTGTGACACTCAAAATCGTCACGAAATTAGTGAGGTGTGACGGAACGGACTGCACAGAAAATAATCAACTCAATGATCAGGAGTAATAAACTGCTATACGATTTAAAGGACAAAATAAAATACTCAAAGGGGAAACTAACGATAGAAGGTGATGGAAAGGAAAATTTTCAGACCTAGTACGAGGACTTGCAAATGGGAATAGTAATAATAATAATAATAATAATAATAATAATGATAATAATAATAATAATAATAACAACAATAATAATAATAACACTAATAATAATAATAATACTTACTTAGTCAATGGCAAAAGATAATTCCTAAGCAAGCTAAAGGATTATTATCTATTTTATGGAACCCGGAGGTTCATTACCTCGCTTAAAAAATCCAAAAAAGAAAAGAAATATTATTATAATGAGACGCAAAACTTTTGCCTCTGTTATGAACTCTTATTTTAAATGGAACACCCTTATATTTTGAATAGCGCTCATTAAGCGCTTTTTAAAAAAATACCCACACGAGATACTTCTTTGCAAATTTATTCAAGAAAACAGAAAACTAATAATACCCGTGAAACGCTTCTTTTGTTTAGCCTACTGTGATTTGCCTGTCAAACTCTATGCGAGCCGTCATGACCTCATCAGAGGTTAAACTTACATTAAAGTTTACTTTTTGTAAGTAAGAGGTACATTTTCTCACCTACAATCTTGAAATTTTTATCATTTGTTTATTTAGATGTTTTACATACACTGAAAAAAAAATTGAATCGGTTAGTCTCTAAAATATTTTCAGGTCATAATGTACTTCAAAATGTAGTTATTATTTTTTTAAATAAAAAATCACATTTCAGTGAAAAAAATTTATGAAAAATCCTTTTTTCATTAGGCCTACTAATGCAGGATGGGTATCTTGATCTAGTCTCTAGCTTAATAGTAGATTTTGAGAAAAGGTAGGTGGTTGAATATGGTTATTTAACGACGGTTATGTACTGAAACTTAGGCCTGTGACCGTCCCCAATATCCCGGAATTTTGTCCCGCAGGAGTTCTTTTACATACCAGTAAATCTACTGTCACATTTATGCACACACATAAACGACATCGACCTGGGCCAGGATCAAACCCAGCGATACTAAATACGCCACCCAGGCCGACGAGAAAGTGTAAGCCTACATTGTATTTAACATTATAAAGATAGGCTATTCCGTTTCCCTCCTTATTCTATTATAGCTTGTACGGTGGCTGAGATCCCCTGTCTGCTACACAGAGCAGCAACTACTCCAGCACTGGTGTATTGCGTGTGCTCTAACCAAGACTTCGCAGGCGGTCATACCCTAGCGTGTTGCGAATAATAGCAACTTTCACGTTAAAGTGATATGACGTACTTCGATTCCCAATGGCATTACCTTTGTATCAGCGCCTTTTATAACTCCGTTAGCATTGACTACAGAGGGAGACTTTCTAGTAGCAGTTTTACAACAGAAGTTCTTTTTAAAGTGAGTAAATCGAGAGCTAACCCAAAGTTGCGTTACGAAGAAAATCTTCACGAAAATAGCGGGGCTGTGACGGACTGCACAGAAAACAATCAACTCAATGAAATTTTAAAAAAATCCAAAATGAAAAATCCAAAATTTAAAGATCCAAAATTTAATTTTTTAAAAATCCAAAATTATGGAAGTCCATAAACCCAAAATTAAAAAATCCAACAATCCAAAATTGAAAAAATTCAATAATCCAAAATTGAAAAAATCGAAAATTAAAAAAATCCAAGTTTCACTTCTGTCGCGTGGCTTTCCAAGCACCCGATTTTTTTTATGAATTTCCATTATGTGCATGAATTTATGTGATATAACTTTCACTTTAGGAAAATAGTGAAAATAAATATTTTTTTTTCTTAAATTTGTGCATAGTGTCTTAAATAAATGACTTCTGTGTTACACATGAAGGCATCATAGCAAAAGGGCATATGAACATATCTTCTGATTTTGAGACATTTGGCCTGGAAGTACCTAAAATGTTATATATATATATATATTTATATATATATATATATATATATATATATATATATAACATTTTTGATTATATATAACATTTATATACATTATCGAGGAAAGAGTTTTTTCAATTTCCGAGATCCATTATGCGCTTGCATATAACATTTATATACATTATCGAGGAAAGAGTTTTTTCAATTTCCGAGATCCATTATGCGCTTACATAATGCATGATTATTTATATCAATTTAATTATATTAATTGAGATATTAGCTGAAAATATTATGTATATACATTATTGAAGATAGATGTTATATTTCAGAAAGTGATTCGCATGTGTTGGTTGTTATGGGGACTGAATATTTGTCCTGTTAAAGTCGCCACAAACTGGGAGGGCCTTGGTTCCGGTCTTCGATAAAGGCTTGTATTGTGATGGTTTTACTTACGGCACGTGTGATTTTTGTAATTTTTACAGCACTGAGATTTCTTTTGTTTTCATAGCAACTAGATTGCGTATGGGAATGTCAAGTTACGATCCACGGCAACATTATTCTTAAGTACCACTAATTAGTTACATCGTGCAAAAACAAGTTTTCGCGTAACAGTAGAAAACAGCTGTCAGGGTGTAAAATGCCGATTTTTAGATTTTGATAACATCTACTAGTTTTATTCTTGTGCTACATTCTCTGATCTTTAAAAACATAAAGTAAACATAGAGTATTAAGAAATTGATGTTAAAACATGGAAAAGTTGCTTAACTTTGCAGCTCAATTGCCATAAATGATACTTTTTGAACAATAAAGTTTCAAAGGGCATAAAAATATCAATTTTTTGAGCTAGAGGTATAATTTTTTTAGATCGCTCAAAATTTTATGCTGTAATTGAATCCATTCAAATCAGAAATTAATTTTTTTCGACTTCTGATCGGGTTTTCCTGACAGGGTCACAAATTCATTTTTCTTGGCTTAGTACACTTTATATTTTATAATTGTTATTGACAGTACCACCAATCACTTTTCATGACATTATCATTATTTCATTACTACAACAAACGTTAAAGGCTGGCTTGTAAAATTGCTTGTTTGTAACTTTTTCGCCAGTTTTTCAAGCCCTGATATACTAGTAACTGTTAATAAAACACCGATATAAATTAGTAGGGATTATATTATTTATAAACAGGATTATGAATGATATAGGCTACATTTTCCTTTTAAGTGCACCGTTGAATTGTTTGATAGCTGGCAGCAGCGTATCACCTGATCGGACAATGAATGATATTTAGTGCACTGGATTATATACGCTCACTGACTGCAACAGTGGAGCAATTCAGCCTGAATTATGCACTTCACAAGCTCGCAAGCGATATATTACGCTCAGAGGCCGAACATGCTGTTGTGCAGCCGCGGTATCCACTCACTTTGTCGGCTATAAACAATGGTTTTTAATAACAAAATAATATAATACAACGATAACAAATAACTGTTAATAATACTAGTGTATGTAATTTTAATTAATAACCATTTAAACTGTGGCTTGGTTCTAAAAGGGCCAATGTCATAAAACTTGCTTTTGAGATAACTGATTTTGAAGCCTTTATAGAAGTAACATTTTATGCTGAGAACTTCCGACATTGGCCTCTAGGTTTCTGTATTATGACTATTAATAGCAACTTACACTGGCACTTTTAGTATACGAAAGATATAGACTAGCCGAGCTGAGTAATGCATAAATATCATTTTTGCAAGAAATTGACATTGACCCTTTTAAAACCAAGCCACATAAATATTAATAATTGTTATATTAATATTATAATAGTAAAATAAAAACAGTAAAAATAATAACATTGATGTCTATTTATGTAATTTTTACGATGAGGGATTAATTTACAAGTAATATATAATATACAATGTTATTCCATCAATCATAATTATATTTTATGTTATTTTGAATCGTAAACATTGTTTAACAGAACTCTCTCCGTCTATGTAACATTTCATTTTACGCGAACTGGGCACGTTATGATAAAAAGTAAAGTGCTACACGTTATAGAGATTATAGAGGATATCACCAGATGTCACTGTCGTTTTCTTCCCTTTCATGCACATTAACAATTATAAGGGGCCGTATTTTTTGGTAGCAATAAGCGCGAAAGTTTATAAAACAACCTCCCTTAGCTATATTTAGCTTTTATATGCTTAAAATACCAATATGAACCAAATTGAATCCACGAAATATCGCGAAATTTACTCGATTCCGCGAAATGTGTCTATAAGCGCGAAATATGCCCCTTCTGTCCGTAAAGTGAGAAATGAGCACGAAAATGTGCCTTAAAATCACAATATTGAGTTTTGGTGTAGGCCTACTGTATTTTTTATTTCTTAGGAGCATGCTTTTTTTCCTGCTGTTTCTGTGGCTGTATAAGATTTACCGATATATCGATATTTGTGATCGATTACAAAGATTACAGAATTTACGCAAAGATTTCTGTGACCTGGTTTTTGCTGTTGAGTACTCTCCTTTCCTGCAATCTCTTTGCCAAGTTAGCGATGCCTATGATCGATTACAGCAGAAGAGTGTAGAATGTTTGTTACTTGTATTCAACAGATTTCGTCTTTTATCCACAGTGGTATGGTTGGCACTTCTGTTTGCAAATGGCTAACTGATGGTGTTTAGTAGAAATTACGATGATATTTCTCGTAATTATATTTGTACATTAACTCTAATCATGTCTAAACCGAAAGTTACTTCAGTCCATACAAGGGCGAAGAATACAGAAATGAGGGGGGGGGTGTTAGTTCATGTAAATAAAGAAGCAAAGTTTATCATTGCGCAATGTTCCCAATGTAGTATAAAGTAATTTATTTCACGAAATACCCACCGAAATAGAAGAAAGTTAACACCGAAATCAGCCATTTTATTTCACCAATAAATCAGGGCCCTAACAATTATCCATTTCATTCATTTTAACCAGTATAAACACTATTACTCATACTACTATTTATCGTGTACCTATTAGATTAGATTAGATTAAAGAGGGATAGTGTAAGCCCTTCGGATTCTCAACTCTGTGACCTTAATAGATTTATTGTGAATACTCTATACCCTATTCTAGCAGTCACCACTTTAATTTAAGATTTTTTAATACAGCCTATAATTTTCCTGGGTGATGTCCAGTCCTGAACCCGGGGATTTTCCGTGACTGAAAACTCCACTACCCGGCCGGGAATCGAACCCGGACCGCTTGGGTGGAAGGCAAGTATGCTAACTATACACCCATGGCGGAGTGTACCTAATAATCATTTACAATTATTCAAAATAAAATAAATAACTATTTCTGCAATAAAATTTTGTCCATAAACTAGATGATTTTTGACAAAGCACAATCGCAACACAATACATAAATAAGTTCGTAGGCTTCCGTATCAGTTTAAACACAATATATAGTTTCGCTCAAAGCATTACTTACGACGTTCATTTCTCCCCCATCCGTTCGAAGTGTGCAATTCCGTATCGTAGCGAAGGATTTTAACAGATTATTTCGTTATCTGCCAATTCTGTATCTACAAGAGAGATTACGATTTATATATCACGATTTAGTATTTTCAGCAAATTCAGCAACAAGCTCACACGAAAAACAAAACTCGCTAGCACTCGTTTTGTTAACTTCGTGCTTGCTTGTTAAGTTCTTTACATAGGTAAATAACTAAAAAGAAGTCTCGCCTAAACTTAAAATTATATGTACAGAATTAAGGGTCCTTTATGTCATGCTGTATAGGCCTTATATCGTCAAAAGTTAAATCCAATACATGTACTAAAATAAACTACAACGATTGCAAATTGTCAATAAAGTCTAACTATGCATAAACATAAGTGTCAATAGGCCTATGTACATCTAAAAATAAAAAATAGTTTGTAAATAGTAGCCTACCGGTATGTAAATATTTTTAACAATTTAAATTGAAAAATTAAAATTAAGACCTCGCCCGGATTACCTAAGTCATAGGCTAGCCTATATCTCGGATCCAACAACCGATTCCGCATTTGCTCTAATATCGTCGCGTCACCTTCTCTTGCTCTAGAACACAGTGAAAATGTTTGATGAATTGACTTTGGCATTTTATTAGTTAACCAGCTTAAAATGTCTAGTTAGAAGTTACCGAATCTCTGAGTAAAATGTTCCAAACAAAGCGTCCCATAATGAGCTTATTTTACAATTGCATTGCATATTTCGCAGTCAAGATTCATTGCATTCTTGGAAAGGTAAAGGTATTTATCTTGACGTGAAATTCTAATCCCCTAATGCCTTGTCCGTCTCATGTCGCAGACGTCCATTTACTCTAAGGATGGCAGACATTTCATCCATGTCACCAGGATGCATTCCTCTTTATCTTCAGCCATAAACCCACTTTACTTCCCTGTCTCATATGTAGCTCAGAAGGAATATGCATGAGTCTGCATTGCACACTGTCACAACTGATAAAGAAGTGTCTAAGTAAGAACGCTCTTCAATGTACGTTGGTTACAAATTGAAAGCTCATCTAGGTAATTTGTAACAGTTTTACATTTATATAAAGCAATGAGCGATATACCAATATCCTACGTAACTTCAGCCGTGTAACTTATGTGTTAAAGGTGAAACTCAACATGTGACAAAACTTAAAATTGTTCTTGACAAAACTTAAAATCTTTAGTTTTTATTAACATATAGAAGATAGAAACCTTGCATATTGAGGCTTCAAAATGAATTGGTTATGTTGACTTTTCTTACTTTTTTTTCCCACCATCTTAAAGATCTCATTTCAAAGCATCTAAAACCATTAAAAAACTAATTTGGAAAAAAATGGAGATGTTGAGTTTTGTCAAAACTAAATGATGGGCCAAAGCAATAGAATTTTGTCCGGATCGCGACGATGTTAGATAATAAAAAAATATAACAATACAAGATTTTCTTAAAACCGATCAGACTGCTGTCGTATAAAATCTAGTATATGTATTCATTTCCTGTACTCTACTGTTTATCAATAAATAGTAAGTTATAATACGTTGAATTACTAAAATAATAGCTGTATACTAGGACTAATAACACAAAAATACCTCTCTCAACATTTCCATATAGGCCTAATCTAAGAAAATAAGTTGTACGTGCAAAATTTATATCTGGTAAGGGGTCTCTAAGCAAAACCGTATGTAACGTTAAATGTAACGGAGTCTAATGTTACTTGTAACAAAAATGTTGCATAGGGGATCATTTGCTAAAACCACATAAATAAACTGAATGTTAAATCATCTTCATCTCTATATATAAAAACCAAAACCCACTGACTCACTGACTGATCACAGTTTCTAAAAAACTATACAGTCTAGGAACGTGAAACTTTGTACACATATTGCTCCTAGGCTCTAGATGCGCACTAAGAAAGGATTTCAAAATCTTTGGGCTCTAAGGGCCAAAATAGGGTTGTAAAGTTATGAAATTCACCAAAAGGAATTCATACTGCATGTATACAATCCCCATGACAACATAATTTTTTTTAAACTACACAGGTGGCTTGGCATGCCACTGTGATTTCATGTAGGCCTAATAGATCTAAAATTATGAGAATTATACAGAATTCCTTTAAATGATTGTCAACTATTTTTTGACATGAAGTAAATTTAGAAGGCCCTGGGTTCTATTCTTAAGAGTTGAACTCTTTTCTTATAGGAAGCCTAGGACTGCATTACGAAAGATAATAAAAAAGTGTTCCCTATTACAGGCCATGGAGGCCCAGAGGGTTCCAAGAAGTTGAGGCTCCCTGATTTTTAGACAATCGGAGCGTGAAGGTTGTCAGCCTTACGCACCGGCCGCCTTTACCCCCAGGTAGTTCATACAATATCAATAGATATAATTTCCTGATTAATTTCTATATTAATTTCTATTTACCATATTATCTCTCTATCTTGGCCTTAGTTCTTACCTCTCCCTTTTGGGGTCATTTTAGCGATCCACATTGCCCGGGCCCTACAGGGCTGCGACCTGTCGGGAGAGGTATTATCTATGGATCACATAGGCCTACATACTTTCTTGACCAGACAAGGACATGGAGGGCCTTCCCGGATGAGTGATTAGCCCAATGCCGGTGCCACCTCCGGGGCAACACAAACACATAGGACGAGATAGCCTACATCATTCACACACTCACTCTGAACAACGCGAGGATGGGATGATGATGATAATGGCTGCCAGATGATATCCGGAGACCACTAGGGCCTAAAGTTACCAGACATTTGTCTCGCATGTGAGGAAAAATCCCGGAAAAGACTCTACCTAGGTCCCGACCAGTATTCGAATCGGAGCCCGCTGCGCGAGAGGAGCGAACGCATCCCCTACCCCCAGCTATATACTGCATGTTTGCCAAAATTGAAACAACTATTAAATTTTTAAGACATAATCAGAGAAAACTACGGGTGGAGGAGTATGTGGAATATAAATACGTCCACCGTGTTGGCTGGACGGTTGATGATTTATAGAAGTATGCTACAACAAATCGACTTTAAATTGTGTTCACTTAACCTATATAAACATCAATCTAACAATGCGAAGCATTGATGGGTCAGCTAGTATGTAATAAAAACGTTACATCTATCTGTAGTGAATCTCTGAATAAAAACGCTTATAATTTTACTTGTAACAAAAATGTTACATAGGGGATAACTTGCTAGAACCACATATAATGTTATATGTAACAAAAATGTTATATCTTCAGGGGGTCTCTTGCTAAAACCGGATGTAACGTTACATGTAACAAAAATGTTGTACATCAGTCTCCGAGTTTGACACACAGGGTCTAGAAATAGCGTGAAGATACTCAGGAAGCAAGATGGATGATCATGATGGAATGTGTCCAACTCCATAGGAGCACCTACGTTACACAAACACCTGCTTCCCCAATACAGCCGATCTAAATATTTTAGTTAAATGGTAGATATAAATGGCTTTGCAGAATATTTAGTGACCCTTTGAATACCAAGAGACGAATTTCTATAAGAATGTGGGATGAAATTTTAAATTCTTCACAGGAATTGACAGAGAATTAAGGAATCGTGACTCTGGCACCTACCGAAAGCCTTATCACTCGGAGGCTATATTGTATTAAGAATTAAAATAATTTTCAGTGGATCATGCTATTAAAATCATGCTTAGTATACATATTCTTTACCTTTTTTCGATGAGAGAAATGCTGGTCTTCTGGTGTTCAGTGGCCTCGGTTTGCACCAAGACCGCTCTTCACCTCTAAAAAGAGGCCCCTATCTATGCTCCTTTCTAAGTACTACTTTCGTTAATACCTTGAGGTGTCCAGCAGTATTAGGAATGGAGCATACACAGACTACACTTCAAAATTCCATGCAAAGCACAGAATCATGTAGTGGAGATCTGAACCATGGTGTTGCCTTCCTCAGCTTATTCTTGATTTAGAAAAGTTTTTTTTTTTCTTCTTGATGTCACAAACACTAAATAAAAACACAAATACTATCTTCTAGTCTTCTTGTTTCTTGATATAGGAAAGTTTATACACACATCACTATTATACACCGATAAACACCGAAAAAGTAAAACTCGACGTCAATGCTGGGTTCTGCATGATGGCTTCGACAATATCTGCAACAGAGAAATATTTTGTATATACCAACTGTATATTCAAAGCAAAAGAGATAAAACTGCGAATATTAGATAACCAGTAAACATTCAATCCCTTCCCCCCAGGATAATGATTTGGTATATGGTTGGGTTGTTGAAATTAAGTACCTAACGAAATGTGCACAGAAAATAGCAAAGCGTGTCAAGCCAACAGCAATGAATAAGGTGTCATGGAATAGAATTATTTACAGTCTTCTGACATAGCATACCCACCCATAACCATCAGTTATTTCCTGCATTCACGGGAGGTTGACACAACTGAATATCCACTCCCTGCAATACTGCCTCTTATTCTACGATATAAATAAATAAATAAATGCTATTATAGGTTTGTTCAGGGGAAAACTTTATTAGATAAGATACACAATACAGAAATTAGGGACAAATGCCAAATCAGGACATAACTAAATTTACCAATGACACAAGAAAATTTTGGAAAGAACACGTTGATAGAATGGAAAACAATCGCCTAGCAAAAAAGGCTCAAGAAAGCAGGCCAGACGGAAAAAGATTAAGAGGAAGACCTGTTAAGAAATGGAAAGACAGAACACATGACTCATCTGAGGAATAAAGGGGAAATAAACAGGATGCCATCCTACATCACAAGAATAAGAAGAAGAAGAAGAAGATAGGTTTGTTGCATAATGTACTATTTTAAATTCTTGTATGTATATATGTAGGCCTATGTAGGTCTATGTATGTATGTATATGTTTATGTACAGTATATATATATATATGCTTTTTTTTAAATATGTTCATCTTTCATACCCAAGGGAGCTTTGGGTTTGTTAGTACCGTACATCAGAAATGACACTCACTCTTTCTGGATTATTTGTTTAAAAAAAGTCATACATTGAACGTTATATTGTGACCCTCCAGTGTTAAATTTTAAAATTTCTTACTTGGCCTGCATAATAGTGGAAAAATAGTTATCTTGACTTCTGCGGTAACCCTCGTAGCCTATACTGTAGTCGTAAAGAATTAAACACCACAGAACCAAAATAAAATCACGATCAGAAACACCTACTGGAAACGTGCCACGAAACTACCGGTTCTTTATAAGCACCGACGAGTTCTTTTATGAAGGATGCTACTTTAAATAGAACTTAAGTGTCTACCTCGAACTTACGACGATTAGATGGACACAGTTGTCGTGACGAATATTTAAAATTCCATCCGTATCATCGTGACCAAATCCAGTTATTAATTCAACTCGGCTGTATAAAAATTAATATTGTTCATAGCATCATAAGCATATTAGCGTTGATAAAATCTTCATGATATTCAGTTCCGAATGCAAAGTGGATGAACTTAAATATTCAAAGCAGCGGCCAATGGTTTCCTAAAATAAACACATCAGAATAAAGCAGAATGGAAGTTTGCACAATACTTGGATTCTTATCTCTCAAAACAATCTGCTTTTTTTAATTTGCAGCCCTATAGAACTCCATCAAGTCATTTAAAATTAAAATTATTATTTCGCATAATTAAAAGCTAATCCATCCCGAACGTCCAGCAGAGCAGGCGTAGGCTATAAGACTTTCGTTGCTTGTTTGTGTAAAGGTCTGCCGAAATGAAATTGGAGCGCATTCCTCGGGAACTGTGCGAAAACTAGTGGCGGTTCGTGAACAAATGTTCTGAAATTGTGGCACTTTGTAAAACAGGTAAAATTAAACTTAGTGTTTTCACCATATTTTCTAATGAACTCAAAATTACTTCATGACCCTTCACGCTTAGTGTCTGAACAACTCCATAGGATAAAACCAAAATTATTATTGATAGTTCTTGTGGTAAGCGTCGCTGACTACGGATCCGTCGGCCCGGGTTCGATCTCCGGATTTTTCTGATTTTTCTGAGGTAGGGAGGTCTGGTAGGGGTGCACTCAGCCTCGTGATTCAAATTGAGGAGCTACTTGATAGAGAAGTAGCGGCTCCGGTCATGGAAACCACCATTAACGGCCGTGGGTGTCGGCATGCTGACCACATGCCCCCCCCCCAATCCTGCCATCAGCCTATAGGTAGATGACGCAGCGGTCGGGTGGTAGGCCTTGTTCCTTCGGGGATGTCGCGCCACGGAGTTTTAGTTCTGAGAAAAATTCCGTATTAACTTTGGATGTGTTTGTGATGCTTGCAACATACCAAGAGCTTGTTAAGTGATTATTACTCTAAAAGAAGGTAAAATACCCACTAAATAATTCTAACAGTATATCAATGAAGACTGGACATTATCCAAGAAGGAACCTACCAAGACCTTCCACTCCAAGCACATTCGAATCCGCTTTTTAAAAATAATCTTTTCTATAGTTACTAGTATGTTTATTTATTAATTTTGTTACACTGAAAGTGGGTCAACAACCCGGTGGCAGTGTTGCAATTAATACCACACATATATATATATATATATATATATATATATATATATATAATGTGCCCGCGGCTTCGCTTGATGCTTTTTAAATTATTTATTTAACAGGAAAATAATAAATAATTAAAACGTCATATTTACTAACACTTCCACGCAAATCATTAAAAAACAATTAAAATTATTAATAATTAAAACACTAGAAATTCTTATTCGAAATAGATTTCGCGATTAGATGCGTTGTCCGGGAGAAAAGACCTCAGATTTGAGTTCCCTGGCTTAAAATAAATAATAATTAATAAATAAATGAAACTTACAGTGAGTTTTATACAAATCGTTCAATGTTTTCCCATTTAGAGCTTCAGTCATAATCCCCCTTCTGTCCACTTATGCAAAAAAAAAAGAAGTTAATTCTCTGCCTGCCGTTACGTTATAAAAAAAATTAGGCCTAATAGAAAGGGGCTAACAAAATCGAAAAACTGACACGACTTGTCGAAAAAGAAAATATATATTCCAGTGATTGTTACGGCAGCAGAGCAAGGCCACCTGCATTTACTAGAAAGTCGGGGATTTTTCAGTAGTGAAAGACTGTTTCTGCACAATCAACGTTCGGATTCAGAATTAATCGATACTTCTGATACTACCTATATAGGCCTGCACATAAGTACAGATAAGTACCGATAAGTATGCATTCGCTTTTAAGTCGCGCATCTCGTAAAATCTGTATATCTCAACCCGAAACATATAGTCTATGCTATGTCCCACAGAATAGTACCAATTTGAATTGGCATCTAAATTGACACTTCCTTACAAATCCCTTGTCAGTATTGGCCGCCACTGGGGAGCTTGGAAGTATAAATTAAGCAGCGCCCGGCTGCCCTATGCGCTCTGGTATAAATTATAGTTTAACTCTGCTAATTACGCGAACTGTGTTTACATTAGAGTCTAGCGAATGCTTCTCCATTTTCACAAGGATAGAAAAGCAGAGATAGAGACAAGAAGTGAGAGAGAGGGAGAGGCAAAGAACGCGGTAGAGAGTACGACAAAGAACGATAGAGACTGCAATAGGAAGTGCGAGAGAAAGAAGAATGGCGGTTGCTGAAAAGAAAAAGTTTTGTGGGAGGCAAAGAACACTTTTACAAGCTACCGAGTTGCTCACTCATGTGCAAATATCTCCAAAAATACTGTGAGCTGACCGCATGTCAATCGATAACCTTGCATGTAATTAACAAGCCTTTACTAAACTGGCAATAAGAGGGAAAGGAAACTGTGAAGAATGTGGTTCTTTTTTGTTTCTTTCTTCCTTTATTTCACCTACTTACTCGTTTACTTACTTACTTACTTACTTACTTACTTACTTACTTACTTACTTACGAGAGTAATCTTGGTTTCATACCCTGGCAGTGAGGGTTTGAAAAAATGAAGAAAGAACTATCTACCAGTATCTTTTACGGGGTCGAATAGGAAGCAAGGGTAATGTGTGGCGTTACTGGCAGACAAAGAATATGAGAGAATTGGGACATTTTTAATAAAGGCGAACACCTCAGGTTCGAAAGGTGGCAAATTGGGGAGCGGGGTGGGGGGGGGGGTGAGAATGCGTAACGTAAATAACTATTAGGAACAATATCAGTAATATACGTATTTTGAAATCGTTAGGGCAGGCTTAGAGTGTTTGTTAGATATACTCGTATATGCATTCATGAACACAGATTATTGTCTCTGTTGGACATTACATGAGAATATTAGGTATAGGAGAAAAATTCCTCTGACACTGAGATTTAAACCCAGGACCAATGGCTATTCGTGCCACTTTTCTACCAACTGAGCTAAGCCAGAGTTCACTTCACAGCGCCAGATGGAACCTCTATCCTATGAATGATTGCCAGTGTTAGAGGAATTTTTCTCCTGTAATATTCTTAGAGTGTTTATGTACATTTTTCAATTTTTTTTTTATCTCTTTCCCCTTGTGCCCATGCGGATTCGTGAAAATGTTAGGAATTTGATCTGTAAACAGTCATTATTATAATAATTAATACCCTTACTAGGCTACTACTTACTTACTTCATTCATTCGGAAATTCCTTATTTGTTGTTTCTTTCTTGATTTAGTTTTCTTTCTTTCTTGTTTACATGAGAAGGGTGGGGACATAATAATAATAATAATAATAATAATAATAATAATAATAATAATTATTATTATTATTATTAATCACTTCCTAGCAGTATTATTAATATTACGTCGCCACAGTGAATCTACAAAGCATTTTACTTATTTTATCATTCATTTGTCTCTTTTCTGTTTTCGTTTCTTTTTCTATACAGTACACTTAAATATCTCTATATCATTTCCAGATCCACGAACATTAAATTCTAACTTTTAACTTTAAATGTATTATGGAGGAATTCATGTTCAGTTTTTCAACGGAACACTCTTAAATTGGAGTTGTTTACAGGGTTCTTTGTTTAGATTTAGTAATAGCATGACACATAAAAAGCTTTTTTCCTTTCTTTTTGCTTCCGTTGTGAAAGTTGGTAAAGTTGTCTGCAACCAGAACCTAAGATCGTAGTACTCACTTGAAACTTGTCGTGGGGTTTCCTCATACTTCGAATGTGGTAGGAGGGGATAAAAGTTTCCAACTCTGTGAAGTGTTGTTATCATATTACAGAGACAAAATCTTTTTAGTAGCGCAAGGAAGTTATGAAAATGTTTGATCTTAATGGAGCATAAAAATAATAATTTTGATCATTCAAACTAGAAGGAATGGATGAAGTTATTCCCATAATGGTTCCTGTTGCAATAAGAAAGTGGGACAGTTCTCAGCATTCACGTTAGGAATGTGCATGATTAAAGCACCAGATGTGCAAAGTGTTTGGCTTTTGTTTACGTGACCTGGCAATACAATTGTAATTACCATAGATATCTCTTGCAAAATTTCAGCGTTGAATTTGGAACAAGATATCACGGATTGCGCTAAAACTTCACTACAAGGTGTCATGTCTATTTAGATTTTCATGGAATGATTACTACACGAACAATCAATCATTTGATACAATTTATTATGACTTGCAGAGTTTGCACTTTGCACTGCATATCAAGCTTGATATGACAATGAAAGCATATAGTTTGTGGAAGCTTTTCCTTATAGATAGGTAATTTGTAAAAAAAAAAAGTAATTGTTTTAGTTAATTAATTGATTAATATTTATTTCAATTTCATTTTCTATTTGCCTCTCTTTTCTATATCACTTTTCTTCTCCCAGTTTTTCTTCTCTTCGTTCTTTGTTTTATTCAAAATTTTCCCCGTATTCTATTAGAGTCTCCTAGCACTAATTTTATCTCCAGGATTGCTAGCTTCACTCATCTCAGAGTATGAGCCGTCTCTTGAGTAATTAGGTAAATTGAAAAATCCCAATAACCACATAGGGGATTAAAACAGAGGCCTTCCCGTTTGTGTGGCAGTAACTCACCAACTGAGCCGAGGCGTAGCCCTTACTATTAAATAAATTAGCTAGTTGAATCGTTTCTATTGTATAAAGCGTCTTAGTGGCATTACTTAACGTCGGTGCTCTCTTAGACTATTCCTACAACGAACTGATGAACAAACATGTTCAAGGATGGAAAGCATGACAATTGAAATGTTTCAACCCGTAAACACGTGTTTCAACCGCGCCTCAGGGACCCTCTAGATGGGACAGAAGTGTGCTAGCGGACTCTACCAGCTTAGCAGGTTGACTATCCGTGGAATTAAGTCACCACTTGACCATCGTATTGTCAGACCAGTCTCAAAGCAGGGCAGGAGTGGAAAACACACGAGAGGTCCCAAATCCAACTCTGTCTACCGTATTAACATATCGATGTACGATGTTCTGGGCTCTGTCCTACTCCAATCGGAGAAAATAAAGACTTGTGGGCTCCTCGAAAAGGTTTTGTTGCCGATTTTCTGAGACTAGATTGATGTCTCACCATATCCCGTGTTCGCCATAAAGAGCGCTAGACGATAGATGACAAAATTTCAGATAATATCATATGCAGTCCCAGCGTTCGTGCAGTATAATTGGGATAATTTAATTAGTCGTAAAGAGAGGATTCTTCGCTAGGTTTTTTTATATAACGTAGCTATTTCATTCTCCAAATAATGTGCTGAATGGAGATGCTGTTTCTTTGGAGAGGAGAGAACGAAGAACGAATACAGTTCCATCTGATAGGATACCTGTTTCTTCGCTTTGCTATAGTATACAGTCTTAGGAGACATATTCTGAACAGAAAACCTGACTGCAATAGCCTTTAAGGCACCGATAGGCTAAATCTTATGTGTGGAAACCAGAGAATTTTCACACTCCCAGTGGCTTCCCTTTGTGACTTTCCTTTTGACTTTCGACATTCGAATTAACGTTCGAGGGAGAAATCTCGGCAAAAAAATTCTACCAGACAATGTGGTATTAGCACGATTAGAACTTACGTCCCACCTATTACAAGTCAAATTTTCTACTGCCTGAGCCATGGGATGACATATAGGCCTAGTATATTATTAAATTAAAGACAATATCGACTCAATGAGGTTATGTTTAGGAAGCTAAAATAACAGTTTCTGGCATCCTGTTTTCATCTCACCACGATAGCTGGGAACGGAATATCTGCCGAAGCGTAATTCCATCCATATTCATCAGTTCACACAAACGTTGCCATGGACTCCATTTATTTCACTTAAGCGACGTCACAATTAAGTATGAAAATCTTCATTGCTGCTTGTTTACATTTACACTAACCAAGTTGCGGCGTGGAGTCTGTTCAAATAAACTTCCTTCATGTGAGCAAATAAATATCAAGTTAATAACGTTGCAGCGTTGTGTTTATCTCGCAAACGTACTGTAGGCCTACATATGCGAAAATAGAAAGAGCTTTCCTCTCATGTAGTTCTAAATGTACGGTAATTAGCGTAAGTGCCGTTTCTTCGTACAGGTGCTAGTAATGTTTTACGTAAGGGAGTCGTAGCTGTACGTCTGCAAAAAGAACAATGTATCATTTTAACTACTTTGAAAAGTTGACATTATGTTTCAATTTTTAATAATAATTTTATTTTGAGAGAGATGAAAATGGGAACCGGAGAGAACTGAATAACGACGAACTTCATAACCTGTACTCGTCACCGGATATAATAAGGGTAAATAAATCACGGAGGATGAAATGAGCTGGACATGTTACGTGCATGGGGGAGGAAAGACGTATCTCAAGAATATTGGCGGGGAGACCCGAAGGAAAAAGACAGCTTGGAAGACCTACACGCAGGTGGGAGGACAAAATTAGGATAGATTTAAGGGAAGTCGGATTTGCGAGGGATGGTTGGAGGGAGTTAGCACAGAATAGGGTTGAATGGCGGGCTCAGGTAAGCGCGGCAATGAACCTTCGGAATTGTTTATTCCCATTGAGTAAGAAAGTAATGCTGTTTTGATGCCGGTTTTAAAATATTTAAAATAAATCCTGCGGGACAAAATGCTGGCACATCCAGCCTAACTTGCTCGTTAAATAATCATGAAACCAACTATGAGCAAAATAGATAATGCTACTTAAACCGTACGAAGAACTGAAGGTCTATAAATTATTCTTAAAATTAGAAATTTTACTCCTAAATAAGATTCCATCTGGAGGTAAGTTCATTTGTTTTGTTTAATAGATTTACAGCACATTAAAAATATAGTATAAAGACAAAAATACTTGCAGTTTCATGCCGAACATGATCCTTTCTCTCCCTCGTGATTACTTGATAAAGGATAGGCCATCGTATGAATGAGGGGCTGTAAAATTTCTCTCATTCCAGAGGTCTCGGAAGTGGACTGCGGAACGGCATAATAATTCATGCACGGCTAATAATTACTACAACTGCAACTTTCAGAGGCAAGCCATTTAGGCTGAACAGAAAATATACATCTTGAGAGGTTTATGGTATCTGTAATACGGCGAGAGTTTTCTATGCTAAGTCTGGTACGCTTTCTTTTGTTATGTCTTTGTTATATCTTTTATTGTACCGCACGATCAATTTTAAATCATTGTAGTTTAAATTATCATATTGGTAATTATGCAGATCACGGGAATGCTCGCTATTATTACATTTCAAAGTCTTCATGCGACTAAGATATGAGCAAGAGTATGGCTGTTTAATTGCCTCAAATCCAAGCTGTTCCTTTCCCAGACACTTACTACAGAAACAGTAATACGATTACAGTATAAAAACCCGTCATTTTTTCCTTTCGGTCTGAAATCAGCTTTGGCATGAAGGTAAGTGTCCATTTGATGAGTAGTTTAGTTGTGCATTAACTTCAGAAGTCAAGGGTATACATGACCAAAGGCGGTATACATTTTCTGGAAGGACAAATGTTCCGTACTGGAGGACATTAAGCTGTGTCTCTATAGTTTGAGAATTCAGCCTCATTAGAGAATATCACGCCTAAATTAAAGTCACTTAGTAAAATCAGTCAGCAATCCCCATCATATCAATACAATACTATAGTAATCCGTCATATTTCCATTAGTACATGAAATAAGTGAAAGCAAAGACCATAGGCTGAATAGAGTCAATATATAGTAAATCCACAGATCGACAGGTTACCTTGGCCATAATGCTCCATGCATGGGTGAAAGAAGTTTATCCTTAGTAAAGAATACTTGCATTGGAACATATATGAAAGAGAAGTGAGAAATTATTTTCTACGAATTAATCATTGTATTTCCTACAGCGAATCTGTTATATCAGCACGAATGAATTATACACATAAACGCACTTCACGCACAGTGTTGTAAAGTGATCCGGAAAGCGGCTCTCAGAGTCATTAAAACATAAATAATTCAGCTGTGAGGGGCACAAATGTCAATGTTGTAAAAGTGAAGGTCTATTTGTAGTTGACCTATGGGGCTCTAAATTCCCTAAACATTATGTCTGAGTAAATTATTCAAGCTAAGTTATAGTAATGCAATTTTGTTCAAATGAATTGAATATGACAGGTAGGCCTACTGCAAAATTAACCGTTCACTGTGGCTACAAGAGATTGATTTGTCTGTTTTTCTTGCTGCGAGTGTGTTAAAGAGATTTTTATTTAAAATGAGGTATACGCTCAATTTTGTGACACAATTATGTTAATTATGTATAACTCATAATATTATGTCAATGAACAATGAGTGCGTTCAGTTTTGTGACTCAAAGAAAATGAAACTATATTTTGGTAAGTACCTTTAATATAGAAGTGTACACCCAATTTTGTAAAAAAAAAATATTTTTTGTACTTAATTATTTCGGAGGAATTTTCTCCTATATTATTCTCATGAAGTATCCAACAGAGATAATAATCTGTGGTTCATGAATGCATATTTCCATCTTGAAATGTTACTGTACAAAAACAGTATAAGCCCGGTTTCAAAAATCACCAATTAGTGTGCCTCATAGTACTGCATATGACATAACTTGTCTGTCAGTAAGTCAGACCATTAAGGGCAATTGATTACAGGAGACAGGTTCCATCTGGCGCTGTGAATCGAACTCCGGCTAGCCCAGTTGGTAGAGCGGCGGCACGGATAGCCGAAGGTCCCGGGTTCGAGTCCCAGTATCGGATTTTGTCTCCTCATAATTATTTCTGTTCATGAACATCGTGCAGGTCAATTTGGAGAGCGACTTACACTTCCTGATGAGTGTGGAATCTCAGTGTGAAAGCCCAACTCTCAAGTGATCAGCCTTGTTTACCCTAATATTCAGATTGAGAGAAGAACATTATGAGCCTGTTGTGTTACCCATGCATATTAAATTCATATGAGGATGAACTCCCGTATCGTTAATGCTGATTATTATCTGAAATCTCAATTTTCAAAGGAGAACTCGCTCCCTAAGAGCTAATGCATGATTGATGGCACATAGGTTAGGGGTTGTTGAGTATCGAGGGATTTTCTTCGCCAAGTTTTCAATGGCTTTGCACAATATCTTAAGAGGTTGTCCTGCCACTTCCATCCGGCTGTGAATTTAGGTAAAGCTATTTAGGGGAAAATGAGCTAATGAGCTTTATAATTAATTAATGTATTCTTCAGGAGTTTGGAAGTACAAGTTAGTATTGATTTAAACAAGAAAGGCGTAAGTAAATTGAACGTAATGAGTCCAGGGCCCGGAAGATTGCCAAAATGCCGTTTCTATTTGGGTGGTTGTATTAAAGAGTTAAATAGAGATAATCATGCTTCCGTATATTTGGGGACGGCAGGGCCAGTTTTTACTTTGCCTATTTTGGCTTCTGTTGTCTGTTTTAAGGTTTAAACCATTTTTTGCCTGTTTCTGATCGTTATGGCCTATTCTGTGATTATTTACACAATTTAAAATCCACATAGAGAATTTCAGTGTATAAA
The DNA here is from genome assembly GCA_964059195.1 of Ectobius pallidus. Classification (NCBI taxonomy): domain Eukaryota; kingdom Metazoa; phylum Arthropoda; class Insecta; order Blattodea; family Ectobiidae; genus Ectobius; species Ectobius pallidus. The sequence goes on from CAXKWD010000008.1 coordinate 128,623,373, forward strand.
GGGGAAAAAATAACATATTCATTTTGAAATTAACATATTCATGTCACAAAAATATCTAATGCAGATCTTGTTCCCTATAAATTCATTTATTTGTTTTCAAGCAGTTGTAAACGTTGAGGAGGTAAGTTAAGAACCATCAATGCAACATACGTTGATTTCAATTTTAATTTATAATTCCAGTCAGTTTTAGATAGAGTATAGCACATACATAGCTTCCGTTAGAAATGATAAGAGTAAACAACACGTAAAATAAATAATTAAAATTACAGCTAAGTCGATTGTGGTGTGAAATATGTCGCGATTAATTTCAGAACAATTAACTTTTACAGAAAAAAAAGGTGAAAATTGCCAGAACCATAATAAGTAACACCGCTCCCTTCAAGCATCTTTTTATGCATTTGGAAACGATCTGCTATGTGTTTATTTATTTTTTAGTCTTTCTGCACAACGCAGATTGCCTTGCAGACAAAGAATATCTTTCAACAAAGTATACACAAAAATTACAAGCTTTCAGTAAGATCATAAACATAATGACAGGAAAATTCAAATAATCAGCATTTTGTTAAAGGAAATTTCAATTCACAAGCTGATAATTATAAAAGCAAGTAATATTTCTTCAGATGCGTTAATGCAAGTTCAGGAGAAGAACGTAGATATTTAATTGTACGAATAATATTTATTTATTTATTATGTTGAGAATATAACAGGCTCATACTAATTTCACCAGTTTTACAACACTAATATTAGATATTTAATGTAATACTAAAAATATTTAAACTAATACAACTAAAAAAAAAAAAAACAGAAAAAAGAAAAAAACACATACAATATGAATATAGCATATTTAAGAGAGTGTTATTAATGAAATAAATTAAAATAAAAACACATTGTATAAAAATATTTACCTTTTAGTAATCATTTAGTTAAGGCAACAGTTATACTTATCATGAAAATGAATATTGCTATGATCGGTCAGGAAAATTTTAAAAGTCAGGGAATATCCCTCTTCCGCCCCTGAATTCACATTGAGTATTTAATTCTCAAAATATAACAAATAGTTTCAGACAAGGCATGACTGAAAGAATGCTAGATGTTTTGTATGTCCTTTTACAACAACGTACAAAATAGAAATTACGGAATGTTGAGGTATTGCTTGTAAAAATTAGCACATACATATCACTAACTTCCTTCTTGTACAACAGCAAGTTGTTTGTCACGGAAGAAGGTAGTTTGAATTTCATTTATGTACCGTGTACACATCTTCATCCTAACAAGCACATCTTCAGCCCAATGTAGGTTAAGAGGGTGAATTACAGCTCCTTCCATTGCGTTGTGCAGTGATAACACGAACTGCCGGCAGTAAATAATAATGTATGACAGGGGGGGTCGATAACTAGGCCCGTACTCATGAAACAATTCCCCATTATGGTTTACAAATTCATAACCACACGAACCTCAAGCGGGAAATCCCCATATTAAATATAACTGACTCGACCCAATTAAAACGTACAACTAACTTCTGTTCACGTGTATTATTTATGTCTGCTCTCTTTGTGAAACAATAAACGTAGATATGCAATACTACATACACAAATTATAACTTATTATGGTCTCTATAATATAAAAACGAATGTATGTCTGTCTGTCCGTTATGCATTACTACACCATTCATCCGATAGCCATGAAACTTTGGGAAGTTGTTGAGTACACTCCCGCGAAGGTTTCTGGCATAGTACATTTTTAATGTTAGCTTTCGTTCGCGTGTTATGAGTGAAAAACGGGAATAAAATGTGCATTTTTTGCTCTTTCGAAGCATCAGTTTTCAGTAATACATTTCAATTGTCAAATCAATGAACAGGTGGGTTTGTCTACTTTTGTCATACCTTGGAAATAAAAGCATCGCGATCGCTTGAATGTTGTAAGCCCAAGCTGGTCGATTCATTTGTTTATAATGTCAAGGCACGCAGACATCTGAAATTTTCACCCTAGACGGAAGAAGGATAATGAACATAGGCCTAAATGGGTAAACATTGTTCGATTTGGACGAAACTCACTACGCACTGGTTTTCTGAGCCAGGGAACTCGAATCTAAGGTTATTGTTCCCATGCTGCGCTTCACTTCAAAGCCGAATTTATAGCTGTTCCCTTAATTAGGCCTATCAATCGTTTAGTTTAGACATGCAAAGTGTTAATAAATATATTTTAATTATTTTTCTCTTAATTTTTAATCTTCCGATTCAAATTCTAAATACCTATATAAAGACCTAAAAACTAAAAACTCCATGGCGGTACATCCCTGGAGGGACTTGGTCTACCACTCGACCGCTGCGTCATCTCCCACAGGCATATGGCAGGATTGGGGGCAGGTGATCAGCATGCCGACACCCACGGCCGTTAATGGTGGTTGGAAGGACCGGATATAAAGACCTAGAGTTTGAAAATCGAAAATCCTTCATAAGTTATTTTCGAATTTACAAAATATAAAACCCGAGCGACGCCGAGCTAGTGATGTATATAATGCACAACTTAATTTTGTTTTACTGATACAAGTCTTTATTTTACGTATAGCTATTGAGTAATCTGTATGAAGAGTTCCTTTTCTACTTTGATTTCGTAGCGTACAATAAGAACCTAGGAACTACTGAACTGAACCTAGGAACTACTGAACTGAACCTAGGAACTACTGAACTGTTTGTTTGCATATGATTAGGGCACGGAAGTTTAAGAAAAATAATATTTTTAATAATGGACTTTAATATATGCTAGTGTTAAAATGAATACAAGACATGAAAAAACCAGAAAATTCATGATTTTTTTTTGGCATACTGTTGCATATTATATTAGTTTTGCGATAATGCAGCAGATTTGCACGACACAAAATATCTGTGCAAGTTTCATTAATGTCACAACTTTAACGGCATATTTCTAACTGATTGTAAATGTTATGCATATCTCTGTTAATTCAAACATTCACAGAATATTTGACTAAATGAATGTTTTCAGAACAGACTGTACAATAATTGACAGTACCTTATGATTCCGTAATATTAAAATAGTGTTTCACTTCATTAGTGTTCAGGTTACTATATAATTTGTTGCATTGACCTATTTTTAAGTTTTGTAATGTAATTTATATAACTTCTATTATTTTTTTGGTAATTTATAATGTAATTTAGCTAACAAGAGAACTTAAAGTAACTTATTAAAATGACATTATTTTAATAAATAATAGAAATATTTTACGAATAATAAATACTTTTAAGGAAGCAATTTTCTGGCAAGGTTCCCATGATGCTTATCGCAGTCCCTCGCTGAATGGCAATGGCTAACCGTTGCCATAGATGTTCAGTTGAACGAGGATCTCCAGTAACAAAATTCAGTCGTTTACCTACATCAGACACAAGATATTTTGCTCCAAGCTCCCATTGTTCCAACAGCAAGAGCAACAAAAATAAAGTTTCCTTTATATCCTTATACTTTTGCGTTTTGTTTGAAACAGCAGTATCAGCTGCAGACCAAGCACGTTTGGAAGTCTGTGGTATATTTGAAGCTGCAAGGATATCCACGCACGTAGCATCCCACAGTAAAGATCTTCCTTTGGACCAAGAGACAAGAGGCATTCTGTCTGGTCGCTTGCCATCAGAGCGACTAAATCCTGACGGCTCTAAGAGCGCAGATGTTAACTTTCTTATTAAAATTACTTAAATGATAGAGCATATTTCATTGGTTCCGGAGCATACTTTATAAATTTTAGAATATATTTGCATGCAAATTTCGTCTTATGATAGAGAATTAACTTCCTGGCCTTATTTATTATGATTATTTAACAACGATTGTGTATAGCTAATGGGCCCAATATTGTCCAGCAGGTTATCGTTTACATGCCTGTTAATCTATAAAAATTGTACTGTGTAAGTTTTCTCTTACAAGGCAAGTTGGAGAAGCTAGTGGATGTCAATTTACAGAAAGCGCCTGGTAACTACAGTTCAGATGATAAGCATGGCAGCTATGTAAGAGAAGTAGTTTGCATTCACGGCGATCTCATTCTTCAGATGAAAATAATCATTCCTTTATTGCAACCAAAGAGTTATAATATGATGACTGGAGCAACGGTGGAATGATATACGGCGGGGAAAACAGGAGCACTCCGAGAAAACCTGCCATGACCTCGTTTTTTCCACCACAAATTCTGAGAATCTACCCCGAGCCCCAGAGGTGGAAGGCGAACTGTCTAACCACTCAGCCATGGGGGTGGCCGTCAGACGAAAATGCCTATACGGAATCAGCATTATTGTCTCGATATAGATTATTATTATTTATTCATAGTTACATTCTTTTCGTCAAGATCATAATCATCCTCACTATAACACAGTCATCTACCAAAATACAGTAGGCCTATTAGGGAATGACCAGGTCCAGCAGGCCAGGTACTCGGACCGTCTCTCAACAAGTCATATAATGGCTCTAACTCACTTTCAGTAGAATATAGAAATGAATTTTATCTTACTTTGTAGCTTATAAATCAGTGACCAATCTAGTAGGCCTACAAGAATATATCGAATTTCGAGAAATCGAAAGTCTTTCGTAATAATTAAATTTTATCGTAAATTTGTTTTTTTTTAAATGAAAATTCATTGGGACTGAACACTGAATTATCTTCATGCCTGTAGCTTCTTTGATAAAGAAAAAAAGAATCACTGAACACGGTGACTGGGTATGTACCTGTATAATCTGCATATCGATATGAGCAAAAGGATATGTAAAAATAATATATAATTATATATTTGGTGAAGAAGTATTTTAAAAAGCCTATAAGAACATCTACTCTTATACAATTCAACGGCCCTAAATAGCGTGCTTGCTCGCCCGCTTCGTGAGACATTGGGTATACTCGGCGATGTTCGTCTCTCGCAGTCTAAACTTTCATGACGACTACAAAATTAGGAAGGAAAACCGTTTCTTTATTATATAAGGCCTAAGTGAAATGAACACAATGAACAAATATTCTAATTATATTTTTACTTACAATTTTCATAGCTCTGAACCACAAACATTTTTAATAATCTACCAGTGTAATTTTCTTAAAAATCCTGGAGTCAATGAATAATGGCGGGCGAAGCCGGGGGCAACAGCTGTAAAATATTGATCGTTTTATCTCTTGAAATATCGCTGATAATAATAATCCAAACAATCCATTCCTTCCCTTGAAACATTATATAATTTCTGAAAATTACACTGAATTGATAAAATAAAATTCACATCATATTCATGTCAATAAACAGCTGAGAAACAATACGTATTATGTGTTCACAGGTTCTTTGGAACTGCATAATCGATTCTGATATAGTTTTCCCAGGGGGCGCTTTCATGTCGTGGAATGTACTCTAAAGCAGGAATTTTAGCTGTTTCATTAATTATTAATGGCTTAGTTTATGAATGATTCGCGTGCAAGTGTTAATAAATATAATGCTTTAATAATTATTATACTCTTAATTTTTAACTTTTAAAAGAATTATCGTGGCGAAGCCACGGGCACCTCCTAGTATACTACAATGTAAGAGACACCATAAAAATATCACGCGGCCGATACCCGGAAGCCAAGAAGACTTTATTGTCAAAGAGGGCCGCGGAAGCCTACGATCTCATATATACGATACATACAATATTAATAACTCAATATTATTTATACCAAGGATGTTAATCTAAAAAAATAAAAGAACTGATGAAAACTCGCGCCATGCACGACATCTCCGAAAACAATCGATATATTATAATATAATAACATATCGATTGTTCCGCTTACAATAACACAAGAAGCGACGTGTTTAATTCATTTTCGTGGTATTAATTATTCATTATATTATATATGCTTAATGTTGTGAATGTCGCTAAACAGTCACAATAAATATAACTCGTGTCCGGACTCTTCAAAATAAATTCCGGATCTCTCGTTACATTATTGATGATAATATTAATGAATGCCACATTAGAACGCTTGCTAATAGAGAGTTAAATAACACAAATAGGCTAACAAACCAATATTTTCACAGCTTCTTGAATAGTACTTCTTAGTTATATCTACCTACACACTAAGTATAGTAAACGCTGAATTTATGAATTAATGTATGAGTAACAATTTATCTACAGACTTCAACAAATCTTTTCTTTCCTTTTATGTTTAACGCTTTGGTTCCATAGGAATCAGTTTCGTGTCACACTGCAGTTAAACACCTTGACAACTTCATTTGTTTGTCACGCTTCATCTGATTAGCTAAGAATGGAACATGTGACACATACAACCCAATTAACGTTATATAACAAATTAAAATGTCATTTCCTTATTAACCTTTTAACTGCTACTGAATGTTTATCACACAGAGAAATATGTTCACACACACACACACAGATATGTTTTTGAAAATAGTATTTTGGGATTCAGGGTATCTTAAAATGTGTATTTACGCTAAAATCTCGACTTATTATTTCGGGGTCGAACATAATACTCGTACTTCCTCTACCTATATAGTAAATACTAGCTTAAAAGACCCGGCGTCGCCCGGGTTTTGTATTTTGTAATTGGAAATTAACTTATGAAGGATTTTCAATTTTAAATTCTAGGTCCTTATATAGGCATTTATAATTTGAAATAGGAAGAACGACTTATTATACTCAAACTATTCCCTCAGAAAACGCTTGATATAGTTTTTTATGGCTCATAGAGGATCTAGAATTTTGCATCCCATCGCTTGTACAGTGCACAGCAAGCCTGGTCGAGGTTTAAATAAGAAGAAACAGAAATTCCAGTAACATAAAATTGTAATATCGAGGCGGGAAATTTCCCACTCTTATGTTACCATAAAACCGTTTTGGAGATGAAATTAAACAGAAAGCATATCACTTTCATACTTTTCTCTCCAAAAACCTGCGATATAGTATAATAATATACACATTACCATACCTCGTTTTTTTTTTCTCTATGTCCAGGGTAGAGAAAGTTATGTGATTCCATTATTTTAGTGGATTTCATTCTGTAATATTTATTTATAACATGAATTATTTTGATAACTTCTCTTATTTGTCAAAAGTGCATTTCATTTGTTTTTTCCAAGCCCACCTGATACCATTTGGCAACAATATATTCTGTGATTTGGAATTGATAATTATATGTAAAAAGGGATTAAGTATTTTCAAAAACATTTAATTTTTGGCATTTAGAATCAGAATTTTTCAAAATCCTTTCTTAGTGAGCACCTACATTATGCAACGAAGGTACTGTCAAAATTCCAAGTCTCTACCTGTTATAGTTTAGGCTGTACGTTGATTCCTGTCATTCAGTCAATCAGTCAGTCAGTCATTCATTCAGTCAGTCAGGACAAAGCCTTTTATATATATAGAGATGGTGTGGGCAGAGGAAGTAAAAACATTTTGTCCTTAATCGTGCTTTACTCCTTTCCGTACTGTTTTATGTTTTCCACTCAGGAAAGCAAAGAATTTTCCATTGTCAAGACAAAGATTATTACGTGGACCATAATTATAGGCCTATTCCATCCACTTTGGCAACGTCTAAGAAGTGCCTTCCGTTTGTGTTTGTGTATGATCTGGACGAGTGACGATCATTGTCCCTGCATTGGCAATCGGTATGTGCGCTGCTACAATTATCAGGAATATAATAATCTAATTATTTTTTAAAACATTGGACCTAATCACAAAACCTAAATAGCCTTTATGTATATATTAATATTATCTACTGTCCCCTTTAATCTGCACAGTTACATTAATCCAGCATGTGTTGGAATTTAAGAATAGTGTATTCAGTATCTTTCAGTACCAAAGTGAAAATAGAACTCTGCAGGTGAAGTTGTAAATTTTGTCATGAATTCAATTGCACAGCACAAACACACTAACTGTTTTCACATGAGGTGATTGGAATATACGTAAAAATGTTCTTTTTGCGAAAGAGTACTGCAATATCGAAGTTAAATATTTACTGAAAACATAAATATGTTGCATCACACGCGGATAGATTTCAATTGAAATAAAAATATGAACGGCTTGCTACGTATCGCACCGCTTTACAAATAAATTACGCCCACCACTTTGTATGGCAGTGGAGTAGCCTATATTAGCACTGATAATAGGTTAGCAGTTACTTGTGTGCAATAAAATAAAGCTGAATACATTTTCACCTAAACGAAGGGGCACACATTAATTTTACTTTATCGCAGTCTATATGCCTAATAATAATAATAATAATAATAATAATAATAATAATAATAATAATAATAATAATAATAATAATAATAATAATAATAATAATGTATATTAGATCATTAATATTAATAGGACAATCTTAGAACGGATTTATGGGAAGTAGGATTTGTGGGGGATGATTGGATGGAGTTAGCATAGAATAGGGTTGAATGGCGGACTCAGGTAAGCGCGGCAATGAACCTTCGGGTTCCATAAAATATTTAATATTCCTTTAAGATACAGTGGTATTAATCAGACGTGGCAGTCCAAGCATGGATGCTCAGTAGATGCAGACGAGTCCAATAAACATTCGTACTGCATGGAGAAGTGTATGGGTTAGTTGTGCCGTTGCTTTCAGTGCGGTAAGATCGTATAATGCAGTGAAGAAACAAGAGACCTTGTTACAATCGCTTCTCCTCTCCCGCTAGTGCAGTTCAACATTCTTACCCCTCCCCATGATTCCTCCTACATGCGTCACCTCTCTCACGCGCATCTGACTGCCGCCTCTGATTAATACCACTGTAGCTTGCTTAGGAATTGTCTATTGCCATTGAGTAAGTAATTAAGTAATATATTTAATTATTATTCATATACTGGCGCTATTATAATGTCAGTAATAATAGCAGTGATAATAATATTCATATCTCCTCATTAAAAATTCCAGAAGGTTCAGAGACACTAAAAGATGAAATACTTATGCCAGAAGCATTTCCGCTGTGCCTCTGGCCTATACGTCATCAATATTTGTGTTTACTTTGCCGTGGGAGCGCCACGTCATTATTGAATAGCTCAGGACGAAGAGGAAGAAGAGCGAAGATGGGAAGGAAATGAACCTCAGCGTCTCAGCTAGATGACATTCCAGTTTTGACAAGAGTCCCTATAGTATTTCACCTCGTTACGGGACGCTACAGGGTGTTGCATATTAATGGGCTAGTATAGTGGTACTCAAACTGTGATAGTGTACATACTTTCCAAATGAAAGTCCCATTTACTCTGTGGAAACTGAAAAGAAAGCTCTTCTTTAGAAGAAACTTTCCGGAAAAAATATGTACACTGTACTTTTTCTGACCTTTGCCTGGTCTAGTGATTACAGTTGCTAACTATGGATCCGCAGGTCTGGGTTCGATCCCCAGTACCTCCTCGGATTTTTCTGAGATAGGGAGGTCTGGAACGGAGTGCACTCAGCCTCGTGATACAAACTAGGGAGCTACTTGATAAATAAGTAGCAGCTCCAGTTCAATAAGCCATCAGTAGAGCCCTGAGGAACTCCTCTGGAGATTATACGTGGTTCTGACATGGATTTTCCTTCCTTGTGGTTAATTTCAACAATATAGGATTAGTATCCATGAAAGGCAATCGTAACAAGTGGGAAAAATCCTCACATTTACATAAAACAATAGTTTACTGGTCTTGTATCTCTACTATAATACGATATTTGTAGGTGACGAATTTATATGTCTATGTGAACAATCTTCGGGTATAAGCTACCCACTGTTTTTAGAAACTCAGTATTGCCTGTTGAACAATAATGCTTTGCATCCGGTAGAAACAACTGAATACGCTCTTGTGTTTTAATTTCCTACATGAATTCCATAGTATACATAATATATTATATTATACGGTACATTATGAATTATAATATAAGAGCATAAATTTTTAATTGGGTAAAGCGAGTTATGTTTATCACAACGAATTAAAGAAATACTTGGGACAAAAATGATATTTTAATTTTTTTGTTTCTACAGAAGGAACAAGCTGTTAAAATCTGTTATAGTTATATTACTTCCACCTGTACATAGTAGCCTATATTCATATACCTAAATCCAAACACATTTCAATTTTGCAGTCTAAAACATGCACTCCTATCTTTGGTTTATATAAACATGCTGTAGCGTTTTCCAGAAATCTGGGGCTGATGTTTCTATTGCGTGAGGTAGTAATTGGAAATTTTCTTTGTATGCAGTGAAAAAACCCACGTTCCGAGAACGTAATATGTTTCTATTACCCATTATACTCCCGTCGTTTTCAACCTTAGCCTTTCATCATAATGCTTTGTACTTTACACAGTGAATATTTTTTTCTTCTTTCCCGTCGCCGCCCCATAAAGCAGTAGGAGTGGATTTTCCTCCTTTTAGCAAAGTACAATGTATGAAGAAGAACTCATTTTAAAAATGCATCTTATCTAGTAGGCCCTACTACCCAGAAAAATTCCCAGTGAAAGTAAAATTAAAATTTGCCAGTGTGTCTAAAGCTCACTGCTACATATAGTAGACTATTAATAATTACCCAATCAAGATATATCTCATGTATATGTAGTTAACTGGAATATTGCTTTCTGAAAAATCTTGCCAAAAATTAAAATATGTAAGAGATGTAACATGAAAATCCCTAAAAACAAAACAAAAGTAAAGGCATTCCAGGGAAGATTTTCAATAAGAAGTAAAATGGTACTAACTTATATGATCACATATTGGAACAAGTATCACACTTCCAGTATATAGGTTCTGATGTAACTTACGAGCAAGATCAAGATAGGCCTATAAACAACACAATACAAAAATTTCAGGCAGTTTGTGGGAAAATCAAATGAACCTTTAAAAATGAAGTCAAAAAACACTACCAAGATTTTACCTAGCTATGGCAGTACCAGTGATACATTATTAGGGACCGGATTCTTAGGTTTTTACCTATTTTTCCCCTTACTTCCAAAACAAAAAGCGCTCATACACTTTTTCGAATCATGTCCATAGGATTCACCCACATTAATTCTATGGCACCTAAAAATACCTAAATGGGGTATAAAAACCTAAATACACCTAAACGGGATATACAACCTAAAATATCTAATTTAGGTTACTTTTTTGTCTTTTTTCTTTGTCAGTTGAGAAATCGATATTTTGTGGAGAGAGAATAATTTTTGTCGGGTTGAAATTAATACCACCAGCGTTTCGTTCAACCCATTGTCGTCTAGGATGGACAGTATCTAGAGAGGAAGTGTAAGAGTACCGGCGTAATCCTTTTAAAATATATTTGTACGAACAGCTATTGTTGCCGTGTATGAACATGGATAGATTTCTGTGTTTTAAAACCCTTGTTTGCCTTTAGTACTTCCCTGTTGTTCATACTTAGTGGTCACACTATGAGTTTTAAGAATACGTGTTAATTATGCCGAAACAAATGAAATCGAGTTTATTACGGCAGTGGATTGGCGACGACCTGAATTTCACTACAGATTGGCAAAGTAATATTTTGTCAAGCCTGCCAGAAACACGTATATTTACCTTTCTAGAAAAGGGAGACATTTTCGTCCCTATTTGATCTGTTGTGCGGTTAGCATGCGTAACAACCGAAGAAAGGAAAATAATCAGTTTCACATTAACCACATCCAACCATAAAGTATTTTACTCACTAAATTAGAAGCATCGGATTCGAATCCTGAGAAGGGCAGTGTCTACATACAGTATTAACTATAACTAAGAGATTACAGGAAGAACTTCACATTTGAGAATCTTGAAAGATATTTATTGATATACTGTAACCAGGAAATCTGAGGCAATCTTATTTTCACTGCTTCTTTTGATTGTTTATGCTTTCTTTATTCAATTGTATAGTCTAATATTGTCCTGAAACAAGTTGACACAAATTTAAGTCAATTTTGTTAAGTTAAACTTTACAACTATTATGAATCCTATGTAGCACATTGAAATTCATTAAACCAATTATTCTATCCTTAAACGATATTTTGGACAAAAAACCTAAAAAAACTATTTCACCTAATGGAAAACCTAAAACAGTGTTTATAAAAACCTAAAAATCCGGTCCCTATACATTATAGAAGTGAAGCATGAACGGTTAAAGAAGCAGCTGAAATGAGGTGTTTGCGTTCAGTCAAGTGAAATAGAGAAGAACATATAACAAGTGAGAAAATCAGGGAGAAATTAAAAGTACAATCACTTCTAAACAAACAGAAAACAATAGAGAAGAGTGGGTTAAACATCTAAATCGTATGTCAGATGAAAGGATACCTACATAAGCATTACATTATAGAGTATAGACCAACAGGACGGAGATCGACTGGACGGCAAGAGAAAGATGGATTCAACAGATATGAGAAACAAACAGGCAAAAGCCTAAACATTGAAAGAAGAAGTCATATTTAGTTTATATTCTACAGAGGAAAGTCAATTGTAGTCAGGATTCGGGTTAACTTGATCGCTAGTGTTGTTTTGTTAAATACATTATAGATTCAACTAGTTTCAAGAGTTTTTTTCATCAGAATAATCCATCTTACACTTGCGATTAGGGCCGGCCCAAGGTATGGCCAGACGTGTCATGGCCTGTGTCGTAGAGAACTTACGCTAAGGAGACACAACAGTAAAAAAAAAATAGATAAAGAGGAGCAATATCTTGTCGTCATGAAAATAATTCTTTGAACTTTCCAGGGAAAATAATTATTTTGGGTCAAACTTCGTTATCCAGCAGCAAAAGAAAGTTCAGTTCTTTGAATGACTACGAGAAGGATGAATAAGCTAGCGGGGTTAGTTTCTAGGTCTTCCTATTTTAGGCACCTAAAATTGCATTTTTAACAACCTAAAAGTTCGAAGTCTACTAACAACATACTTTAAAAATAATTCCCTTTCTAATCCGACCGCAATTAATAAAGGAGTGGTGTGCTGCGATGAACATTATTCAAATTAAAAAAGGATTACCGTATGTAAAATTTATTTCGTTTCAAACAACAGATATCAACATGACTTTCCACCCATATTTATTGGATGCATTGTCATTGGATGTTAAATGCCCCATTGACAAATATTTGCGGTATGTTCATAATATTAAATTGGGGTTATGAACGATCACGTATGGAGTTAATATCCAGTAATAGGTTCGATGATGCGACAGGGTAATTGCATTTATACAGCTTAACAATTCCTTGGGCTGTAATTTAGAGCTGTGCAGTTCATTATCCAAACTGCTGACAATTGGACAGCCTGTATGGAAATTTATTGTAGTGCCCACTCGTCACTGTCCACTGTGGTGCGCTTAACTGCCTCTGTCCAACAGAAGTGGAGAGGATGCATTTCCACTTGAACTAATGACGAACTTAGTTTATAGGTTCCTCTAACATATTGTAGGTCAGCAATTCTCAACTTTTAAGGGGGGACTTGCAGGTTCGAGTGCTGAGAAATAGATGAATTTCATTATTATTTTTCTCAGCAATTAATTGTTCTGTAAGCTCGTAATACTGTATTCAAGAACTTCATGATTTCCAATAAGGGTGCGTAATATATATTTTTAGTACCACCTTATACCCTCAATTTCATTTATCCTTAAATGATGTTCCAGGAGAAATAAATTCTGCCAATATCAGTTACATGTAGGGCTATGTTTATTAAGTATAAATACAAAGTATAAAAATATAATTCTCTGGTGTAATTTTGTCACTCATTAAACTCACTGACAAAATTATACCAGAGAATTATATTTTTATACTTTGTATTTATACTTAATAACATAGGCCTACATGTAACTGATATTGGCAGAATATATTTCTCCTGGAACATCTTTTAAGGATATAAGGTGGTACTAAAAATATCTATTATATCGTAATACTGTATAGTATGTTCTTTATTGGCTACTTCTACATCTACCTTTTATCTATACCTTTTGCAGTCGAAAGTTTTATCATAAATTTCATTTGAAATTTGGCTGTCTAACATTTGTTGAAATATAAGTTTTCATTTTTTAAATTGCCTTTACTGGTATAAAACACTTTTAACAAACACTAGAAAAAATAGGCTGTTTCCATACTGGTTAGAAAGGAAAATAATAGGCTTACAGTCATAGAGATTTGTTCCCTCGGAAATTTGTAACTGAATGGAATGTTTTCGTCAAACAATGACTTAATTATTAATTAATACATGACTGTCTGACTGGATAGATGAAGATGAATTTAAAAGGCTTCTAAATGAATGTTTTTACGAAACTAATTTTTTAATGGGATTTATTAGTCGGATGAGAAGACCAAGGAAATGCAGGGTTAAGATCACAATCGCGAATACAGTTTCGAACGTGTAAAAGGAGAGAAAAAAGAAAAACACTTGAAGAAGACAATGATAACTATGGCCCAGACTTTTAGATTTTTATAAACCCTGTATTAGTTTTTTAATATTTTAAACTAGTTTTATTTTAGTTTTTAACATTCTCAGTTAAGTTTTTAAGTTCCCTTTGACAGCCTAAGTAAACTAACAATCGAAACAAATAACATGTATATTTTATTTTTCTTACATTTTCCATGGCGCTGAACCAGAAAACTACTACTTTTTGCCTGTTTTTCAACAATTTACATAAAACACAATTAATTTTAGAATAATCCCTGTCATTTCCATCTCCACTAAGCCCAAGAAGAACGTTCTTCAATGCGTTTCATTTTTGAAAGGTGCCGTAAAAATAAGCAAGATATCAATATGTAGGCTAATAAAAAAAAGGAACAATACTAATTAAATTAATTATATATTAGGCCTATTCGTTTAAATATTTTTTCGTATTTCTAATTGAAAACAGTTTTAGCCATTTTAGTTTTTAACATCCTATTTAGCCATTTTTAGGTTTTATAGACCTTAGATTCGGCCGGTGCGTAGAACTGACAACCTTGCTACCTTCATGTGCCGTTTATCACGATCTGGGGTCTTAACTTCCTGGAAACCCTACGGGTCTCCATGGCCCATATAAGGATCGCTTTATCTTTTGGGGATACGCCGTCGCGTAGTGGTTGAGGCGCTGCGCTATTTACAAACCGGAAGGACGCGGGTTCGCTTCCCGATGAGGTCGTTGGAATTTGTCAATTGGCCTAATCCTTCTGGTGGCACTATGGCCCTAGGGTTGACTCAGCCTCTAACAGATATGAGTACCAGGAGCAATCCTGGGGGTAAAGGCGGCCGGTGCGTAATGCTGACAACCTTACCACCTTCACGTGCCGAATGTCCAAAATCTGGAAGCCTCAAACTCCTCAAACCCCCTGGGTCTGTATGGGGATCACTTTACTTTTTCTTTTTTTAGGCCTTAGATTGAACTACGTGACTGCCATGATAATAAAACAAATAACTGTGTTACAATATCACAGTTAGCTAGCAAGCAACAAAATACTGTAGTTTAAAACCTAAGAATCCAAGCCCTAATGATAAGGAAGGTTTCTTTGGGGGAGGGCAAATAGTTGAAGAAAACTAGAAACAAGCGAAGCGGAAACTATAACAGTCGTGTATTCTCGTATTGTGCAATTCAGTCTTGTATTCCATCCTGTGACATTGTAGTATAAAGTATCGCTGAAGAAATTGAAGGTGCTGGAGGTGTGAAGAGAATTCAATTTGCACAAGTTGGTTGCGAATTTGGATAGCGTCACGCCATCCAGGGCAGGGCAGCTTGCGTGACAGGCATGCCAACTGCCAACTCTCCGGGCACGCGAATTCAGGTTGCCATGTCCCGTAAAGAGATAGAACTGGGAACTCCCAACTAAAAGCATACAAGTAACAGGTAGGACCAAATCCTAACACAAGAATAACGCAATATGCACTCTAATTGTTGTCACGATGATATGGTATAATAATATGCGGATAAGTAAGACTGGCATTCATTTTACTCCCTTTTATTTACTAATTTATTTACTTCCTTTTGTTTTTTTTTTGGTACCTGACTCCATGCTAGGCCTTATCCACAACGAAGAACCGCACCTAGTTCCTAGTAAAATAAGACATATTGTGAAATTACTGCGGCTCCGATAAAGCATAGACCGATCTTAAACCAAAATCCATGCATCGGACCAATAAAATATAGGCTAGAGCTCGGTATGTTTTTGCTTTACAAATTAGTTCGCCATTCAGCTTTCAGGAATTTATATTAATATGAAAGTGTGTGTTCATCATTATCTTTAACCATTAAATAAAGACAAATTAATCTCTAAACTAAACTCCGTGGCGCCACATCCTTGAAGGGACTTGGCCTTTTGGTAGATGACAGAATTGGGGGGCATGTGGACACCATGTCGACACCAACGGCCGTTAATTGTGGTTTCCGTGACCGGAGACGATACTTCTCTATCAAGTATCTCCTCTGTTTGCATCACGAGGCTGAGTGCACCCCGTTCCAGACCTCCCTAACTCATAAACATCCGAGGAGGTACCGGGCATCGAACCCCGGCCTGCGGATCTGTAGCCAGCGACGCTAACCACGAGACCACGCAGGCGGTCAAACTAATTAATCACCGAAGTTTTTATAAGAGAGTGATTTTATCATGGTCTCTTCAGGGGGATCGGCATTGGTATCGAATGGGTGCGCATTATGAAAGTTGCAAGTAAAAAGACACCAGTTATTCTGTTTAGGTTCCAGTTACTTTATTTGCTGTTGTGATTCGGAAATAAAATAATACATTATTCTAATATTCAGCAAATTTAAACTTTTAGGCCCCTGTATTTTATGCAATTATTTTTTCTTCAAATACACATGCTAAATTCATTAAAAATAACTAACACTGTCGGATTGCCCCGTTTTCCCCCATAATTATAACTTGCATGATTTTGAGGGTCGAACACAATACCTACTCTACCCATAAGCCTAGTACCTAAGTACGTGTACAGAAAGTAAAATTCAATCAATCAATATACTTACAGTCGTGAGCATCGGATGATGCTGCAGACAAAGTCAATATTAGTAAAGTACAGAAAATAACTTAAACATAAATTAGGTAGATTACCCTTAAAACGTTATATTTGTAATAGACTTAAAATAGTCCCCAACCTTGTAGAGGGGATTAAATCTGCTATAACTAAGCGTATGTGAATCCTGGGGTAAGCAATTGAACATGTCCAAGGCAGCAATGTGAAACCATTTGGTGCGTTAATGTGGAAATTGTACCTAGTTGGATAGTTGTGGATCTATGATATGAAGTTCATTGTATTAAAATTTTGTTTAACGTACGTTAAACACTGAAATATAGACCTATACATGTTTACAACTTTCAATACCCTTGCAGGCACAATCGCATAAAGATTAATATGGATGTACAGACTCATGCCAAAGAAAAGAATTCAACTTAAAAAAAATTAATACAAAGATTACATAAACCGAAGAAGACAGCGGAACATTCTGTTAGGTGAGGCAGCCATTTCCTTTCATGAGACGCAGTTGTTGGCGGTAACAACTTTGTCCTCCCCCCCCCCCCCCCCGTTAATATTTTCCTGGGTTACAATAATTTTTAGGGTATCAGAAATCTAAAGAATACATTATTTTAAGATAAGGATATCCTTTATCCTTTAACATAAGGTTAAATTACCTTAACATAAGAAACAATCTATTAATATTTAGTATTAATTTAATACGATGCCAATTACTACCATAAATCAGCAGATAAATATTCTGTACTTGAAGTGGTTATCGTTGTTCACGAGTATTTGTAAACATGGCTGATTTCCGATCTTCTTTTGTCTTCACGCTGCGCGCGCAGCCCTTGCTAGTTTTTCGGAAGGGTTGCCGTGAAGCGAGAGTTGCAACGTTAGTATGTTGCCTGGAGTTCACCGATGTAGTTCTTTGAAGTGTGTTCTGCCGTTTCACCATTTGCTGTTCGAGGTGAGTTATGCTTTATTGCGAGTACATTTTCGGTAGTTAATACATTTTACCATGCCAGTCAAATATCAGTCTGTGGTTTTGCACCACCCTCCACAGCGCAACAATAGGGTAAGGATTGTGGAAGGTTATCGCTGGGCACCAGAGGCTCTGGAAACGAATAAATGCACTGGGGATGGTACAAAGCAAAATATTTCGAATAGCCTAGAGTGCTTTCTAGCCTTTTCGAATAAGTGGAAACACTACAAAGAAATATTTTAAGTTTTCTAAAAATATATATATTAAACTATTATTTTACAATAAGAATTAAAACTGGACATGCACTTCATTAAGATGATTTATCAACGTAGTTTGATTTTCCTAAATTTTAAATTACAATTTCCTATGAATTCTTTTAAGAAAGTTCTCTTAAAAAAAACAATAAATTTATGCTATACACAATATACTTGCCATGCATTTAATACACGCTCTTATTAATAATGTAAGTTTTCATTGCACATGCATATTCTTGGTATTAATTAAACATTTCATGTCAAATTTGATTCATATTTTGATCCTATTAAAATATCAATATTTATAATGAATACGTGCTAAATCCTTCACATAGTATTGATTGAATTTTACAACATTAGTAAAACAAGTTGGGCAAAATCACCAGACCTAAAATATTACAAGTTCCTTTTTTAAAATCCAGACAAGAAATCCTTCACATCAATCTTTATAATTTATTTTGAAGGAGATGATCAAACTAAACAAATAATATTTTAAAAACCCTTCAAAATTAAATTAGAAATTTAAAACTACACAAGATAGTTAAGGGAATACAATCTAGAAGTCAAATTCATAAATCTTCATATTTGGTTAGATTGTATTTCCTTCATAATTATTTTAAATATACATAAATATTTAAATGACACTAACCTGTTCTTTTGGGCCTCACATACTTACAAATAATAAATATTCCCTTTCCTCGGGGGCCCAACGAGGAAAGCCCTCTTTCTTGAAGCTGTTAAAATTTTGCCTACGAACTAAAATGTTCCAGTTGCAGATGAAAGAAGTTAAGATTTACATAAAATAATAAAAATCCTCAACTGAAATTAATTACCAACTTAAAATTCCAATAAGGAACTCCCAAATTAAATCATTAATTTGAAATCAAAAACCAAAATTAAACTATATCCATTTTTAAGTTACAAGTTTACATTAATGAAACGATATAAGCCATGAGGCTTTCACAATCAAACATGTTTCAGAACATAGCGTTGCCAAAATATTTTCTTAACGCCAGAAAAGAAACACGGATAGATAATAAATGCACAAGATGTTACTTGATAAAGACTCACCCTACAACTGGAAAGCAGAAGCCTGGACGGCCATTGATTTCTCCTCTGCCTTTCGGCAGCCATTGTTTAGAGCGACCATTCTTGGCCAACAGCCTTATCAAGAAAGAGGCCGAGTGGCGGGATTACATACTGTTATATAGGATCTGCAATCGATCTTCTATTGTTTCCTTGACATGCGTAGAAGTTTCTTTAATCACACCACAATTACTGTCGTTTATAACAAATGAAAAACATTACTGTAATGACAAAGCATCTTGCTCGCAGCTAGAAGAGATTTCACTGCCGCTTAGATCTATACCACAGCTGAACTGAAACTGTGCGAGCGAGAAGTGCAACTGAGAGAGTGAGATAGCGGCACATAAAGACAAGGGGGGAAGGAGAAGAGAGGGGAAGCTCGCTACGAACAGGCATCAGTCTCTCAGAGACTGCAAGAGCGGGCTTTCAAACTAAATGCCTCACAGATTTACGTAAAGTTTTCATAATGCAGGCATTTTTCTATGAGAGAAACAATTCGTGGCATTTATTATTTTTAATAATGGCACAAATCACCCCCCCCATGACTTGGAATATATGTTGGAATATATTCCAAACCATACAGGTAATCTCTCATAGAAAAAACTTAATTAACTAGTGGGAAGAAAATCATAGAGTTCACTGAAAGGTCTTCAAGTCAGACGAGCACTTCGCAATGAACCGGATCCGACTAGAGCACTTAATTATTTGGGAGGATTTTACCTTGTTTACGAGTCCATTCTTACAAACCAGGTATCCAACCCTTTTCACCATCGTCCATGTCGGTGCTCGCTGGCAGGCACTGTATATTCACGGAGAGGAGACATTATAGGCGAGACGACGTCTTCCTTTCTCCCACAGTGAGACTGTCCAGCCTTTCAGGACCCGAGTTCAGGAAGTAGCCCACTCTGTCTTGATACCACAGTGACTCCGCATCTTCCACTAGTATAAAGACCTCCTGAAATGACAAGACTAGCGGCAGATCACAGAAATTCAAGGCAACATACAAGTGAATATTTTACTCTCCTGATACTTTGAAGTTTTAAAAGGATAGCTCTAGTATAATCCAGATTTTTAAAATTTCTTAAAGCTTCTTCAAAAATATTTACATGAAACGGAGAAAAATCAACATGCAGTCCTATTATAACATTTACATTACACTATCACAACTAATTAAAATACACTGCATCACTATATTTACAATTTAAATTATACCCTTTTACATGGTAATCACCATGACATTAATTTAACATAATTAGAATACTATATTTACAAAAATTATACAAGTATGAACATTATGTTCGTCTGATTCCTTGGCTTTCTCTTGCTGTTTAAATAAAGTTCTGGGAAAAGATTGCTGACTTGAGAAACAAAAAAAACAGAAACCGTATTTCACCATGCTTTCCATAGATCGGAGTCCCACTCGACTTGAGATCCCCTCAACTCTTTCGACTGCTGGGAACTACCGGCATCCAGTATCTTCTGTCTTAGTCTTCACCAACTCTCGCCCTGGCTGGTGTCGAATCTGAAGTCGTGTAGCAAACCATCTTCTTCCTGGTACTCTGAAATTCTGTTCTCTTAGGAAAAACTTAAGATCAGGTCTTTTTAACATGACTGACGTGTGCCTTGACTGTTTTATCAGATATACAATCTTTTAAAAGCACAGTCACAGGGGTTAAGAACCTGATTACGTCGTAAGGACCTCTGAACTTTCTAGCGAGCTTCGCAGAAAATCTATCCACTGCCTTACTCTTTGGAAAGTTTTTCAAATATACCCTGTCTCCTACCACAAAATTTACTGGTTGTCTATTAGCATCATATCTCTCTTGAGTCTTTTGGTGAGCAAGTCGCAGATTGGCAGCTGCCTTTTTCCAAATCTCTTTAACTCTACCTGCGTCTTGTTCTTCTGGCAAGAGCTCTGCTAAAGACCAAGCATTGGAAAGGGGACTATTGGGCGGAAAAGCAAACATTAACTGAAATGGAGTTTGTTTGTGAGCTTCATGTCGTGCGGTGTTAAACGCAAACTGTAACCAGAACAGTTCCTTGTCCCAGGCGACATGCTCGTCTGAATGGTACGCAATCAATGCGGCCTTCAGATTTCTGTTAAAACGCTCCGAAAAGTTTGGAGAAGGGTGAAATGGAGCTGTACGGATGTGCTGAATACCTAACGAGAATAGGAATTTCTTAAAGGACTTAGAAATGAAGCAACTAGCGTTATCTGAAACTAAAGACTTCGGAAATCCTGTCATAGAAAAGATTCCTTTTAAACTTTGAATTGTAGAATTAGTTGTAGCATCTCTCAAGGGAAATAGCCACACAAATTTAGAAAATGCATCCACTGCTACAAGAATATAAGCATTTCCGCTTCTTGAACGGGGTAATTTGCCAACAAAATCAATATGTAACCTATCCATTGGTGCGTTAGGCACACTAGAAGCTAAAAATCCGATTTTGGTACATTGAGCAGGCTTGGATATGGCGCACTGCTGGCATGCCTTTATCCTTGCTTTTATGTAACCATCCATACCCTTCCAAACAAAGGATTGTTTAATTTTCGCCCGAGTCTTGTAGAACCCTAAATGTCCTCCTACTGGAGACTCATGGTGATATTTGAATACCATGTCTCTTAATGCAGCTGGTAAGACAATTTTAGAGGGTGACCTACGCGCTGGGGCACTATATAATACATTATTTCTAAAGACATAGTGGCGTATGTCTTCTCCACCTTTAAGGCGGGCTATAAGGGGAGCTAACTCTTCATCATTGGCCTGATGATCAGTTAAAGAAGTGAAAGCAAGAGGAAAATCGCCTAAAATGTTTCCGATCATGCCAGATAGCTCTTTAGGCTCTTCCAAAACATTTTCTGGACTTTGTAATATTTCTTCTGGACTAAACATACGGCTTAAGCCGTCGGCTACTACATTGTCAGTCCCTCTAATATGTTTAGCTTTAAATTTAAATGCGGAAAGCCTGACTGCCCACCTCGCAATTCTTCCTGTGGTACGAGGCTTGGCCAGCACCCAACTCAAAGCTTGGCAATCGGTTTCCAGCAAAAATTCTACATGTTCTATGTAAAGCTTGAATTTCTCCACTCCAAAGAGTACAGCGAGAGCCTCAAGCTCATACATAGAATACACGCGTTCCGGAGGGGTCAAAGTCCTAGAGGCATACGCCACAGGCCTTCTACCCTCCTCGAATTCCTGTAGGAGAACAGATGCCAAAGCTACAGGCGAAGCATCGCACTGCAAGATGAATTTCTTGGAAAAGTCTGGCATGGCCAAAACAGGGGGAGACATGATCAACATTTTAAGTTTTTGAAAAGCTTCCTGGCACTCAGGTGTCCACACAAACTTGACATTCTTTTTTCTCAAATTATTCAAAGGCGCTGAAATTTCTGCCATGTTAGGGATAAATTTTCTAAAAAAATTAATCATACCAACGAATCTGGCTACACCTTTTACATCTTTAGGAGGGGGAAATTTCTGAATAGCCTCAGTCCGTTCCGGGTCAATGGTGACACCATCGGCAGACACCAAGTGACCAAGAAAGGAAAGACGCCGAGCAGCAATATTCACTTTTTCAGGATTAAGGGTTAGACCAGCATTCCTTAATCGAGAAAATACCTCCCTTAGATGCTCCAGGTGCTCCTCAAAGGAATCAGAGTAGACTACTAAATCATCAAGGTAATGGTAGACATATTTAAACTTGACGTCAGAAAATATTTGATCCAACAAGCGTGTGAGGACCTGAGCCCCAGTAGCGAGGCCAAATGGGATCCGGGAAAATTCATACGTATTCCAGTCACATATAATGGCTGTATAGCGCTTAGATCGCTCTGTAAGAGGTATCTGGTAATAGGCTTGGTTAAGGTCCAACGAGGAGAAAATTTTGGCACCGGAAAAGAAACTGAAGGCTGAATGAATATCAGGTAAAGGCACTGAATCTATCTTGATCTTGGCATTGAGATGTCGATAATCAATTACCGGTCTGAACTTCCCTCCAGGTTTCGGTACTAGAAAGACCGGACTACTATAATCGGACTTGGAAACCCTAAGGACTCCTTGTTCGACCATAGTATTAATATGTTCTTTCAAGATGGCCATTCGGGGCGGAGACAGCCTGTATGGAGGTCTACGAACGGGTTGAGTATCGAGCAGCTCAATGTCATATTCTAGTACATTAGTCAACCCTAACTTCGGTGTCAAAACATCTGGGAATTCCTCTAATAGACGCGTCACTTGGTTTTTGTCACTTGGTCCCAAATGCGCCAAGTCTACAGAGACAGAACTAACATTCTCAGGTAATAAATCAGATGGATTTAGAAAATTAATTAACTTACTGCTGTCAGATGACATTAAATTGCAGAACGGAGCACCGAAAAACAAATCAAACTTGAAATCAGGAGAAAATTTGAAATGACACATCTTACTGCCAAAATCCAAAAATAAACCTGCCTTCTGCATAAAAGGATAGCCTAGAATGACAGGCATCACTAAATTCTCACAAACAACAAAATGACACTTCCAAGTGAAATTCCCAATTTTGATTTTTAAAGACACGGAACCTACCGAAGAAAGTAACTGATCATCCGCTGTCCTATAGTTAGCATTTCCCTTAACGATTCTAGGCATGTGTTTATTTGCAAGACACATCCTATTGTAGGCGTCTTTTGAGAGTAAAGACACGGCTGCCCCACTATCTAGTAGTGCGGACAATTTGAATTGACATATTTCAACCCCAAGCATCGGTAACTTAGCGTCTACTATAGCAGCTACTTGATGTGGATTATCGGTACTTTGTACCTCCATTTTGTCACAATTAGGGTAGTCATTATTTGGTTTATTTGCACGGCGAGGGTCCGGACCATAATTTATACTGTGAGCCGCATTCACAGTTTTATTTTTGACATGTTTACACTTTTTTCTACTAACTTTCCTGTTTTTTCTGAGAGAATTTACATGCGTGGTCATGTAGTCTGTGTTCAGTTTACTAAAATCACTGTTAATAAAAGTCCTTGTCGGGTAGGAACGGTGAGTCTGGCATTTAAGGTCTGTAGCGTGAGTCCTGTTAAACAAAATGGTCCGCTTACTAGGGGCGCGCGATTCCCTAGTAGGCTCGTCCAGCAAGTCCGTCTCGTCTGTCTTCCTCACCTCACTCGTCTTAAGTCTCTTGAAAACATTAGAACTGACCACTGAGTCTCCACTCTGGTACCTAGAGTGGAACAATTCTCATTCTCCAGAGCGACTGGGAGCATTACTATTCTCCACATTTCTATTCACAGGAGCTTTGCAGAACCTCACTACATGTCCCGCTTTACCACATCTAAAACACGTAACTGTCTTCCTATTAGTAGCACTGTCAAATCTAACACTGGGCTTGGGCTGAACGGCACGAGGGGAAACTTCTTGTTCACACCTCAGCGAATCGGTGTAGCTTATGGCATTAACCCTGGCACATAAACTCTCCAATTCCTTAAAAGACACCGGCCTACTCTCAAAAACTACCTTCGACCTAGTTTCAGGAGACATACCTTCGGCAATGGTGTCTACAATCTCTTTCTCAGACAGACGTAGCTTGAAAATGCATGCACTTCTCCTAACGCTTCTAGCATATGCAGCAAGAGATTCACCCCACGCTTGAGTACGATAAAAATGCTTATTTACTAGAGCAGCTCTAGCACGGACAGGCAAGTAAATATTTAGCAGCTTTTCATGAAAATGGTTTAAACCTAATCCAGTATTAATCGCTTCCAAAGCCACGTCGCGAAAAGCTCCTGAAAGTTTAGAAAATAAATATGCCAAGATATCTCTGTCATCAAAATCAAAAACTGAAGCTTGTTCTTTCAAATCGCAGACATAACCAATAAATTCTAACACCTTTTCCACAGTTTCATCAGAAAAATGGGAACCATTTTCAAGAAGTGAAGCTAATGGGTGAGGGAGATTGGCGAAAGATACTCGGTGCATAGGAGGAAACAAATTTGGCTTAACGTCTGGTCTAGGATAAGAAAAACCACTACTTTCTGCTCGGTACGCCTGACTATGGTCTAAAAACTCAGTTCGGGTTTGTCTAATCGGGGATTCATAATCAATAAAGTGGTCCCTAGCAGTTTGACTAGTATTCACTGGCTCTAAGGGATTTTTCACTTTGCGATCAGGCTGTGCGCTCACCACAGCATCTAACTCCGTATCATTCCAGTTAAGTTTGCTTAACATTTCATTGAGTTTATGGTCAGCATCGATCCACTTTTGCTCATAAGGAGTCTTTCCGACTAACAGCTTTATGTCACTAACACGGTTTTTAAGATGACGAGCTCTATCTATCACTTTTGCTACACCTGTACTACTGATATTCTCATGACCCAATTGATCATCGAGAAATTCTAACCTATCTTGCACTTCACTTAATAAAAGAGAGGTTTGTGACTCACCCAGATAATCTAAGTTGACTGGTAGGTCCAAATTTTCTCTCAACTCCCTGCGTAATTCTGGCACTACTCGACTCTCATCTGGTTGAATACCTCTTATTTTTAGTTCGTAGATCAGGTCAGACTTCAGCAAATTATCAGGTTTCACCCTAGTTCTCTCCATTATTAGTGACATGAAAGGCAAAGTACACAAATTTTAGCCAAGAGAACAGACCATTAAAACAAAATAAAACATTAAATCACAGTTAAATTAACATTCAAATATTTCATTTTGATGTTTCCACTTAAAAAAAAAATATTTCTTCACTGTTTTGCAAACTAATTACAATCGTGGGCTAACCAATTTGGTTAAGAACCACGCTCTGCTACCACTAACTTTGCACCACCCTCCACAGCGCAACAATAGGGTAAGGATTGTGGAAGGTTATCGCTGGGCACCAGAGGCTCTGGAAACGAATAAATGCACTGGGGATGGTACAAAGCAAAATATTTCGAATAGCCTAGAGTGCTTTCTAGCCTTTTCGAATAAGTGGAAACACTACAAAGAAATATTTTAAGTTTTCTAAAAATATATATATTAAACTATTATTTTACAATAAGAATTAAAACTGGACATGCACTTCATTAAGATGATTTATCAACGTAGTTTGATTTTCCTAAATTTTAAATTACAATTTCCTATGAATTCTTTTAAGAAAGTTCTCTTAAAAAAAACAATAAATTTATGCTATACACAATATACTTGCCATGCATTTAATACACGCTCTTATTAATAATGTAAGTTTTCATTGCACATGCATATTCTTGGTATTAATTAAACATTTCATGTCAAATTTGATTCATATTTTGATCCTATTAAAATATCAATATTTATAATGAATACGTGCTAAATCCTTCACATAGTATTGATTGAATTTTACAACATTAGTAAAACAAGTTGGGCAAAATCACCAGACCTAAAATATTACAAGTTCCTTTTTTAAAATCCAGACAAGAAATCCTTCACATCAATCTTTATAATTTATTTTGAAGGAGATGATCAAACTAAACAAATAATATTTTAAAAACCCTTCAAAATTAAATTAGAAATTTAAAACTACACAAGATAGTTAAGGGAATACAATCTAGAAGTCAAATTCATAAATCTTCATATTTGGTTAGATTGTATTTCCTTCATAATTATTTTAAATATACATAAATATTTAAATGACACTAACCTGTTCTTTTGGGCCTCACATACTTACAAATAATAAATATTCCCTTTCCTCGGGGGCCCAACGAGGAAAGCCCTCTTTCTTGAAGCTGTTAAAATTTTGCCTACGAACTAAAATGTTCCAGTTGCAGATGAAAGAAGTTAAGATTTACATAAAATAATAAAAATCCTCAACTGAAATTAATTACCAACTTAAAATTCCAATAAGGAACTCCCAAATTAAATCATTAATTTGAAATCAAAAACCAAAATTAAACTATATCCATTTTTAAGTTACAAGTTTACATTAATGAAACGATATAAGCCATGAGGCTTTCACAATCAAACATGTTTCAGAACATAGCGTTGCCAAAATATTTTCTTAACGCCAGAAAAGAAACACGGATAGATAATAAATGCACAAGATGTTACTTGATAAAGACTCACCCTACAACTGGAAAGCAGAAGCCTGGACGGCCATTGATTTCTCCTCTGCCTTTCGGCAGCCATTGTTTAGAGCGACCATTCTTGGCCAACAGCCTTATCAAGAAAGAGGCCGAGTGGCGGGATTACATACTGTTATATAGGATCTGCAATCGATCTTCTATTGTTTCCTTGACATGCGTAGAAGTTTCTTTAATCACACCACAATTACTGTCGTTTATAACAAATGAAAAACATTACTGTAATGACAAAGCATCTTGCTCGCAGCTAGAAGAGATTTCACTGCCGCTTAGATCTATACCACAGCTGAACTGAAACTGTGCGAGCGAGAAGTGCAACTGAGAGAGTGAGATAGCGGCACATAAAGACAAGGGGGGAAGGAGAAGAGAGGGGAAGCTCGCTACGAACAGGCATCAGTCTCTCAGAGACTGCAAGAGCGGGCTTTCAAACTAAATGCCTCACAGATTTACGTAAAGTTTTCATAATGCAGGCATTTTTCTATGAGAGAAACAATTCGTGGCATTTATTATTTTTAATAATGGCACAGTTTTCTCACAAACCATGTTTCGCGATTTATATAGTTAAAGTTCACTCGGCCATGTTGAGAATGCCGTGATATTTTACTTAATCCAGATTATTGATGCTTTGAATTAGAATCAGTTCTAGCCAACTCCAGTTTTCCCCATTATTTGTATTTACATTGAAGTAAGGATGTTTCTAAGCTAATACAGTAACAAATAAGCAAGCTTACTATTTTTCATTCTACGTAACTTTCCCCTGGTTTCTTGCGTGCATTTTTCCTGTACAGAAATATGTACGATTCAGTATGCCGTGATTTAGGCCGTTGCTACGTAAGAATTTCCTTTTAATGTTTGCTCGCGTGTATATATATAGACATTCACAGTTCTTTGTGTATTTAATTGAAATCTCTTTTCCCTGTCTATGAATAAAGATTTTGAGAATTATATTCTTATTATACTGTAGTTAATATTTCAGTATTTCCGTGTTATAACTGCCATTGCGTTTTTCGTGTGAGGCTAGTTCTCATTTTCCCCTTTTTTTCTTAGTGATCCTTTCTTAAATTCAGTTCCGGATGTTATGCTCATAATTAACTGTGGACATATTTACACCTTTATATTGTAAATCTGAGATTTCTATTTCTGTCTTTACTTGACGTCACGCGGCGTGTTCTAGATTTTCCTGTCTCCATTTAAATTATGCTTGTAGGCCTACTTTTCCGTTAGGAATTCTTTGTGAAACAGTTATTGCCTTTATCAAATATTTTCCTAATCAGTATTTCTCTG
Organism: Ectobius pallidus; assembly: GCA_964059195.1. Lineage (NCBI taxonomy): Eukaryota > Metazoa > Arthropoda > Insecta > Blattodea > Ectobiidae > Ectobius > Ectobius pallidus. Next base: position 128,651,960 of record CAXKWD010000008.1, read on the forward strand.
TTCCTTTTCTTAACTTGAAATTTTTCTTATTTAAATTTTGTATAATTATTACCCAGTCTATATCTCAAATTTATATTTTCTTATTTGGAGTATTTCATATTTAGCTATTTCTTATTTATTGATTTTTGGTGACTTCTCCCAATATAGATTTCTGTAACGTTACTTATTTTTCATAATAAGTATTTAGTAAGCTCAAGTAAATGTACCTAAATTCCCTTTTTATTTTTACATTGCTATTATTTCAGATATTACATATATTTAATTCTCTGTTAGGTTATTCAGGTTCATTATCCATATGCTTTGGAAGGTCGTGAATTAGAGTTTTTGTACTTAGGATTGTAGTTCAACATTTTGGGGTTTGACTAGAACTGAATCTTTGGCATCGCTGCTTGTAAATAGTGTGTAAATATATATTTTATTTCATATATGTAAAATTGTGATTGGTATTTATTTAAATGATATATATATACACTTATGATATTCAAATATATTCAGTATACATCACTAGTGACTTTAATTAGTATTCTACGCATTCCTTCTCTTGATCCCTGAATGAGACGATCTATGTTCTCCTTGGGGAAATGATCCCAGTGGTTGCTTCCAGTTTGTTCTACTTTGATTTGATTATTTTCTATCCAGTTTAGTTGCTGGTTGTAATGTTAATATTATGCCTAATTATTGCTATTCTGAGTTTTAACCTAACCTTCAAGTTTTATAAGTATATTGGAATTTATAGTTACAAATTATTCTTGATATGATAAATAATTTCACCCAGTATTACAAGTAATGAAGTCAAGTTATTACAAGTACATTCAAGTGTTATTTAATTTATGAAAGCAATTATTCTATTCCACTTCAAGAGTTATTCAGAACTAAATAAATAATCTTTATATTTCCATTTTCCAAATCAAATTAATAAAAACCGTTACAAGTGGTAGCAGACAGCTACCAACATTCTTTAATATCGGCCTTCTGCTGATCCCCTTACTTTTCATGTTGTTAGCTGATCTCATTCTGGCTGACAGGGGAGGAATGCGCTCTTCGATCGCATGGTGTTAATTAGAGGATCAATTTTTTGTCCTTAGTGGAATTATTGAATTTTGATTAAATATTTAACATGGATTTACATTACCCTCTTTCGTGGGATCTTTTAAGAAAAGATGAGTTGCTTGTTGAACTTAGGATTCGTGGTGTCCCTGTTAGTGAGACTTTAGATTTGCCCTCTTTATTGTCTTTAATGAAACAAGTTGCTACTACAATTCCCGTTAAACAAATTATTTCTGAGGAAGCAGCATTGGCTGAACTTTCTTTACTTAAATTAAAGGTAGCTGAGTTAGTTAATTTAGCCACTGACCTGTTTGCTGACCCAGAGGCTACGGTTAAACAAAAGAGACGTTTCCGTCACCGCTTATGGCATGTAGAGAATCGTCTGTTCATGTTAAGTGATATGCCTAATACTCAGACGTTTTCTATGGATTTAGATAAACTGTTTCAGGATTTACGTCCCCTTCTTTCTACTCCTGAGGTAGAGTTAATTAATTTGGCAGATGATAATATTATGCAGACTTCTCATGTTTTAAATAGGGTTAATGATCAGCGAGAAGTCTTAGTTCAGACTACCCCGCAGTTGCTAGATAGGCCTAATGTGGTTCAGGATACGTCTGACCAAATAGCTAATGATTCTACATTTATCTCTTCGCCGATGACGAGGAATCTGGAAGCGCCTCTTTCAACTGACTTAATATCTGCCTTTGCGCCACTTAAAGTTCCTCATCCTCTGCAAAGATTAATAGATAGACAAACCATGTTTGTTGTGTCCCAGATTTCTGATGTTCTGGTCTTTTTGAATTTTTTAGTGAAGTTCTATCAACAAGCCCTTTACTTTAAGGTTAGGGATAGTGTGGTGTTACAATTATTATTGGGTATAGTTTCAGATAGTGTTCTTGACATTCTTTGTAAGGCTGTTTGTCTTAATCAATCTGTAGCTTCCTTCCATGCTCAAATATTAACACAGTTTATTCCCTCTCGTATTAGATATGACTTGTTGAATGAATATTACTATAGACCGCAGAGAGTAGGCGAATCCTTATCAGAATTTATACAAGATATTAGGCTTCAGGCTGCCGTCTTTCAGATAACAGATTCTGAGTTACAAATTATACAAGTTATTCTTTCGGGTCTCGAGCCTAATACGAGATCTTGTCTTACGTTTGCCCAAAGACCTACTAATTTTGATGAGTTGTCTGATCTTATTTCTCAAGCTGCTGAAGTTGCCTGTTCTGATAGTCGTAGGCCTAAATCTTTTGCTGGTCCTGGGGTTTTGAGGGGAAATTCTAGTAATTTCAGTAATCAAAAATTTTCTGTTCCTCGTTCTCTTAACTCACGTTCTAATGTGAGGGATGTTTCTAGTAATAGGCATAGGAATGATGCCCTTCGTGGAGACAGGGTGCATCGTGAATATTCTAACAGTAACTTTGCTAATAATAGTTTTCCAGTTCAAAGATCTATTAATAGGGGTTTTCCCCGTTTTCATTCTGATAGTAGGCCGGTTAATGATATTTGCAACACTACTGTGTTAGGTAGGAGTAATGATCGGTCTGAAGCTAGAACGTGCTATTTTTGTCATCAAGTAGGACATTTAGTTAAAGATTGTCATCAGCGTAGGGTTTCTCAAGGAAACACTCCTATGGTAGCATCGATTTCTATGGTGCATCCTTCAAATAATAATAATAATAATAATGAGAGTTCTGGATTAGAGTTACCATTGAATTTTTTGCAGAAACATGATAGTCAGCGTAATTCTGTGTTATATAGTAGCATGGGCTGTAAGGCCAGACGTCCTCTTTATTTACCCATGATAGATATTTTGCTTAATAAGTATCACTCGGTAGCATTGTTGGATTCGGGTGCTGTGAGTTCGTGCATTGATTTGAAGACCTTGCTTACTTTAGGTATATCTGTTGAAGATATTGATCCATATCTGTGTTCTGTGGTGGCTGCTGATGGCTCACCTCTTTCAATTTTGGGTCGAGTCTCCCTTTATTTGAAGATTAGTAAGTTTTCGTGGAAGTTTTCTTTCATTGTGATTTCTAATCTCGTATGTCCAGTAATTTTGGGAGTGGACTTTGCTCGTTTTACTGGCTTAGTTTTGGACTTGCAAAGAGCGCTTATACATTTTCGTTTTGCTCCTGATTATAAAATTAAAATTCACTTTCCTAGACCTTCTGTCAGTAATAGTCATAGTGAGATTCAACGGCCATTAAATGCTGTTACAGATAAAGTTTCTGATGTCAGTTTGGATCATTTGTCCGTAGAGCAAAGGAATGAAATTCAGAATTTAATCTCTAGTTTCCCTCAAGTATTAACTGATAAACTTGGCCATACAAACGTTCTAGAATATGAGATATTACTGAAGGACCGAGCTCCAGTTCGGTTAGCCCCATATCGTATGTCCCCACCTAAGCTTAAAGTCATGAGACAGAAAATTGATGAAATGCTGAAGCAGGGCATTATCCGTCCGTCAGTGTCATCGTATGCTAGCCCTATTTTTCTCGTGCCTAAAGGGTCAGATGACTTCCGTCCTGTTATTGACTATCGGGCTCTGAATCAGAAAATCCATATTGAAGCCATGCCGCTACCCGATATACACTCTGCCGCTCATTGGTTTGCTGGTGCCACTGTTTTTTCTTCGCTAGATCTGAATAGCGCGTACTATCAAATTCCTTTAGAAGAGTCATCTAGACACATTACTGCCTTCTCGACCGAGTGGAATCATTTCGAGTTTTGCCGCCTACCATTTGGCCTTGCCACCGGTGCTCAAGTGTTGACACGCCTCCTGGATTCCATCTTTTCTGATATCAAGTTCGAGTATGTATACAATTATTTGGATGATTTGGTCATTTATAGTAAGGATTTCACATCTCATATCCAGCATCTTCATGAAGTTTTTCGTAGGTTGAGGGATGCGGGTCTTACTGTTAAACCAGCAAAGGTTCAATTCGCCAGGCCCCAATTGTCATTTATTGGTCATCTTATATCACCTCAAGGTGTAGCGATTGATCCCGAGCGTACTGTAGCCGTCAGGAATTTCCCTAAGCCTATAAATGTGAAGGGTGTAGCTCGCTTCATCGGGATGCTTAATTTCTTTTCCAAATTCATCCCTAAGTTCTCAGCCCGTGCAGCACCATTGAACCGTCTTCGAGCTAAATCTGCTCAATTTGTATGGTCGGATGAGCAACAAGCCGCTTTTGAGGACCTTAAGAGCGCCATTATGAATCCGCCAATTCTGGCGATGGCTGATTTTTCGAGGCCCTTCATCGTGCAGACTGATGCGTCAGCCTTAGGGTTAGGTGCTGTACTATTACAGGAATTTCCGGAGGGACGTAAGCCCATCGCTTACGCTTCGAGATCTCTCACCAGGCAAGAGCAAGCCTTCTCCATATACGAAATGGAAGCTCTAGCTGTCCTCTTTGCTCTTGAAAAATTCAAGATGTATGTTGAACATGTGAATTTTACTCTTGAATGTGACAATCAAGCTCTATCTTGGTGTCTTGGTAGGCCCCGAAAGACTGGACGGTTGGCTCGGTGGGCAGTCCGCCTTTCTGCTTTCAAGTTCACTTGTGTCCATATTAAGAGTACTGAGAATGTTCTGGCCGATACGCTTTCGCGTATGTTTGAAGGTTATCCTTCGGAGCCAGAAGAACCTGTTGACTCTGTTGCTCCTCCTGCTTCTCTTCTTCAGCATGATGTCTTGGCCCCTCTTCTTTCTAATGTTCCGCTGGCTTTTTCTGATATATCGTATTATCAGGGTTTGGATCCTGATCTTGCTCCTCTTATTACCAGGTTAAAGGCTGGTGAAATTATTGGTAACTATCGTTTGGTAGGTGACACTCTTCAGATTCTTGTAGGTAGGCAAAAGTCGCCTAAGGTAGTTCTTCCTCCTAGTCTCCAACCGATGGTATTTAAGTATTTCCATGCGTCGTCTTTCGGAGCTCACCTGGGAATAAAGAAAACCCTGGCTAAAATTCAGGTTGCCTTTTGGTGGCATGGCATGCCACAAGACATCCGGCATTGGATAAAGGCTTGTCAAATTTGTGCCATGGCCAAACCCGCTTTGAATACTCGGGTTGGTGAGCTTGCTTCTTCTGTACCACAGAAACCATTCGAGAAATTCTTTATCGATTTCTTAGGTAAGTTGCCCAGATCTAAGAAGGGGAATGCTTTCATTCTAGTTGTGGTTGACGCCTTCTCTAAGTTTACATGGTTATTTCCTTTGCGGGATTCCCGTGCGGAGAAGGTTATTTCATCTCTTGCTTCTATCTTTCAGAATTTTGGTGTGTGCCAGTCTCTGGTGTCGGACAATGCCCCGCAGTTCCTGTCGCATGTATTTAAGAACTTCTGCTTTCGTTTGGGTGTGCAACATATTACGACTACACCTTTTTACCCCAACCCCTCACACGCAGAGAGAGTGATGAGGAATCTGAAAAATGCCTTGATTGCCTTTCATCATCAGGATCATACCTTATGGGACAGAGACCTATCGTGGTTGCAGTTTGCTTTTAACACTGCCAAACATGAAAGTCATGGCCACACTCCGTTCTCCTTATTGTTTACTTTCCCACCGAACAATCCTTTAAGTAATTTATGGAAATTGTCCGACCTTCTTCCTGATACCTTTTCTTCAGAACACATAGTTAAAACTTGGAAGTCTGCTGCCCGAAATTTGAAGTTAGCTCATCGCAGAAGGGCTATGAGATATAATAAGGGTAGGGGTCCCTGTTCATTCAAGGTGGGAGACATTGTTATGTGTAAAAACTACCCTATAAGTAAGGCTGCGGCCCATTTTGCTAAGAAACTGGCACCCCGTTTCTTGGGTCCCTATCGAATTATTGAAGTGCTACATAATGGAGTTTCTTTCTTGTTGCAGCATTGTTCTGATCAATCCATTCGTCGATGCCATGCGACTCAACTTAAATATTTTTATAATGATTCTCTTGCAGGAATTCAGTAAGCAGCTGTTGGTATTGCTGTTTGGTAAGAAATTCTAGTGATGTAAAGAATTTTTTGAGTGTATATTGTTTTAAATTGTGTGCGTAAAGATATCATTTATGTCTTGGTTTGTGTGGATTGCCCCGAGACTATTTCATGTTATTGTCTAATTTTGAAATTTAAATTTCTGTTACTCGCACTAAATGACATAACTCTTCCTCATATTTTGGTGGCAGTAAATATTTTCTTGGCAACATACTCCTTTTTATGAGAACTATTTAAATTATATAAATATGTAAATTAAATTTTAAAGTGTTTGTAGAAGATATATGTTGAAATATATGCTGAAAGATTGTAAATTTTGCAAATGTAATATGAAGTTGACCAACTTCAAAGATATTGTATTTATTATTCTGCAGTATTCAGAATAAATCTTGATGCTTAGGCTTTGATGAAAAAAGCTGACCTGAACAAAGACAAAAATCTTCTTGGCCAGGAAGTAACATAATTTAATTAAGAAGAATAAGAAGAAGAAAAAAGAAACCCAATTTAACAAGAAATTATATAAATCATTGATTCAATACGATTTAATCCCAAGAAGTAACTACTTAATACAAACAAAGGAACTATTGTCAAGCCACAATGTAATTTAACCTGAATTACGCAGTTTCGAAGGAGCAATTCACACACATTTCCCCCTATCCTCACAAGAAAATGGATACTGTGTGGTTCTGTTGGTGTTTCAGTGTAACATATGGACATGTGGAGTTGGTGCCTGTTCTGGATGTGCATGAGTGCACCATGCTTGTCTGGACGTCTTGTGGACTGTATCATCGGGCGACGGCCCGAAATTGATATTTGCCATCTTGTGTGGCCGGATCAGCCATTTTCTTCTGTGCCCGCCTGTCTTCTCTGTGGCGCACCTTCTTCGCTTGCAAGATTTCTTCACTGTATATTTCAAGATGGAACATCTGATCTGTTTGCTCTCCGTTTGATCATCTGATGGGTGAAAGTTTGGACTCACCTAATATATATATTCAAGTAAACGAAATTTGGACCGCAAGAGTATTGCTTGTGTTTTCTGTTCTGTCCCATTCTTGGGCAGGTTAATTGTTATATGCATACTCACTGTTAAGAAGAATAGACTCTTCAAAATAAACTAAATAAGCATATTTCATTACATCTAGTGTATAGACACTGTTTCATTGTGGGATTGAACTAATGCCTAAATTCATATCGTCATGTCCTCATATGAAGATTATAAATTACAAAGGACTCTTGTCAAGGAATAATCATGTTTTGACTGTGGAATTAGGGAACTCTTAGCTGGTCAATTTATAATATTGAGATGTGTTTGCATGTAAATGCATCCCGTTTTGAATGCCTTTTATATATCTATATTTATGTCTTGTTTAATTCAAGAAAAAGAGTTTTCAATATAGTTCTCATAATAAGTAATTATTTTACCTTTTAATTATTTAAAGAAATTAGATTTGATAGCCAGATTGCTGGTTAATATAAAGGTGTATATTCTGAAGTCTATTTATCAATCTTATCAATTTTTATGCTGGTATATGAAACTTAAAAAAGATGTTGTTTACCTCTATGTCATTAGCTAAACTTCGGAGTTAAACAAAAAGTTACTTTATCTGGATTAATATTGAGTCTTAGCTTGGTATTATTTTTTGCTATAGCCTTTCATTCCTTTCTGGCTGGACGGGGAGGATTGAAGTGGTTATCGTTGTTCACGAGTATTTGTAAACATGGCTGATTTCCGATCTTCTTTTGTCTTCACGCTGCGCGCGCAGCCCTTGCTAGTTTTTCGGAAGGGTTGCCGTGAAGCGAGAGTTGCAACGTTAGTATGTTGCCTGGAGTTCACCGATGTAGTTCTTTGAAGTGTGTTCTGCCGTTTCACCATTTGCTGTTCGAGGTGAGTTATGCTTTATTGCGAGTACATTTTCGGTAGTTAATACATTTTACCATGCCAGTCAAATATCAGTCTGTGGTTTTCTCACAAACCATGTTTCGCGATTTATATAGTTAAAGTTCACTCGGCCATGTTGAGAATGCCGTGATATTTTACTTAATCCAGATTATTGATGCTTTGAATTAGAATCAGTTCTAGCCAACTCCAGTTTTCCCCATTATTTGTATTTACATTGAAGTAAGGATGTTTCTAAGCTAATACAGTAACAAATAAGCAAGCTTACTATTTTTCATTCTACGTAACTTTCCCCTGGTTTCTTGCGTGCATTTTTCCTGTACAGAAATATGTACGATTCAGTATGCCGTGATTTAGGCCGTTGCTACGTAAGAATTTCCTTTTAATGTTTGCTCGCGTGTATATATATAGACATTCACAGTTCTTTGTGTATTTAATTGAAATCTCTTTTCCCTGTCTATGAATAAAGATTTTGAGAATTATATTCTTATTATACTGTAGTTAATATTTCAGTATTTCCGTGTTATAACTGCCATTGCGTTTTTCGTGTGAGGCTAGTTCTCATTTTCCCCTTTTTTTCTTAGTGATCCTTTCTTAAATTCAGTTCCGGATGTTATGCTCATAATTAACTGTGGACATATTTACACCTTTATATTGTAAATCTGAGATTTCTATTTCTGTCTTTACTTGACGTCACGCGGCGTGTTCTAGATTTTCCTGTCTCCATTTAAATTATGCTTGTAGGCCTACTTTTCCGTTAGGAATTCTTTGTGAAACAGTTATTGCCTTTATCAAATATTTTCCTAATCAGTATTTCTCTGTTCCTTTTCTTAACTTGAAATTTTTCTTATTTAAATTTTGTATAATTATTACCCAGTCTATATCTCAAATTTATATTTTCTTATTTGGAGTATTTCATATTTAGCTATTTCTTATTTATTGATTTTTGGTGACTTCTCCCAATATAGATTTCTGTAACGTTACTTATTTTTCATAATAAGTATTTAGTAAGCTCAAGTAAATGTACCTAAATTCCCTTTTTATTTTTACATTGCTATTATTTCAGATATTACATATATTTAATTCTCTGTTAGGTTATTCAGGTTCATTATCCATATGCTTTGGAAGGTCGTGAATTAGAGTTTTTGTACTTAGGATTGTAGTTCAACATTTTGGGGTTTGACTAGAACTGAATCTTTGGCATCGCTGCTTGTAAATAGTGTGTAAATATATATTTTATTTCATATATGTAAAATTGTGATTGGTATTTATTTAAATGATATATATATACACTTATGATATTCAAATATATTCAGTATACATCACTAGTGACTTTAATTAGTATTCTACGCATTCCTTCTCTTGATCCCTGAATGAGACGATCTATGTTCTCCTTGGGGAAATGATCCCAGTGGTTGCTTCCAGTTTGTTCTACTTTGATTTGATTATTTTCTATCCAGTTTAGTTGCTGGTTGTAATGTTAATATTATGCCTAATTATTGCTATTCTGAGTTTTAACCTAACCTTCAAGTTTTATAAGTATATTGGAATTTATAGTTACAAATTATTCTTGATATGATAAATAATTTCACCCAGTATTACAAGTAATGAAGTCAAGTTATTACAAGTACATTCAAGTGTTATTTAATTTATGAAAGCAATTATTCTATTCCACTTCAAGAGTTATTCAGAACTAAATAAATAATCTTTATATTTCCATTTTCCAAATCAAATTAATAAAAACCGTTACATACTGACACTAACAAATTATTACTTCATTTTGAACGTTTCTTTTAACGTAATAATTTTACAGCCACTTTACTCCAGCAATTTTAATTTCCTTTCGTGGAACATATCAAATTATGGACCGAACACACCAATATATACAATAGGCTTGCTGCCTTCAGAACTTATCTAATATATAAAATCGAAAGTGTGTATGTATGTATGTTTGTTCCTTATACAAATCTACATTTCTTTACCAATTTACACGGAATTTTGCACACATACCCAGTTAAGCCCGGGAAGTATAGCTGTCGACATTAAAATTGAAACAAATCAGTCCTTCCCTTGAAAATTATATAATTTCTGAGAATATTATGCAAAAAAAATGAAATCCCATTCAGTTGTCAAGACAACAGTGTATTGTTTACACAGTTCACATGGGGCTCTGGACACTACATAATAATTTATTGGACTTTAACGAATTCTGATGCTAACGTTTTGTGAAAATAATTCTTGAATAAAATCCACGAGAATAAAGCACATTGTAATGCAGTCACATAACTTTCTCTACCCTCGACACAAGAAATATTTTCTCAATTCACATTTTGATGTAGAATAAGAGGTGGTAATGCAGGGATAACTTAAGTGTGTGAGTATGCTATATCAGAAGTAGGTAAACAATCCTTTCCGCTTATACGTTATCCATAGCTGTATGCTTTGTATTAGTTGAGAAATAAGGATGTTTATCATAGGCCCTAAGCATGGGATGGAACATTTTGAGTCCTATGCTCGCAGTATTTTATGTCCCGGGTTTTAGGGGAGGAAAGTATGAAAGTAATACTGCATTTCTCTTATTTCAGAACCGAAACGGTTGTATGGTAACATGAGAATGAGAAATAAAATTTTCCGTCAAGTCAATACAATCTTATTTAATTTATGTTTCTTCTTATTTCAAATCCTCCCAAGCATGATGTGTAGAAGCAACGGAATGCAGCTTTCGACATCCTCTATGAGCCATAAAAAAGCTATATCTAGCGTTTTCTGATGGAATAGTTTGAGTGTGATAAATCTTTTTCTTCATTTCAAGTTTTACATACATAAAGTCCTCCATAAGTTAATTCCAAATTAAAAAATACAAAGCCCGGGCGATGCCGGGCCTTTTCAGCTAGTCTAATATATAAAATCGAAAGTGTGTATGTATGTATGTTTGTTCCTTATACAAATCTACATTTCTTTACCAATTTACACGACATTTTGCACACATACCCAGTTAAGCCCGGGAAGTATAGCTGTCAACATTAAAATTGAAACAAATCAGTCCTTCCCTTGAAAATTATATAATTTATGAGAATATTATGCAAACAAAATGAAATCCCATTCAGTTGTCAAGACAACAGTGTATTGTTTACACAGTTCATATAGGGCTCTGGACATTACATAACATTGGACTTGAATTCTGATGCTAACGTTTTGTAAAAATAATTCTTGAAGAATAAAATCCACGAGAATAAAGCACATTGTAATGCAGTCACATAACTTTCTCTACCCTCGACACAAGAAATATTTTCTCAATTCACATTTTGATGTAGAATAAGAGGTCGTAATGCAGGGATAACTTAAGTGTGTGAGTATGCTATATCAGAAGTAGGTAAACAATCCTTTCCGCTTATACGTTATCCATAGCTGTATGCTTTGTATTAGTTGAGAAATAAGGCCCTAAGCATGGGATGGAACATTTTGAGTCCTATGCTCGCAGTATTTTATGTCCCGGGTTTTAGGGGAGGAAAGTATGAAAGTGATACTGCATTTCTCTTATTTCAGAACCGAAACGGTTGTATGGTAACATGAGAATGAGAAATAAAATTTTCCGTCAAGTCAATACAATCTTATTTAATTTATGTTTCTTCTTATTTCAAATCCTCCCAAGCATGATGTGTAGAAGCAACGGAATGCAGCTTTCGACATCCTCTATGAGCCATAAAAAGCTATATCTAGCGTTTTCTGATGGAATAGTTTGAGTGTGATAAACCTTTTTCTTCATTTCAAGTTTTACATACATATTATATAAGCACCTAGAGTTTCAAAATCGAAAGTCCTCCATAAGTTAATTTCAAATTACAAAATACAAAGCCCGGGCGACGCCGGGCCTTTTCAGCTAGTTAACAATAAAAACAGAGATTTCCAAATGGATGTTACAATATTACAATTGAGTGACTTGTATTTGTTTTTTTTAATGGGCTAAGACTAGCAATGAAATATTCCTTAATACTTTTAAAATACATAAAATATTAAAATTTATGCAAGACAACCTGGAACCTCCCCTCGCACCACGGTGTCTTTCGGGTCTTTATCGTCGCCACTGATATGTATTGATAAATATTTGTTTTTTTTCGGATGTCATTTTATTGAGATCTAAATAGAAAATGAGCAAATCTGAACTAATATTGGGGATATGTGTTCAGGAAGCTTCGTTGCTATGTATAGCATTAATTAATTAATTAATTACGGACGCTAACATAACCTCAAAATTCTCATTTTATGCTTCGCTTCATCATTTGATGCTAAATTCCGGGAAACAATCTGTGCATTTTGAACACATGGAATGGTTTAGACAATTTCCCATGTAATGAAGTTTTGGTTGTCGTTTTGTCTTCATTTATAGCAGGACTCATATGCATAATATATGTACAGTGGAAGGCACTTTTCGCTTACCATATGCAAAAGTGAAGCATGGAACCGAAATGTCTGTGCATTTAACGACTAAAGCAATTTATCGTAAAAATCTTCTAATACAAGATGTGATTTTACTAACACTGTATTTATTTAGTAAGTTTAGGCCTACTGTATTATCAGAACGGGGAAATACAATCGTCACCTCAACTACTTTGTAACAAACAAAGTATTTTATTTACTTCCCTATTGAAAAACTTGAAAACTGAAAAAAAATAATAATACAAATATTTGACTTTCACCAAAATTTAATCAAATTAAATCTGCTGGAGTTTTCCAGCCCGTTCGTTCTAGCTAATTTCTTTAATGGGGCTATTTAAGATGTCAGCACCTCAAAATTTTTTTTTTCAAGACGTTGAGTCTCCAAAACGCTGCAACTTAAGAGACTTTCACCACCTCTGTTTGAATATTTCAACTGTCGAAATCCAAGTTTCTGTGTCCAAGGTTGCGGGTTCGATCCCGGCTTAGGTCGATGATATTTATGTGTGCATAAATATGACAGGTCCATGTCAGAAGATTTACTGGCATGTAATATAACTCCTGCGGGACAATATTCCGGCACAACGGAAACGGTTACAGACCTAAGTTGCAGTACATCCCCGTCGTTAAATAACCACGTATCAACCCAACCAACTCGAAATTCAAGTTCAGATCCTTCATAAAGAAACTAACCTACTACTTAAGGCGTGAAATGGCCAGTAAATTCAGTCCAGGGGCTCTAATTTCGGTTTTGAGTTATTTAACGTGACGTAAATCTACGACACAGGATAATCGGTTTTTAGTTCCTCACGGAGGAGTAGTTCACAGGATTTATAAGTACTGAAAAGTTCGTCGAACTCGGTCAGGTATCAATAACGAATGGCTATTAACAAAATCATAAATGTGTCCTTTTAACGAACAATATATATATATATATATATATATATATATATATATATATTATTAACATGTGGCATTTCATGAAAATATAATGCAACACGAATAATAATTAATCATCGTACTTAAAGGGAACATTATAGAGAATTAAATATGACATCATTTTTTCAATGATGATTGGATTGATTTTGATGTATACTAAAATTGTATTAGCCAATCATTCACTACTGAATCTACCCAAAAATTTCCCTCGTTCTGGAATGAATTCTGAGTCCTGCGAATGTAGAGCGCTGTTTCATCTCAGTTCACAACAAAAATGACCGTTTCTTGCAAATGATTCACATGTGAGTTAGAGAAGTGTTAAATTGTACTAAAACTTTCCACAATGAAATGGTATTAAACCTGTAACATATAAATTTCTATAATATCCCAAAGGAAATTTATACCCAAAGTCATCACTTTTTGATCTCAAGGCTGAGATTAAAAGTTAGGCAAAGTTTGGTACCGTAACAACGCCCTTCCTCACTGAGGGGAATGGAAGTGAGAATTCAGGATATGGATACCTCTCTCCATCCTATTTACAACCCCGCTTAACGCACTGTTATTGATAGAGCTCGTTATGAACAGCACGTAGTAATTTCGGAGCTGCTGAAGTCTGAAGGGATTGTCTTTCTGACAGGTGACTTGTCACGCAAGCAACAACGCACGCAATAAAAAAAAAAAACACCGTGTTCTTGGAAAATTTAATCAAGGTATTGATTCTTTTATATCAACGCATAATTTTTAGTATACCCCAGTACAGTCTTTATGCAGAACTGTTTGGCATATTTAACAATCTGTAACGTATCCAGCTGGCGTTTTCCTATTCTATTTTTTAAGAGGGCCATTCATACAGTAACTTCCGTTTATTAAAAAAAATGTGAAGTTACAGAATTTTTTTACAATACTTTGAAACTACACACTCTAATTTATTTTTCCACATAGTTTCCAGTCACTTGTCACATAGCGTTTGACGAGCTTTGAAATTCCGCAATCCTAGAAATCGGTCGCCTGCGATTCAAGCCAATAATAATAATAATAATAATAATAATAATAATAATAATAATAATAATAATAATAATAAAATAATAATAATAATAATAACGATAAAAAAATTTACAAACGTGAACTTGAACGCCACCCGAAAAAGCAAAGCTTATGCTCGGGGGCGGTTCAGTCCAATACAATGACATACACCAGCGTTTCTCAACCAGATGGTCCGCAGACATAAGTAAAATAAAGCAAGTGGAAAGTAAAGAAGTAAAATTTTTCACATATTTCGTTATAATGACCTATAATTAATACCCCAAATATTAAGAATATAGGCCTTCCTTTAAAAAATGGGGTGTAAAATTAGGGGTCCGTAAATTTTTTTAGACATTTTAGAGGTCCTAGGGTTCAAAAAGGTTGAGAAACGCTGACATACACTATAATTTGCAGTAACACAAAAAATTATTTAAAAACATAGAAGAGTATGAGTAGATAATATTTACAGTAACGACAGAACATGTTATAATTACAATAGAAATAATACAATTAAAATAATACAATAACAATAACCAGAACAACCCAAAAGCATAAAAAAGCAAAAGACTTGTGGTTGCAACCAAGAACATGATTTTGGAGGTCTAAGGGCCGGGACAAAATGTTTTAAAACAAAATAAAGCATAATGTAAAAAAATAAAGCATAATGTGCGGTGCTCTGATAATATATATTTTAAGTTAAATTAATTTTAAGGTAAGGTAATTATATCTATATTTTAAATTTAATACAGAAAATGTTATATTGACAGAAGTAAGGAAATAATTTGAATAGAAATTATATAAATTTTCTAATTTTAGACTTAAATTGTTAGTTGTTTAACCCAGTTAATACAGAATGGTTGCTAATAAATTAATTGAATAGTCTTCGGCCGAAAATTGAGCCGTACCTAACTCCAGCAGTTGTACACTATTCTTGGTTCGGTAACCATAAAATAAAATGGATTCCTTCGCGTATTATATTCACGACCTTTTGATCTAAATTTGTCACGGTTTTTATGAAAATAGAACAATACGACGTACTTGTAAATTTCGCCCATGTTGAAGACGTTAAATTCAGAAAATAATAATTTGGAAGAAAGTCAGGAGAATTCGATAAACAATTTTTTATTATGAGTTTTTATAGACAAATCAAAGGGCTAAGGATCGTTTATGTAAGTATATTTAAATTAAATGTACATCCTTGGTTTTTACCTATTTTTTACGATACTGTATGAAGATGGATAGGAAGGAGTAAAGAAGACTTTGAGGCGGCACAAGAGAGAAGGGGGTGAAGGAAATGATAAATGAGAGAAAGACGAGGAAAGGGGTGGGAGTGGGGAAAGCCGAACATCTCACTTAATCTCATTATACACGCAAAAGCAATTCCAATTGTTTTAAGGGCTTGGACCCAAAAAAGGACCTTGTTTTATTACTACTGTTATCATGAAGTATATATTAAGTATATATTTTTCTCTCTTCTTCCGTTCTGGTATATTTGAGTGCCTGATTAAAAAATAACACACGCTTGTCTTGGGCTTATCAAGAACCTCAGCAACTTTTTATGCGTAGGGTAATCTTGTACTGTCTTAGAAGACTCGACGAGTGGAATAAAATAAAATTCAAAGATAAAAGAAGACAATCTACACGGATACACTTCACAACGAAGCGACCCTTGTGTTGTCTCTTGGAATTAATTAATTTTAGTCCAAGAAATGGTTGTTAGAGCCATGGAAGGAGGAGTGGGAGGAAGGAAGGAAGCTGTAGAGGAAAAAGTTAGTTTAGTTGCTCTCTATTGTTAATTTAAACAAAACCGTATACGAATATTCTTCCCTTCCTTTCCACTTCGCTGCCCAAGGTACCGCTTCCCAAAGGCGGAGAAAAAGTAAAACTCAAGATAGACGGAACGTTCTGAAATTGGTTTAACTTTTCATTGTCAACATAATGTAATCGCCCTTGGATGATTTCACAATTTTTGTAGAAAATTTTGAAACTTCTACTCCTAAAGGAGTGAACCAATCTCCCCCTTTTTAGTTCTTTCGACATGAAAGAATATGGATATAATGTAGCAACTCATGACTACGTTCATTTTAAGACCATAGTTGTGACCTTTATGAAATATTATGTCTTAGGTAGCTTTTATTGAACCCTGTATTTTTTTTAATTTCACCATGCAGATGTGTTTGAAGTTCTTCAGAAGAATTTTCGTAAATTTTGAATTATAACGATACTTTTTGAGAATTTATAGATATTTTAAATAATTAACACTATTTTAATAAAATATGTATTGTAATGAAACTTAAAAAAATATACAACATGTGTAAGTGGTAAAGTCATATTTTAAATGTTATTGGTCTTATTTCAATGTTTTTAGGTCATAAATGCATGCATATATCCTATATTTTAGGTCATAGAAATCCGCCCCCTACTAATAATAATAGTTATACAACACAACATTTCGGCGTTTCTTTGATTTTCGTTACCGGATGAGACACAACACCTCAATACGCGTCTAACTAACGAGTGTGTCCTTCTTACATTAAACAAACAACACTTCAAAGAGAGTACCGCTGGGGACGATGATAGCGATACGACTCGACTATACTTGTGACGTTGCCCTCTCTCTCAAGATTACTGTACTTCAGCTGTTTGCCTCATAAATTAAGGTACCGTATCATAACGCTTGTATGAGATAACTGGCATGTTTGAAAGCCTTGTCTGCAGTGGCGTATAGCCATTCTCCGCCCCTAGGTCGACAATAAGTGCTGGCCTTCATAATAAAGAACTTGCTTATAAGTTATAACTGTTGGCTACATACAGATATAGGCCTACCTGTAACCTACATTAAATTTTCATAATTGTTTTATGACTCGCTCAATATATCCTAGAACAGCGTTTCTCAACCTATGGTCCGCGAAGATGGTGCAGATGGTCCACAGACATAATTAAAAAATATCATAAAGCAAGTGGAAAGTAAATAAGAAACATTTTCCACATATTTCGTTATAATGACCTATAATTAATACCCCAAATATTAAGAATATAGGCCTTCTTTTAAAAATGCGATGTAAAATTAGGGGTCCGTAAATATTTAGACATTTTAGAGGTCCTCGGGTTCAAAAAGGTTGAGAAACGCTGTCCTAGAATGCTCTACACCTTGTTCTTCGTTTGGTACTCGCCTCGCTCATTGCGTTAACATCAAAGAAGTCGCCGCCCGACCTTGTAGCCTGGCATAGTTGCCACTGCATAGTGTTAAAGAAGAGAGCGGGAAGATATAGATGCAGCAAAACACTTGTGGCAATGTCATTGAGCAATGAGAGAATTGGCAACACGAATTCAGTCAACGGTTTCTTTTTAGAAAACCTTTTACAGTTACTATAACAGCAAACATTGTAATATGAGAACAAAGCGAACCGCCCGTCAACGCTATGAGCGAGGCGGCTTTAATTACATTACTTAACAACGACCCCATGGCAATATAAAACGATCACTAGTGATACTTAAAATAACATCCCAGTCACAATTGTATTCAGTGATTATATTACAGACAGTGATGAAGAAAATCACAAATCAGCAATCCCCATTAAATTTAAAATAATAAACGACAGGAAGTTTGAATAGTATAAGAGAATGGAATATGATTATTCGTGCACTCATTTCCATTGTCGCCAGCCGTCACTTTTGTAAGTAGGGATAAATACCCACAGCTTAATTTAGCTGGTGATTACGCAGACTGATTAATACGTAACTAAAATTTAATTTTTCGAGTGCAATAAATTGTATTACGTAGATATTTTGCATACACGACTTTTTTTGCGAAATATAATTTTAATACTGTTTATTGCCCTACTTTCCTTTTTTTAATGCCTTAACTTCCGACGTCTACTCATGAGGGAGAGATCACAGGGTGTCCAGTGAGGCAAGCCGAAGAAATTCAAGCATAATTCAAGGATTTCAAGGCTTAAATTTCCAAAATTTAAAACAATAGCTTTGTTTACTAATATTTAAAAAAATTATGAACATAGGACACAATGAGTGAATATTAATGACTAATATTTCTGAAAATGGTAAAATTTTCGTAAACTACCAACTTAAAAAAATATATTAATGACTAATATTTCTGAAAATGGTAGAATTTTCGTAAAAACTATCCACTTAAAAATAATATTCTCTTCTATGCGATTTTTCCCGACGGTTCACAAAATTCAAGCATAATTCAAGGATTTTTCCAGACATGGAAAATTCAAGCATAATTCCCGATTTTCAAGGCTGCTGGACACCCTGGATCAACATTATACACCCATGATTATCATCCTCTCTTATGATGTCAAAGATGTGGTGAGCAAGCACTTTCCCTGTACCATTTTAACTATGTGTTAATCATGAAAAGTAATTTTCCACGCACGTCTTTCATTATTGAACAAACGGCCTTACATAGCTGCAATATTTGATACAGGTAAGCAGGTTATGATTCACGTGGAGAGAATTGCTCTGAGCTAATGATTTGAGGCAGCGCGTTCTGATTGTGCTGCTGCTTTCTGATTTCCTCGATACGTGGACAGAAAGATTGGTCGCAATTCCGTGGGGAAAGATACCAAAAAACAAACTGCCTTCTTCAAGTTTACTGTGTTAACAACTGTACCACAACATGTACATGGAAATCTAATTATAATTTTATTTTACTAGGGCACGGAAGTTTATGAAGAATCATATTTTTAACAATACACTATGTTGCATGATAGTGTTAAAATGTCTACAAGATAAGAAAGAAATAAAATCAGATAAACTGATGTAACAAATTGCCAGAATGCTTTTGTTGAATCAATTATAATTGCAAATATGATATGCAGAAAATAAGTTTTTTTAGTCAGATTAAAATCGTCCAGCAACAGCAGAACTACAGATTTGTGATATCTTGGCAATCACACACTCACGTAAAAATAAAATAAAAATAAAATAATAAAAAACGGTGAAATTGGTCATTACCATTTCGGCAATTTGGCTCAGTTTAACTGTCTAGTTTAATAACTATGTAAAGGAATAGTGTCATTTGTCAAAGCTAAATGAATTGCAAATGCAAATTCTTAAAATATGTCAACATTTCACAAAATTCAGTGGCAAAGAACTCCGCTAATTATTTCACAGTATATCTGTATATAACAGTACTCATGTAGTGCTCAATTTCAACTAGATCAACGAAGTAAACAAACATCTGACTGCATTGCAGACAAAGCCCTCAATGATTAAAAATGCGGCATTGTAGTATAGACATGATTTTAAAAAATGTGACCTTTAATTAGTTGTTACTTTGGTACCGGTCAACCGATTTGGTTCAAAATAAATAGGCTTCTTGCCATGGACGTTATAAATGTGTATATGAAGTTTCATGAAAATCCGATAAAGCGTATTTGAGTTATCGCGCTTTTTGTTTTATATTACCATAAAAAGGCACTAAATTGGGCAAGAAACATCAAAAACAGCTTTGGAAGTCGACATGCTGATCACATGCCTCCAATTCTGACATCTGCCGATGAAGTAAAAAAAAAGAGATAGATTGCACAGAGGTCAGATGGTAGGCCTTGTTCCTGCATGGGATGAAACACCAAGGAATTTTAGTTTCTCTCTTTCCAACTTTACTTCTCTATGCTCGTTACGTATTTCTTTATCTTCTTGTTAGTCTGCTTGATATTCTTTTTCCTGTTCTCGTCAGTCTTCATACAGAAGACCCCGTAACTGAGCTGTGAGCCTGGTATTTAGACATCGAAGGTGGTGATGGAATTCATGAAGACTCTTTATTACGGAATGAGCGCTGGTGTCATTACTCGCAGATCCATTAAAATGGAGCAGGAGGCAGGGAAGGAAATCAGCAACGCCAATCAAAATCTTGAGAGTGCCTCTGTAACTTCTTGGAATCCTGGAGTAGATACTTGCAAATGATAACACTTCCATTTCATGATTATATTCTACGGAGCGTAATTATTAAGATAATATCACTTATATGCTCGATAATTTGGACAATAAACAATTAGGCCTACTTTTCAGCAATTATCTTGATTAGTATATAGCTATAATTTAATTTTTCGAATGCATTTGAGTTATGAGAGCTACTTTGCACTTTTGTTAGCGCAATATAATTCCAATGCTCTTTATTGTCCAATTTTTTCATTTTTTATTCCCTTTTATGTGCCTAAAATACTATTTATAGTGCCTTAATACCCGATGCCTAATTAATGACTGTGAAGAAGCAAAAACATAGTTGGGAAGGAGTTCATCAGTGTGCTCAACAATTGTTATATTCTTTCATTGCTATCTTTTTTTTCATCTTGGTAACTAGAATATCGTCTAATTGTAAATCAACAACGATTATAATTAATTAATTAATTAGTCTGATTATAGACTAATTAAAAAGATAGAGTGTCATAAACTGCAGAAGCTTTCACCTTCATAATGAGAATACTAAGTACACTGTACGAATTATTTATGGTTGAATTGTGTGAACTCAACATTTTCCAAATTTGTATAAGTATTTAGCTTTTTTAACCTCAAGAAAGATGGTGAGGAAAGTTAATAAAAGACTGGAGAACCCATAATATGCAGACCTCTTTTGTTAGCGAAAAGAAAATGAATAGAAATCCGAAACAAAAGAAAGTATAAGACGGGATCGTTGTCTTCAAATCCAGATTAAAAATATGGAGACAATGAAAGTCAGTCAGAATGAAAGTTATCAGCAGTTTATGAAGATATTCTCTTTAAAGAGATTTTGGAAGGTACCGGTACTTAAAAACTATCTTATTGAGTCAATGTCGTTTTATCTGTAGAATTATTCTTTTATTAAAATAAGAGAGCAATGGGTCTCTCCATAAGAATTGCAGAGTGGCAGGATAAAAGAAAAGTCAATTTGAATACATTATGAATTGAAGTCTCGATCGTCTGGGACTGTAATTATCAAAGTTCATTTTTTCCTATTTCAGATTCATCTTAATGGAAATTAGCACCCCTTTCTCCCTCTCTATCTGCTTGATGAATTAGTCCTCTGTGTACGGAGAGTAGCCATGGTTATTCAATTTGCATTTTCTTTTTATTAAGAATTCTGTGCCGGTGGGTTTGCATTTTAAAGAATTTGACTGTCTGGTCACGAAACTGCAGCTGATTTCTGGAATTTTGACATGAAACAATCCACATACAATATGAAATTAATCAAATATGAGACTCACAAGTAACTTTTTCTCAATATTCTTCCTTGATGTATATAACTTATAGATTATAGATTTGATCGTATTGTGAGAGCGACGAATTCATTGTTGTTTCTAAACTTAACTCCATGGCGCTGTGTCCCTTATGGAACAAGACCTTCTATCTGCGTCAACTACCATGGGCAGATGGCAGGTGGCTTTGACAGATAACACTACCCACGTATTCCTTCACATATGCTTAAAAAACTAAACCTTTGTTCTTCCGTAAGCCCTGCTTAATGAATCGATCTAGAACTAAACTCGGAAATCGATTTAAAAAATAACTTATTTTCTGCATACCGTAATTTCAATTATCACTGATTAAACAAAAGCATTCTGGCAATTTGTTATATCAGTTTACCTGGTTTTATTTGTATTTTATTTAGTTCCCAAGTTAAAACTAAAAAAGAAACACACACAATTTATTGTTAATATACTTAAACTAATATCTTATATGGCAAATTTAAAGACGTTTCTTTATATCTGTGGAAGACGGAAGCACCGCAGAAGAATAAATTGTGAGAGCCTCCAGTCCAAATCGTTTTAATCTCTCATTCCATTTTCTCCGCTATGAAAGAAGACGGGGCCGATTTGTAATTAAAACTCGCTTTTCGCATTCCTAATGCGGAAGATGCAGAAATAATAAATGTGAATGAAGATAAATGGATGGAGATGATAATGGCGGTGATCGCTGCCAAGAGGCGCCATTGTCGATAACTCAAACGTGGTAATTGCCAGTCATCTTTCTCTGTTTACGCCTTATCGCTTCTTATTTAACCAACTCATTATCCGTTTCATCTTTACAGCACAGGTCATCTACCTTTCATGGCACTTCATCGCTAATTTTTTTACGGGATGTTAATGCAGTAAAATAATCTTATGCGAAACTCACTTAACTTCCTCTGCCCAAATAAAAGTTAGCATCTTAGCATAATATATTATCTATGGCATTCTCTTCATGTAAATCGGTTGTAAAAATGAAAAGAATGACGTTACTACATCACATCGCATCTCCGAAGGATACACAACCCAAATAAAATTATAGTGCACTCTCGTAACTATCTTTACTTTAAGCATGGCCAATACATTTTTCTTAATTCACATTCAGATAGAACAAAAGGTCTTATTGCAAAGAACGCGTATTCAGAGTGGGTGGCTTATGATATAACTATCCTTCAGAGATTTTTTTTCGAAAAAATGTTTCAAATAAACGTTTTAGTTCTTAGTAAGTTATAAGCACTCGTTAAAGCTGTCTTATAGAAAATCGCGACAAAGGACATTTTCTTCATGAAAGGTCCCTAAAAATAAAAGAAAGCCGTCGCTTATCTTCGTGTTACATCAACAGAAGGTAGGCCTACCTAATCCAAATAGAAATTCAATTGTGAAATTAATTGAAGGTGGCCTCGATTCGTTGCCATAGCAAACTGGGTAAGAAGAGCATCGCTGAAATAGGTTTTCTTTTGCAACTTAGCACATTAATTTGTCGATGGCTTCGATTTTTAAATTCATTTGTACGATACCAGTGATCTGATTTTTTAAATGGGTGGATAGAATGCAGGCACAAAACAGGAATGATTTGGACGAAACTGTCAACGCAGGAAATTTTTGGGCCAAGTATCTCGAGTCTAAGCCTTCCCGGGCGGTGCACTTTAATCGTGAAATGTTACTACGTCTATTAGAAATAAAATAATGTAGGCCTAGTTCAAGCAATTATGTAAAAATGATGTCAGTGTTAATAAATATATAATTATAATGTTTTAGTTAATTAATTGATTTAAATAAAACATATAGCGACGCTTCCGAAATTACAGGTACTGCTAGTTTAAAAACAATCAAATACAAAGTCAAATAATTCTGAAATTTATATCACCATTTTACTCTTATCTCTTCGAACAGCAGCCAAAATTTTATGAATGTCTCCTTCACTTGTCTAGTGAAATCTAAAACGATAAAATTTCAGTATCCATGATTAATGAAAAGAATATCATGCAAGACTCAGAGTCTCAAAAATTGTTGTATCCTCAATTTGGGTTCATTAGCCATACTCTTTATTTGAGTAACCAAGCTGGTTAATTGACCTTCTTATTATGTGTAAATCAGTGTAGACTGCGGTTTCAAACAGGGTTAGTTTTATTGATATGCGATGTGCAGGTCGGATAGGGTACGAAGTCCTTAACACGATTAAAACACGCGTGACTTGAATGTACAAGATTCCGCCGCACTCTGCCGTACTCTCCTGAGAGGTCGCAAGAAACCTCCATTTCATTTAGAAGGCATTTGTTTTTAAGTCAAACTGCCAGCTAACCAACATGGATTATTTAGCAAACGAAATAAAATTAGTATAGTTCTGACTATTTAGCTCATGAATCAGTGATTTATTTTTTATTTATTTATTATTATTATTATTATTATTATTATATTTCATTACTTACTTTATTTCATATTTAGTAAAAGTAAATACAATTAAAACCAACATCCCCTATATGAGCAAAACTCGTGTTTAGGGGGTATAGTAGATTAATATAAATCTAATTATATATCAATGCACGGACCTCCTGTTAAGTATACTACAAACGAATAATTATGAATGTATGAATACAATGTATACAAAAATAATTTTGCAGCATTAACCAGTGGTTTATATAGAATTTACACAAAAAAAAATAAATTGGGTTGAAACATTGAAAGACCGAACCAAATTAAAGTTGTGCTATTAATATTAGACGATATAATTTTTTTTAAATTTCCTCTTAAAATGTATAAGATTGTAATTTAATATGCTCAGCAATAAAATTGTTATACAATTTCAAACCATAGTTTTGACCATCAATCCGAAGTTGAACTAGTTCAATGTAAAATTTCAACATACCACATTTTTATCGCACCTAAGTTTGTGAATTCGTGCCAACGTACTGCACTACATTTATAGCGTCAGTTACCTAAAAGATTAATCGTCAACATTGTCAAAACATGTACCAATTCCTGCTCAACCATAACAGTGTTCGAAGTTAGCCAGTATGCCTTACTAGTAAAAAAACCTCCGTGGTGCTACATCGCTGAAGGGACAAGGCCTACCACCCGACCGCTGCGTCATCTACCATAGGCAGATGACAGGATTGGGGGCATGTGGTCAGCATGCCGACACCCACGGCCGTTAATGGTGGTTTCCATGTCCAGAGCCGCTACACCTCTAACAAGTGCTCTTCAATTTGAATCATGACGCTGAGTGCACCCCTACCAGACTTCCCTACCTCAGAAAAATCGGAAAAGGTACCGGAGATCGAACCCGGGCCGACGGATCTGTAGTCAGCGACGCTAACCACAAGACCACGCCGGCGGTCATGCCAAACTAGTAAGTTACTGGTAAAAATTATTAGTGGTATAACGTCCCTGGAGTTGTTTTCGGTTGGTACAGTTATTATTCCCATAATACATTTTTGGCTAATATTAGAGCCTAACAGAATATAAATGCTCAATTTTGAGATGTTTTAGCTTTTTATTTGTGTTTTGACACTAGTGGTACTAGAAATTTAAACATTTTCTGAAAGGATTGCTTTTGATTATTTTAGGGAGATCGACCCTACCAGCATGGCAGCATCGTATTAATTTGTGATTACACCAACTACAGAATGTGAAAAAACATTTACTGAAATGAAAATTGTTCTATCGCCTTCGAGTGATCAACTTCAAATAATAACAGTCTAACCAGTCTAGCTGATATACATTCCATAAATAAATTCAAGCCGGAGAAATATATTAAATTATGGCTAGGCTAAGATCGCCGAAATGCAGGCATAAGGCAAAACACACAATACTGCACCTTCAGGAATGAAGACAATATGATAACTATAACAATATGACAATATGTTGTAACTTGAGCTGGTAACCTTTATTTCATTAATATGTATAGTTACTTTCTTACTTATTCAATGGCAATAGACAATTCCTAAACAAGCTAAGGGAATAGTATCTATTTTATGGAACCTGGAGGCTCTTTGCGCAATTCCAACAGAATTAAAGCAGGTGGGGATAGATTAAATTTAGACATCCATAAACTCATTCTTATGATTTGCAGAAAGGAAGAATTACCAAAGGAATGGAAAGAATCATCATTAAACCGATCCACAAAAAGGGAGAAAGGGCTGAATGTAATAACTATAGAGGAATTTCTCTCTTATCAACATCATACAAAATTTTGTCTAATCTTAAGATTAACCCCATATGCGGACGAAATCATTGGAAATCACGAATGTGGACTTAGGTGAAATAGATCAACCATTGATCAAGTATTTTGTATTCGCCAAATCCTGGAGAAAAGGGGGGAGGAATAGTCTGTTCACCAGCTATACATAAATTTTAAAAAGACATATGATTTAGTTAGGCGACACAAATTGTAGGCTACAATATCCTCATTGAGTTTGGGATACCGAAGAAGTTAGGCTGATCAAAATGTGTCTAAATGAAACCTATAGCAGAGTCAGGGTAGGGAAATTCATATCACATAGGTTTGCCATTAGAATCGGCTTGAAGTAAGGAGATGCATTATCGCATTTACTTTTTAATTTAGCTTTCGAATGTGCCATTAGGAAAGTTCAGGAAAACAAGGTAGGCCTTGAATTAAATGACAGTCACCGATTTTAGCTTATGCAGATGACGTTTGTCTGTTGGGCGATGACATAACCACAATCGAGAGAAATGCAGAAAGTCTTTTCGATACCTGTAAGAATGTTGGATTGGAAATTAATACAGAAAAAACTAAGTATATGGTCATGAAACGTGGATGCCTGCAAGAATGTTGGGTTGGTAATTAATACAGAAAAACTAAGAATATGGTCATGAAACATCAAAGTAATGCGTTACATGATATTAGAAAGCCGGTAGGCCTAAATCGTTCGAACAAGTGGAGAAATTTAAATATCTGTAAGCAATAATATCAGATAAAAATAATATTAAGGTAGAAGTTAAGTGTCGATTAAAATCAGGAAATGCTTGTTTTTATGCAGTTCAGAAACTCTTTCTCTTCTCGTCTTTTGTCCAGAAATAAAAAATAAAAATTTATAAGACTATTATCCTGCTGATTGTATTATATGGATGTGAGATATAGTCGCTTGCTCTTCGGGGAGAACATAATCTAAGAGCATTCGAAAACAGGTTGCTTTGGAAAATATTTGAGCCTAAGAGAGATGAAAATGGGGACTGGAGAAAACTGCATAACGACGAGGTTCATGACCTGTACTCTTCTCCGGAAATAGGAAGGGTAATTAAATCACGGAGGATGAAATGGGCTGGACATATTGCGCGCACGGGGGAGGAAAGTATTGAGTGGGAGACCCGAAGGGAAAAAATCACTTGGAAGACCTAGACGTAGGCGGGAGGACAATATTCGGAGAGACTTAAGGGAAGTAGGATATGCGAGGGATGGTTGGATGGAGTTAGGACAGGACAGGGTTGAAATAGACGAGTTTCTAAATTCATCGGACTGATGAACGATGGATTCCACCGACTGGAAAGCTGGATTTCGCAATTTTTTCTCGATGGATTCGTGATGACTGATGAATTTAAAAACCATTTGTTGACCAAACCGATGTTTTCGGGAGCGCCAACATAATAACTACATATAAAATTGTAAAATATTAGCGATGGCATGGTAACTCCGGTTTATTATTTTCCCACCAAAAAAAAAAAGTATGGGCTTGATCGATTTCCATTTACATTTAATACAATGAAAACTGATTATTATAATAATATATTAAATAAAACAATTTAAAAAAGTGAGTTCTACATTAAATTAATAACTTATCGCAAAGACAGACTCGTCGGTATTTATTAGATAAAATTGGTTTATCACAGTAGGCTACTTAGACAGTCTGTGTGTTTTATACTATACACATTACAGTACTGTAGTTTATGTTTTCAAATTGACCCGAAATTAGTAATAAGCCTATTATTTTATATGGTCTATATTTTATAATTTTAACAATTTCAACAACAAAAACCGAAATAAGTTAAGAGTGACTAAAAATGCAAGCCATTATAAGAATTTATTATGACTGCAAACTTTGCTTCTTTCTTTTTCAGTTTTAGCCCTTTATGAGGAATCGGGTAACGACTCCTCAAAAATAAGTTTAACTACTAATTATGTGTGTGTAATTCAGTCTACGATATGTAGTTATGAATCTTATAAGCTATGCGCTGTCTCCATTACATAAGTTTGAATTGTCAATTCGTCATAATGGCGGTGATTCATCTGATCCATCGGACGTTCAAGTACGATGGAACCGATGCCAGTCGATGGAAACCAGCGCAAACTCATCTGAACTCAGAGAACGCTTTGATGGATAGCCGATGGATTCCATCAATGAAATTAAAAACGCTCTGATGAAAGCTCGATGCCATCGGATGGATCCATTGATGAATTTAGAAACTCGCCTTCGCCTCTATTAAAAAAATGTGTAACAATCACGTGGTAACAATTTACATCGAAACCTGGTGTTAGAAATGAGAAGCTTTGGTGAACTCTATTTAGTGCATTCTTCCACCACTGTGGCAGCACCATTCACATCGATGATGTTTTCCGCTTCGCTAGCTCACTCGATAATTGTTTTTACATTTATGTTTGATACTATATTAGGCTAATTTAAACAAAATTAATCACTAGTAATCCCAATGTCGCTAAAAGAACATTTACCCAATCTCAAGTCAGTGTGCCTCATTCTAATATAGTATTGCATTTTGTAATTTTGTAACCGCATTCTCCCAGTAAAGAAATTGTTAGTGAACCAAAATCCCTACTTCTTTATAAGCAAATTAAAGACATTCTTCAGAAGCTTACACTTGAAATGCATTTGTTCAAGCAAGATACCGAAAGCAAAGTATTCTAAAAGTCGGTTGATTAATTGAAAGTCGTTCTTCTTGAGTTCATGTGGTGGAGTGGGAAATGACAGTGGTAATTCTAAAATAATTAATTGTTTTCTGTAAAGTATGGTAAATTAAGCACAGAATATTCATATAGTTTTGTTGTTCAGAGACATGAAAGTTGTGGGTAAAAATTAAATTAATATTTTTGTGCTTATTAAAATTAAACTTAAAAAAATGGTATACAATAAAATAAAACCATTTTATTATGTTTAAAAACTAATAAGGGGTTTGTAACAACCTAAAAATCAAAGCCCTAGTGATAACACAAACTCTAGACACTTCAGGAAGCACATCAGGCATTACTAGGTCCTGTTTTGACTGGGATAGCCCCTGCTTGGAGGCTCTTGTCCCAGTGTCCCACCAGTTTACAATGTGTTCCAGTTTCCGGAGGTCTTTTATATTGCAGTATTTTAGTATTTGGAAAATGTAATGTTGGTTCTACTCAGTCTAGTCTAGTCTATAGCCCCCCCCCCCCAAGTCCAGAGTGATTTTTTTTAATGTACCATTTTCACTTAAGTTCATTCAGTAACAAGAATTCAAGATGTTCAAAATATTTGGCAGGGGCTACAATGTTTCATATCGTTAATTAGATTAATAGGTCTAATTAGTTAGTTTTTGCCATAGCCTACATAACAGAAATTCGATAACGACTTTGCAGCTTCACTTATAGGCCTACAATTGCCGAAATGAGTGCAAGTCCTGCTGCACAAAGCTTGCTTCAGGATTCATAATGGTAGAAGAGGATAAAATTGTTAATAGCAATATTTTCAGATCATAATGGAAGTCGAAACAATTTAGTATGTTTAGTTCTATATATTACTGCAGTAACAAAAACAAATGTTAATTTCTATCTCAATCCGTCATTCAATCATCAATTGTTTAACTCTCGTTTGCTACAGCGCTTCACATGATTGCTTTAAAAACATGCGGAACCCAATACCATCAGCGAGCAGATTCAGTTCTGATTAGACATACTGGTATGATAACTGTGAATTTCAAAAGTTGATGCTTTGTATTGTGATGTGTTAAAAATGGAATATCCAAATTTTTATAAACAATTATAGGTGAGATAGAAATATGTGATAATGATGATAATGTGTTTTATACGATTTGATGATGATAACAATGATAATAATGTTAATGATGTTCGTAATGGGATAATAAGTTCAGTGAATAAGAATAAGGTGTAAAGGAATTTGAAAAAAATTAATTGCATCTGGGTCATTCCATGGTAACTCACGTTACAAAGCGACAGACAATAGCTTATAAGATTCAGGCTATTAATGGAAGAAAAGAATTTCATGGCATTTTTTTGTTTGTTAATACCCTTAATAAGGAATGCTTTACAAATCTGGATCACAACAATTAATAAATTATAATATTTATGAAACAAAAACTTTTGATTATTCTCAGTAACTCACGTTACATTTCCAGGATATACATTCTGCATATGAATAAAGAATCATAAAAGTCTGCTCTACTATAAGTCAGTAGTTGGTGGAAATTTTACACATAATACTAAGAGATCTTATAAGTACTTTAACACAAATAAAAACATCCACACTATAGTCAAATAAACAAAAAATATTAAATCCGGTAACTCATGTTACAACATATGGTAACTCACGTTACAGTGTCACAACTCACATTCAAACTTAAATTAACCATGAGAATTTACTACACCTGGGGGATCCACTTTTCTCATTATCATGTCCTTAATGTAGAATATTTCACATTTATTTTGAGGCCACTTCCATAACTTACCATCTTTCACCATAACATTAACCTTATACTCCTTGTTTATAACTTGTGTTATATTTCCCGGGAAATGAAATTCATCTGTTTTACCACCACCCAATCATCCACTTGAAAATCAGGTCTTGATTTCTTTGTTTTGTTCTTATTTATTTGTGCATCAGATGAAGTAGTGTGTCCTATCACTTCACCATTATTGAGTTCCAAGTAATGAATTTCTTGTATACCATTACATAAGTCTAAAAGTTTATTTTTTCTATGAAATTGATACATTGTATACTTTCCTAATTAGCAATCAGCTGTAGATTCTACACATACAAAAAATGCAGGCAAGTTGCTGGTAGTGTCAGGCATTTGAGGGACTTATATTGTGAAGAGAATTTATGGCACTGATGAAGTTCTCATGATATCTGCGCCTGCGAAGACACACATTGTGAGAAAGTTTGTTGGAGAGCATGCTTTGGTCTGAATTCTGCAAACTTACTTTTCCCAATCACTTTGCCATTTCCTTTACAAAACATGCATGAGCTTCTTTCAATTAAAACATTAAGTGTGGTATTTACAGCTTATGCTTACCATTCTTATCTCTTACAGTCACAAGATCTTTCCGTCCTAAAGCCTGTCTGCTGTGCTGATATCGTCCCATTCATAGAAATTTGAACTGCACTAATTATTACGGCACTTATTTTTGCTTTAGGTCTTTCCATTGCTAATGGTACAACAAATGTATGATATAACCTTTTAATAACAGTGCTCTTTTTTCTGAGTGACGATGCAAGTGCATGTTTTACTTTGGAGGTGGCTTTCCCCAAGGTAGACATATTTTTAAACAGAGGAGTTCCAGAAAGTGTGGTATTTACTTTATCACAAGATGCTTCCTTTAGTTGCTTTCTGTATTTAGCTACTCTTTCTCTTACACACTGCTTCCTTTCTATGGTAATCCTTTTATGTTCCCTTTTGTTCAAACGTTTTCCCTGTTCCTTCTTCTTCTCCCTGTATCTTTTCATTGTCTCCTTGTGTTTTCTTTTGTATTCCTTATATTTTCCCTCATTCTTTATCTTTTCTCTTCTTCTTTTCATCTTTCCAGCTGCAGATTTGGAACACACTTTTATTCGTGATGACTACCAGTAGGTAATAGCAGACTGACTGAAATAGCTTCTTCCCCATATAGGCCTTTATGTAACATATAAAGGTAAATGAGCATTAACCTGTTGCAAAAATTGTTAAATAAGTATTTTTTAAAAATTTAGAACAATTCGGAATATGACAATGGTAACTCACGTTACATAAAGAATGGTAACTCACGTTACGCACATGATGGTAACTCACGTTACATAAATAAAATCCTCGATACTAGGAGAAGGTTATAAGATGGAATTTTTTTTAAAATATCCAATCATCACTCATATTTGTGAGAAGGAAAAAAGTGGCATATAGATTGACGTTCATTAATATATTTGTGAAAATTTTTAAAAATGAGGGTTTTGGTAACTCACGTTACATATTGGAAGTTAGGTTAGTTAAAAATTACTCTATTCAACATGCCTAAAGATATGCTTTCAAAAATTGAAAGAAAAGAAGAAGAAACTATACTCTTTCAATTAATGTACATGACGTAATAACTGTTGTAATTTATTGAGATGTTCCCTTACCTTGAAAGTGATCAAATTTTCACTGTGAACAAACGCAACATGCACTCTCCCAAACAATGGCTGCCAGAAGTGAACAACTGGTTTTGGAGGGAAAAATCAGCCATGCCAATATAATTTGATATCCTGACTATAAATATTTCAAGGGGGGAAAAAATTCCGATAAAAAATAATTTTTTTTTACAATTCCCAGTTTACATGGAATGACCCATCTATCTTATGATAAATGATTATTTAAAATATTATTAGCATGTATTTTATAAGTTTTTTAGCACCCCCCCCAGAATAAAATCCTGGCTGCGCCACAGATTACAGTGGAAACTCTTATAGGGCATACTTTGTAATACATGGTTTGTGTACAGAGTGAGCACAGTTACAACAGGCAGCACAAAGATTGCTGTTATTTACACTATAACTATGAATTCAAAATAAAATATTATGGCAATTAGTATTATTCTCCTCATCTTATGAATTTTAACAGCTAGAATTAATAAAAAAAGATAGTAGAAATCTGGTCTTACCTGGTATGATGGTAAAAGATAACATAGCAGCAATTGATGTAGATGTAGATATCTCGTCCTGTCGATCCTGTGTTGAGGCTCAAGGATAGAGAACATGTCAGATAAACTCCTTACTTTGAGTATTTAGGCCTACTCCATCGTTTAGTTCCAGTAGTAGTAGACAAAAATGCAGTCCTAAGATGTCCATTCTGTTAGAGAAACGCAACAAACACTTAATCAAAAGAAAGCCCAGAAATATTTTAAAGATAATAGATGTGGTAGTTACTGCTGCTTACTGATATTATCAGTTATTAGGCCTATCAGTGCTGTAGTCCAAACAGAGTATACTCTTAAATTTGCTTTGATTTTTGGCCTGCACAGAAACAATTAATATGAGAATTCAAATTATTTGTACAAGAAAATTTATAATTCTTTCTCTGATTTGAAGGTGGGGAAATTTATAAACATTGATACCCATAGTTTGATATAGATTTTTGGCTTGCACAGAACAGTTAATATGAGAATTCAACTTATTTGTGCAAGAAAATTTATAATTTTTTTCTCTGATTTCAAGGTGGGGAAATTTATAAACATTGATACCCATAATTTGGCATTTAGGTAAGTAGTAACAGGTAGATTCTACTTAAGTAAATTTAGTGGCAGTTATTTTAGGTTAGGTCCAATCACGAAAATTTGTATCATTTCGGGGAAGGTAATATGGTGGAGATTTGACTACTTTTCGCTAGATCGTGGTATAAAAGAAATTGTAACGTTTAGGACGGGTGGGTCTGACCAAATCATTTTCCAAGACAACATCTCCTCTCCATTTAACTATGTAAAACAAAATATGTGTGATATTAGATGTTTTATGAAGGGAATCTTGGTTTTAAAGAATAGATATGCTACAGCCTTCAATGATCATTATTGCACCATAGCCAAACAGATTTTACACAACCAATCCTTAAAACCCATAGCCCCTCTTGCTAAACCCAACTTTAATCTAAACGATAAAACTATATTCTTATACCCTGCAGAAAAAAGCAAAATAATTACCATAATCAAAAACCTAGCTAGTAAAAACTCATTAGGTACAGATGGAATCCCTGCCTCCTTAATAAAATCATGTAGCAAATATCTCATGGATCCCTTATGCCACTTAGCCAACCTATCACTCTCGACAGGCCAATTCCCAGATATACTAAAGACGGCAATCATTAAACCCATATACAAAAAAGGCCCTAAAGATATGCTGGAAAACTATCGTCCAATATCCCTTCTATCACCTATCTCCAAAATCCTAGAAAGAGTAATGCTAAATAGAATAGAGTCCTTCATGTCCCACTGTGAAATAATATCAGAACATCAACATGGCTTCACAAAAGGAAAATCAATCGAAACCGCAGTATACAAATTTATCGAATATGTCAGACACACTTTCGACTCCGGCCACAGCTGCATTGGTCTATTCCTCGACTTATCTAAAGCTTTCGACATAATAAGCCATGATTTACTACTAAAGAAATTAGAAAACTATGGGGTAAGAGGAACAGCGTTAAGCTGGTTCAATTCTTACCTATCTAATCGCTTTCAAGTCGTCGAGATCACCCATCTCAACAAAACAAATCTAACACTAGAAAAATACACTTCGGAAAAGAAACAAATTCAATATGGAGTCCCACAAGGCTCAATTCTCGCCCCTCTTCTCTTTATATTATTTATTAATGATCTACCCTTAAACAACGATTCAAAACTCACCACACTCTTTGCAGATGATACTAACATTTTGGTTGGAGGAAAAAATGAACATCAGCTTAAATGCAAAATAGATACGGTGGCACAACAATTAATAGATTGGTTTAGAACAAATGGCCTCATTTTAAATGAAAGTAAATCAGCAGCTATTTCCTTCCACCACAAACGAAATAACAATCCACTCAAGCCTATCATTACATTTGAAAATCCCATCAATTACACATCATCCGCAAAATTTTTAGGCATTAACATAGATGAACATCTGACATGGAAACCCCACATCGAAGAATTTAATAGAAAGTTAGGAAAATTTACCTACGCAATGTTCCACATTAAAAAATTCACAAACTTACCCACAATCAAGACCCTCTACTTTGCGCATGTTCAGAGCATCTTAAGATACGGAATCATCTTTTGGGGAAACAGCACCTACAGTACATCAGTCTTTAGACTACAAAAGAGAATCGTTAGAAGAATAATCGGAGCAAACAGAAATGATACGTGCAGACCAATATTTAAGGATTTACATATCATGCCTCTGCCATCTCTGTACATGTATGAACTTCTGCTACATGTCAAAAAACACATGGAGGATTTTAAAAAAAAATGAAGCAATCCATAATCACAATACTAGACACAAAACCAACCTATCAATACCTTCCCATAGTACATCCTTATTCCAGAAAGGAGTAATTTACACTGGAATCAATCTATTCAACAAACTACCTCACCATTTGAAAAACATACACTGCGCAAATAAATTCAAGAGTTCACTAAAAACTTTTTTTAATAATGCATGTTTTTAAAGTATCAAGGAATACTGCAATCATGTCCGTATTAGTCACTAAGTCAATTCAATTCAATTCAATTCTGTTTATTAGTCTTTTAAAACATAAATGTTATTGACATCGTCAATACTCACAATTCCATCAGAAACTCATCAGTTAAATATCTAAAGTTTTGCATTTTGTAATATGTATTATTAGGTGTACCACTATTTGAGATTATTGTATTTTGATGTACTAGTTGTAGATTTCTGTATTATTTGTAGTTTATTGTATTATTCTAATTTGTATTGGGTCGAGTATCTCGATCTACACTGTCCCATATCAATGTATATTGATCACGTAGGACATAAATAAATACAAATACAAATACAAATAAACAGATTATTAACTTATATATTTTTAAGATTATAAAAGATGAAATAAATTTTATCAACCACATATGTACAAGGACTATATTAAAAATTCGATTGAAGCCGGCACTATTTTCATTAACTATAAAAACTAGGTTCTGGCTGACTAATATACTGTAGAATATTCCACGTAAACTTTTTTCTTATGGTGTCACCAGAACATTTTGTCACACTGTCAAACTGGTCTCTCAAGTTAATGAAGAATGACCGTAGCCTATATATTACAAATAAACTAGACCTGGAATTTTATCTTGACTATTTATCAAATAAAAAAGCAAAAAGAATAATTAACGGGAAGAGTGATGGAATCTGAGGTTAAAGAAGCTTTAAAGCACATAGCGGTAAATAAAGCAACTGGGGTAGACGAGTTACCCATAGAACTGATCAAAGAAGGAGGAGAAGTAGCAATCAAAGTGTTGACAACTCTCTGTAATCAGATTTGGAATAGTTGTGAATGGCCTCAGGAATGGAAAAGATCTATATTTCTACCACTCCCAAAGAAAGGGTATCTCAGTTTATGCCCTAACTACAGAACAATTGCTTTGATTCCGCATGCTAGCAAGGTATTGCTGAGGATAATACAAAATAGACTGGCGATATACATAGAAAGAGAAGTAGCAGAAGAGCAAACTTGCTTCAAAAGGGGCAAGGGAACAAGAGATCAGATTGCAAAAGTAAAATGGATCTTAGAGAGGGCAGCAGAATATGGGAAAACAATATTTTTTATGCTTTATAGATTATAGCAAAGCATTTGACTGCATTGAGCATAGTAGAATGTGGGACACCTTGAGCAGCATGGGAGTGCCAGAACATCTAATCACACTGCTGAAGAGCTTATATAACTTTCAAGAAGCAATAGTACGAACATCATACGGAGATACACAATGGTTTGGAATTTCCAAAGGTTTAAGACAAGGTTGTATACTATCCCCATGCCTTTTCAATATGTATAGTGAACAAATCATAAGAAGAGCCATATTTGAAGAAAGTCAAGGAGTCAGAATCGGTGGAAGGATGATAAAAAATTTAAGATACGCAGATGATACGACCATACTCACAGAGGATGAAGATGAAATGAAAGATCTGCTGAGGAAATTGAAAGAAGAAAGTGAAAAGGCAGGACTCATGCTCAATTTGAACAAGACCAAAATAATGACCACAGGAATGATAAGAAAATTTCAAATTGACGGGACTGAAATAGAAGTAAAAAACGAATACAATTTTCTGGGATCCTTGATAACGAAAGATGGTTACAGTCGGAAAGAGATTAATAGAAGAATATCAATAGGAAGAACACCAGTGACTAAATTGGACAAAATCATAAAAGACAAGGATATTAGTGTGCCATTGAAAGTCAAACTAATTGAAACGTTGGTGTTCCCCACCGTTACATATGGTTCGGAGAGTTGGACTGTTTTGAGAAGAGACCGGAAAAGAATTGATGCATTCGAACTCTGGACGTGGCGCAAACTCCTGAGAATTTCTTGGACAGAGAAAAGGACGAACAAGTCGGTCCTGGAAGACATAAAACCCACAAGGTCGCTGGAAGCCATGGTAGTTAGAAGGAAGCTTCAGTACTTTGGGCATGTCATGAGAAATCAAGGATCATTGGAACATGACATCATGATTGGACTTGTCGAAGGATCTAGGAAACAAGGAAAACCTCGAACACGCTGGATAGATGATGTGAAGAAAACCGTCAATTTAAGTTGGGAAGCCATTACCCACATTGTAAAGGACAGGAAAGAATGGCGGAAATTGACAGAAGTGAGAACCAGGAACAGGGAACGCACAAACGTCCACTAAGCACGGGAGAAGGCAATGGCAAACCACTCCTGTATTAAACATAATGCCTAGTAAATCCAAATAAGGATCACCAGGAGTCTACACCCAGACTCGAAGGACTACTACTACTACTAGACCTGGAATTCTTTCTTGACTATTTATCAAATAAAAAAGCAAAAAGAATAATTAACGGGAAGAGTCCCCCACTCCTACTCCTATAATTGTGAAATATGATTTTTGGTGCCAAGGGTCTTTTTTATTATGAAATATTATTTTTTATAGTTTTGAAATATTATGTTTGGTGCAAGGGTCTTTTTTTATTATTGAGTGGAAGGGGAGCTTACGGGCGACACACCCTACGAACTTACATTCATCTATTCTTACTAAATATTCTTTATATTCATCTTCATTACACTGTAGTAGCAATTTAAAACAGCGGTGTGTTGCATGTACCATTCATGCATTTAAAATAAAGCATTATAGGTTATGTTAATTTTCCACGTGGACACTATTAAAGTGCAATTAAGGTAACATGCT
Organism: Ectobius pallidus; assembly: GCA_964059195.1. Lineage (NCBI taxonomy): Eukaryota > Metazoa > Arthropoda > Insecta > Blattodea > Ectobiidae > Ectobius > Ectobius pallidus. The sequence continues at coordinate 128,689,606 of CAXKWD010000008.1, forward strand.
ATAAAATGGAACTACGCATAAAGATGAATAAAAGTATAAAAAACTGATTTCCTCTAAATTATCTAAAAACTCGGAGTACAACGGTAAGGAACACAATAATTCATCATTCTAAAGCTAAAATTTACCATATTTAAAAATGCACGAGTCAGAAAGTACTTAACAGTTGTGCCAACACTCGTCAAGCCTTTTCTGCATTTCTACCACATTTCTACATAGGAGAATCCAGTATTAATGTTGGCACTAGACTAACATAACAGAGACGCAGCCTAGTGGGATATCATGAAATAAGAAGTGAAGCCTCGAAGTCTCAGTCGCTTGAATACTTAGCACCAATACTTCTTTACTTAGCGTACTGGGCAATAGACAATTCCTCAGCAAGCTAAAGGAATATGATCTATTTTATGGAACCCGGAGGTTCATTGACGTGCTTACCCGAGCCCGCCATTCAACCCTATACGGTGCTAACTCCAACCAACCACCCTTTGCAAATCCTACTCCCCTTAAATCTATCCTAATATTGTCCTCCCACCTATAAATCTAGATCTTCCAAGTGGTCTTTTCCCTTCAGGTCTCCCAGTCAATTTTTTTGAGATATGTCTTTCCTCCCCCATGCACTTAACATATCCACCAGCCCATTTCATCGCCTGTGATTTAATTACCACTTAGCACCAATATAGGCCTACTGTTTAAATTATTGCCATTTAAGGAAGGTTGAGGCGTGACATCTGAACCTTCCTGTGCATGAGCGTGTCATGCTTTAGAGAATTCAGACCAGTAGTCTTCAATCTGTGGCTTAATTTTTGGCAGCCCGGAAACAAATACTAATTTGACTACAATGGGGTCAGTTGCTTAAGTTTTGACGACCTGCGAACAAACACTGGTAATAACTTATTCATTAAGATTGCAAAGTGGAGGACAATATATAAAACACACTCATGTATAGTGTTAAGTAATCCCTGTAGTAAATGTAATATAATTATTATGATATACATATTTGTGTTACCATATGTAAGTAAGTTACAGTGAAACTTCCCTTAACGGACACTTCCCAACACCGGAATTCTCTCAATAGTGGATATTTTTTAATTCCCCTGCAAAATAACACTGGCCCTTATGATAAAATTCTACCAAATAGCAGACATTCTCAAAAACGGATGCGGACACTGAAATGTATCCCCCAACAACAATTAAAACTTCCACATAATGGACAGCGTGAAAGAAAAGACTGTTGTAAATTAAACTGAATTCTAAACTGAATTCTAATGGAATTCTTGCAACAATCATTATCGTGCATTTTTACTGTTACATTCAGTTCAGTCCCAATCTCTAAGCAGCACAGTTGTTAGCTGTGATACATGAGCAGTGCGTACATTCTTAGTTTGTGAGGTTGAGTGTTTGGAAGTGCAATCATATTAAAAAGTCACAAAAACGTAAACGTTTGTCACTAAAAGAGTAAGTGGATATTGTAAAGCATAGTGTGAGGGAACTAAGTGTTCGTGAGCTGGCCATAAAGTTTAATGTGGGAAAAACACAAATTCGTGAAATTTTGAAAAAACAAGGATGTTATTTTAAAATCATAGTATACTGTACTTTACTGTAAACTATAGTGTTGAATAAGATTTTTTTTTGGTACCAATGATTTTCTAAATAGTGGACACTTCTTAATAACATACATTTAATTTTTCCCCAGCAGTGTCCGCTATTGGGATGTTTCACTGTATCATGAAATTAATAAATCAATGCGGCTCACTAGTCTTTCACCAATAAGAAAATGACCCTTCAATTAAAAAAAATGTTGAAGACCATTAAACTAGGCCTATTGACAGTTTCAGATATCTTGAGAAAAGAAGTAAACAGTGGTTGTAATGGGAGAAATGTGTGGTTCACCAGCTAGCAAAAGACACATTGAAATTTATAGAAATAAATAACACTAAAGTGCTACTTTCAAAATGAATTATGTTAATACTGAACACACCATGCACACAGTACTTTCAAAATTATGATCCCCTGTCTTCGATCTTAGACATTTACTTAATCACAAGGGAACTGTTGACCTAAGAAGGAAAGGAACATGAATTGAGTTTAGGGCTTCAAGGGTGTGTCTGAATAACACTAATGTGAACATTCTCTTCTTGGTTTCTGGAAGTGATCTCAATGTTCAATGGTTTCTGGTAAATGAAACTATCTTTGGTCTGCTTTAAACTGCATTCAAATGAACAATTAACTAAAACAGTTAACACTGATTTATTATATCATGACACAAAGCATTGCCTACTGTCCTTTTTCTTGTGAAATGTCCAGCAATTTCAGGATATCATTTCATTTGATTCATCTGATCATCCTAGGTAGGCTACACATAGTCAAGGTTTTTATGTGGAACTCCTAAACATTGTCAACAATTATTGGAGAGAAATATGATGGAACTTGTATTGAATAAATTTCATATAGCCTACCTACAAAGAATTTGCCTTAAAATATTATTTTAGATCAAATGGTTTCACTGTTAGTGTTCCTTCTTCTTCATCCAGTTTTGAAGTACATGTTTTCTTAGGTGCAATTTTGACTCATTGTATTGTCCTATAAGTGTCATCACAATTATGAGATACATACATATATATATACACACACACACCTCATTTATTAACCTTTATTGAGAAACCTTTATCTGTTTTCCTGTTCTAAATTTGATATTTATTTATTTAACTTTGATTCTGTTCAATTGTAATATTATTATTACTCAATATTTCGAAACGATATTAACATGAAAATATTCTTTTATAATACTTAAACACTTGAAGTTGCAAACAAGGATTACCTTTGGTGATTCGGATGGCCATTTCACATATTTTAGTGCATCATCAGCGTTTTTCGAACTGCTACTGGGTGCGTACGATGTGGGCCTAGGTTGCACGGGGGTTGTGTTGGTCTTGAAGGAGTGGGAGTATTTGGCAGGGTTTGAATGTGTCGAAGAATGTGTGTGACTTAAAGTGTTTTTGTATATTTCCATTTGCTCAGTTGTGGTTAGTTTGTGCCTTTTGTAGAGTGTGTGGAGAATTTCCTTATTAGTGTAGTTGTGGTTTAGCCTATGTCAAGTAAATGTTCTGCATAATTTGATTTTTCTGTGGTGATATTTGATTGCCTTTATGTGTTAATCTACCAGTTTAGCCTATGTAAAAGCTGGGTCAATTATTTCATTTTAGTTTCTACATGCCAGTTTTGTTGTAGCTGTCTACATGGGTCGTTCTCCAGAAAAGGGCAGATTCATGTCGCAGTTGATTTTCTGGTGTAAAATAAGTATTTATGGATTATGAATTATTATGATAAGTTAGATTGAAATATGGTCTATTTGATCCCATATTCCACTTTTTAAACAAAAGTTACAATTTTCTGCATTTTAGGGCACAGTATGTGAGATCTCACCTCCGTGTCATGTCATTTTCATTCTTTCATAATTCAACAGGCTTTCATTTTTATTCCATTTTAGTGTTATAACAAGAACAAACAGCTCAAAAAATGAGTCATTAATAACTGAAAAGAAAATATATCATTTTGTAAAGACAATTTTTTGCACTAAACATGCCTGTCCCAAGGTGAGACCTCACCTCCGTGAAACAATATAAAAGTTCAATTATTTCCACAGATATGGCATTGTAGTCTTTCTTTTTTCCTTGGACTCCAACTTTAGGCAGTTTTCTTATCATTTATATAAAGCCAAGCTGTTAGTGTGCTTTTAAGTGTTGTTTTGTTTGTGTAAAAGGGCTAAATGCAGAGTTGGTAATTGGACTTCCTCTAGGGTTGCCACCTTTTGTTAAGGCTAAGGAGGGACACTTATCGAATATATGCATATCGCCAATCTTCATACCTAAATTTGTACATGGAACAATTTATTAACAAGAGAAAGATAGTATATATTCGTTACAAAGCCAAAACTGAATAGGCTATGTAACAGTAACACTAACATTAGAAAAGAGAAGGCTAGAAAAATAATAAAAATATATATAATGCGTCCCTCTTAGGCATAATTCGGGATGCTGAAAATGTTCTTAAAATGCGGGATGTCCCGCCAAATTCGGGACAGGTGGCAACGGTAACTTCCTCACCTCCTTTACCTACACCCAATGGTAAAGTTGTATGTTTTTATATTTACTTTTGCTAAAAATTATAATAATAAGGAATGCAAAGTTAAACTCTAGAACTGAGATTTTCTAACCTCAAATGTTTCCAAGCTGTTTGACAAATTAGATAAAAATCTCACCTCCGTTACTGTTACTCTCGATTCCTATCCATGGAGGTGTAATTAATATTGTAATTGATGGTATATTTAACTGTCTGTATTTTTTATTTTTGTTTAAAGAAGATACTGGTATAGCCTAATAGTTTATGACAATATATCATGTTTTGATTTAAAGTTTTGATTTTAAGGTGATAATCTATTTTAACATAGATAAAAATAAGTAAAAAGTTGTGTGTTAATCCATTTGTATGGTAATAAATATTCTTCTTTTACATGATAACATTTAATTCAGTAAATTAATTCTAATTCTCACATAACTTCTATATAATTATTATTTCTTACTATTTTCTCATCTCCATGAATGCGCCATTTTCTAAACGTGTTAATTTAATGCAAAATACCACTCGGTAAGTAGGGCAAGTATCTCAGTAGTATTCTGCAGAAGGAAATATTACATAAAAAAAATTACATGATCCAAAATAAAAAATTATTTTAAAAAAAATTCTAACATTGAAATCTGCCCTGTTCTGGAGAATGACCCACATGTGTGTTTTTTCTGTTAAGTGTTTATTTAGTTAGTTACAATAGTGAAAGTATTATGTTCTTAAAAGTCCATTTTTATTACTAAATGAAGTCTTACTGTTTTATAGCATAAAGGTATTACTGATATTAATAAACCTAATAAAACATAATAACTCAGCACCTTTATGTATTTACTATTCAGTGTTGTAAGTTAATATAATCATTCATTAATATTTATGTTGTACATTTTGTAAAGCAATATAATTCACATTGTATGTATTTCTTATAACTGTAAATTAGTATTGTAATAATATTCACGTGTCTCAAAACATATGATATGTTCTTATGGAGTTAAATAAAATATAACTAATTTGCAGACTGGAATATCCCTAGTTTGAGAATTGGAAATCCGCTCACCTTGTAGATGAATACACTTGCTTCTTACACTGGGTAGCAGTTTCTTGTCTACTGACTTTAATTTCAAAAAGAAAGTTCACTTATATATTTATGAAATGTAAAAAAATATGTTAAATTGTAATAAACTTCGTAAAAAGTGAACGACACGCCATTTAAATTGCCCGTACATTCCCGCGCACTGCTGGAATCTACCGCACTCTGGAGGGAATAACTGACGCTCAACAAAAAGCCAGTAGATGTCACTAAAGTCCAGATGTCGATATCAGGTCTGTTCCCGGTGACCAGTAATGTACTATCATGTGCCATCACGCATGCGCACATTGTCAGTTCGCTAAAAAAATGACACTCGCACAGCGAAACTGACAATATGCGCATGCGTCTTGGCGCGTTCGTGTTCTGTGTTCGAATTCGAAATAATTTCGTCTCGTGAAATAGTTCTTTCTAATTATATATGGCATTTATTGTAGATCAAATACGTGTGAAATTTCTTTATTTTGATGACAAAACAAATCATTATTTCATGGAATAAGAATGTAAAGTAAGTACATTATTTTCTAAGTAGACTTGAATCTTTTCCTCTTTTCTGAAATTTATAAAAAAAAGTAGGTGACCTACAGTTAGAACATAGTGGTACTGTACTTCGTAATAAATCCAGTTATTTGGTTAGCGTGTGCTCTATTATTGTGTTTTTTTGTTTAATTTTAAGATATTTTGGGCAATTGTTAGTAAATAATAATTTATCATTAACCTCTACAACCCTAACTGCACTTTCTGGTGCACAAGGTGCAAAAGATGGCATTAATAATAACTTATGGGTACCGGTACATTATTTTTCTGCATACAGTATTTGTTTTCAAATATCAAAGGACTAAATAGAAGCCTAGTCTTTAAAATAAAGTGAGTAAACAGAGAAAAATTAAATTTTACCAAATAAAGGCAGATGGTAATTCAATTACTAAACTTATTCATTTGTTTTGTAAATAAACCAAGCATATGTTCCCAAATTTTAAACATCTGTACCATAAGACCCCTCCCCAAAGATTGAAACATATTTTCCAATGCCATCTTCATTTGATTTTGAAAGGACCTGGCAAATCCATTATAATAAATCTTTTTATTGTTTTATTCAAACTTATCCTTCATCTAGGATTTCCCAAAAGACACAGAATGTTTTTTATGTGAAATATATAATACAGATTGCATAGAATTATTAGCTAATATGCTTTGACTGAATTCAATCTCACTCTGGGATATGTGGTTTCTCTTAATTTGCTACAGTGTTGAAGCACACAGCATTTTTTCTATCTTCATTCAATTTTATTTTCAAACGCAATGCACTATATTTAATTTTACATAGATTTTGAACTTGGCACTTGGACTGAGCAAAAACTCATTTGTTGATGGCTTGTGAGTCGGTAATATGCAGTGAGGGAAGTGAGGCGGTATGCACCAGTATGGAATATCGTCACTGATTTTAAAGGTCCAATAGCATACCGGCAGTGGTTTCAATGGTTAAATAGTGTACCACCACTGAAAATCAATGGCAATTTATTACAAATTGTTCCTTTGGGTCATAATATAACAATTACTTTTCATGATTATTCATCCAGTCGTACGCTTTCATCTGTAGCCCTTGTCACTATAGAAGGCTCTGACGATAGCTTGTATTGGTCTTTGTTCCATCTTAATGACTATACCACTAAATTCGATGTTTTAATAATATTCCTTGATAACAAAATGTTATAATTTTAATATTGTTTACATAGGATACTTTTAAAATATCACTATTGAAATAAATAAATAAACTAAACTCCGTGCCACTACATCCCTGAAGGGACTAGGCCTACCACCACTACTCATCTACCATAGACAGATGACAGGATTGGGGGCATGTGGTCAGCATACTGACACCCTAGTCTGTTATTGGTGGTTTCCATGACCGTGAAATAAATAAAGGTCTCTCATTCGACAGTACAAGATGTTCTAGTCTTGTGTTGTGCTCATCTATAAAGCAGGGTTGGTATAGAACTATTTCTTACATAACACATAATCATTATGTTGTAAGGGAGGGAATGTGCTATTTAAATTGAGGTATAAAAGGGAAAAATTTTGCGATAGCACGCCTGTGGATTTTTCCCACTTCCTTCACTAGTAATATGAATACCTTATTTATTGCTGTTCACTCGCTGGCATTCCCTTGTAGCAAGATTTACTCATGCGCAGTAATCAAATTTTATCTATGATGTCAAGTCTCCGGCTACATGTAATTTCCATTCTTGAATGTGATGAACTGCAAAAAGGTGTAGATTTCATTTTGACATCTATGAAGAGTCAAGCATAACTATTGTTTGGGAGAGAGAACTAATTCCGGGGTGCGTGGGCAAAGAGAGTAAGTCCACCATCCTAAAAAATTGAGATATGTCCATAGAGCTACAGATAACAATTTTCTCTACATTTGTGTTAAGTCCAGTAAGTCATATTCACAAACGTATGGTAGTTATGGATGTGTACCTCATGGGTTTATCCATCTCTAAAGCTATGTTGGGCTGGTATAGTGTGTTAAATCACTCTAATTCTCAGTAACAAGAAAGTGGACTTAACTCTCTTTGCCCACGCACCCCGGAATTACACTCCTGCCTTAAACATCACACAGGTGGCCAGTGAATGAACAAAAGTAACTACACAAAAGTAATTATTGATAACTTCTGGAGTAAAAAAAGGAATGCCACAAGCGACATAGGTAGGCCTACCAATCTTTGACCTATTTTAAATGTATGAAATGGTATAACTTATGCAATACACCCTCGATTTAAGCTACAAGCCACAATTGGAGTGGTATATTATATTTCCAGAACTGAGAACGGCCAGTTGTGATAATGATTTAAATACAGCTAATGATCTAAAGAGTTTCCAGAGTTACTTTGACCTAACAGAGTTCCTCAATTTTAGTTATTGCAAAACAGCAGTAATATATTCAGCAGTGCATTTGTAAAATAAAACATGCAGGAAGCTTAAATACTAATGCCAATATGCAGTAAAAACTACACTATTTCATAAATTATAGTTGTACTGAGATCGCAACTATTATTTAACAGTCAATAAAACTGCAGGAAACAAAAATCAGGATATACAATTGAAAGTTGTTGGAAAGTTCATCGCAATGCTGGACTAAATTGGGATCTCGATACAAGGTGCTACAGGTAAGGAACATTGAAATATGCGTAAATAGAGATCATTGTTTTATTCGTATTACATATGCACAAAACAGTACGCATAATACTCGTACTCTTACGGGCTAACAACCTTCAAAATAATCCCCCAAGGCGTCCACACATCTTTGCCAACATGAGAAAGGTGCTGAATACCATCAGCTGTATGTGATGCGTCTATGCGCACCACCTCTCGTCGATGCGCTGTTTGCAAACCGCTTCCCACACAATGGCGTCTTCATTTTTGGAATGAGATCAAAGTCGCACAGACTGAGATCAGAGGAGTACGGAGGGTGTCCCAAGATATCACACCCCCACCGCTGCACAAGGTTCTGGACAAAGGCTGCAGGGTGGCTTGTTGCGTTATCATGGAGGAGGATTGCATTGTTGAGAAGCCCTGGACGTTTCCTCCGCAGTGTACGATGTAGAGTGTGCAGCAGGTATGATCTGTAGAATGTGGCAGTGTCAGTTTGGCCCTCACGAACAGGATGACATACAAGAATACCTTGGCATCTTTCAATGTCCCTTACCCATAGCGCCTTGTATCTATATCCCAATTTAGTACCAGCATTGCAAAGAACATTCCAACAACTTTCAATTGTATATCCTGATTTTTGTTTCCTGCAGCTTAAATGACTGATAAAAAATAGTTGCCATGACTTCTGAAATGACCCTCCATGTAACAGGGACGTCACCAGGAATTTTACTAAGGGAGGGCAAACTCAACATAATTCCAAACACGATTCTTACATATTAGGCTAAAGTATACAGTAGTCTATAATGTTAAGAATTAATTTACTATTGTGAACAATACTAGTCATATTACGACAACTGTACTGTCAGTTTTAATAGCCTACTTACTATTAAGCATAGTAGATAAGGCTTTACTAACCTTTATGTACCTATAAGTGTTAACTTAACAAATAACATATCAGCACTTACAATTTCTGTATCCACTCTACTCATGTAGGCTACTCATGTACTACTATGACCATGTACTATTAACAATACTACCAGTATATAACACAAACCAACAGCCATTTTGGTGCCTTAGAATTTATACTTATTCTTGGGTATATTTAGGTCGCTGATGCCAAATGTGCCATTATTTTTGCCCTGTCAGCTTTAGTTTTGTGAGATATGGTATTACCATTATGCATATTATCCCATTTTACGATTCATATAAATAAAAAAACAGCGCCTATTTTTAGCTTCTAAATCCTGTGAAGAAAAAAGCAACACACTAACATTACATTAACATTACAATATAACATGGGGTCTTTAAAAATATTGATACTATCACATACTGTATGGTCGTTTATGACTTATGAGCTGTCAATTTGAGGGCCAAAAAATATTCCAGCTTTTAGTTTATCTGTACTTTGTACAGTTTTCGTCCTACGTATCCAAAGTATGATCAAGAACCTTCACTAGCTATATTATCAAGCTAGATTTTGTTTTGCTAGATTAAGAGTTCACAAATAAAATCCCCCCCCTCGACAAAAGTAGAGAACTGTTTATGTATTTGGAATAAGCGCACTAAGTATAGCCAAAATCCAGTAAAACATCTGAGACACCAAATAAAAAGTTATTTTTTGTTGGGCTGTGTAATCAACAAATATAGCCCCATAGGTATTTTGTTAGTAGATCTAATTAATAGGAACATAAAGCAATCAAGTCTGGAAACAATGACATTAATATATTATAACTACTAAGTGGGAATCATACAGTGAAGTGGTAATGAATATTAATAAAATACTTTTGAACATTTGTTACTTCAATTGGAAGGTATTTGACCTCAGAACAGATATTTCAACATGCATCCTACAATGAGACAAAGATCTTAAAATTTTCATTCTGAGGTAAAATACTTTCCAAGTGAAGTATGTGTGTTCAAAAATATGTTTATTAATATTTTATGACATAAATACTCGCTGTTATCAAAATGTTTGAAAAGATGAAGGAAATATCACTATACCTAAATTGCTTAGATTCTTCAGTAGCTTGTAATATGGTCCTAACTTCATGGCAAGTATAATATTTATTTTGAATATGCTCTTATATACTAAACAAAACAAATTACATTTCTTCATAAAATTAGACATATCGAGATTGAAGCTGAATCACCTCTACCGAATATAATTACAAATGTAGCCTGTAATTTTATGTAATTTGCAGGGAATTTAACGCTCTCCTTATCACATCCGCTTTCAGTGCTGTTTATATTTCGGAACCTAGAGAACCTATGCCTAGATAAGTGGTTCACATTCAATTTCCTAGTCAATTTAATGGTCTAAAATTTGAGTATTTCAGCCATACAGAATAAAATAATTTAATACCAGTAACAGAATGAAAAAAGAAATTGAAGCTGATATACCAAAAACTGGCTGTTTTTTTTTTTTAATTGGAGAGATCCCAATTCGAGGCAGCAATATCAGTAAGTAAGCACCTAACCAGTCAACACATATGTTCTACTTTATTCAAAATAAATACTACAAGATTTACTAATACACTAAGTTCTACTTGACTCACTACAGTGAGATTTATCGCTACGCTATGTTCTACTTTACTCAAAATAAATACTACAGTGACATTTATCACTACACATGTTCTACTTTACTACTATACTAAGTACTGCTATAAGGGTACAATAAATATTGATAATGTGGATCTTATACAGGGAAGAGACTATAATAAATTAAATCTAAGAGTTAACTGCGTACACACTCTGTTGCTTCATTTGTCATTAATTTTTCATGATGAGAAAGATTTGGCAGTTGACAATGTAGTTGAAAATGAGTATGAGGGTCCTTAAACATGTCCTATCAAATTAATGATTACTCAAGCATCAAAGTATGTATATTCTACTGTATAATATTTTTTATTTACTACTTTAAGATTTATCATTACCAGGACTCTTATGTTCTACTACACTGTTGTACCTTTGGATAGATAATTATTATCTGTTACCCGTAAATAGTACTTATTAATCCTTCTTTAATTCCTTGCATTACTTACCTAGTTAATACTGTTACCTCTCAATTCGTGGCAAGACTCGTCCATATCCAGTTGTTTCTGTAGTTTCTCACACACCAGTGAAATCCATTCGGCTGTCAATATTACAAGGGAAATAGCACAGTGAAGTGTGGAATGTGTAGCAAGACTGAGTATGGAAATATGCACACTAACTTCACTGTTAGGTATATTTATCCGGAACAATAATTTTGATGGCTACCCCATCATCATCAGCTGATTCAGACTGGTCGTCTGGTGGATGAACTTGTTGTTCAAATTCTTTGGATGCCCATTGAGGTGTTCAAGTTCAGCAGTTTGACACCTCAGCAGGCATCCAGGGAACTTTGATCAACAAGTTCATCCACTACCTTTCAGAATCAGCTGATGATGGGGATATCCACTGAAATGATCATTCTGACTAAATATACCTAAAAGTGTAGTGTGCATATTTCCATACTCAATCTTGTACAGACCATTCAAATGTATTAACCTATCAGAGTAATCCCTTTCAAATTGAGATCACAGGTGGAAACTAAGGATAAGACTAGGATTGTTTTAAGAGGTTAACTTAGATCTAATTCACAAAAATATATAATATTATTCTATTCAACTTTATTTCTTTTTTTACAATGCTGTAACTGGCATGTAATATTTTTCTTACAAATGTAAGTTGAAAATTGTAAAGATGGAATGATTAAAAGGTATGAAATGGGACTTTGTATGACAAGTAATGATCACTAACATTAACAATACTTCAGATCATAATATTATTACCTCAGTTTTAAATAACTGTGCAGCTTTATTTAGTTATGAATGATTCTGTTCCAGAACAACATAGCACAATTTAAAATTTCATATATAACTTTGTTTTGAATTTTTGCTTCTAAATATTTCTTTATATTACAATAGATGATGATATTGGAAAATTTTCATGCCTAATATTTGTTTTAAAAATTAAAAATAAGATTTTTCTTCAATAATTACAACATGAGTTTTGCTACGACTTACCATCACATATTTCTGCTGCACATTTTGGCGTATATTCATGACTAGTGCCTGAATCAAAAATCTTACTTTCTTCTCCTATTGAAATGATAATTGAAACTGACAATTTCTAAAAATGTACAGACCTATAATCTAAGAATTATGTACACAAATATTTACAAATTAACATAGATTGTAAAAGCACAGTTTTTTTTTTTAAACAGTTAAGTCATTAACTCTTGGAAAAAGAGTTGAAGAAACGATAAACAATTTTTTTTCATACATTCTGATAGGAGCAGAATGGATTGTATAAAATATTTTGTGCCAATTTATAACTATAATATCTTGAATTTCAGTTGTCTATGACAAAAACTGTACTTACGTACCCAAACATGGTAAAAGCTATTTTAAATGTAAATGGTTGGTACATCAATGCCTCCATTTGTACCATACAATCCAGGTTATATATAAACAAGCTCAATGTGAGCTATAAAAATACTTTATTCTTGATGTACCATCTACTAGCAATTCCAGCATAAAACTTTTAAGTAGGAGGCATTCATCATTTAGAATAATACTTTCAAAGAAACAATTACTTTTTAAAAATACATATTTACATTATAATATCATAAGTTTGTTGACTTTTCCTAACTTCTTCTGAAAGCTAATCTATCACATCCCACCATCGCTTCCCCACAATGAAGTGGTGGCCAGCCTTCAGGAATACCTTCAAAACATAATTGCTCCCACATAGTCAACCAGTAAACAATCATATAAAGCAAATACATTATTGCAAACAGCATGTCAATGCTTAAACAATTAAGAACTGGTCCTATGTACATTTTAATACATTTTCATACTGAGGGAGTAGAAACGCTTGTCTTAAAAGCTTGCCATTTAGGAAGGGCGGTATACTGGTATTTGAAACCAAATTTCATCACATTATTTAGTATATATTACAAAATAATTTGATTTCAGCTTGTTTTTTTACCCGAAAACTTCAAGAAAAATGTAACTCAGACAAGCAGACATATGTGAAAATTGAACTGAATTTTGATTCAATAATTAACAATGCCTTTGTAATGTTATCACAATAAGGAATACTGTTCTATTCATCACAAGTTCTGCTTCGTTCAATGGTGTAAACAAGCGTATTCAGGTATGCAGCTAGTGCTTTAAAAATGCATTTTTTTAAATATTCATTAATTTTACAAATTGACAGACAGCCAACTGTAACTGTAAAATTAAGAAACAGGAACTGTTCATATTTTTTATACCACTATTGGCATTTCTGTCCCTCAAATAACTGCTGAGGTAACATCCACTAGTAGACGTAGATGTTTTTCAGCTGGTCACGAAGTTCAGGTGGGATTGCATATGCTTCGTTTTCAGGTTTCCTCTTCACCAGTCGCTTCCAGCGTCCCTGGAGGTTCTTTCGGAACCCATGACAAAATCCAGGCTGCTCTGTAGGAAGTGGGTGTACAAGCGTGTCCTGCAAACAACAAAAGAAGGCAAGGTAAGATTTAATGAAATTAATTCCGAAGAGAGTAATGTTAGAACTAACAAGTAAGGATAACACATATTAAAAACAGGTCCTTTTTCCATTACGTCGTGAATCATAAAACACAGAAATTAAAACATTTATTGCAATGGATCACTCCGAAAAAGTTCTCATAACGTTTCAGCCCCACCACGGGGTCTTCCTCAGATGCAACTGAATACTGCTTCTAGGTTATACGTTCAAAACCTGAGTTGAACGTATAACCTAGAAGCAGTATTCAGTTGCATCTGAGGAAGACCCTGTGGTGGGGCTGAAACGTTATGAGAACTTTTTCGGAGTGATCCATTGCAATAAATGTTTTAATTTCTGTGTTTTATGAAGTAAGGATAAATCTAAAGGAGATCAAAACAATGTTATATCACTGATTGCATTTAATTTACTTATTGAAGATTATCTTAATTTGATATTAACATAATCTAATTTGGAACAAAACTCAGTTAAATAAGTAGGCATAATATTTATTGTTATGCATAAACAATTTTAAGAGTGGTTAGATTTAATCAAACATGATTTTTGTTAGATGTTTTCTACATGCAAAAATGCAATTAAAAATAAGTTACTGTAACTAAATTATAAAATGTGGTACTGCTTTGAGTTAAATTATTCATATCTATAAGAGTACTTTTTTTTTTCATTTCTAGATGCAAATGGTATTAGGTCTATTAACGTTTCTTTCTTTCAGAAAAAGCAATACTATCTTTCAGTAATAATTTTAAAAAGCCTGATAAGAAATGTGGTTGTACCTATGAGAAAAACACTGTTCTGTAAGTATATTGCTTTTAAACTTATATTTCTGTGCAAGAGCTTTATGAAAACTACATTTTGCTCATTTATTAATTTTTTTCGTCGAATGGAACCTGCCCAGAAAACTAACATGTCATTTCTACCTAACTACAACTTCAGTTATTCTATAATACTTGCTTTGTTTGTAAGCTATTTAGTAGAGATTATGTGAATTTATCGATAACCAAAAATAATTGTAGGCCTAGTAAAAGCAGGTTGATTTATGAGTTTATTTTTAGAATTATCTAAACCTGATATCACATTATATGAAGTTAGAAAGACCTTCAAACTGAGTTATCGGTAACGTCAAGTAATGTTCTCAGAGACCTTTAAACTTTTACGACTTTACCACGTGTACACTACCTGAACCGATAGTCCAGGAAGTTACTTTCAATTTTATTCCTTCCTTACAGAACAGTTATCTGTGTGGAATGTTCAAACGGATACCTTTTCAAGATAAATCTTCCGTTAGAAAATTAGATTCTATAAATTCCCATTGCCTGCTGCCATAATTAATAATGGCAATAACAATAACAATAATAATAATAATAATTGGAGGACTCGGGTGTGGCAAGCATTTGTTTTTTCCCGTGGTAATAGGCGTTTTATAATTTAATCCTTTTACACAAGCATGACCTACCATAATATTGCTTCTTTTTAGGTGGAAGGCCATAGCTAAAATTAAAAATCCGACAAATATAAACCTCCATTTAAACATTCCACAACACTGCAGAGATTTTCTGGTTCTCTGTAACTTCTAAAAACTGGAATTTAAAATTAAAAGGATTATAAAAATGACTCTTACCTTATCATTGCTGTACAAGGCACAGGGATGAGTAGCCGGAATTTGCCAGATGAACTGTCGCGGCTGATTGGCAGGTTCAGCTGGTAAAGGCGATGGAGGGAAGATGATGGTCGATGACACCGTCTGGATCGTGGTGGTACCTCCATTCACAGTTGGAGGCGTTGTCGTCCCATTGTTATTGATATTGTTGTTATTGTTGAGGTGGTGCAGGTGGTGATTGTTGTTTATGTTGTTCTGCTGCTGTATTGTCTGTGCAGACTGCAGAATCACCCTATCCTGGGGATGTCGGTGGTGCACCGTACTGTGCCGGTTGTTTTCGTCCCTCTTCCTCAGCTTACTGCGAACCATACGAATGGCAATCAATGTGGCGTTTGTTCCCACCATTTTGGCAAGAAGGCTTTTTGACTTCAGTTTGTACGAGGTAGAAACGGTCATTTAGAACAAGTTAAACTTGTAGTGGCTTTGGTATGAATTAACAGTTCTAGGAACTTAAAATTTGAGTCCTCTGGATCCAATTACACTACGTGCACTGGTTCAACAGGAGACTGCACTTGACTTTTTTTTTATTTTTCACTTATAAAAGACTAGCTTTGGTTGTTTTACGTATACTCGCGAAGAGAATGCTTTCTACAAGACTGTCCTTTCAAGCATTGTAAACACTTTAAATTCACTGTGAAATAAACACTCAAAAAAACCAAAACAATCTGCCTCTCCAAGGTATATGTAACACTGGCAGGCAGCCGCTGCTTGAGCGCGGAGTAACGCGTGTGTGCACGGGGACACTTTGCGTACCCGTTCTGAACACAATTCTAAACCGCCGCTTCCCTATACCAGGCGTTTTAAACTCTAGCAGTGACGTCACAGAGTCACGTTATCGCTATTGGTTACGAAGCTTTATCTCGACCAATGGCGACGGAGGGGAACTCAGTTTCTCGTGACTGAATATTACCCGCGCGAAGGAGACAAACAAACAAACTAAATAGAATAAAAACAAGTTTGTGTGCGTGGAGGGGAAAGGAAGACCAACTGGTATGTCTTAAAAAAAAAGTTCGCATGTGAGACATGAGGGGAAAACTCAGACGTTGTTATTTTTCTGCGAAGCGACGCCGAACAAAATATTTGATACGCCCCATTATCATTTTCTGCGTAAACAGTTTTATAGTTATTGGTTTTTTACAATGAAAAAATCTCAGAAATCAAAGTCTATGTTTTGTTTATATTAACGAAGAATGATAGCATTCATGCATAAAACAGTAATCGGAATTTAAAAGATCTGACTGACACCTAACTTATTTACCAACTAGCTATAGACATATAATGAATAATTGTAGAAAAATACATTAGAATACAGATCTGTGTAGTCCCTTGCAGTTAAGAGTTGTAAAATGTGCTCTATCTATTGATCACATGAACATAGTCTTTCAAGAATACAAATATCATTACTTCTTTTTATTTATAAGCTTTAGAGTTTATTCACAATACTTAACGTGTTCTCTATCCTTCTTAAATTATTATTATTATTGTCTCTCACCAGCCTAGTTATTACAAAACTTATTTGAGTTCTCTCTTTTTCTTTCTCCCCCTCCAACTTTTCAGAACAGATTTGACATTAAGTTAGTAACGTTCTAATATTTCTTTACTCTGCACAGCAGGCTTATATTTCACTCTCAAATTAAATATTTTTCATTGTTTCAGAACATCTTATACGCCTATCACTAGTTACTATTTCTCTCTTTTTAATTTTAAGTTGTTAGTTTATATATTCTCTCTGTATTGTATTGTAAAATGACTTAAACCTGGTTGAGTACGAGAGAAAGCTCTATGGTCTTAATTCATTATCATTATTATTATTATTATTAAAATAAAACATTATTATCAGTATTATTATTATTATTAGAAGAAGAAGAAGAAGAAAGCCCTATGGTCCTAATTCTGCTAGGAAAAATAAAACATTATTATTATTATTATTATTATCATTATTATTGTTATTATTATTATTATGAGAAGACGAAGAAAGCCGATGGTCTTAATTCTGCTAGGAAAAATGAAGCTTTGTTGTTATTATTATTATTATTATTATTATTATTATTATTATTATTATTATTATTATTATAAGCAAAAGAAGAAATGACGCCAAAAATGTTGCACATGCTCTCACATACACGTATTAAGACTTATATAATTACAGTTTTTCGGGTAGAGTTTCGAGACCTGTGAGATTTTCAACAAATCGATTTGCTCAGTGTGCGAATTTCAGTCGTACTATAGTAGCAGTGGGGAAATAACACAAAAGGAGAAGGTGGGTCGTAGGTGAAACCTGAATATAATCTGTTTGATGCACTGTAGTTAGGGCAACAGTGGTGTAGGGAGAGTATTGAAACCTATCCCTAGTTTGTAGCGTTACTAAATACCGTTTGCTCACAACACCCTGCACAGACAGACAGACAGACATCATTCCGCGAAGTCGATTTGAAAAATATATCAGCCTAAACTTTTTTTAGTAAAATATATATATACATAATTAGCAAGTATTCAGTTAGTACCTAAACGAAGAGAAGCTAATAATTAATGTTGTTAAAAATTAATTTTATACATTTTAACGAGTTCATAAAATCAACGGTATCAGTTTATGCCAAGAACTAAGTAACAAGTTCAATGCCATGGTTGCAGCAGTGGCGGCTATTCAGGGGAAGTAGGTGAAGTAGCACTTCACCAGTATTTTTCCTTTACAATACGTATTTTTAAAGTTTATTTTCCATATCACGAATGTTCGTTTTTACTATAATGTATTTCTACAATTTTGAATATCCCGCCACGACTGGTGTCAACGCTAGGAGGCAAGTGTGCTCCCAAGTCCTCTGTCCTCCTAGCATTGAATCTGAACCTTCCCAGACGCATGGGTAGTCTGTTCCACTAAAAATGGGGGCGTGGGCTCATGGAAACCAGCCGTTTTCTCGCTTATCCCACTGTCTTCTTACTGAGGGGATCAGACTACCAAGTGAAGGTGAACAGTTCTCTCAGTCTCCACCAGACTTCTCTGTAAAGAAGTCACGTGATATTTACTTCTTTCTGCATATAGGAATAGTCAAGCGTCCACGGTGCCTTCTACGCATGCGCGACCTTCCAGCTGTCGACAATTGTTCTGTTGTTGTCCACGCATGCGCGATAATCCAGCAGTCGACAATTTTGTTCTGTCGTTAAGTTCATAACATGGACAGTTTATTCTTTTCCAATATTTAGGAAGCATGAGATCACGTTTTTAAAAATAATATTAATAACTAAAGAAAAATGAAATATTAGAAGACTTCACTTTAATTAATAGTTTCTGTAGAGAAAATCATAGTGCAGTGTCAATTTATGCTAAAACCCCTCTTGTTGAAGGTGCTGGTATCAACGAGTCCTGTAAAAATACAGAACCAGTACTCCAAGATCGTCACGAAATTAATGTAACGCTCAAAATCGTCACGAAATTAGTGATCTGTGACGGAACGGGCTGCACAGAAAACAGTCAACTCAATGATTAGGCTTATCAAAAATCCAAAAATTAAAAAACCCAAAATCCAAAATTTAAAAAATCTAAAATTAAAAAATCGAAAAACCAAAATAAAATAAAAAAAATATTCAAAGATCCAAAATTCAAAAATCCAAATTTATAAAATAAAAAATCCAAATATCCAAAATTTAAAAATAAAAAAATTCAAAAATAAAAAAATTAAAAAATTAAATATCCAAAATTCAAAATCTAAAATTAATAATAAAACATCCACAATTAAAAAGCCCAAAAACCCAATATTAAAAAGTCCAACAATCCAAAATTTAAAAAATCCAATAATCCAAAATTTAAAAATCCCTAAATTAAAACACTTCTGTCGCGTGGCATTCCATACACACTTTTTTTCTCTTCACCTAATTTT
Source organism: Ectobius pallidus (assembly GCA_964059195.1). Lineage (NCBI taxonomy): Eukaryota > Metazoa > Arthropoda > Insecta > Blattodea > Ectobiidae > Ectobius > Ectobius pallidus. The sequence goes on from CAXKWD010000008.1 coordinate 128,709,050, forward strand.
CCGGTCACGAGCCGCCACTGGGTTGCAGGAGGCTTTTCCTTGAACTTTAGAATGAAAAGTCTGAAGAGTGTTTCTTTCTTCTATAGGCTACAATAAGAGGCTTGTTTGTATAACTTTGCATTATTTTTACGTAAAACTAAATGAATATAAGACTTTATAATAAAGTCTTTTTATATAACTATATAACTAATATATAATATATATATTAATATATAATATATATATATATTAATATACAATATATAATAATTTATCATATATAATTTTATATAACTAATTTTATTATAGGAACAAAAAATGGAGGTCGTTGCTGCAGGTTTTAGACCTATGGAAGTAGCGACGAGAGTTATTGATGCACGAAATTTAGTTAGAATAAGACAAAGAAATCGCGATTTGCTTATTTCGTATCGTCTCTGTTAGGGTATGTTTATTTCATGAATACCTCAAATTTTGTTTCCATTTCTCTCTTCACTACCTTCCTTTCCATCTGCATGTCTAGACAGACTGTCTACCTGCCTTTGCGTCTCCTCTCATGTTATTAATAGTACATAATAAATTAATGCACGAAAATATCTCTCAGTAAGTTTAATTAGACCAGGCTTAAGGATCGTTATTTACTTCGATTTCAAACGCATTTAATAGATTCCACTCATGTTATTTTTTAATAGTCACAGACTGATGGTTGTCTTTAGCATTTCCATTGTGTGAAAGTTATGTAACAATAATTTGAAAAATTCCATTGAGCTACTGAAGATCGAGACAATTGTTGGCTTTACTCATCTTTATAGCGGGAGACTGAAGAATACCGTTTAAACAGCGCTGGAACATGCAAATTCCTGGAACTATTTCTGGAAGGGCGTCAGGATGTCCATTTACCAACGCGTATAGACTTATTATCTTGAGGTATCTTTCTGTTTAAGGTTCTAAGAATATACTGTCCTGAATCAGAACATAGGAAAAGGCTTCTTATCGAAATGTAGGGAAGAGAAATCGGAAAGCATAATGTTATGAACAGGGCCCGGATTCTATTGACATGTCATCTTTTTATTGACGCTACATAGACATTGCCAACTTGTAGACAAATCCTAATCATGGCCTCTAGATTATAGAAATGCATTTTTATTATGTCATTTTTTTGTCATTTTATGCCATTTTATGTTTTTAGGGCATTTATTTCAATTTTAGGTCATTATTTTGTCATTTTCGTGTAATTTTCTTCCTTATTTGGTCATTTTCATGTATTTACATTGAGTGTAGGCCTATTAACTTTTTTCGTCGCTAGCGGTGCTGTCTTTGAAGTGTTGTTTGTTTAATGCAAGAAGGAAAAATTCGGCGCTAAAGTGTTGTCATGTCTCAGTCGGAAATGAGAATCAAAGAAACGCCAAAATTTTGTATTATATTACTATTGTTATTAGATTGACTTGGCACCAGAGTCTGCCACCTGCTTGGATTTGAGAGTGCAAACTTCTGTTTACCCTCAATAAACAACAATGTAATCCGGCAGACCACAAAAGGAAATGCCGAATTTTGACTCGCCAGTGCCTCTGTGCCAGTATAAATTTCCGTGATAAAAGAACATTCACAGCATTACAGTTATTTACAATTTTTACAATTATGTACTAACTGGTCTATAACTTTGTGTGTTCAATAATATTTTTTTATAAATAAAATATCAGTTTTTAGGTCATTTTTTATAATTATTAAGTCATTTTCTTTAAAATTTAGGTTCATTTTATAGGTCATTTTTCAAACAATCTTAGGTCATCAGAATCCGGGCCCTGGTTATGAATGTACTAAAAATACTGGCTGTCATTATCATCTTCATCCCATCCTCGCCTTGTTCGGATTGAGTGTGTGTGAATGGTGTGTCTCGTTCTATGTGTTCACGTTGTCTCGGCATTGGGCTGATCACTCATCCGGGGAGGCCCTCCATTACCTTGTCTGCTAAATAAGTATGTATGTGATCCATAGATAATCCCACTCCCGATAGGTCACGGCCCTGTAAGGCCCGGGCGGTGTGGGCCGCTTAAAATAGGCTATCCATAAAAGGGAAAGGTAACTAAACTCCGTGGCGCTACATCCCCGGAAGGACTTGGCCTACCACCCGACCGCTGCATCATCTCCCGTAGGCAGATGGCAGGATTGGGGGGCATGTGGTCAGCATGCCGACACCCACGGCCGTTAATGGTGGTTTTCTGGACCGGAGCCGCTACTTCTCTATCAAGTAGCTCCTCAGTTTGGAATCACGAGGCTGAGTGCACCCCTACCAGACCTCCCTACCTCAGAAAAATCCGAGGAGGTACCGGGAATCGAACCCGGGCCGACGGATCTGTAGTCAGCAACGCTAACCACAAGACCACGCCGGCGGACAAAAGGGAAAGGTAAAACTAAGGTAAAAATAGATAGAGAAAACTGGAACTTAACCACAAAAAAATTGTTCCATAGTCGCAAATTTTCAATGCGCATTTCTTCAACCACAAGTAGGTCTAATTGTAAGACTACGCAAGCAGGTTCGATTTGTATTACTATTAGGGAATGTGTGTTTTCAATTCGCAAAATGTTTAAGCTGTAAGAAAATAATTAGGGGTATCTTTCTCGGAAGTTGATCATAAATTTCCATTGACAATCGAACCACCACTTAAGTTTCACACATGTATCCGTACAAAGAACGGCAATATTGATTAGTTACTTAAAAAAAATAAAACGTGCAGAAGAGATTCAACCCTGCACTTTGCCCAACTTAATGTCACCAACAACAAGTATCAAGATCATCATACCAACATCATTATGCATAAGGACATCATATTGCATCATGTCGCAAAGTGGTTCGACGGAACAAAATGAATTAATCATCCTTTCTAATGGAAAAATCATTCCCACTCCTCTGTGATGTGCAATCTCTACAACAGATAAAGAATCCCCTAAAAACAAATTCTTGACTGTCTCCAGATAGTCGCATTTATCGTTGACGTCGTTAACCTCATTTACTAAGAGGCCCGACCTTACAACACACCAATCATCGTAGCGTTATCGTTTCAAAACTATTTGGATTGATTTCGTTTTATTTTGATTTGGGTGGTAGGAGTGGTTGTAGGTATTCTGACGTAATCTATCAAAATGCTCAACTAAGTTGGACTTTGAAACTACAACTTATCAAGAAATATTTTGCATTTATTCACATATTCTGTAGAAGAATCATTAATGCAACTCAAGAAGAAAGTTCAGAATCTACAAATGCTTGTGACTGAGAGAATTTAGAAAAATTCCATTCGTGCGAAATAAATTGAACAATCTAGTTCAATGGGTCCATTATATAATGCAACAATTTCACAATATTAATGAACTTAAATAAATTTTTTTGCCGAAAGAATGCAGTTTTCAGACAGAAAAGTAAACAAGCGAATTCATACCCAATAAGATATTCCAGATTGTAAAAGCGAAGCTGTCTAGCAACGAATCTTAAAGTTTTTTGTTACAATTTTTGATAGGCTACCTACTTTTCGCCGCCATATACACATCTTTATTATTATTATTATTATTATTATTATTATTATTATTATTATTGTTTCGGCCTGAGAGGAGCAGCCGACAAGGCTCAGGCTTTTTATTCCCAAGTTCGAGCGTTCGATCCCAGTCCAAGTACAACAATTACTTACTTACTCAATGGCAATAGACAATTCCTAAGCAAGTTAAAATAATACTGTCTGTTTTATGAAACCTGGAAGTTCATTGTCGCGCTTACCTGAGCCCGCCATTCAACCCTATTCTGTGCTAACTCCATCCACCCATCCCTCGCAAATCCTACTTCCCTTAAATATATCCTACTGTTGTCCTCCCACTGTGTCTTGGTCTTCCAAGTGATATCTTCCCTTCGGGTCTCTCAGTCAATGCTTTATGAGATATGTCTTTCCTCCCCCATGCGCGTAGCATGTCCAGCCCATTTTAGCTTCCGTGATTTAATTACCCTTACTATAGGCTATTCGGTGAAGTGTACACGTTATGAAGCTCGTCATTATGGAGGTTTCTCCAGTCGCTGTTTTCACTCTTAGGTCCAAGCATTTTCCTAAGCACTCTGTTTTCGAACACTCTCAAATTATGTTCTTTCCGAACAATGTTTAAGCCACCATGTTTCACATCCATATATTACGTAAAACATAGGCGTACCGAGGGGGGGGGGTTGGGGGTTTGAACCCCCCCCCATTGATTTAAAAAAAGGAAAATTGTATAATTTTTTTAAGTCTGCCCATAAATTACTTAATACAAGTATAAAGCGTGGGAAGCTTAAAACTCGTTATTTTGCGTCTTAATTTTTAAAATTTTCCGGGGGAGGACTCCCAGAAGCTTAAAACTCGTTATTTTGCATCTTAATTTTTAAAATTTTCCGGGGAGGACCCCCGGACCCCCCTCTCCCTGAATGTTATAACCCCCCCATATGGTCGGCCTGGTTACACCTATGACGTAAAATAATATTATCCCTAATAAAAACAATAATAGTGCCATCCCAATGTTTCGTATGCAGGAGGAGAATTGGTTGCCATGTTGTCAGCAGCAAAATGTATAGAGCATAAAATTGTATCTCGTTTACCAAGGGTAATGTGTAAATCACGTCAGAATTGTTTATGATCAGAGTCGTAAACCATAACTAAGCAGCGTAAACACTTATGTAATGCGCAGGTAGATTGCCAGTGATAGTCACTTAGTGTTGGTATAACTCCGCTAGTAAAATATTAGGGACTATTTGCATGTAACAATATGTTCTTTGTTATTACTTCGCGAATCAATTATATTAAAGTGGTGGTACACACTTGCTTTCAATACTATACAGAGTGTTAATAAATAACACCGAAATATTTTACCTGGATATAGAGGGGACTTAGACAAGCAACTTTTTTTGGAGAACTTTTGCTCTACGACGTAAAATGTGTTTGCTACAGGGCATCATAGGCGTACCGAGGGGGGGGGGGGGTTGGGGGTTTGAACCCCCCCCCCCCCCATTGATTAAAAAAAGGAAAATTGTATAATTTTTTTAAGTCTGCCCATAAATTACCTAATACAAGTATAAAGCGTGGGAAGCTTAAAACTCGTTATTTTACGTCTTAATTTTTAAAATTTTCCGGGAGAAAACACCCAAAAGCTTAAAACGCGTTATTTTGCGTCTTAATTTTTTAATTTTCCGGGGGAGGATCCCCGGAAGCTTAAAACTCGTTATTTTGCGTCTTAATTTTTTAAATTTTCCGGGGGAAGAGCTTAAAATTCGTTATTTTGCATCTAAATTTTTAAAATTTTCCGGGGGAGGACCCCCGGACCTCCCTCTCCCTGGGGGATATTCCTTTATAACCCCCCCCCCATATGGTCGGGCTGGTTACGCCTATGCAGGGCATTAAAGTCATTACAATTTGGTGCTCATAACTAAATAGTGTAGCGAAATAGGGTTAAAATGTTCAATAAATTGACTTCATGCCTTCCTAGTGATCGATAAAAACCTGACTCTTAATCATTCGTCAACAGCTATATCATAATTTAGTGTTTACATAATCTGCAATATTTACAGACTAATCACATGACTGGTCGCCACTGCATTAGTCTTTTTTTATTCACAACTACTGACTACAGTCTTAACAACGAAGTTCCTTTGTTTTGCTTTTCTTTCTAATGTTAGAAGTCAGTGGCGGCCAAGCCCTGGAAGATTTTATGCTGTAACAGGAAAAATTGAATCCATAGAGCTAAAATTCATTATTCATTAACACCCTGTATATATATAATATATTTCATTTAATGGATTTAACCATAAACGTTTCAAAATTTGTTTATAATTTGACAATAAACAATTTTTGGTTGAAAATTAGAGTGGTGACTTGAAACGAAATATATATCCTACAGCAGTAATGATATTTTCACTATTTTATAGCTAATATAATTGAAATATAAAGAAAAAGAGCAAATTAATTCTGCGTAAATAAAATGCACAGTTACCGCCAATTAGCTCCTGCGTTACTGAGCATTTAATAGGAAAAGCTGCAATAAAAAGGAAGAAGGGAGACAAGAATAGGAGAAGACTTATAACAAATCGACTATTATAAAAATGAGAACAAGTGAGACAGAAAATGAAAAAGAGATCGAAAGAAATGTAATAGATGCCTTGTATATAGTATGATGAAAAGATGAAAAAATAAAAGACAAAAAGGATAAGTAATTAAAAAATATAAGAAAGGAAACGAAAGAAAGACATAAGGAATAAAAGAAAATATAAACAACAAACAAGTACACAGGAAAAATAAAGATATAAAAAAAGCATGATTTAACGAAGAAAAATAAATGAAAAGCAGAAAAGAAGTACGATGATAAATATATAAATCAATAAATAGACTAATAACGATAGGCTACATACGCCCTATTTATCAATTTACTAAAAAGCAAATAAACAATCAAAAGAGAAAAAAATGTAAAAGTAAGAGTAAAAAGAAAAAGAAGAAAGATGGAAAGATCGGCACGAGGCGAAAGAGCAAAAAAATTATATTATGTCCACAGACCTTCTACGAATTTCTTCAATGTTTCTACAAAATATATAAAAATATACGAAATATAATATATTTCAATAAATGAGTACTTAAATAACCATAATAAATGTCATGAATGGCGATCTTCACAACACGGTACAATGTCAGGGATTCAAACAAAAAATTTACATTATCTTCAAGGAAGTTGCCTCCTTATCTCTTCACATTTCTTCATGGTCGACACAGGCTGAGTGCGATATGTTTTTTTATGAAGGGCATACAGCCTAACAGCCTGGTCAAGTTCACGCATAAAAACTACTAGATTCTCGGTTTTCTCTACATTTTCTATAACATTACTGAGGTCAAAATCTGATGGGATCACACTTTTTTGTTCAAATTGTTGATATTATCTTTATCAGTATTTAATAATAATAATAATAATAATAATAATAATAATAATACATTTTGAAGAAAGAAAACCGCAAAGTTGGAGGAACATGGCAAGTTCCACAGAAAGACCCGATACAAAAATACCGTATTTAAGATATTTTAATAAATACATAAGAATAGTAGGGCTTATACGATAAGGTATAAGGGCAAAGTGAATGTGGTCAAAATTATGTAATAATGTGTATATAACATGTAAATAGGCTATGTTATGTATGTAGTATTACCACGGTTACCCGGTACCGGTCAACCGATTTGGTCCAAAATCAATAAGCTTCGTCCCATGGACATTATAAGTGCCTATACCAAGTTTCCTGAAAATCTAATAAAGCGTATTCGAGTTATCGTGCCTACAGACACACGGACAGACAGGCAGACGGACATACATTTTCCCGTCCACCTTACAATCTCAGACAGTACCATTCTGGCACTTAATAATGCGGTCATCAAAACTGAGGAAGACACTAAGGAATTTCGGTGGGCATCCTCAATCTCCTGGTATGTTTTTTATCCTTTATGAGAGAGATCGGACGTCACCCCTGTGACCATCATTGGTGAAGCTGCTCATATTTAACAGAGCAACGAGTGAAGTGATTGGGTCCAATAAGATAAAGGTATGGAAAGAGATACGAGGGGAAATGATCGCGTAATTACGTTTAGGGTCCCCAGAAATATTTACATTGAAGGGTAAACTCAACAAATTACAGCCCTTATAGGCTACTGATTGTAAAGTCTGTTGATGAGGGAATTTAGATCAACAAAGAAGTTTCTTCCCAACAATTCTAATATATGAGCTAGATTTTAAGCTTCGGCTCTCGCTATAGGCCTATGACTATTGCATACAAAAGTCTCTCGAAATCGACATCCTTAATCAATAACTGTAAATAATCTAATGAGGGGTTTAATAGCAAACCCGGCAATCTCCATTTTGATAAAAGATAGAGATACCAACTTCTAATGAAAGTTTAATGCATGTTCTGGTACATATTTAGTTTATGTTTGTAAATCTGAGTCCTCCCTTATGTGGAAAACTGGATTTGTAACACATACACGAAATATGTAGCAGGGAATGCATCAAACTTTCATTAGAAGTTGGTATCTCTATCTTTTATCAAAATGGAGATTGCTGGGTTTGCTAATAGACCCCTCGATAAAATTATACTCTGACAAAAAAGTGGACAAGCAATAACGAAGAAAGAAATCCGATAAGTAGGAGGAGATGGTAGATAAAAACATAGAATAGAGGAACAAAATATGACAAGTTTTTAAACAATATTTGCGCAATATTTCTTCCTAAATACAAAACAAATAAGCTTAATCATGCGAATTTGTTCCATAAAGAACTGGTGGAAGGGGAAAATAAACGGTGACTACAAGGGTGTGACGTAATTTGTGACTGGCATTCATTTCAATAAATTAGCACCGTTTTGATTCACGCAACCAGCCCACTACCAACCCGGCTGGTATTCCATGTAAACGACAGTTACAATACAATAAACTGTGTCAATATATTGTCCACGAGCATGCTGAATGTCATATGAAGAGCTGTCATGTTATGTACATACAAATGACGCAGTTTGGTGACGTTTACGATGGGCAGGTATACGTGGACATCAATTGATGTACTTCAAGTTAACTTATCGCAATTATCACTCCGGTCGTAACAATTTGATACAATGAACCGTGAATTGGTGCTGAGTCAATTGCATTAGCAGTTGACTTTTGTCGTAAATGGCTGATTGCATGACAGTTCCAAATCAAATTTCATTCAAACCGAAAAGTGACTAACACGAACTTAACATGACGTTTTTCCAGAATTCTAGATAGTATGAAGCTCCGATTTATACGAATTTGGTGTATGGAAGGATTCAAATTGAGCAGAATTATTCTTTAGATTTCCTTAGAATCGAATACGTTGAAGATCACGTTGGCTATTCCTTAAAACATATCTCTCTCTCTTGAGTTTCTATATAATACAGTACTTTATCTTTCTTCAAAAGAGTGTTGAATTTGGTAGAGAGACCTTCTGTGCCAGCCGAGAAGATAGATTAGCAGAAAAGATTTAAACTAGCTTCTTGAACTTATATTTTTCTGATTTGGGAGGTGTAGATCTGTACGAAGTAGGTATATTTGGGTTCAGGTCTAAAGAACACTGCCTCCCATTCCATAGTATGGGAGCCAAGGGTTTTTACTGCTAAATCAAAGTAGGCTTATAGAAACGAAGCCCTTTGTGTCGCTTTGGTCTGTGAACATAAGCATTTGAAAAGAAACTGCTTCAGAATTAAATGTCATATTATTGTTAGACATATCTCAAGAACGTGATACACTTTTATTAGTTTCTCTTGCTCTCACTTGCACTATGATTGGAAAACAGAAAATTGGTCCAATTAGTTTTGTTAAACTTTGCATGAAACTGCTTACTTTATTTTGAACCTTTTTGGGTATTTCAATATAAGTTATAAGCTAGCAATCTCATTGAAAATAATGCAATCACAAGTTCCGTTTCGCGAGCAACCTAGCTTTGTATGAATGAAACAATATTGGAATGGCACTCCTGTTAGAGGTCAGGTATTCTATGCAGAAACATAGAGAAATTCATATGTGGCTCTCATCATATTTTTGAAGTTGCATTCGCAATCTTAGGAAATTCATTCTGATCATAGCAAATCGTTGATATAGTAATGCATTGTACGTTTTATTTCTGTCGTCTGTTTTGTAAGTGAAACGAGGAAAACAATAATTATTTCCCTGCAGGAACACTATAAATAGCTTAATGCGTCACCTAAATTTTCATTACGTAGCTTATAGTCTATCATCATACTTACGAATTATTTGAATGACGTACAGAATTACATTTCCTTTGTTTATATAACTCCAATGTCCATGTCATGAAGCTTTTACGTAGTTCTGTATTCAACATACCCTACCCCCCAAATGAATATATTACGTATCATTATTATACAAGCTTGCATTGAATAAATGCTTTGGTTCTTAAAAACAGCGGTTGTGTAATAATACTAAGACCTATAACCTTTGCTTGTGTGCCGAATGATGTTCCGGATCAGTTATTTTACAGCCCTAGGCCTGAAAACTGTTGCATTTACACACACGTAAATATCAATTAACTGACCAGGAATAGAACTTGCGAACTTGGGGACAGAAAATCAGCGACTTGACGTGCTCCAACCTAGGCGACAGTGCGAAGAACTAAACTAAAAATCATAACTTAAAAAAAAGTTACAAGGGAAAAAAATTCCATATTAAAGCCCATCGTGAAAACATACTATTTCAATTCCTTTCCTTTACATTGATGGCTACACTTTGAAAACTTTATTATAATTTTTATCGAAAAATGCTCTAAAGATTTAATTTAAATTTGTATTGTATAGGCCTATAGAGTATAAACTAAATACGCGTCACAATGTAATGATAGGCTATGACACCCTATAATGTATTCTTTAAGTGGATAGACAGGTCGCCTTCCACCGCTGGACCCGGGATTGAATCTCGGTGTATCCATGTGAAATTTATGGTGGACATACCGTTACTTATATCATTCATTGTTCCATTTACCACAATAAGACCATTTTTTTTGCAATAATGTATTCTGTTATCTGAATTTACGTTTACATAGGTTATTTTGAAAATCAACATACAACATTGGAGTAAATTTCCCCTGAATCTGTTCATGACAGATTATAATTTTATTTTATATGGCACTGAAAAATTAAGAAATAACCGTATTGCATAAGCCTACAAGAAATTTTAATTTGCTTTTAGATATTAAAAAAATAGGCTAAATAAAGTAAAGTAAGTGATCCCTTTACAGACCATGGAGGCCCAGAGGGTTCCAGGAGGTTGAGGATCCCAGATTTTGAACATTCGGAAGGTGAAGGTGGTAAGGTTATCAGCATTTACCCCCAGGATTGCTCCTGGTACTCATTTCCGTTAGAGGCTGAGTCGACCCCAGGGCCATTGTGCCACCAGAAGGATTATGCCAATTGAAAAACTCCAACGACCTCATCGGGAATCGAACCCGCGAACTTCCGGTTTGTAGCGCGGCGCCTCAACCGCTACGCTACGGCGTACCCCCCCAAAAATAAACCAATTATAAAACAACAAATATTGCTTCATGTTATAATCTGATAGTAGGTATAAAAATATATAAGATAAATGACAGCTTTAAAACAACAATGCCTTTTTTTATGGCTTACAGTTAAAAAATTATACAATGGAATAATCTTGTACGATTAAGACCAGTCTTAGAAGAATCCTGGAATCAAGCCGTGTTCGACAGGTTAGATTACATAAACTGAAAGATAAGATTCCAATGTACACGTTTTGTGGTGTGTGATCTTGCAGATCTGCGACAGCCAACTCTATATATAGCCCATGCCATTCTTCATCAATCAATTAAACTGAGTCTAAAATTACTGCATAACTACTTTATTTCCTTAAAATATAAATCCCCATTGAATACAGTACAAGGTTTCACCTTGGACAGCCTTGAATCTGTACCTTACATCCTAGATCTAGAACGATTCCACCCTCTTTTGATGGTTGGTTGGTAGGCCTATATGGTTATGTAACGACGGGGATGTACTGCTACTTAGGCCTGTCGCCGGTGTGCCGGAATTTTGTCCCGCAGGAGTTCTTTTACATGCCTGTAAATCTACAGACATGGACCTGTCACATTAGATTAGATTAATGAGGGGTAGTGTAAGCCATTCGACTTCCCAACACTGCGATCTTAATAGATGTATTGTGAATACCCTATAGCCTACCCTATTCTAGTAGTCACCACTTTAATTGAAGGCTTTTTAATGTAGCCTATAATTTTCCTGGGTGATATCCAATCCTGAACCCGGGGATTTTTCGTTACCGGGCCGGGACTAGAACCCGGGTGGAAGGCAAGTATTCTACCTATACACTCATGGCGGCGGACTGCCTGTCACATTTATGCACACATAAATGCCATCGACCTGGGCCGAGATCGAACCCGCAACATTTGGGCACAGAAAGCCAGCGCGATACTGACTGCGCCACCCAGACCGACTCATCCTCTTTTGAGCCCAAAAGTAAAAGATATCATAGGAAAGTATTAGTTTTATTGCCAAGAATCAGTCATGTCCACCGCTGTAGCGTAGGAGATACATTCGATCCTCTCATGCAGAGAGCCAATGTTCGAATCTTGGTCGGAACATGTTATATAGGTGAGATTTTTTCCGGGGTATTTCCTCAACTCAACTTTGTCCTCGGATATCATATAGCCGTCATTATCATCTTAATCCATCCTCGCCTTTTTCAGAGTGAATGCGTAAGTTATGTGAATTGTGCGTCTCGTCCTCAGTGTTCGTGTGGTTTCGGAGGTGGCCCCGAAATTGGGCCGATACTCATTCGGGGAGGACCTTCATGTCCTTGTCTGGTCAAAACAGTATATATATATGATCCATAGATAATCCCTCTCCCGACAGGTCGCGGCTGTGTAAGACCCGGGCGGCTTGGGTCGCTTAAATGTCCCTAAAAGGGAGAGGTAAAACTAAGGCAAGGAAAGAAAGAAAAAAGAATCAGTCATTGTTGTATACGAATGTCCTTCCTTGCACTATCATTAAGGTCATTAGATTTCTACATTGGGGTTTCGTCAATGACGTACTTACATACAGCACAGATTTCCCAATTAAAATTTCTCTTATACAGAAATAACTTTTGAATAGTTCAATTAGCATCTTGTAGTAGCAAACGCTTAAGTTTTCGTACGTCAGAGATTGAAAATGGTTCTGAAATTACCTCGCTAAATATATTCTACTTGTTCATGAATGTAAAGTGTGGATAAGCAAACTAGAGGAAAGCATAAATTTCTATACAAACGCTGCTTACTGTTGTATGCCAATGGTTACAATTGATATTGTATCCTCACATAATATTGTTTTTACCACTTCTGTTTAAAATTTTTAAAAATATATAAATTTGTATTTTCTCTTTATTTTAAGTTAAGGAATCATTTAAATTATATTTAAAACATTACAAAACAGTTTTATAAATTTGTATGTGGAAATTTTCAATAAAATCAGCAGCGAGTTCATGCATGTGAAATGTAAACATGAGTCTATTGATCTTACGATTTAAAAATTTGGCATCAATATGAGGGTTAGACCTAATGAGGCGGTAAAGGATAAAAATGAATGTCCTCCATCTTTATTAAGGTCAACAGAACAGTTTTTCTTTAAAATGATGAACATCTATTTTTTCATAATTTGAGTTGAACTTAGACACTTATGCTTCACTTACCAACTTTTTGGTAGAACATGTTTCAAGATTGGGGACAAGGGTCCTTGAAACATGTTTATCAAAAAGTTGGTAAGTGAAGCATACGTGTCTAAGTTCAACTCAACCTTTAATTACTCTATTATAGTTGCTACACTGTTTATGTTCCATCATTTTTAAATATCTATTTTTTCACTTATTTTCTGCAAATATTAATTCCCAATATCCTTATTAGGCCATCTTAATTGGGTTTCTCGTCTTTCGTTTGGAGGATGGATGTGATAGGGATGATATACAAGCGAGATTATTTAAGTACCAAACGGTATTGAAATTCAATTGACCTAAATTGGCCTACATACTTTTGGAAGATTTTACCGAAGTTAGTTTCGAGCCACAAATGTCTCTAATAGGTAGATAAATTCTGCATACCAAAATACAGCAGTCTCCGTCTAGCATTTAACTCTTACGTTGGCTGAAGAAGATAAATATTTTATTAGTAAGCGCCTCGTAAATTAAGTTATACGGTAGCCTATGTATATGCGAGTTATGACGTCAGTACATAAGTAATACTGACACATAGGCCTTCACCCCTATACGAAGTATCCGTTTTAGGGAAATGTTATGTGTTTGTTACCAAATATACTACATAATAGTCCATTCATATGAAACGTGTATCATTCAGTTTACATCACATATGAGAGTACGGCATTATTACATAAGAACTCATGGAGTAGTCATGCCCAATTGTAGGAATGACGAATAGTAAGAAGAAAGTTCAAAACACGTAACTTTGGCTTACCGGGCTGATGCTCTACCAACTGAACTTATAAAGAGTTCCTAACACGGTGGCAGATGTAATCTTTCTTTAAGGGTATTGGTCGTCCTTACTGAAAGGTTTTTAAGTCTTATTAGGCCTATAGCTTATATTAAGAGGCACAAGTTAATATTATTAGCCTTCTGTTTCATAAGAATATTTTCCAGTCGGTATCAATTTTCTTCACGGTTACCGTATTTTCTCTATAACCTACTATGTACTGGGAAAGAAGATAGGCGTATGTAAATAAAAAAGTTAATGTTACAGCCATAAAATGTTTGATATTATGCTTTAAGAAATGTGGTTTCCTTTTGGTTATGGCGCTAGAACGCTAAAGACAATACTTCCAGCTAGTGTTTCACACATAAGCTGGAGCCCGGCTAGCAACCGCTCACACAATTATTCGTGATCTAGTTCATAGTCCGCCAGGTAAAAGCGAAAAAAAAGCAGGAAATATTTATATTTGTATTTATATTTCTTATCCTGTCTTTTGGCAAAATACAGGCATTGAAAAAAAAGAAAAACAACAAATTTACAATCACTTTTAAACCCAGATGTGCCTGATGCCCTACATATAGGACGCTTGTAGTGTCATTTATTTTCTCCCTTAGTACTTTTTTCTAAGAGGTTGGCAAATATTTGCTGCTGCTTCTGAAGATACAAAGGAAATGTTACAAGTCCAAATTTATTCATTATTTTTACCCATTGTTAAGCTTTTCTCGTAAATTCAGCAATCAAATAAATGTTTTAACCCACAAATTACTTTTTAGGGACCACTCTTAACTCATAAAAACAGAAATATTAAACAAAATTTGAAAAATAATTCAGTCATGTCTGGGTTAAACAATCATCAAGAGTATAGAAGAGATTTCTGTTTTAACCACTTGTAGAGAATGCTTGGAACTCTTTGTTTGCTGTAGTTTTTATACTTTATCAGGACATGGGAGTTAGAAGTTCGAAATACAAACTCGCGTTAATTTTTACCTTCAGCCGTTTGGCAGCTATTAAGATCGTCATACACAGCCAGACCAAAAGCTGATATCATAACAACTGATCATTCCTTCTCAGGGCCATGAGGGCCAAGTAACAAAGGCGTGAAAGTTTGAGATTAAAAGGCACAATAAGTAGGCTAGATTAAATACAGAAACAGTCTGAAAATTCAGCGCATCACTGCGCAGTTTAAGAGACACGTGTATATTCGTATTACAATATCAGATCAATGAACGAAATGTTTCGACATCCTCATTTTTCTAAAGCTGTTGAATCCATCACTCAAGCAATTACACAATGGAAAAAGACTGAACTCATTTTCATAACAGAAGCCCATTAAGTCTCTACTCTGAGTGAAGGCAATTGAAGGTAAAGGACTTCTCGAAACTCCACGTGTTTTAGTATGAGACACCGACTGGAATGCGTGTCTAAACACTCTTGAAAACAAATTCAATGGAAATATTTTTCTTTATATACTTGTGTCATGGGTAATGCAGGGAGAGAAAATATTGCGATCTTCCCTGAAATTCGATATCGAACTTGCCAGCATAGGCGTACCGAGGGGGGGGTTTGGGGGTTTGAACCCCCCCCCCCCCATTGATTAAAAAAAGGAAAATTATATAATTTTTTAAGTCTGCCCATAAATTACTTAATACAAATATAAAGCGTGGGAAGCTTAAAACACGTTATTTTGCGTCTTAATTTTTAAAATTTTCCAGGGGAGGACCCCCGGAAGCTTAAAATTCGTTATTTTGCATCTTAATTTTTAAAATTTTCCGGGGGTAACCCCCGGAAGCTTAAAACTTGTTATTTTGCATCTTAATTTTTTAAATTTTCCGGGGGAGACCCCCGGAAGCTTAAAACTCGTTATTTTGCATCTTAATTTTTAAAATTTTCCGGGGGAGGACCCCCGGACCGCCCTCTCCCTGGGGGGTATTCCATACCCCTTGGATGTTATAACCCCCCCATATGGTCGGCCTGGTTACGCCTATGCTTGCCAGAGATAGCATATACCTTCGTGTAAGGAGATCCGCGAGTAGAAAAAGAAAGTGTTTAAGCCCATCTGCGTATTTGTAATTAATATACGTCGATCCCAAGATTTATCGGAATTAACTTCCTCCTACCGTAGTATCACTTCATTTTTTTTCATTTAGTTTCCGCGTTATTCTCAACTCAAAATTCTGTACACTAATTTCTTGTATTTGATTTTAAATGTACCAGATAATCAACTACAAATTTCAATAATTTCAACTCGCTACTTGTTAATAACTCAGTATCGTATTACGACCAAAGTAGGATGTTCTTTTCTTGCACAAGAGCATTTGGAAATTATAAAGGATCCTCGGATAAGCAGCATGGTAACCATGGGTCTTTTAAAATAGTATTGATATTGATTGATATTAAATCATATTTATATTCATCTTACGACCAAATACCTATTTTAATTTTATGAATGAATGTTGACTACATTGACTACAATTGGATTTCCACTCCGTGGTAGTTACATAGGCGTAAGCTGTACATTTACATTTAAACCAATTTCACTGTCAGTTTGCTATCGAAATTTTCCTTATGACGATATTTTACATGCCAATCAATACACAATTATACTGTATAAATCATATAGGGAACTTGTTTATGCGTCTAAGCTTAATTAAATATGATGTTTGTCCAGCATTACCCACTTGGTCACGAGCTGGACAATCTCATGACAAATTTAATTACTACGATTTGTGTTATGTTAAATATTTATAAAATGGTAAATAGTACAATGATTTGCTTATAAATTCCCTCCCCTACTCCTAAGTAAAGATCTTAAAGATTATTGCTATTATTATTATTTAGAAATATTAATTTACGAACCCAGGCCTCCATATATTAGAGAGAGCATTTTACTTTTTTTTAGCACATACATTTCGATTTTTAATACGTTGTAGGTACGGGAAGTATTGTGTTCTATTCCGGAATTTGATGTCAAGTTTACATAATTAATACAAATTTTAAGATCTCCTGAGTAAAAAAAAAAAAGTTTAGAAAAATGTCTCTCGATGCCTAGCGTCTATGTGTGTCTGCGACCAACATAGATCGAAAAGAAAAGTCGTTATCAAACTTACTTTACATTTGACTTGAGTAATTGTTTAGAACAGCGTTTCTCAACCTATGGTCCGCGGACCACTGGTGGTCCGCGACGATGGTGCAGATGGTCCGCAGACATAATTAAGATGACTTAATGTATCTGCTGATCTTCGACTAAATTTGACTTATATTGAGCCAGCTATCCAGGTACTCTGCAAGAGGCGACAAGCTCAACTGTCTCATTAAAAGTAATAACATAATTAGTAATCATATTATCAAATTGGTAATAAATATTAAACTTCCAGTTCAATAACTGCGTTTCCACTGAATTAAAAAATGTATTTAGATTTATTTCGTTATAATGACTTATATTGAATACCCCAAATATTAAGAATATAGGCCTACATATAGCCTACTTTTAAAAAGTATTTATTATAAATTAGGGGTCCGTAAATTTTTTTAGACATTTTAGAGGTCCTCGGGTTCAAAAAGGTTGAGAAACGCTGGTTTAGAATAAGGCACCAAGCATGTCAACAATTTTCTCCTACCACCGATTTACTACTACTATAAGATATCCTTTTCCACTCTTTCTCTCTCTCAATTTTTTGGTCGGACAACGGTTATATAGCCTGTTTTTCTGTGGATACAAAGACGAAAACCTTTTTTTTCAAACAGATACCAATGGTTAGGAAGAGTTACTGAGCCTTAGAACAGTTATTAGGACGATATCCAAAACATTTCGAACCCATCTCCTACACTCTCCCAAACGGAACAGTTTGGTTTGTATTCTGATAGTAGAGGGGTGTGTTTGAAATTATGTTTGCGTTCCTTATCAGTAACAGACGAATTCGCCGTTCGCTTAATCTCAGCTGTCAATTGATAACTGCAAGATACATTCATCAGAAATGCACATGTGAAAATAAGATGGAAATTTTCTTCGTAAAACAATCTGCTAACAATTAATTACGTTTCTTTAGCTGAAATGCAGATTTTCAATTGATTGGTTTATCTTTACGTTATTTTTATGACAATTCTGGTGAGTTTTATTTTATATTACTTAGATTAGTTAATAGTGAAAATAGAATTAACGGTAAATTCGATTACAGTATTTATAGAGATCCTATCATATCTTTATTACTATTTTACCCTTGAGTGGAAATTAAATTTACTTTATGAAAAAAACAAAGGCTTTAAAAGAAGAAGAACATGGCAGATAGGCCTGTAGCTAATGAATGGAATATTTTAAATGAATAGTTTACTAGACCTGTTTAATTTGTACATGACGTTTAAGTACCCAAGACCTGGGCAATATTCAACTCTTTCTTCCTGTTTCATATGTATTATTGCTACACGGACAGTATTGAGTTCGATCCTGAAATTGGATAACGAGTTCTTTGCATTAGTAGACCTACATGTTTTGAGATCCCGAGTCCAGAAATATCATTTTCGGAAATGGACGTGTGTCTATGAAACTACAAAATCTGATCAAAACTGAATTTTATATTTGAATTAGAAACCTTTGTGACAGGATGAATGGCGAACCTTATCTTACGGTGAAAAATTCTTTGAGTAAAGAAAACATTTTTTCTCGATTTTTAAAGGCTCCAGAGTTTTAGGCATTCGATATATGAAGGCCAGTATCCTCAGGATTGCTCATTTCTGACAGAAGCGAAGTTGACCCCAGGACCATAGTACTATCCGGAAGGATTAAGCCAACTGAAAAACCGAATGGTCTAATTAAAACTACTGTAATAATAATAATAATAATAATAATAATAATAATAAACTTAAAAGAACTCAAAATCACAGAATAATGCTCATAGATAAAACTGCAAAAAAAAAAAAAAAAAAAAACAAAGTCAAGAAAGAGAGGTTCCAGGTCAAAATCAAAACTAAACGAATGATTCAGATCAGTGAAGACGAGAGAAAAGCACGATCAGAAAGAATGAAGCAACACTGGGCTAAAATTAAAAGACAACACATTAAGAAGTGATTGATTCAACGTACCCCAATGTTGGGTGAAACGGAGAATAATAATAATAATTAATTCTAATAATAATAATAATAATAATAAAATCGCATAAAGTTTATGCATAATAATTTTTATTTTATACTGGTGAGGAAAGAAATCTGCAATCGGTTGAGGAAAATCTTGTCGAGGTAAGACAATGATTAGTTTATGTAAACCACAGATACATTACATAAGTGTCTCCTTCACCTTTCCTATTCCGAGAACCTTCACTGTTTTGAGGCGATCGAGGTTGTCAGAGGCTGGGCGTTTGATGGGGATCTCCCGTGTGGAGCAGAGGAAATCTATGTCACCTCATCACGTGTAACCTAATTGATCCGCTTACATGTTTCACCTTCCAATTATTATACATGTTATGAAATATTCATTTAGCATTAACCTCTAATAAGAGGTCAATATCATAATGTAAGCCTAGGCCTAATAAAGTTATAAATTAACGAAATGGTTAATGAAATGGTGACACGATAATCAGACGGAGAAATCCACGATAACATTCGTTACAAATATCCTGCGCCCATAATAAGACGTCTAATAGACCTAATCAAGTTTTAACAACAATTCATTTATTGCAACCAATAGGCATACCATAATAGCTTTATAATACTTGAAACCGCCTTAACTTATACTCACAACTTATATTTTTTAAGGTACTCTTACATAGGAGGCCTAGAATCTATTTGCTTTACATTAGTATATAAAAATATGTCATTTTCAATTACAAAGTGTGTTGAAATGATATAAAACAAAACTTATTTCCTAAAATAGTACAATTCACTCGTCAATTAAACCTAATTATATTATTAAAAATTACAAGTATTTAGGTTATATGAGTAAAAAAAGATCTTGCGTGTCTATGTAGGGTCCTAGTCTTCATAAAATGGAGATGTAAGTTATACATTTCGACCTCATAGGTCATCTTCAGTCCTTTGTCAAACTGGATCTATCCTTACCCCGAGCACACAATTAATACACAATGGTGAACTTGTGATATGGGAATAGAAGGAATAGGATTATCGCAGGAGAAACATTCCTCTGACACTGGGACTCGAACCCATGACCTTCGGTTTTCGGTGCCGCTGCTCTACAAACTGGTCACGGATTCGAATCCCAGTGTCAGAGGGATATTATAATATTCTCATGTAATGTCCAATTTTGAAGAAATGGATATATGTGGTTCATGAATGCATAACTCCGGATGTAAATATATATTATTAGTACCGGCATAGCAAATAACAAAGAATATGGATCTGCAAAAATATAAAATATTAAAGCACTATGTCTATCTTCTATACTTCATGGCATATTGCATAAATCTCCTACGCTTATCTATTGCAATTTATTGCAAGTCCCACCATTTTCGCGACAGCACTTTCGAAAGAAAGATTGACATGAAGATAACCGATATATGTTGGAAGACGATATATGTTGGAATATCCATATATATTTGTAGAAATATGATCTTGATTTACAAGGGACATTTACTAGTAGAGTGACCATACATAACTCTTAAGAAATAAATGCAATATGGGGACAATAAAATTCAAGATAAATGACAGTACATTCCTGACCGTGTAAGAAGCGCATGCAATGCGTCATATTCTAAAGGAGAAAGACAATTCTTAACTTCGAATGGTTGGCTAAAGTAGAGGCAGAAGAATAGGCGGTTTTCTGGTTGTGTACACGGGTTTCCCACTCCACTGTTTTCCTAAAGGTTTATGGTTCGTACACCTGAATTTCGTCCTCGCTCTATACGAACGCCAGTTATTAAGTGCCAGTATGGTACTTTATGAGATTGTGTGGTGGATGAAAAAATGTCTGTCCGTCTGTCTGTCCGTCTGTCTGTCCGTCTGTCTGTCCGTCTGTCTGTCCGTCTGTCCGTGTGTCTGTACGCACCATAACTCAAATACGCTTTTTCGGATTTTCATGAAACTTGGAAAACACATTTATAATGTCCATGGGAAGAACCCTATTGATATTGAACCAAATCGGTTCACCGGTACCGGAGTAATGCCCAATTTAGTGCCTATTTTAATAGATTATGGCGCCTTTCTAATAAAAAGGCGCCATCACTCAAATACGCTGTATCGGATTTCCATGAAACTTGGTATACCCATTTATGACGTCCATAAAAAGTGCCTTATTGAATTTGAACCTAATCTGTTGACCGGTACCGGAGTAAAACCCAATTTAGTGTATATTTTAAAGACGCGGTAACTCAAATACGCTTTACCGGATTTTTATGAAACTTGGTATACACATTTATAATGTCCATGGAAAGACGTCTATTCATAATGGATAAAATCAGTTGACCTGTTTCGGAGTAATGCTCAATTTAGTGTCTATTTTATGGTAATATACGTATTCGAAAGAATGTATAAAGAAATGAAAATCAGTTATCTTGACAACATAGCCTATTGTTTTACTGTGATCGTATAAGGCCTTGGAAATTAAAATACAGGTAGCTATGACAAAAAACATATTGATTTACATGCGCTTATCCAACTAGACCGTTAAAATGACCCAGGTGGCCGAGATGGTAGACCTTTCTTCTTCCGTAAGCCCTGCTTAATGAATAAATCTGGAGCTTAACTTGGAAATCAATTAAAAAAAAAACACATTCTGCATATCATAATTGCAGTCATAACTGATTAAAAAAAACATACTGGCACTTTGTTACATCAGTTTACCTGATTTTATTATCAAGTGTGGTTATCTTCCTTTCCTTCGTGTACGTCTTCAATTTAGTCTTATTAAAACAGAAAAAGACCAGGGTGATAGGCAGGGACGATAGACTATTATTGAAAGAGACGTGATAAACTGAGACAGATGTGGTAATCGTTCTGATGCGGACGGTGACAATGACGAAGAGTTTTTAATTTGTGTTTTTGTGAGGTATACAGCATTTTATAGAAAATATTATCTGTACTAAAGGACTGGCAATTTATTATGAAATGTATAGTGAAAGTATTATTAATAAAAGCTATTCATCTAGTTTTAATTTTTAAAAATTCAACTACTGTATATGTGAAAATTAATTGATTAATTGTGATATTTATCGATGTTGAACTTGTCCGAAAAGTCGCGTAAGTTATTATGAAAACAATCAAGTGAAGAAGAAGTTTATTTAACATTCTTTTAAATTAATTATGGATTGGAATGATAATTCTTTCACACTTGTCGTGTGTAGGCTACGGTGGAAAGGTGAAATCAGACTGAAAAATTCAATGCCATAGCCGAGATTTGAACCAGGATCTTCGCTGCGTCATCAACCATAGGCAGATGACAGATTTGGGGGCATGTGATCAGCATGCTAACTCCCACAGCCATTATTGATAGCTTATTTATTTATCAAGTAGCTCCTCAGGCCGTGTCACGAGGCTGTGTGCACTCCGCTCCACAACTCCCTAGTCAGAAAAATCCAAGAAGGTACCGGGGATCGAACCCAGAGCTGTGGATACGTAGACAGCAACGCTAACCACTAGACCACGCAGGCGGTCAAGATTAACACTCATACGAACTTAAAAACCGTATGCGTTGTATGTTACATAGCAGATAAGACAACTTATTAAGAAAAAGAAGCACGTGAAAAACAAGATTGCAATCCTATTTTTATGACTTGAAGTGTTATTGTTATGGGTGGATTCTTGGGAATCTATTGAGCGAGATGAGTTTCACAGTATACATGCATGAGACACTACGTAGTTACTTTACCAGGTAAAAACGCACAGGTAAAGCCCAGCAAGTCCTCGCCAACCGGTTTCTGCGAAAGCACTGACATAAAAACATATACCATACATACGCACCCACTCGTACTCGCATTTGTGATTTATTACACGGACTTTATTACGAAGGTAAATATGACGATTGACGTCCAAGCAGGATAATATTGTACTCCTATTTGCTAAGTTTTATATTTTCGTAACCACCTTTTGATAAACGAACTGTAGGACACCGTTTTAGAAAATTGATCCGTAAACTAACATTTTTCTCTACCCTAAATATAAACTGTAAAACTTTCTCACTTTTCTTTCTGATGTAGAATAAGAGACCATACTGCAGGAAGTACGTATTCAGTGTCTCGGATAGGCGTAAACAGGCCGACCATATGGGGGGGGGTTATAACATCCGCGGGGTCTGGGGGGTATAGAATACCCCCTAGGGAGAGGGGGGTCCGGGGGTCCTCCCCCGGAAAATTTAAAAATTATGATGCAAAATAACGAGTTTTAAGCTTCCGGGGGTCCCCCGGAAAATTTTAAAAATTAAGACGCAAAATAACGAGTTTTAAGCTTCCGGGGATCCCCCCGGAAAATTTTAAAAATTAAGACGCAAAATAACGAGTTTTAAGCTTTCCACGCTTTATACTTGTATTAAGTAATTTATGGGCAGACTTAAAAAAATTATACAATTTTCCTTTTTTTAATCAATGGGGGGCGGGGTTCAAACCCCCAAAACCCCCCCTCGGTACGCCTATGGTGTCTCGTCATAATGCAAAGGTGTATTGTTTATCACTCATGTCTTAAAGCCTGAATTTGAATAAACGATGACTGGCTTTTTACTAGAGGAAAATTTTTAAAATAATAATGTCGTTAGAGCTGTTTTCGAGGAAATCGTTAAAAATGAAATTTTCGTCAAGTAAAGTGAATGAAAAAGTAAGAGAAAGTCGTAGCCAATCTTCGCATCATATTCGCAGATGATATCTACCCTAAATGGAAAAAAAGGTTTGGAAAAGATTTTTTGTTCTTGAGTTATACTGTTCACACACTTACTGACACACATACACAGACATATTTTTGAAAATTGACATAGATTTTCAGAATAGAATAGGGCAGAGAAAAGTAAAAAGAAATAAATATAAGTTGTTATTATTATTATTGTTGTTTATAGACCTATTGCTACTAGTAGGCCGTCACTAGGCACGGTGGCAATATTTCAAATAGGGAAAAATTAGGGCTATAGGGTCAAAAATAATCTTTCTTGGAATGGCAAATATATCAATAGGCCTATGTGAAAATCCTACAAAGACTGAGCCATTATTAAAATGACTGATTGGTAATTATCGAGAAACATTACAAATTACGCCTTGTAATGCAAAACAACCTAATGAAGTCAGAGTTCATGTCGGTTTCGTGAACTCGCTGATTGGAAATTAGAGCACAAGTCCAGAGAGGTTTAAATTTCGAGGATGACATTTTACGTCGTGCCTTCTGTAATTGCAACTTATTTTCAATGAGACGAGAAATGAGAACGTGTAAAGTTCATGTTATGTTTGTGTCCTCTGGCAAACGGATACATGCTACAGGAAGAACTCATTTCTTGTTTTGCTCTGACATTATTGCATTTACCAATTTAAACGAGAAATTTTTAACAAATAAAAGAGTGTAAACTTTAAAGATTTTCATAACTGACCTTCCTTTCGCGAAAAATTACAGAAAGAACTATAAATATAATTTTTTATCGAAAAACTTAGAATGGTTTATTTCCCGAATGAAATCACAATGTTCAGTAAAAAATAGGGATGGGTCGATACCAGATTTTCTCGATACTCGATACCGATACATGATTTTTCCCTAGATACTCGATACTCGATACAAGAACTGTAAATATAATTTCTTTATCGAAAAACTTAGAATGGTTTATCTCCCGAATGAAATCACAATGTTCAGTAAAAAGTAGGGATGGGTCGATACCAGATTTTCTCGATACTCGATACCGATACATGATGATAGTGAAAGAGATGACACGCAATAATGTTTATCTAAGAAGGAAACGCTTGAACACCAATTAACTAGTAAGTATGCAGATAGCAAGGTTACAATGTTATGTATGTGAAATTTAATGTTTTGCCTTCAGCCTG
The DNA here is from genome assembly GCA_964059195.1 of Ectobius pallidus. Lineage (NCBI taxonomy): Eukaryota > Metazoa > Arthropoda > Insecta > Blattodea > Ectobiidae > Ectobius > Ectobius pallidus. The sequence continues at coordinate 128,734,021 of CAXKWD010000008.1, forward strand.
TAAGATACAATATCTACTTTTTCCACTATTCTTAAATACTTCAGAGTATCCAAGGACCAGATTAAATGAAATTTTTGAACTGATAATACAATTGCAGCCAACTTGCTTATTTTCGTTAATATTCTAACACTAAATGCTTTGCTATTTCATAAATGTGTTATTCTGTGGTTTTGAACTTTCCTAGTTAATTTTTGCTATCCACGAGACGACAGAAAGCCACGGTTAGATTCTATGATTAATAAGTTCTTAATAAATTACTTGAAGTGTTTAATTTCATCTAGTAGGATATTTTAAAGAATAATTTACTTTTTCCTTTATGGCCTACACTAACGAAGGAATGAATATTCGGATAAACTTGAATAATACTAATGAAGATATCTTCAACACACAACAAGTCGACTAAGTGAGAGGCATTGTCATTTAATTATCTTCAATCAAGACTGTCCTCTGAGTAGCGAACAGGAAATAGACTACCACAAGTCATATCTACCGGTACGTTCAAGTCAATAACATTGTAAAGGGAAAAGCCTCAGAAGAGAGGCTGATGCCTATTGATCACTTTTCATGTAAATAGAAAAAAATCTACAAGGAATCAAGAATAAAATACGTCAGCAAACCTTAGTTCACATTATGTAAACAAAATATTTCGAAACCCAGCAAGTCATCTTAAAAACCTCCTCTACCGTCCAGTTATTTCCTTTTCACATACAGTAATCATATTATTCTTGCTTTTACCTTTTTACTTTTAGAATACATCTTAACACCCTTTTCTATCGTAATTTTCCTATAATCATATAATTCGTGTTTAAACATTTTTTCCGAGCACGAACTTTAGGATTCAACACCTTCCCTTCTTATGTGGCATTTAATATATAAAACTACGCAGTTAGGTTCCAAATACAAATTTAAAAAAAATCAACATCTTCCCTTCTTTTATAGGATTTAATATATGAAACTGCGCAGTTAGATTTAGATTAACGGTTGGAGGGGGATGGTTACCTGTTCCAGAGCAGACGAGGGTTGCATCCCTCCACAGTTCCCATGACAGACAAGATTTTGCTTCTCTTCACAGCTGCAGCTTCCCTAGCTTTTAACAACGCGCTAAGATCTATAACATTTCATTTATGTGCTATAGGCCTATACATTGAATGGATATCTAAGAATGTGGAAAACCTCTTGTGTTTTGGTGCCTTATTAATTAGGTTCGGAAGTTAATGCTCTATCAGAAGACGAAATATGCGTGCAAATATGCTCCGAAACCAATGAAGTATGCTCTATTATTTAAGTATCGGTAATTTTAGTACATTACATGCTCTAATGGTGCATTTTTCCCCACTGTGTACTAAAGGTTACAGGCTAAACATTTCTCACCAAATTTTATTTTAACGCAATTTCTAACAGGCCATGGAAAGTTTGGTAGTTATTTTACAAGATTCAATGTTATAACAGATAGACACCACGTCTGCAGATGTCAGCTGTCACCAGAAACTGTGAAACACGTCTTATTTGACTGTCCATTATTCGAAAGAAAGAGGTTTAATCTTAAATTGCATGCTTCTCAGTGTGAGAAAACTTTTTCCCAATCATGTCTCCATTTATTCTTCAAAGTCTGCTGTTTTAGAGTAGTTATCAGTTTTATAACGTACATTCATGATCAACGATAGTTAATTACTTATTTAATGTTTGAATTTATATAATTATTAACATTGGTCTGTAAACTACAACCCTAACGTGCCTCTGTGGCGAAATAGGGTTTCCATACCTGGAGATTAAATAATAATAATAATAATAATAATAATAATAATAATAATAATAATAATAATAATAATAATAATAATAATACATGCTCTAATTTTTTAACGTAATTTTGAACTTTGTTGGTTAATTTCAAAATCAAAACAACGAACAAGTACAGTGCTTGTAAATAACATCCAGCTTAAACGAAGCAGTTGTACTCTGGGAACGGTACATCTTTGCTGGTTATATTTGAGCAATAAATACTTGGACTTGATATAAAAATACAGTTCCTGGAAATAAAACGGCATGCTTGAACCCTGTGGAGTACATGTGTTAACCGCTATGATGGCCTGGATAGTAGATTTATGCACCCGTCAAAGTTACCTTGTCTTTCAACTATAAGTCGCGTTTGCGGGAAAATACTGAGAACGAAAGTGTTAAAATACATGACATAGTACCGTTGAGCTCGATCAATAAAATAAAATAAAATAAAATGTATAATTAAAACCTTTAGTTCATTTTTTATGCTGCCTAGACCTTTCGACACTTTTATGTCATCTTCAGGGCATCTTACCGTGGTGGTGTAGATTCATTAACGATTAAACATTAAAATTGAGTCTTCCAAAGAAGAAGCAGGAAGTTGAAAAATGTGTCAGTGATAGTCTTTATTGAACTATTTTTTAAGATTTTAATTATTGTATTAGTATGACAAGACTGCAAGACAAGAACATTTTGATTTTTATTCGATTATGAATCTAGGCCAGCACAGCAAGATGCCCTGAAGAAGAAATAAAAGTGTCGAAAGGCTTAGGCATCATAATGTAAATATTGTTAAACTGATGGTTTTAATTATACTTTATATTTTACTGAGAACGAAGACAGAACTATTCAAGTGAATTTTCGTAGATAATATTATGAGAGATCTTGAATTTATCTTGAGAAAATCCGGACGAGTTGCATATTTATCGTGAATATTAAGCGAATACTTACAGAATTAAGGTCCATGTAATGAATCATTAAAGCCACAAAAATAAATAGAACTCATCGGCTTCCATCACTATTTGTGTCTTTGTAAACAGACTATCGACTATATATTGTATTTGATAGCCGATGGCAAGACAATCGATTTTTTTTAGCGATTGTCATGTTGTCACAACGCTTTTCATTGTGGAAATAAGCTTTTTCATTTTCACATGTACTTCATTGTACTGCAAGAATATAGATGGTTTTGAACCCTATGAAAGTAGTATTTTAATATTGTTAGACAAATAATTGTCTTTAGGAGGGAAGGTGTCAAATCTTACTCCTTAAAATAACAAAATAAACAAAAAAAAAAAAAAAAAAACTTGATCAACTTCGGAACCGCTGCCCTAGAACCAATCCTACGACCTTCCAGTGACTGATATCTTTGAAAGATCAGGAATATACGGTTTATATATAACTTATCTTTTCTTGGTTGATATCAGCAGCCTCTTTTAATGAGGTAATGACAATTAAGCGTGCCAAATTTAAAGGTATACCTCCCTGTTTAAATAAGCCAGGGTTCCTTATTTCTGAACGTCAGGTATACATTAATACAGGGATATAACACCCTAAGATAATAAAGATAAACCTCATGTAACATAATGTATACGCAAGGCGTACGTGTTCGCGTGTGACAACATGTGAGGTGTGCAAATGCACGTGTGTCTGTGCATATATCACGCTGATCAAACCCTCACGTCTCTTTTTTCGCAAATGAGTGGCCCCTAATTTCCATCGACTTTGTAAGAGTTCTGTTTGTACAATACATTCCCACGTGTCTTCTCAAATTTCAGCCATTGACATCGGTTCAAAGAATTCCAAGGTTCGGTCACTACTATAGACAAATATTATATCATCACTATGTTGTTTACGTACAAATATTATTCGTAGTTTTGTAAAGGAAATTAAGTTATACAAACGGTGATAAAAGACATAGCAAATACAGAATAGCATGTATTCACCGATCACCTACCCACAGTATGCGTTTTCCTACTAGTGTGCATGCTGCAGAGACTTTGGGTTGGAATAATCAGTCACATAGGCCCGTCCGGAGCAAAAGGAGGCAGACCGAGCAGCATTCTTACCGACATTTTGCCTGAATTAATGTGTATCTGTATTTATCATTTTGACACGATTTTTCTAACTTCTAAATTTCTTTCTTTCTTCTTTCTTTCTTTTTCGAAGTTTAACCTCTCCCATTTAGGATTTAAGCGACCCAAGCCGCCCGGGCCTTACAGGGCCGCGACCTGACTTCTAAATTTAATTGACAATATTAAGCTTCAAAATAAAATCAGGTCAACTGATGTAACCAAGTGCCAGAATGCTTTTGTTTAATCAGTGATAATTGCAATTATGATATGCAGAAAAAGTTATTTTAGTAATCGATTTCCGAGTTAAGCTCCAGATCGATTCATTAAGCAGGGCTTACGGAAGATCAAAGGTCTTGATACTTAACTTAATTCAAACTCGTATACACTGATATAAGAAATTCTTTAAATATGTCAGCATCTCACAAAATACACTGGCAATGTACTTAAGCCTAATTATTTCACAGTACCTTCTGTATATAACAGTATTCATTTAGTTAATTTCAACGAAATAAACAAACATCTCATTAGTTTATAATCATATGTGAAGGAAAATGTCATAGCTAACTGTATTGCAACTGTGAACAATGTAAAATAATATGTTGTCATGAGAAATGATTTGCATTTGATTAATTCTTTCTAATGTATTATCATAAAACATGCACTAAATTGGGCATTACTCCGGTACCGCTCAACCGATTAATCCATTATCAGTAGGCTTCTTCCCATGGACGTTATAAGTGTGTATAACAAGTTTCATGAAAATCCGATAAAGCTTATTTGAGTTGTCTCGCGTACAGCCACAGAGACAGACGGGCAGATGGACGGACAGACGGACAGTTTTTTTTCCGTCCCCTCACACAATCTTATACAGTAACATTCTGACACTTAATAACCTGTAGAAACATCATTAAAGAGCATCTCCTCTGCTTGAACAACAAAATATAATTTTTCTGCTGAATGTTTCTTTTTATGTTAGCGTCTTTTCGCATTTTCGAGGGAAAGAACAGAGGCCTAGGAATATGAAGACATTCTGGTAATATTAGCAAGGAATCGAAACCATAGAACAATTTAATTCTGTTTGATTAAGAATAGATTTTAATTATTTGTTGATGTGTGCAAGAAATGGACATGTCTAGTAAAATCATGAACACATAAGTCACTGCTAGACTTTGACGACTCTAGATATTTCTAAAATAATCTCTCTCCCTAATTAGATAAACTTGTGTCAGTGAAATTTTTTTAAAAATCGTGTTGATATACTTTTTTTAGTTTTTCTACATGTACCTTACATAAATAGAGGATGTATCGTGTATGAGGCTGATTTTCGATGTCGGATTTTCAGCATAAATACGCGTTTTGAGGTTACCTTACACCAGAAATATTATTTTCGGAGATATGTCTATCCAAACGTCCGTCTATCAGTGAACAACGAATCTAGAAAACTTAAGGTGATTTAATAATAAAATTTTATACATGGGCTAAGTATCTTCTGGGGTATGGCATGAAGACAATTTTGTTTTTCGTGATTTTCCCCAAATGGGAAACGGGAAGAGAAGAAGTAGGCTACGAAAATGTTGACAATTTTGCGTTAAAATTTGCTTAATATATATGTAGATGCGGCCAAAATTTGAGTGAAAACAAACAGAAGAAAATGTGTATTGTTTGCTATAACACTAACTCACGCTTATAGAGTGAACTGGATATGATATAGTCTTTACGTAGTCTGAAGAGTTTTTATATGGTTAGGATTCCAGTTTGAACCGGTTTCTGCACATGGTATGAAGTTATTACTTCGTTTGATCCTACCTTAACAGACAAGGTCGATTGGTACAACTTAGGAAATTGGTGATTTACTACCCATCCTATAACCACTTCCTATAAGTCAATTGTTAGTGAAGCTATGACGGAAGAACGTAAGAGTATATTGGATTAACAATGGCCTTGAAGGGTCAAAGTAACGTTGGACAAACCTCTTAGAACTACTAACTTAGCACCTGGCTGTCAAGTTTTAACTCACTTATAGATTTCAATTACTAGATTTCATATTTTGTGTGCTGAGAATCTGCTATTTATAACATTAATTATCTTTAAAATTACAGCCTTTTCATAAAGTTTTCTCGTTTTCTTCGTCCCCACTCGGCGAATCAAACGTCGGCATTTCCTTTTGCAGTCTGCTGGATTATACATATTATTGTTTATTGAGAGTAAATAGTAGTTTGCACTCTCAAATCCAAGTCAATACAAATCAAAGTCAAGGTTCTGTTGTCATGTCAATGTAATAACAATAGTAATATAATATAAATTTTTGGCATTTCTTTGATTCTTGTTTCCGGCTGGGACATGATATACTTCAACACGCGGTTATTTTAAAGAGTGTGTCCTTCTTGCGTTAAACAAATAACACTTCAAACACAGCACCAACTAGGGGCAATGATAGCGAGACGACTATACCATCTACCATCATGTTATTATCTGAATAATGTTTTAATTTTAAATAATTACTTATTGCATTTTATGCAAATCTCAAACAAGTTGTCACAATGTTCTTAATTATTATTAGTATTTTACTAATTTACTAATTTGTTTATTAATTTTGTTTTGATAACATCTATTTAATATTTTTGTAAATCTTTTATTTACGAACCCATTGTTTTAGTATTCTATTAATTTACTAGTTTTGTTCATTTATATTAATTTTTAAATGTTTCTTTTGTTATCATTTTGCTACACACTGTATTATGTTCTTTGCAAACAAATTACTATTCCTACTACTACTACTACTACTACTACTACTACAATTAAATTTTCCTTATTGATTTTAAACTTACAGCTCGCTAATGATTTTACTTGATGACTGCCTTATTATCAGCATATTAACTCAGCTCTGAAAGGGTTAATAATTACTTAAATTTTATTAATGATACACGGTTCTGTGGCTCAGGGGATGCGTCCAATCCTCTCACGCAGCGGGCCCGGGTTCGATTCCTGGTCGGGACAAGTTACCTAGGTGAGGTTTTTTCCGGGGTTTTCCCTCACCTATGAGACAAATGTCAGGTAACTTTAGGCCCTTGTGGTCCCCGGATATCATCTGGCCGTCATTATCATCTTCATCCTCATCCTCGCCTTGTTCTGAGTGAGTGTGTGTGTGAATGGTGTGTATCGTCCTATGTGTTCGTGTTGTCTCGGAGGTGGCCCCGGCATTGGGCTGATCACTCATCCGGGGAGGCCCTCCATGTCCTTGTCTGGTCAAAAAAGTATGTACGTGATCCAAAGGTAATCCCTCTCCCGACAGGTCGCGGCCCTGCAAGGCCCGGGCGGCATGGGTCGCTTAAATCCTAAAAGGGAGAGGTAAAACTACGAAAAAGAAAGAAAGAAAGATAGACGGTACTCTTTATAGTTAACAACTTACCGGCACCTATACAAGAGGATTGCTCATTTGACTGTAAAATTTAATATTATTATTATTATTATTATTATTATTATTAATATTATTATAGATTAACATGTAACATTGTAACTTTGTAACATGTTTCGAAGGAACTATTCTTCACACAGACGCTGGGAACTGTTAACCGTAATCAAGGACGTGATTCTCCTCTTTACTGTGCATCTTCTAAGCAAATAACAACGCAGCATTTACGAGAGTGCGAGAGTACACATTGAAGTGACAGTAGCAAAGTTCTTGCACTCTCGGTGACAATGATAGTGTTTTCTTTACGCATGACATACAGTATTGAACAAACTTTATAACCTGTTCTGCGCATTTTCTGTAAGAACATCGTGCAAAGTTTATTAGGAAATAATCAAGCGTTTTTGGAGGTGAATATTTGAGAAGGAAAGTGGACAACTTTAGTGCCAAATATGTCAAAAAGTATTTTATATTGTAACAACAAAATAATCTAGGTGTGCCATTTCTTTCCTTAAAGACACATAGGCCTTTTTATATAGCCAAGGAACTTTCGGTGCTTACTTAAATCGTTTTAAAATAAATTCAGGACGTAATCTCATTTGTCCGTTTCAAGATGATTTGGAAAAGAAGAGACAGTTAACATATTATTTTATTCGGCTACTAATATACATAAAATAAACAAGGCATCTGTTAAAAATCCAATTAATCGACTGTAATATTTTTACCGTGTCAAACCTATTTGCTAATCTTATTCAGAAAGTTTGTTTTTGTTATGCTTTCACTGTTTTTGTTCGTTGAGTTTAAAGGAGATTAAGATCGTATTTTTAAGTTTTCTATGCAACTTTTTTCTTGATTTCGTTTATACTACTTAACCACTTCACTTATGTAAACTCCGCTCCATCAGTTAGCTAATATCTAGACAGAAGTTCACATGCTACACACGAGTCTATATACCCTTATTTGGAGCCCACAGTAATTCTGAATTACTTCTGGCAGTAGAGTGAGAGGAGATGGTCATTGGTCATGTTTTGTCTACAAAAAAGCACTTTATTTAAGCAATCAAAAAGAAAATAAATAGGGCTATGTTCGGATGTAGTCAAGTGCCTACCTCAGCATCTGTTAATGATCGGTATAGATTTTCGAATAAGAAAACAATGGAACTCATTGCGGGAAATCGTCTGTTTGTCTGTAAATTTGTTTCTTACACAGTCACGACCAAACACGTTCTTCGAGTTTCTTGCAATTTTGCAGTAACGAAGAACAGATCTTAGAGTTTTGCTTATGGACGCGAGCTCTACTGTTCACAGAACTTTACTAATTTAATTACCTTTGTATTCGCTGATTGCGACAGAATTACGGTACTCTCTGTAGCAGTTCTTAGAAAGAGGCCGTTATAACATGACCGGCACTGTAATATTTTCTCCTTAATGCCCATTTTATATAATAAACTGAAAATATTACTACTTGATCTATAGACTATAATTTGTCCCACTCTAGTTTGATCCTGTTCAAAACAAAGGGGAGGAGAACTCACAGAGAGTTCGCGAAAAATTCGCATCATGTGACAAAACGTGATTCGTTAAAGTCATTAGCATGCGCCCGTTACCATGGAGTGACTTGCTAGTACAGAAGTAGTGTTCGTAAGTTCATGCAACAATAATATCAACATTTACACTTGAAATAACAAACTCTCACTGGCATCGTCATCATTATAGTATATCAAGTAGCAAACAAAACAAAGGATTCATTGTTCACGACGACTCTGCGGGTGAGTTGTACTGAGAATAAACAAACTACCACTAACACGGTAATGTCATGCGTTCTCACGTGCGGACTATGACAACCACGCCTCTTTGTTTTGAACAGGATCGTTCTTAAATGGGATATAGAATATGTCTGAATGTTACACACACATATTTCTACATCAACATACTTACTTAGTACCAATTTCTACTACTTACTACTGCAAATGAGTACGAGGTATTTCCATTAAATTGCAATTTCAAACAACTTACTACACCTTTACACACCTACACTCACACTACAGACAGAATAAGTAAAACATAGCATGCGGTGAGTAACACATTCTACGAGGTTAACATTTAAGCAGATATACACTTCTACCTGTGGAGACCTTTGTCAGTCAAGGCTGGTTCAAGTTGAGCATATCTAACGACAGCTTTGAAACAGCGTAATTAGCATATAACGCTGTAATTATGCCCGGCTTCCATGCTACGTATTTATAGCAGTGCCATGAGACGAGTCCCTGTACTAAAAATATCTCATCCAATAGGACCTGAATAAAAAAAAGGGTGCGTGGAACGCCACGCGACAGAAGTGAATCTTGTTTTACTTTTTTCAATTTTGGATTATTGGATTTTTCAATTTTGGATTGTTGGACTTTTTCATATTGGGTTTTTGGATTTTTTTTATTTTAGATTTTTTAAATTTTGATCTTTTTTTAATTTTGAAATGTTGGATTTTTTAATTTTTTAATTTATTTTTTAATCTTAGATTTTTTCTTAAATTTTGGATTTTTTAATTTTTTAATTATGAATTTTTAAATTTTTTAAATTTTGGATGTTTAGTAGATTTTTTAATATTGGATTTCTATTTTTTAAATTTGTGATTTTTGGACTTTTTAATTTATGATCTTTGAATTTTTTAATTTTGTTTTTTTTTTTTTTAATTTCGGATCTTTGAATGTTTTAATTTTGGATTTTCGACTTTTTAATTTTGGATTTTTAGATTTTTTAAATTTTGGATTTTTAGATTTTTTAAATTTTGGATTTTTAAATTGTTAATTTTTGGATTTTTAAAATGTTGGATAAGCCTAATCATTGAGTTGATGTTTTCTGTGTAGTCAGTTCCGTCACACCTCACTAATTTCGTGACGATTTTGAGCGTTACACAAGCTCTCGATTTACCCCTACCGCGGCTAAAGAAGTTTCACTTCAAAAATACTGGTAGTGTGGAAGTAAAATCAATGGGAATTATGTCAGTTCATTGATGAGACAGACATGACTATCCCATAAAACGGTTATATGTAGGCCTAAGTCAAAATCTATAAGACTATCGTGAAGTGAAGTTCGCGATTCTAGCATGATTTTCACAAACTGGAGCGGTAATTCACTTGTCGATGCCAATTAAATGCAAAGTATGTTAAGTCTGAGGTAGAATGTTTGTTTGCGAATTAAAAACCCGATTAAAAACAAGTCAGACTAAAGCTTTTAGTAGGACTTGTTTCGGATTGAAAATGGAGTCCTGGTTCCCAGCCTTGGATTTAAGCTTACGTAATTAAAAAAAGATATAACTCAAAAGTAGGTTCCCCGATGTAAAATTACAGGAACTTTCAAGTAACTTCCTCTCCTGGACCCATTTATAGGAAATACACTGATCGATAATCACTTGGCGTATAGGCCTTTTTTTAAATAAAAGTTTTATCCCTTAGTATTAGCGATTAATGTATAAAATTTAAATATATTGTTGGTGCTGTACAGGTGTCATGTACAGGTAGGGGAAAAAAAAGCAGACCGAATCTTGTAGTTGATTTCAGAGCCCTGTGATACGTAAATAAATGTAAGAGATGTAACGGAAACGTTTGTTTTCACAAGCAATGCAAATTACGTGAAATTGTTTCTCAATCAAGCAATTTATCGACACTAGAACAAATTTCAATACATCCCCTGCTATCCTGTGAATGCCGCTAGGAATGCGCAGTGGCTCATATCGGCAACTTAGATATTTTAGTCGGTCCGCTTTTTTCTCCCTATCTGTACACTGATTTGTACTTGAGAGTAAAAACGAACGTCAATTGAAAGATGCACATATACAAAAAGTGTGATTGAGAATTACTTTTGGCTTCTATGTGACCATATAAAAAGTACAAGAAGTATTTAATTCATAATGTCTATTGTGAATGAATTGTGATCAGTAGGTTACGAAAAACTTAGAGTTCATACCGTATCTGCAGAAAATTAACTGCAAATGAAAATATGAGTTTTCTTTTCTGACTTTGTAGGCCTAATAGTTACACATAGCAATGTTTTAATTTAGGCTATTTAAGAACGACACTGAAAGCTGTTTACTGCGGAGGTCTAGAATAACATAAATCGTAGAAAGCGAAAAGCATACTCATAAATGCAATTAGAGGAAAGTAATAAAATAATTAGTAAATTGCGTTTTCACAGTTCAAAACAATTTCTTTCCACGCGTTCTTACATGTGTTTGTTACTTTACTGAGAGGTTTTTATTCTTTCCTTTCTTTTTGTCTCATATTTATTTATGTTTGTCTTTATCTGTTATTTCCACTGCTTCATTACAGTAGGGGAAAATATGTCGTACATCATTCATATTTTAGTCTCTGTTATTACTATGTTTAAGTGCAACTCATAATTTTCTTTTATGAAAGAACATTAATTTATACAACTTCAAACTCAGATTTTTTATTATAATCCTATTTATAAACATTGAGATGTATGATAGCCTAATAGGTCTTTACAATATAGTAGGGCTGTACCGATTAATCGATTAATCGGCTCGATTAATCGATTAAACATTTAATCGTTGATCAATTACATTTTCCGATTAATCGGTTTAGTCGAATTCTGAAAAAGTTTTTCGAGAAATAAATAACCAAACTTTTTTCTCAGTGCCGAGTGAGAGAGTTTTTAGTGCTGCCGGCATTATTATAGGCTAAACAAGCTACGATCGTCTCTTAAACATTCAAATGTCAACAAACTCTTGTGTCTCAAGTCTTGGCTGAAACAGTAACCGGAATTGTAATTTTTGTATATATTTTTTCACTAGTTAACTAATAATGGTATTCATTAATTCAACATTTCTTCTAATTATCTAGGCTATAGTGTAGTAGATATTAAACGTGTAAAACAATATTAAATGTAAAATTTGGTTTCGTTTAAAATACCGACCTGTTTGTCGATTAATCAGCCGATTAATCGGTCGATTAATCGATTAAAGTCAAGCGTTAACTCGATTAGAAATTTTAATCGATTTTCAGCCCTACAATATAGTCTTCATACCAGGTTTTTAACCGTCCGCCAGTTGCTATTTTAATTGGAACAAGATAAGGCAACCGAACTTTTTCAAAGAAGAAAATGCTAACATTTTACAGATTCTATTCTCAGATGGCATGAAGTTACGAAAGATGGTTACCATGGTAGCCAAAATGATTGCAGTTAAATAAACGTGAATATTATTAACTTGTAAATCACGAAGAAGATTCGTGCTCACATGCAGAAACATAAGGTAGTAAATTCGGAAGCGTTAGGCCTATATTTAACGTTGCGAGCCAAGAGTTTTAAAAGCTGAAGGTCTGTTTCTCTAATACTTCTGTAAGGACAAGGCTAGAGAAGTGTCCATAGAATTGGAAAATATTTGCATGAACGATATTTTAATAACCGTCATATTAAAGATACATATTTCTTGTTATCAGGCAATCAGACAAATTGTTTTATTGAGAACTTGACCTTCTTCTAGACTTCAATAGCAGATGATTTATGTTTAACTTCTTTTGAGACTCAGGAATAAGAAAAACGATTGTCTAGCTCACAATAACGCTGTTGAATTTTTTCCTGAATATAAAAATATTTCATGAGAATGTAAATAAAAAATACTGACCGTTCAAAGCCAGTTTGCATATATTTCGTTAAGGTCTGTTAAGTGCTTATCATAACTGTTATAAATCTTTACACTTTGGCTACTTATTCGTACTTACTCGATGGCAATAGACAATTCCTAAGCAATATAAAGGAATATTATCTATTTTATGGAACCAGGAGGTTCATTGCCCCGCTTACCCAAGCCCGTTATTCAACCCTGTTCTGTGCTAACTCCACCCAACCATCCCTCGTAAATCCTACTTCCTTTAAATCTATCCTAATATTGTCCTCCCACTTACGTCTAGATCTTTCAAGTGACCTCTTCCCTTGGGGTCTCCCAGTCAATATTATTAAGATGTCTTTCCTACCCCATGCGCACAACATGTCCATTTCGTTTCATTCCCCGTGATTTAATTACCCTTATTTTGTTCAGTGGAGAGTACGGATTATAAGGCTCGTCGTTAGGCAGTTTTCTCAGTCTCCGTTTTCATCCGAATATGTTCCTAAGCTCCCGGTTTTGAAAACTCTCAGGTTATGCTCTTCCCGAAACGTAAGGGATCATGTCTCACATTCATATAATGGTTACGATAACCGTTTCATATTTTTTTATGTTCACTGCAATTATATTTAAGTTAAGAATTCAATAATTACTTAGTAGACTAAGTGGAATTTTAACATTTAAAAAATTACTTTGCATTTCCTCTTTTGGAAAGGCAGTGATGACTAGACTTCGGATTTTAGGTAAAAACCTATTTTAATCCTTAAGTGATATATGGACGAAAACTTGTATATGCATGTTTCATAAGTGACTATGCCTAAAACTGATACTTTTATAGAACCTAAAACAGCCTATTTTCACGTTAGAGCCTAATATTGCCTTTTTGCTTGTTTTTTTCCTCTAAAGTTCAAAATAAGTTGTTTTTTGTTATAAATTCTAGCATTTATTTTCAGTTCGTACTAATTTTTTAGCTCGGAATGTGCAGTACATGACACATTTGTGACGTGGTTAAATAGTAAGGAAAGTTTTGTCTTCAGTAGAAAAATTCCTTGGAATTCCCAAGAAAATGTAGTGTTTTTCTCCCGACTCCCACATCCAGTTAAAAAAAAAAAACTTTCTGAATCACTGAGTTGAAGGGGTTGAATATGCCAGCGTGCGTAGCTTCTGGGCACAGGGTATGGTTATGGTATTAATACAGACCCTAGTAATAGGTCTATATAATTCTGTGTGCCATAGGCCTATATCTGTGTTTTATCATGATTATTGATTGATGGTGACTTCAATAAATATAATATTCTGCATTGCAATTGAGATATTTCAGAAAAGTGGCAACGTAACAATTGAATCGGTCATTTAAGAAAGGGCTTAATTACAGAAAAGATCATTTTTCAGGAGAAAGAAAAAACTGTTTATTTACAGAAACACTGACAGTTAGTAAATTCTTGCATATGCAATGTCTTATAATAGGTGTTTTTAAGATCTCTACATGTGAAATGGAAATACAGTGTGCTTGCATGATGTATTATAGTAATTGAAAGTAATGGAATTGAGCCCTTTCAAAAGTATATCTCTCACACTTAACATTGAAATTGTGCAAAAACACAGTTTTAAACTAAAATCAACTATTATGATTGATTTATGTAGCATTAAAATATGATGTATGAAAAACTTAATATCTTGAATACTAAATACAGTCCTACATCAATGAAAACATTCAGTAAGTGTAAAATCTACATTATTTATTATTATTATTATTATTTATTATTTATTTATTACAAGAGATATTACAAGAGGTATTACATTTAGTAATACACCCGAATGAGCAAGACTGCTCGTGCTCGGGTGCCGTTTCAAAAATATCAAAGTGAAGAAAGAGGAGAGACAAAGAAATAGAGTGTATAATGTGCTTAACTAAAAAAGAAAGTAAAACAAAAACATTAAACATAAAAACATAAATACATAAAAGGAGTGAAACAAAAATTACTTAAAAGCTAAAAAATTACAAAAAATTCTTTACATATCTATTAAATTTAACAGTGGAGTATGCTGAGAGATCAGGATTTTTTCTGATAATTGAGTTATAGAAGCGCGGTCCAAAATTAATGCTATGCTTTAATCCTGCCGATGTGAGACATTTGGGTTCTAATAGGAGTAAATTAGTATTTCGTCTAGTTTTGTAGATATGATCACTGGAAGAGTATTTTATACGATGTTTGTGAAAATATTTTAATATAGAAAATTTGTAAATTTGGTCCAAACTTAAAACATTAAATTCCGAAAATATTAGGCTAGTTGGGTAATCAATGTGTTTTCTTAGACAGATTTTTATTATTCTTTTTTGTAAAAGGCAGAGGGGCTTAAGGGTAGTTTTCGCTAATCCTCCCCAGACGAGAATGCCATATTGAATAATGGACTGGAAAAGTGCTAGATAAACGGAACGTAAAACAGTAATGGGCATACAGTGGCGTAAAATGACAAATTTATGAATTGTTCGGCGTAGTCTATTACAGATGTAGTTAACATGGTGAGACCATTTAAGGTGTTTATCAATAAAAATACCCAAATATTTCACAACGGCTGTTTCTTTCAGTGGTAAGCATTTACAATTCACATCAAAATTACAATTATGTATTATTAAATTTAAATTTGTACATTTTTTCCGCGCTATCTGACCAGTAGATGTTAATGAGAAAGGAACTAATGTTGATTTATCCACGTTTAGTGACAGAAGGTTAGAATCGAACCATTTTTTTATAATTTTCATGCCAGTATTAGCGTATTTATATGCTACTTCCCATGAATGACCACTGAAAATCACAACAGTGTCATCTGCGTATGAAAATATGGAGCCATTTATTTGATCTAGGTTTAAATTTAGCAATTTAGCATATCTACATATCTACAATTTAGCATATCTACATAGAAATGCTTATGTTCTTCTGGTATACGTTATAACACATTAGTTTTGACAAATCTTGCTTGGTGTAAATGGGAACATAATTTTCATAAGCACACTTTTCAGGAAGTTTCACAATTGATATTGCAGATATTTCACATCTGAGGTGTGGCTGATATATATCCCTAATGTATGTTGAAGCACAAATTTGTACTGGGTTCATTGAATCATACTGACATTCATTAAAAAACTTAGGTTTCAGTCTTTTTGCAATAATTTTGCCACCATGTTGAGACTTGTAGAAAGTCATCAGCCAATACCAATAAAACTGTAAATTTTCCTTGTTTTGCTGAGTTGACAATGATTTGTACATATTCCCCGATAGAAAGAATTCTATCTAGCTTATAGATACATCTCTTGATTAAACCAAAATCAAGGAACAATGACCATAAGTCTTACATTCACTGCTAGGTATCAGAAAGGTTCAGTATTGAAAGGACTCCATTTCTGGAGTTGAGGCATTTCTAAACTGAATGGTATATTCAAGCTGCTGTAGAACTAACTTTAGTAGGTGGAATTGAGTCTTTCTTTAACAGAACCATGCATCTACCCCTGGAGAATCCATTTACCTCATAACATCCATTTTGGAAAAAAGTGTCATTGAGCCCTTTCTTAAATGACCGATTCAATTTTATAAGAGACTATTTTTACGATTTTTAGAACCTATTTTCCAATTTTTAGAGCCTATTTTAAGTACCTAAAACAGCATTTTTGCGACCTAAAAGTCCGAAGTCTAGTGATGACACACATATTAGGTCCCGTTTAAAAGATCTATGATCGTAACAGGGTTCTCGTATCTTGAAGGAGTTTGTTCTTGGGAAACATTGTTCTTCGACAGACTATTAATTTCTAATCTAGGTTTTTATACCCCAAGCAAAAAAGGGCGGAACCACGCACACACCTACATTATAAGTTGGTGGATATCTTAAAAAGTCGTCCAATTTATGGTATCAATGGAGTCCTGTGGGATCAGGCGTAAGACTGCTCATTGAAAGCAGGATGATGACCATATAATTCTCATTTACAAGTAAAGTGCAATCTTTAATTTGATCGTGAATACAACACTACAGATAATATCAAATCAATAACTACTTCTACATACAAAATACAAAACAATATAGAATATTAGTAGATCACAGAGTTTCGAATTTTATCTACTTGTCAAGTGCAGTCTCCAATTCAATAATTTATACTCCAATAAAGACAACAACCTACCATAACCATTTCTACCTCCTGAAACATGACACAAACTTAGAACTAAAAATACCATGCATGCAACTACATAAATGACACATATATTATACTCCTCATATTAACAGTAATTAGGCTATTAATTATTGTAAAGTAAACACATCAAGGGGTTTAATTATTTTACCTAAATGGTCAATTTTGATAAGTTAGATTAATTTGATAAGTTATGGCGATCTTCTTGCTTAATTCTGAAATTCTAGAATTTAAGTTTTAAACTTATATTCTTAGAAATAGGAGAGGACCAACTTTATAAAAGCACAAATCTTCAAATACTGCCCCAATTCGGAAAACCTTTTTTTATGTTATACAGTGTGGAAGATAACATAGTTAGCACTGGAATTTAACATGCATAAAGAAAATGAAATCACGTACATGTCAATTTGTAAACAAATAATAACTTAATCATTGTTTGGAACTAAACTGTTATAGCTTAAATCCTGTTAATGTCCTCGCATGATTGAATTATTAAGATATGAAAGATTAATTTCTTTTTATGGATTTTCTTAAATTCTGTAACAATAAAACATTTTTTCTTGCACAGAGGCCAGTTACGCAAAAATAAATGTCGCTGCATGTTTTGGTTACTTATGTGTGACTTGAGGCTTTCCCAGTGCAGGTTGCTCCGCTGCATCTTCTGGGAGAAGTGAGCTGGGCTTGGGAAAGTGTGTTATATAGGAGATGCCTAGCATTTTATGGCTCTCCTATGTAACACAGATGTTTTCCCAAGTGTTACATAGGAGAGCCAGAAAATGCTAGGCATCTCCTATATAACACACTTTCCCAAGTCCAGCTCACTTCTCCCAGAAGAGACTTGGGAAAGTGTATTATACAGTAGACACCTAGCATTTCCTGGCTCTCCTATATGACATTGATATTTTTCTACGTTCAGCTCATTTCTCCCAGAAGAGACTTGGGAAAGCGTGTTATATAGTAGATGTCTAGCATTTCATGGCTCTCCTGTGTAACACAGATACTTTCCCAAGTCCAGCTCACTTCTCTCAGAAGATGGTAGCGGAGATAGTTGCCGAAAGCTCGGAATCATTTGCTGGAAGCCCGAGTAACCATTATAATTTTTTCTTACTTGTTTCTGTAAATCGGTCAACACTGTTACCAAATAGAAAAGGACGTATAGTCTGACATTGATAAAACTTCATTTTCTAATTATTAACGAACATACTAGATACATATTTAACGATGTTCTGCAAAGAGGCACAGTGTACCCAAATCTGTACAGAAATTAATCTGTACAATTTATCACACATCATTTATACGTCATGCTATTTGTAATATAACTATGTGGGTTTTGTTTACTTTTCCCTTCAATTTCCAAAGTATACAATGCGTAACATTGATAACTCCCCACCATAACACTTCATTTGGGGACAAACTGTTCTCTTTATTTACTTCTATTTCATTTTAATTACTTTTCTTGTCCAGTGCAAAATGTTCTATTTTCTGTAATAATAAGGTTGTGTAAATCTATAGGCCTACTTATAATATGAACAAATAAGTGAAAATAGGCCTATGGAATTTTTTAACTAAAAATATCAATATACTATGCTGTGCAGTTTTATTTTAATTTCTTTAGAACGTTTTCAGATGTTGGTCCATCTCCTATTCCATAAGAATTATCACTGTTTGACTACTTACATTCTAACTCTTTTGAGATAACTTATCATATACCAAACAATGTCTGCAATATTCTTTCTACATGCATGTAAACAGTGAAGACATACTAACCTAATAAAGACTGCTAGTAAGATGATGATGGCCGCTACCAGTATCATGGCAATCAGCACCCCACATACAATGTACACTCCCTCACTAGGAGCGTCTGAAACAAAAAGAAAAAGATACCTAGAGTCGTGTAAAAAATTGCCAGGAGTTTGTAAAAAATCTGGTTTTCTGCTTACATTCATATCATATCGTTTACTCTAATTCTTTATATTTTTATATGTGAAAAAATTCGAATAAAATCAATTAGTTGCAGTTTCTTTTTTATAAAATTCATGTTCGATAATTGGCTTTTTCAAAAGCACATCCTTCCAAACATTTCTTTCTTCCATTTTTGAATAATTGGCTCAGTTTGAAAATCACACAGTTAAAGTTGAAACTTTGATAATTGAACATCAACGGCCGCTTTCAAGGGATCGTTAAATTTTCAAAAGCATTGTATATGGTATCTTAAAATCAATTTTCGAGTAATCTTTTTAATATTATCACAAATTAAAAATTCATAACTTCTATTTCAATTATACAACACTTAAAAATACGGATAATTTTCCAAGTTATTTTTGTCTAATTTTGACCTTAACAGATTGTGAAACTTATGCCCTTGTTAACGGGCGCTGTTTCAACTTTATACTATATTGTTTTTATTCATATAATGTTCTAAGTTATTTTATTTCACGGGCCGCAATATTAATTTCCAAGGGACACTTATTGGATAGGCTTGGCCTATATCTTTGATTTTTAAAAATATTTCTGATGGAACAAGTTTTTATTTTGTAATTAGTGGATTATGTTGAGTCAAGTTAATATGGGGTTTTAATTCCTAATAGACATAATGGAATCAGCCTTAAATTTGGAACTATTTACATCATGCCTGAAAGTTTGAAAAGCAAAAAAGACAAACAAACTAACTAATTTTCAATTAATGCCATTTCAATTAAATCAAACGGTATAAGGAATACATTACTATAACGAGTCAGTGATCCCATGCCATCATCTAAAAATTCTACAGAATCATACTGTAAGGCAATGCAAAACTGCATATAATGCATCTCAACTTAATGAAAACAAAGAAAGCTGAAGAGTATAAGAGATAATTCACCACATATCATCCAAGATCTGCTAATCGATCCAAGAAGAGGAACTACATAAATTATAATTACTCTTAATATTGACAATATTATAATTGACTTTCATAATAATAATAACAGCCGCACTAAATACAAGAAGAAGGAGCTAAGTGCATCTCATCTAAAGAGTACAATATTTGTGACACACATAAACACTGTACGATAATAATTTATAACAATCGACAAATATGTGAATGCCTCAGTTCAAGTTCATATATGTTCTAATTTATGTTATATTTTAAATCATATATGTTCTAATTTATGTTATATTTTAAATAATAAGTGACAAGGTCAATTTTATAATTTTATTACTGATTAATGTAAATATTTTAGTTTGACAATACATTGAGCTCAATGTCGTTTTTCTATTTTATCTTATTAAGTGATGAACTAATTTAATATAATAAGTATTTTCATAATACACAATAAAAGCCAAATTTACATCATATTCTTAGTTATTCTCTTTTTCTCATATAAACTTCAGCTTTTTGTTTTTAATATTAGTGGTATATAGGCGGAATTTACCTAAACTAACTAATTGCATATAATGCATTGTATTTAATGTAAAAGAGTAGCTTGTAAACTCTCAAGTAATAACCCTGAACATGTTTCACACTACAAGGTTGACACCGATGCGGTGAGAGGAACGACTTTCGGCGCCTCATCACTCCAGGACAGTGTTTTCCTGGGCAATTAGCATTGAAATCCGAGTCACACTGTTTCGCGTCACAGATCACATGCGTCGCCTGGAAATTACTCATTTATACGTAACATTTCCATGTACGATATTCTACCTAGCAGCAGGCGCCAAGATTGCCTCAGTTGGTAGCGTATGTGGATAGTAGCTAGGCCTGAACTAGAAGAATAAGTTCCATATATGAACATGGAATTATTTTATGATAGATATGGAAAAATGCCAGGTGACTATAGACAAGTGCTAAGAAAAGGGACAAGAGAGCCCGAAATGTATGTCTTAACAGCTACTGTTTGACTGAGTAAACTCTGACAGATATATAAGCATTCTCATGAGTAAACTCTGCTTTAATAGTATTGAAAAAGACATGTTCAACAAAAATCCAAGATAAGCTCATTATTTAAGAACAAATAGATTTGTATTAATTACACAGCCTAACAAAAAGAACTTTTTGTTTGGTGTCTTAGATGTTTTACCGGATATTGGCTATACTTGGTGTACTTATTCCAAATATGTAAACAGTTTTTCTCTACCGGCTATTGTCGAGGGGGGGGGGTTTATTCGTGAACTCTTAGTCTAGCGAAACAAAATCTTGCATGATAATATAGCTAGTGAAGGTTCTTGACCATACTCTGGCACGTAGGACGAAAACTGTACAAAGTACAGAAAAACTAAAAGCTGGATTATTTTTTGGCCCTCAAATTGACAGCTCCTAAGTCATAAACGACCGTACAATATGTGATAATATCAATTTTTTGAAAGACTCCATGTTATATTGTTACTGTAATGTTATTGTAATGTTAGTGTGTTGCTTTTTTCTTCACGTGATTTAGAAGCTAAAAATAGGCACTGTTTTTATTTATATCAAACGTAAAATGGGATAATATGCATAATGGTAATACCATATCTAAAAAACTAAAGCTGATAGGGCACAACTAATGTCACATTTGGCATCAGCGACCTAAATATACCCAAGAATAGGTATAAATTCTAGGGCACCAAAATTGCTGTTGGTCTGCGTTAGGGCCTATTTATTAATGTTGGCTAGCTATTAACCCATTCTGCAGTGTCAAGGAGTATTTTCAGTCTGACATGAACTTTTTATTTTAAAGTACTTTAATTTTTAATTCATATTTTTATTCATTTTAACAATTTATGTTGTTCTCTTGATTGAAAGGACACTTTAAGACTGCCAACACATTTTATGCGATTTACTATACTTTGTGGTATAAGTTGGACATTAGTTACTACATTACAGAGAAAAGCTGATGGAAGCTTTGGAGAATAGTGCCCATCCGTGCTGAACATGAAGAGATCATGGAGTGGGTATGTGTGCTTTCATGCTTGCAACTACTGCAGTGCACTAGAGTGGCACCATGCAGTCGCGTATGGATGGTTATGGATATCTGTTCCCTTAATTTTCCTACAGTTAGTACCCATAGTCTGCATTGCATTCCATACCTTCCCCTATCATTTGAACATTTCAAAATGTTTTGATGGTCCCACATTTTCATAAGAAAAAGTAAGTACCATGATTTATGCCCCATCCTGCGTACACCTCCCTAATATTATTTTACTTCCTAAATGAGACTTCCCAAGTTCAGACCTAGATAATTCGGTTTTTGATGCCCCTAAAATGGCAGTACACCATAGTACATCATCATAATCATTGAGACACTTGAAAAAAAAAGTTGCAAATAGAAGATAATGTACGTACTATAGAAGATTTTTTAAAGCGCTTGCTCCATGAACAAGAAATAGTTGGTACCCTCTCATGTCATACTACGCTTAAAATTAGGCCTAAAGACGTTGGGATGAATTAACAGGGCGGATTTTTCTTTCATTACTTTGAACAAGATGTGGATATAAGCAGATTGTGCAAGTGTCAAATTAATAAATAAAATTGCAAAGTTCGCTTATTAAAATAACGAGGAAGTGGATGACTTTGCAGAATGGGACATGTGGCAGAATGTAATGCATCTCAAATTCAGACACGTGGATTAGCTCGTGTGGCTTCCAATATCGCTATTCTTCAATATCCTATCTAATTTCATTCCCTTTCACTGCTCTCTTTACATCTAAATCTCTGAATGAATTAGCACAATTGTAGGAATTGTCTGGTCTGGAAATTTAACTATATATGTGGAACAATAAAGAGAAACCTTAAAGCTACTAGCAAAGAGACAACTCCAGGACCATAGTGCCACCAGAAGGATTAGGCCAATTGAAAAATTCCAAACGACCTCATCGGGGATCGAACGCGCGACCTTCCAGTTTATAACGCAGCGCCTCAACCACTACACTACGTTGTTACAGTAAACAGATTCTCAAAACCGAGGCCATATAATGTTCAATGTTCTCCATTACCCTAATAATATATAAAATATAGTGTTAATATTGTCCAATTATTCTTCTCGTGCTACTTATGGGAGATATAACTAAAAGTTGTATTAGGTTCACTGAAATAGATACGGTATATAAAATTTACATATTTTTTCAAGCGAGAATTGTATTGCATTTTCATATAAAAAGATACTTTTATGAACCACAAAAATAAGGCAATAACTGTGCAATAATTTGTTATTCTCTGTAAAATATACAACTTACACTAGACATTCTACCTCATTAACTTACCTACAAAATCTGAGAGTTGTCAAAAAACAAACAAATCAATAAAACTAAGGAAAATGAGCGCCAAAATAAACTATGGAGCCTAGCCCGTATTTTAGATTATAACTCAGAAAGTATTATTAAAGAATGATTTGAAGATAATGATTTGAAGATAAAATTTCAGGTTATGGGGGAAAAATAATTAAATTGAACTGATTTAAGTTATAGCATATATTTCAATGCAATTTGAAATAATTCTAGTATTAGCAAAAGTGGACTTTTTGTGAATTTTCAGCACTAGTTTTTTAATAATGTGAACAATTTTTATTTCAAAGCACACAAAAATCCTGTTCATAAGGATTCGATCCTACAACTGTACATAATAGAATTAGGTTATGATGTTATTCTCCTGTTAGTAATTCGGAGAATTCCCATGAGGTAATAACTAACTATATCTTTCTTAAAACAAATATGCGTATCAAAGTGTCGGAATATTGCCCAGTGAGTCGTACGCCCGTCATCATTATTGCTAAGATACTGTTAAAATCAATACAGATAGCGAAACATTCCTTGGCTCAGTGTTTGGCGTCTCCATGACGAATCAAAGTAACGTACGTCACATGCATATGGAAAAGAATCTCAGTGTTGTATATATCTGTTGATGAGTCAGAGTAGTTTATATAACTGTGCTATGAAATGCATTATTATTATTATTACTAATTATTATTAATATTAATTATTATTTATTATTATTGTTATTATTATAGCTTTTTATAGGGCGACCACACGTCCTGATTTGACTGGGACAATCCAGTTTGTTGGAAAAAAAAAATTGTCCCGTTTTTATAGAATTCTAGGAATAAGTTCGAGAATACAAATTATATATTTATATCTGTAAACCTTACTGAATTTCAAAGCTTTAGATAGGTATAAGTACTGTACTTTTAATGCCTGAAGTTTGTTGAGCATTTTAATTGTAGCAGTTCGAGCGCATTGTATATTGCAGCAGTCTACCATTAATGGTTACCATACCTGCTCAACAGGAGCACGATACAGTTTGTTATTTTAATTATGAATATATTGAATGAATGTACGATAGTATAAAAGTATACATCTGCACCTTTCCATAAACGAGTTGGGATCTAGCATTTAACTACTTTTTCAAATTATTTTTATGCACTATTGACCTCAGGAACACATTGATCGCAACATTCTGCAAATGAAATCTATGTCTATAAGAAATAAATAAAGTATGAGCGTTTAAAAAATTTTAAACTGGTTTTCACATTTACATACTACACGCACAATTTTTCAAGAGAAAAATTAATAGCAAAAGCAGCTGAAACGCCTCTGGCGATGACCTAAATAAAAAATAGCAATAATTTCAATATAAGAGGAATTTAAAAGAACACGCAAACTGTCAGCTGGTTATAAAACAAGTTCTTTGACCTCTTCAATAGGTTGATTCCTGGTAATTCATAACGTGACCAGGATAATCGTCTGAATTTTTCTAAGAAAATATTACCATATAACCTGCAAAATAGCTTAATTATGCATAATTCTTCCCCATACGCGTGATTTTTGTAATGTCAAGGGCAGTAGAATAATTTATGGATATCTTTTTCCATCAATTCTGTAGAAAATATATATTCCTGTCAGGTAACATGGCATTTAAGAAGATGGGATTTATCGACACACAAGATTATCCGTCCTTCAACAATTGGGAAATGATTATTGATGTTTAATGGAGATTTTAATCAATTGCACAGTGCACACTTTGTACAGTACTGTCAATGTCGGCATACAGGTCCTCGGCAGAGTATGAGAAATGTACGCAGTGCATGCGACAAAAATCATTTCCAATTTTTGCTCCTTAGTTGTTCAGTTAAACATAAATAACACTCGATCTTTCTTTAACCACGACAACTTCGATTCTTATAAATTGCATATTAAGATCCCCCCGGAGGTCTAGAACCGGAGTTACGACGAGGTCTCAATGTCCCTAGATCATAGTATTGTTGATAAAGTAATTATTGTTGTATGATGATTTCTCGGCTTTCAACCGGGTGATTAATTCTGAGTTTTCGGGAGTGTGCTCCACTGCTATCTTCATAGAAGGGAGACAAAATATCAATAAGAAAATCGGAAAGTGGAACAATTAGCCCGAGAAGCTATCATATACTCCCAACACAGGGAAATCCTCAAGTCACACATAAATTATTATTGTTGTTCATAATTCTGCGTGATTTTAAAAGCACGCGAGCTCCAATTATCCTATAATCTATGCACCTATTATATGTGGTTTTCAGTGCTTATTTATATGTTCTTTAGCGGGAAAAATTATAAATTTATTATTGAGGAAAAGGGAATAGGCCTATAACAAACAGTTTTTAAGATTCCTCTTGGCAAAAAATAAATGAGTAGGCCTACTTTGTTAATTCCATTGTTTTCATGTGTTAATGCAAGTTAAGGTATAATTAAATGGTTGTTGTAGTGGCTACAGTTCTTGACATACCAGCTAGAAAATAACGACATAATAGGACTGACTCCACCCCCAAGAGAATAAATTATCTACGCCTTTGGGTCCACCTATTTCCGTCATTCCGTTTGTATTAACAATTAATATTATGGAAAATTTTAAATATTTTAAACAAATGATATTTTCAAACAGTATAGGCTATACATTTTGTAATTTGTAACGCTCCTTATAATTTTGATGTACGGTGTAAAAAAGAATTAACGCAAAATGTAGCCTACTAACTCTTTCTTTTAATTAAATCAAGAGTGTAGGCCAATAAGAAAATACACAGCTTACATCATTAGGGACCAAAATAAAATATGAGTTGCACATTTCTATGGAAAGACGAGTATTCCATGAACCCTGATTTCTGACGCAGCAATCATTCTCGAAGAACGTGGATTGATTTGATGTCACATTATCTTCGAGTATGTCCACGACAGGTGACTGCGATTGTTGGAGTGCTTCAAACAAAAGTCCAAAGATACGCTGTCCCATTGGTCACAGATTAGGCTACTTTTCGCAGGAAATCTACATTAAAATAGCCACAGATTACGCACAACAGTTTTACATTATTACAACATTCTTAAAGGAATTCACAAGTGTTTAAATCCAGTATAAAAATAGGTTTATCAGAATGGATTTCCCAACACTCATTATGTTCAGGTTTACCAAGTAAAGTAACTAAGAGGCCTATGTCATTATGGTGAAAACAATGTATGCAATATTTTAACATATTTACAAACACTTGTGCACAAAACACCACTCTAGCTGTTTTTCCTGTGGAAATTTATGATCCCATTTGTTATCTGGTAGGCTGATGTTGGAGACACTATATTCATTACATAAATGGATTAATATCCGTATGGAGATGGTCATGTAAACAAGTATCGGTTCGGATCGAGTTTTAAATCGAATCCAATATAAACGTAGGTTCGGATCTTGTTCGGTATGAACTCAAAATCTATGTAAATACTAACGAATTCGATTAGCCTGGATTTCATTCCCGATGTGAAAATGTAGATTCGGATCATGTTCAAATCTATGTAAAAGCTGGCGAATTCTACGAGAGCTGTCCAGAAAGTAACAGACGTTTTGAAATAAAAAATAAACAAAGGAAAAAACAGAAACAAATTTCATTACATACATTTTGAAGGTAGATCTTAGGCTATTTTTCTACATAATCGCCATTCAAATTAAGGCATTTATCATACCGTGGAACAAGGTTTTCGATACCCATTCTTTAGAAATCCGCCGCCTGCGATTTCAACCACTTCAACGCTGCCTACAACTTCTCTGAAGTAGTTGAAATCGCAGGCGGCGGATTTCTACAGAGAGGGTATCGAAAAGCTTGTGCCACGGTATGATAAATGCCTTAATTTGAATGGCGATTATGTAAAAAAATATTTATATTTATGTAATAATTTTTTCCAGTTTGTTATTTTTTATTTCAAAACATCTGTTACTTTCTGGACAGCCCTCATGTTATATTTCATTTAAAAAAATCTGCTAAAGCATCAATCCGTTATTTTCTTCACCTATTTTCTGGGCCTTTCATTATTTCATTTGGGGAAAACACACAGATCCAGCAGTTATCGAATAATCAAGCTCGAACTACTTTTTTGAGAGGAACAGGAAATAGACTAAGCAGACTGGATATGACGCAAGATGTGACATTGAGAAACACCACCGCGCCATCTTCAATAATATTGTTTAAATGTAGCATAAGAGGAAAGTAATCACAACAAACATTCTGATATGTGCGTAATCATGTTTTAACCGTTAAAAACATTCACACCCAGGCGTTTATACACTCGTTAAACTTGTAGTTCTTGGAAATTTACTAGTATTAAGGAAATAAACCATACGTCTACATTGACGCTGAAGATCTGCAACTTGTGGACTTTATATTACGAGGAGAAACGCACTTTATTACTTCCTTTTAACTGTAAAAATACATCCTTTTACATAAATGAAGTTTTCAGAGTTTGTTCTACAGTTACTATCTCGCTGGTAAACGTTCAATTATTTTATTTTCTCTACTATCCGTGAAGGTCGTGTTATATTCTTCCAAAATATTCCATACCGAATCTACACCAATACTTCTTTCGAAGGTCTTGAACTTCAAGAAAACCATTTTCTCAATGAAAAATGTGGGGTCTGTGAACTGTGTAGCTCGGGAATTAAAACTGTTGTAAAATGAAATACGAGGCACGTTCATAAAGTAAATTTGTCATTTCGTGAGGTCCGGGCTTTAGGGTGAATACTGTATTTAAACGCCTCCCAGCCGAACTTCTGCAGGAGACTTGCTAGGAGGTGTTTAAACATCCATCCTACAGCCCGGACTTCGCTCCCAGTGATTTCCATCTTTTCCTAAACCTAAAGAAATGACAAAGAATGACAGAGAGGCGGAGATGTTTGTCACACAGTGGTTCAAATACCTGGCGGCACACTTCTACGACACAGGTGTTCAAAAGTTGGTGCCACGGTAAGACAAATGTTTCAATTCCGGTGGCGAATGTGTTAAAAAATACTGGCTGTGTCTGTTGCAATAAATATTTCCTTGAAATTGTATTTTTTTCTGTAAACGGCCCCAGGGAAACTTACTTTATGAACTCACCTCGTAGTATATTGGAGTTAGTCATTTTTTTAGGATGTGACATATAGTAGGCCGATTTTACACGACATTCTTTCATATTTGCAGAAAGTATACTTCACCGGCAAAGACTTTTTCATATTTTTAAGGACAGAACTAATGATTTTGTGTAAATCTATTTTAATTCCACGTGTAATTGTCTGCAGGGAAATAAGGTACCGTCCCATCCAGGTATTAAACGTATGGAGTTCTAATCGGTCAGAAACTTGTCATTCTGTAAAGAAAAAACAGCTGAATGTGAATTCAGAATAGGCCTACTTAAGAATTATGGCTAGGATAAGGAATGTCATGTGTGACATGTCATTTTTTTTATTTCTGCGTTTCTTTTGTTCCCATTATCGGAGGGAAAAATTTATTTGAAATATAGAGGTGTGCTATTTTTGTCATATTTTATTACTTCATGACTAATGGAAGAAGGTGAAGGATTGGCGCAAGAAGTAACACGAACGACTTGCACTAGGACTAGAGAATACCAGTTTCAGTTCCTAGTTCAGTCGTAAGCTAATGAATTGTTTGTATTATTAAGGGTATGTCCAAGATGGTATATCCCGAAATAATTATCAATTTTCAAGCTGTTATTTTTATTTATGTGAATGATATAAAACAGACGATTTGTTTTCTCTTTGCTTTTATAGCTATTATAAGCGTATTTTCCCATCGTAAGATAGTAAGTCTATAGTAGTAAGTAAGATAGCCTATCTTACTGTTTAGAATCGTATTAATTTAGCCAATATCACATATCAATAACACTGTAGAATGTTGCTTGTTGGTGGTCAGTTGTTTTGAATGTGTGGAAATAATCGTAATCGGTTCTATTTCTGAAACTATTTGTCTTATTTGGGTACAATATATATTAACCTTTGAAGATAGCCACATAACTATCCATTAACTTAACGACAGTAGATAAAGTTTGAAAAGTCATACTCAGTACTAAAAATTAAGTGACTACACAAGCAGTCGCGACATTACAACTTGAAGCTCATTTTCAATCGAACAATTATTACACCAATTAATGGTCGTATCACTTCAATTATCTAAAATGATAGCCGCATGTTGAATTAGTTCTCACGTTGAATAATATAGTTGCATTTCGCTTTTTTGTTTTCAGATGAATAAAATGTAAAATAAATTTAGTAGGCTTGTTGAAGCTTCACTTGAGTGGACCAACACTCCACCTTACATCTGATCTCGGTGGATATTGAGAAACACTGCCTAGAACCTCATTTGCAACTCAACTTCCTCTGAAAATTTCTTCAGAGATTTTTTCGATTACAGTTTTACATTACATTTTATTTATTTAATTAGTTATGTACGTATAATTTTACTTAAAATTATACACCAAAATTCAGTCGGTTGAGGGAAGTTTTGCGATTAATTTAACGGGATGGGGCCACCACGTTTGCGCCACTTCACCCCCGAAATTCAGTTTTGCTGTTGCGCCACATTGTGTTAGCGCCACCCAGAAGAGCATGAATTTGCAACCGGTATCATATGAAAACCTCTTGTCACTTTTTCGCGTCCACTAGACATCGGACTGACAAATTATCATCTGGTATGGTTAAAACTTGTATTCTAATACTACAAT
Source organism: Ectobius pallidus (assembly GCA_964059195.1). Classification (NCBI taxonomy): domain Eukaryota; kingdom Metazoa; phylum Arthropoda; class Insecta; order Blattodea; family Ectobiidae; genus Ectobius; species Ectobius pallidus. Next base: position 128,764,031 of record CAXKWD010000008.1, read on the forward strand.
AATTATTGTTAATGAAGGGTAGTTATAAGCCACCCACTCTTAATACGTACTGTTTGCAATAAGGAATCTTTTTCTATATCAGAATATGAAGCGAGAAAAATGTATTGGCCATGCTTAAGGTAAAGAAAGTTACGAGAGTAGGCCTACATTAATAAGATTTTATTTTGGTTATGTATCCTTTTATATGTGTGTATGTATACATAATTATATATATAAACATGTTAAAACTAACGGGGGTATAGGGTATTTCGTTAGGAGACCTGCTTTACAAAACCATGGCTAGAATTTATACTTTTATTGTACTGTACCTTTCTTTATAATCCCTTGGTTCTGAAATATTATCCGATTCCAGTTTTCCTTCCCTTCTTATTTTCTGGGCAAATTCACTTATCCTCTCTTAGGCTCTGTTTGTGTAACATCCATTTTAAATAATCCTACTTATAAAAGCAGGGTGCACTGGCGCAAACGCATTCTCCTGCATTAGTGTGCGAAAGAGAAAATATTAACTTTGGCGCAAATACAATGCACCCCATTATAGTCTAAATCTCTTGCAGTTTAACAGTGTTATCTAAATTCAAGCAGAACTTAAGACACCTCATTCTCATTTCAGTGTCTATAAACGGACAGGATAAAACATTTCTCTCTATCTTAACGTCCTTGGATTTTACACGTGTAAGTGTTCTTTCTTGTTTCCTTTTATGTAAATGTTAAAGATGTTAAGAGTCTAGCTATAAATACTCTATTGCAAAAGCTGCTGTTTTAAAGAATTTATCAGATTTATAACTTACATTCACGATCAACTGTAATTACTTATTTAGTGTTTGAAATTATATAATTCTGAAAATTAGTTTGTAAAGTACAACCCTAACATAATAATAATAATAATAATAATAATAATAATAATAATAATAATAATAATAATAATAATTTGCTCAATGCATGTCATATTAAAATTACCGATGTGTCTATTACTTGATATAAAGTAACCATACCTTTTATAGAATAATATTCTTATGTAACTTATCATCAAACGAATGCATAATTTTGTCAGAGTGCAGGCCTATTCTTTAAATAGGCCTATTTGATATCGCAACCATAAGAATATACTGTGTGTATATATATATATATATACAAACTTAGCTAAATATTCTTTAAAGTAAGATGATACATGTACAGGTCGTAAGAGCCCTTAGATTCCAGGAAGTTGAAGCTCCCAGATTTTTACACATTCGGTAATGAAGGTAGTTAGGCTGTCAGCCTTACGCAACGGATGCCTGGTACTTGACTCAGATCTGAGAGACTGAGTCCATCCAAGTGCCACCAGAAGGATTATATCTATTGAAAAATCTCAACGAACTTATCGAGAATCGAAGATACTGCGCAGTACCTCAACCACCAGTACCTCCAAACATACTATAGTATGAATGATACATAATATGACTACTTCTTTCTCTGAATCATAGAAACTGGGCTGATACAGGACTTTGACATTGAAATTCGTTGTGAAGTTTTAATTAATAGTAGGCTGCATGGAGATCATGCGAGTCCGAAAAGAAGTGTATGGCGTGTCTGTCTGTGTGTGTGTGTGTGTGAGTGAGTGAGTGAGTGAGTGAGAGTGAGAGTGAGAGTGAGAGTGAGAGAGAGTGAGAGTGAGAGTGAGAGTGAGAGCGAGAGAGACCGCAAACAACACATCTAAAAAATCATACTAATACGAAATTTTACATTCGAGTTAGAAATCTTCCGAAAAAATGTGAGATGTGAATCTTGTTTGGAGCCGGCAGGAAATCAGAATGACTCCAGGCAGTGAAATGAGGGGAAATGGTCATGTTCAGTGCACAAGAAAGACTTCACTTCTGAAATCGAGAAAAAAACGTAATACCCGACCAATAAGTTACTTTGAGACCACAGAGTGACTAGTCCCAATATCTGTATATGATCACGATTAGTACAGATTTTAGAATTAGAGCACAATGGTATTATATTCTTTTGTATGTAAAAAGATGGTATGGACCAAGTAATCTATTTTAAGTGCATGCATTATATTTGGTCTCACAACTTTTATACGAGACAATGCAACATTTACTTGAAGGATATTTATAAGCTAGCAGTTTATCCAGGGCACTGAAAGGCCAGGTCTGCAATCAGCACACTCTAGGAGTAAATTTCAACTGATATTGAAATGCATATGAAACAAGATGAAATGGTGAGGATGATTCATGGTTATAATACCCATTTACGACTGGAGAAACCATGAAAAAACCCATGTCAAATTGGCCGGCCAAGGGATTTGAACAGGGACATTCCGAATGCGAGTCCAAGACATTACCATCTCGGCCACCTCGCTTGGTTCTGTGGTATTATTATTATTACATTTAGGAACACCTCATAAGAAGATTGAAAAAATACTGGATAATATTTGTGGGAGGTTTGGTACTAAGGAAATTATGAAATTATCTAAACTTAAGATTATTACTATCACTATCCTTATGGTGCCTGGCCTTACAACAAGGTCGCCTTTTAAAGTGTGAATTAAAATCGTTATCAACATACCAATAGGACATTTACTGGGATATACTCTAAGGCAGGGCTGTCCAACATGAGGCCCGCGACCTCACTTTTTCAGCCCGCAGACCGGGCCTCTAAATGTATAAATTACCCTCAAATACGAAATTTATAAAGTCAAAATATAGATGTTCCCTCTCCGATTAAGTCACTTACTCAGTTGCTTCGTTATCAACAACAAATATAAAGTTAATATTGATGCATTAGTTAGTGAAAACCAACCTCCTCAAATTTCCCAATTTTTTTTTGTAATTTGATATATTTTTTAATAAATTAAAATAATAATACAAACGCGTTTATTCTTTGTATACCTCACCTATTAAAACTCACTGATAAAGTTGACGAAGTATTTTATAATGCGGCTCTCCAAACCGCCTTTTTTTTTTTTTAAAGCGGTCCTTGGGGCACTTGCAGTTGGACAGCCCTGCTCTAAAGCATCACATTAGTGGAAACTATAAGTAATTTTGTTTTCACATTATATTAACCATCCCCATGCCACGTTTTAGTCCATGCTTATTTGTATTTACACTTCGACATCATTAAGATACGAACATACGATGACTGACTATATTCTGAAAATGAAATAACTCCATACGTAACCAGCGAATATGTGATCAATAGGGTTCGGATGTTTATTATCTAAAAAAGAGGAAAATATGACAGGAAATATAGCCTTAAAAATAACTAAATATGACCCAAAAATCCTAAATAAGCTTATGACCTAATTAAATAACGTATTTCCAAAAAATAAGTATTCCAATTTAAAACGTTTAAAGACACTTAATTCTTACTCCACATGAATTCAATCAGAAAATCACTTTTTAACAATTTTGGTGATTTACAGTTTTATTTGTAATGACCTATTTTTTAAAGAATTTTCTCCTGTTTGCTTGTTTAATCAGCTCCAAATACCCTTAATATTTTGTAGATCTTGCATGCCCCTATAAATTATGAATTATCGAATTAATTAAAAAATTTAATTCATCTATTAATTTGGCATAATTATTAAATTAATGAAATAAATTTCATTTTTACCTCAAACATGAATAATTGTGCTCCTTTACTGAATTTATAACTGAAATATGACGTTAAATTACAGATATGGCTAAAATATGACCGAGATCACAAAAATTACCAAAAATGATTTTATATGCAAAATAAAAACGGTCGGATTAGGATAACAAGCGTGCAATTCGTGTTTAATTTATGTTTGCGGCGAGAACGGAGGTCAGGATAAAAATATGTCATAAACATCCTCCACAGCAGAAAGTCCATTCCCATCATATTCTTACAGCTAATATTACAGACGACACTCATGTTACGACAATTTCGGTAATCCTTAGGTTTTGTGTTAAAGTGGAGAAACAACATCGCCTGGCAAATGGTAAAGTTGGGGAAGTCTTGAAAACTGAGATAGTCTTATAAAAAATAGATTCTGTACTTTATGTTGAATCGATCTTTTTTTATAATATCTGAAGTACGATACCAACTTATCTGAATATTAAAGGTCGCGGTTTGAAACCCTCCTGGGGAACAAACATTTTTCAGAATTAAAATTATTTAGCACTGGTCCTCTTACATTCTAGAAAGGAGTTCAAGCTGTGGGATCAGAGTTAAAGCTGTTAAAGAACCTCAAGCTGAAAGTAGAGCCTGTAAAAATTAATTATTTTTATATGCCTATCTAGTTAAGCCTATATATTATTTTTAGTGACTTACATGGCGATACGCTTAGGTTACCCCTTGTTCTAGGCTCACTAGGCAAAAATAGATTCTGTACTTTATGTTGAATCGATCTTTTTTTATAATATCTGAAGTACGATACCAACTTATCTGAATATTAAAGGTCGCGGTTTGAAACCCTCCTGGGGAACAAACATTTTTCAGAATTAAAATTATTTAGCACTGGTCCTCTTACATTCTAGAAAGGAGTTCAAGCTGTGGGATCAGAGTTAAAGCTGTTAAAGAACCTCAAGCTGAAAGTAGAGCCTGTAAAAATTAATTATTTTTATATGCCTATCTAGTTAAGCCTATATATTATTTTTAGTGACTTACATGGCGATACGCTTAGGTTACCCCTTGTTCTAGGCTCACTAGTTTCGAGCAATGAAAATATGTTTAAAAAATATTTAAAAAATTCATAGGGCTGAACAGGGGCGTAATATCCTGTGTTAGAAAATTTCCAGTAATGTCCTTAGAAGTTCACATGCTGACCAAATACCTCAACCCTGCCATTTCCTAATTTAGTCTGAATGTGAGTGTCGATGATGCAGTAGTCCTATGGTAGTAGGTTGCCTTTTTGGGATAGAGAGCCACGGAGTTATTAATTTATTACTTACTATTTAATTGGTTAGGAAGCTTAAGCTTCAGCTATAGTATCGCATAAGGAGTTTCGAATTAAGCCTATATACGCCACAGGTTTCCTATGGCGGCCTTTGACAACTGGTGATATCTGGGGACTTCGGATCTGGAAGCCTGAATCGGCGCATGATACCTTCTCGGATTTTTTTTGAGTGGTCTCCACTGCAGTACATATGCAACTCAAGTTTTGTTATTCACTAATGAAGTCGAAAGTAAGAGATAGTTTAGCCAGCGGTCGGCTTATTTTTGCCATGGATCCAGCGCCATGGAGTTTAACTTTACTTTAAGGGATGATAAAAGTGTTGATTTAGCCATTTTTGTAAAAAGAAAAAAAAACACTTTTGAATTTCACTGTAAGAAAATCTAGCATACTTTAAAGTATACCTCTGTAAAATTTTATGTCGGTTTGGGCTCATGGAAAGATGCTGCTGACGCCATACTTAAAGTACCGTGCGCATTAAACTGTTAGTGCAAACTTTAATCCCTCGTTTTCTTAGTTTCATTTTTCATGTTACTTAGTTCAGTTCAAAATCTATCATCTCTCACAAAACAGAGATTTTGCTCTGAATTTTTTTCATTGTATTTTATAATTTAAGCAACGATATTGCCAATCAGATTTTTTCGGTATAGGCCTTAGTGTTTTTTAGAAACATTTAAATTTTCAAAATTCTCATTCTCCCATGTAAAATATATTTTAAAATAAAAAGTATAAATAAAATTTAAAAATCCGTCAGTAATTTGTAAAGCAAATATCAAAGAATGTTACATGAAAAATTCAGAATCATTATTTTAAAATTATCGGAGGAGATAGATATCAAATTATTTTTTAAATGAGTTAAGATATCAGTAATGTAAGACTTTAATAGTTTACAAATTCACTTTTAACACTTCGGCCATCCCTTAAACAGAGTCAGCCATTTCATAAAATATTGGAATTTTTCCCTCAAAGAGAGAAGTTATAAAATTATTGTAAATGGGTGGTCAAAAATAAGTTTAAAACCTCAAATTCTCTGAATATTAAGGACTTAGGTGTATCTGAAGTGGTTTCATGTGTAAAATCTGTAGATTTACTTATTTATTATGTTGAGTTACTTTTTTTTGCCATTTTTAGCATGATTTTAACACTCTTTAATACCAAATAGTCAAGCGTAATCAGCTATGTCCATTTTCATTTGAGAAAATATACATCTTAAGGTACAATTTGGTATAAGATTAACTTAAAAAAATATGTGTGATTAATTACTATGTAAAATAACAAACAAGGGAATTTTTGTCCCACCCGTAATGTCCCACCCGTAACAGTGATAGTTTTGTTAAATTATTATTGATGAGTTAAATAAATGTTCTGACAACCTGGAAACAGTTTATAATTTGTATTTAATCCCTCATACCTTCATTAATAACAACATTAAGATTTTAACAGTAATAGCAGAACAGAAAATGAACTTTTGTTTTGCATCATTAAAATTAGTGTCCAAATTATGTCCCATCCGTAACAGATTTTGAGAAACAAATTTAAAATATTTAAAATAAATTTTAAATAATGCTTTGCATGTAGTGTGGAGGAAAAGGCATTGTAAATTTTACAGAATGTGAAGAACCAATTCTAGTTTATTATTTATGATATGTAATAAACAAAAATAGTTTTTATAATTTGCTAGAATGTCCCACCCGTAGTTATGAAATGGCTGGAGTTCTTGTATTATATTTTTCCCTTAATATTCCAAGACTGTCTTTAGTCACAGATATTAATATGAGGGGTACGACACGTGTTTCTGCACGGGACTTCCCCTTCGGCAGTGGTTGATGGACGCTGTCTAAATCCCATTATCATGTTATTGTTTGAAATTGGTGCTATAATCCCGTCAGAACCAGGGAGACTTTTCCGTGAAAATGTCAAGTTTGCAGTTCGCTTCAAATATTATCAATATTCGTGTTGCGGTTTCATGCACGTCAAGGAAAGATAATGATCGAGAAAATATGGGCGTGTTTAGAGTTCCTTTCTGAACAATTTTACTGGCCGTATCTGTTGTATGCCTCTTTACAGACCTACACATTATTCGAATTCGTTTAGAAATAACAGCTATTCGTCACTGGAATTCATTGCCTAGCTATCTCAGGAGCTGCCAAACGACTTCACAGTTCAAGCGTCATTTAATAAATTTAGTATACAATAGCATTTAGGAATTGATGCTAATTAGTAAAATATTTTTTTGAAAATTTTCATTATTTGTAATAACTAAGAATGCACTTGTTTAGTCTTTCATCTTTTTTTCTCATTTCTTTATTTTAGTCATTTGTATTATATATTATTCAATTACTTAGTGTTTGAATTTTTTCTTTGTATTTAATGTGTGTTTCTTGTATTCAGGTATATCATTTCTTAGATATACAAGCATTCATGAGCCACAGATTATTGTCTCTGTTGGACACTACATGAGAATATTATAGGAGAAAAATTCCTCCGGCACTGGGACTTGAACCCAGGACCTTTGGCTATTCGCGCCAATGCTCTACCAACTGAGCTAAGCCGGAGCTCAATTCACAGCGCCAGATGGAACTTCTCTCCTATGACTGATTGCCCTAATGGTCTACCTCACAGACAGACAAGTTATGTCATATGCAGTACTGTGAGGCACACTAAGTAGTGATTTTTGTGACCGGACTCCCACTGTTATTGTACAGTTAACATTCAAGATAGATATACAAGCATTCATGAGCCACAGATTATTGTCTCTGTTGGACACTACATTATTATTCTCATGTAGTGTCCAACAGAGACAATAATCTGTGGCTCATGAATGCTTGTATATCTATCTTGAATGTTAACTGTACAATAACAGTGGGAGTCCGGTCACAAAAATCACTACTTAGTGTGCCTCACAGTACTGCATATGACATAACTTGTCTGTCTGTGAGGTAGACCATTAGGGCAATCAGTCATAGGAGAGAAGTTCCATCTGGCGCTGTGAATTGAGCTCCGGCTTAGCTCAGTTGGTAGAGCATTGGCGCGAATAGCCAAAGGTCCTGGGTTCAAGTCCCAGTGCCGGAGGAATTTTTCTCCTATAATATTCTCATGTAGTGTCCAACAGAGACAATAATCTGTGGCTCATGAATGCTTGTATATCTATCTTGAATGTTAACTGTACAATAACAGTGGGAGTCCGGTCACAAAAATCACTACTTAGTGTGCCTCACAGTACTGCATATGACATAACTTGTCTGTCTGTGAGGTAGACCATTAGGGCAATCAGTCATAGGAGAGAAGTTCCATCTGGCGCTGTGAATTGAGCTCCGGCTTAGCTCAGTTGGTAGAGCATTGGCGCGAATAGCCAAAGGTCCTGGGTTCAAGTCCCAGTGCCGGAGGAATTTTTCTCCTATAATATTCTCATATCATTTCTTGTTTTCATTTATTATTATTATTATTATTATTATTATTATTATTATTATTATTATTATGTACTTCACGTTTTTGCCCTGGCTGAGTGGTAGAGAAGGCTTTATGGCCTTAACTCCGCCAGGTTAAATTAATTAATTAATTAATTAATAAAGTGGTTGTTACTAACTTTTTTTATATAAACAAAAGAGAAATTCTAACTGATATGAGAAATAGAGAGGATAAAAATCAAAAGAATAAACTGTTATTTTAACTTATTAGAAAAAAAATCTACCCCTCTCCGACAAATACTAAAATATGAACCTAAATTTTTATGTAACGTTCTTTTAATTTTATTTATACTTTTATACATAGAGCATTAATGCTGTTTTATTTTGGTTAAATGGATAAATCGAGTCTTTAGTGTGACAATATACGAAGCTGTACATCTCAACCAGTTTATATAAATATTAGAGTAGGCTATAGTATTTTACTTTATTTAGAATAACAGTGTTGTAGGTATTTCTTTCCCCTGAAATCAGAGTTGTGCTGTTCTTGTACCGTGGTCTTCTTGTTTACTGACGTCGGTTTTACTTTCTTCAGGTAAGCCTAAATGAAGAGAAGTGTTAATATCCCACTGAATTAAATAGTGTCCTTCCTTTGTCGATATACAGTAGGCTACTACAGAGGTCAATTGGAACCTTCCGCCTCCTTGTATACACTATTTTCTAAACTGATTACAGTATTGTTCGCATTCTCAGGTAAAAAAAAAACTTATCCTTTCGTTCACGCAGTATCCTATGAAAAGCGGTTTTCTACTTGTTTTTCCCCCCTTAGGTAACGGACAGCCTTTAAAGGATTTCGTGCATCCTTAGCCTATTAGCATTTTCTTAAAAAAAAAAAAAAATTATTTTATACTAGCAAAAGACCCATTATTGGTTCGAATGCTAAAGGTATTTTAGATAAGGAAGGTGTACTAAATTGTTTCAGTTACCTATATTTGAAAAGATTTCTTAGATATTGTAGCAAATAATAATTATTACTCATTATACATGTATTTGCTGTTTCGATCACTGTGCGTTTTATTGTTCGTGTCATTTTAAGAAGACCTAGTACCAAACCATCGTCTTTCTAAAAAAGAATATAATAGCATTGTTCGTTAATCCGAAAATCTGCACCCACACTGACACCGACAAAGAACTGTTGTAGTTGCGTGGGTTTCCCCAGTGTTGCCGCTGCCATTTACCAATTCTCAAGTGAAGTATTGCTGTGATACGTATTTGGCAACATTATACTGGACTACAGACACGTGTGAATACGTCTAATTACCTTTTTATTCACTGATTGACAGGTCGAAGAGGATTAGAGTGGCAGCAGGTAGATGCAGTTCTTGGAAAAAAATATTTAAGAAGTGGCATCCACTTCATATAGCTTACATTACAATATTAATGTCAATAGGAAGAATAGGCAAATAACCCCGCGAAACGATCGATATATTATAAATAGGGGGCGGGTTTCTATGACCTAAAAAATAGGATATATGCATGCATTTACACCTAAGAAAACATTAAAATATGACCAATAAAATTTAAAATAAGACTTTACCACTTACACATTGTGTATATTTTTTTAAGTTTCATTACAATTCGCTTTATTAAAATATAATGTTAATTATTTAAAATATCTATAAATTCTCAAAAAGTATAATTATAATGCAAAATTTACAAAATATGATATGAAACTTTATTTAATATGCATACAAATATACCAAAAATATGACCTAAATATGCATATTCATACTAAATATGCTACAATAGTTGAAAAATTCCTAAATATGCAGTTAAATACACAATAAAAGCCGTTCCCTTTTCACCAGGATGCTTGAAATCGGGTTTAAATTAGTCGGAAACCTGAAATAATGCAAAGGGAAAAAATATGACATGTCATAGAAATCCGCCCCCTAATTATAAAATACCGGTAGGCCTATATAATTTGTCCCACTATAGGCTACTTCGCATGCAATGACTCAAATATAGTTGTATTTTATTCATTTTCATGGTTTTAATAATATTCATTACATTCTTATATCTGTGAGTGTCACTAAATAGTCACAATAAAAGTAACTCGAGATCCCGATTCTCTCAAGATAAATTTCGGGGTGCGCGGGCAAAGAGAGTTAAGTCCAAGGCTGGTATATGTACCAGCCTTGAGTTAAGTCCACTTTCTTGTTACTGTGAATTAGAGTGACTTAACACACTATACCAGCTCAACATAGCTTTAGAGATAGATAAACCCATGAGGCACACATACATAACTACCGTACAATTTTGAATTTGACTTACTGGACTTAACACAAATGTAGAGAACATTTTTATCTATAACTCTATGGACATATCTCAATTCTTTTAGGATGGTAAACTTAACTCTCTTTGCCCGCGCACCCGCGAATTTACAAGCAACAAAAAATCCACTCGTAATTTCGTTGACAACTCTGCCAACATAGCCATCCAGAATTTTACAATGCTTATGGGATTTCTTCGTACAAATTCGTGCCCAACCTTAGACTTCTTATAGAGAGGAAACAAGCACAAATGTTATAAGTTAGTATAATATGGAGCATTTTGCTTCTGCATTGACGTCAATTGGAGTTACGATCAGAGTAACGATAGCTTTGCAAGCACGCCCTTGTCGTTACGGGCGTTTAGTCATTTCCTCCTGTGTCACAGGAATGTCGTCTGCAATGTACTGGCTACATACGACTTCCTCTCTCGCAATGCCCAGCATCTCTCACGTGTTCGCAATTCAATTCTACCATTAGTAATGGTATATTTATAGCACCCCCCAGCATTTGGTCCAAATTAAAACTAACTAGGGGGAAATGCACAACAATGATCACATGAATCACCACTTCTAAGCTGGTGAATATTTTAATTACTCACTGCTTTTATTCTGTTAACTTATTCGTTTCAGTTCCGAATTGAAATTTCACCATAAATACCCATTTTGAAGCTTGCCGACTTGATTCTGTAAAGCTATGGGAACAATAATAGGTAAAATCCCTTAAGCGTGGACCCGTTTTTTAGAACCAAGATTCTCTTCATAAAACACTTAATATCACACGAATTTTATTATAGTTAGTTGTGTGGAGAGATGATGTTGTCTTGGCGAATGATTTGGTCCGACCCACCAGCCCTAATTGATATACTTTCTTTTATATCACGATCTAGAGAAAATTTGCTTGATCTCCACCATTTTTCTGTCGTGATTGGACGTTGGAGGTGTGACGTCATACCGCTAAACGAACATACGATTGTGGGTGAACAAGCTGACAACCTCGCGGGAGACATAATATGACACATTTTCGAAAACTACAAACAGGATATCGTACATTATTCGAAATCGCAAGGGCGCTTCGCTACGGCTGCCGCCTCCGCTTCGCGCACTTAACTATGTGGTTAGTGTTATGCATTACTTAAGCTATTTGTAGACAACTTAGACTGACAGTTAGAAAACTACAAACAGTGTAACGTACATTAATCGAAACTGCAAGGGCGCTTCGCTACGGCTGCCGCCTCCGCTTCGCGCACTTAACTGTGTGGTTAGTGTTATGCATTACTTAAGCTATTTGTAGACAACTTAGACTGACAGTTGGAAAACTACAAACAGTGTATCGTACATTATTCGAAAACGCAAGAGCGCTTCGCTACGGCTGCCGCCTCCGCTTCGCGCACTTAACTATGTGGTTAGTATTGTGCATTACTTAAGCTATTTGTAGACAACTTAGACTGACAGTTGGTTACACTGCTTCGCGCAGAAACAAAAAAATCACAGTCCGTGGAAATGTGAATATCGCGTGAACGGGTCCCCGTCATTGGGATTATGCCCAATAATATTTATCTTCGTCTTTATTTTGCGATTTCATTTTCTTTATAACTGCAGCTTCAAAAAAAAATCAACTTTTATATTTCCTACATCTGTAACTGCTACTGACGTATAAATTCGTTACCTCAAGAAATGTATAAAAACAAAAGTAGGCCTATATGATTTGTAGAATAATGCTTTAGATAAAATACGAGGATTTTTACGCTTGTCTTACAACGGTTACCAATGAAAAGTAGCTATTGCATTGAAAATATCCTCTTCAATTTCAAACTTAAAGCTCGCTGATTATCTCACTTCATCATTGCTTATAATGATATGTACATTCAGCTCTATTTTATAATTAGAATTTTATCATCTTTGCTTGTGGTTCACCGTTCAATCATTTAAAATAATTAATTACAAATACGTTTTCTACTTCTTGTTCCTTAATTATTTGCGCTTTTCAAATGACGTGAAAACAAAGTAACGTGAATCCAGCATTTATTTAAGTATTATTATTTATGATACTTTATGAGATAGTGTAGTGAACGGGAAAATGTCTGTCTGTCTGTCTGTCTGTCGGTGTGTCTGTACGCGCGTTAACTCAAATAGGTTTTATCGGATTTTCATGAAACATTTATAACGTCCATGGGACGAAGCCTACAGATACTGGACCAAATCGGTTGACCGGTAACGAAGTAATGCCCAATTTAGTGCCTATTTTATGGTAATATATTAGAGAGAATTTATCAAATGCAAATCAGTTTTCATGGTAACATATTATTTTACAGTGTTCATATACGGCTTTGGAAGTTGCAATACAGAACGCATTGTCACTACCCACATATTCCTTCACACATGCTTATCAAACTAGACCTTTGTTCTTCCATAAGCCCTGCTTAATGAATCGATCTGGAGCTTAATTCGGAAATCGATAACAAAAATAACTTATTTTCTGCATATCCTAATTACGATTATCACTGATTAAACAAAAACATTCTGGCACTTTGTTACATCAGTTTACCTGATTTATTTTCTCTCTATATGTTTATTAGTGTTTTGCGATTTCCTTAATTATGCCTATTTATTGTTGTATCCTTGAAGCAGTTTTCTTAAATCATCGTTCGAAGATTTATTTTTGTAAGTTTTATCAGCTAACCCGGATACCTTAAATGGCAGTTACATTGTGTAGATTGATAGTATATCATTTGAGGAAGTGTGCAAATTTCTTTTATGAACGTACTCAACGTAGATATAGGACGCATAAAACAAAGACAATCGACTGTTTGTTGCGCACGACAATTGAAAGTGGGGCAGAGGACAAATTCTTTGCAGAATAAAGTGCAATAAAGAGACTATTAAACACATTTCCGATATACATGACGTCAGATCTCAGGATTCATACGTACGTAATAATCAAGACAGCTGCCGATGCAATGTGTCCTGTGCCTTATACAGTAATAACTAAGGTTACAAGTACAGAGCAATAAATGATGAAACACATATAGGCCAACCACGTGTATGTACTGCATAGTTACAAAAAGAGAGATGAAGACACAGAAGGGGTCAGAGGAAAACCGAGTGCAGAAAGAGATCGAAGCAAAGAGTCTGCCGAACTTATAAATCATGGATAAATGAATCTTTTATATAAAAAGAAAGAATTTATAACATGTGCAGTAGTAAAAGGGTTGGTTTTCTAATGGTGGAAAAGAATCTCACTCGAACGTAGAAAGTTTATGCCATTTTCACCTGATATTGATTGGATATCCAGCATATCTCAGGCTTAAGGGAAAAATGAATTTTTCATATCGCCATAATATGCCTTAACAATAACAACAATTTGAAAGAACAGTGTTTCTTACAGGTCTAAATGCATGTTATAAAATTTCAAACAGGGATGAAATAAACAAATTAAAATTGCTAAAGGAGATAATTGACTTCAAATCTTCTAAGAAATCTTCACTGCCATAAAGAGAGATTGATAATAGCGCTGAAATTCTCTCAGCTGAGGCTTAACTGGACATTCACGATTAAATCCTTTTACTAGGCTTACTCTATTGCATGCAGATTCGTTAGAAGCATCTCTGTACATCTATCATATTGCGAAATTTTGAATTTTGATCCAAAATGTCCACAAGATATCCAACATTTTATTTTAAAAACTTAAAACACCATTTTAGACTGGTAAGAAAATACTAATGATTGTTGAGGCATAATCATATTGTGAAATCAGAGAAAATCCCTTTTGCTCTGAGATATGCTGGATATCCAACCAATACGAGGTGAAGGTGCTATAAAGTTCCTCCAATTCACAGAGATTCTACAATATTCGACTTAGGCCTACTTCCACTAAATGTTGGCATACAACAATGTCATACTATAGACTTCAAAATAAACAGTGTTGGCAGTGAAACCTACCATAGAATGACTCAGCTAAATTCAATTACTTCAACCTTGAACACGGTCTCTCGTACTTTCCATGAAGCTAGTCTAGTTTAACCACTTATATAATTAATTAAGATCCCAGAATTTTGCGTAAAATCCAAACAACCTTTCATACAGCGATGAAGATCAAGGTAAATTTTAGTTAAATTCATCTCTCTCTCGAATCCTGTGCCCCCATGTTGGGCGAAGGGCCTCCAAGTGGAGGTTTCTGTTTACCGATGTGAATTTTGTTACGCTTATTTTCCTAGAGAGGGCAGAGGGACAGGTGGTAAGCCCATCGCCCCTTAACCCTTCTGCGGAAACTAAGATATTACTTGGACGTGAAAGAGCCAATAAATTTTGTCCAGAGGCTCTAATTTAGGCTTGGAGTTCTTTTACGTGCCGTAAATCTACGACACGGGCTCCCCAGCTTAAAGTCCCTCCCGGAGGACTCCGTGCCCAGGATTTTGACATCCTGAAAAACCCATCGACTGCGGCCGGGTTTGATCCCACGACCTTCGGATGAGACCACCGCAGTCGAGTTAAATTCATACTACATATAAAATTCTAGCTGTACAGTACTGTTTTCCCGCTCTAAATCAAGATAAGCCTAAGTAAGATACTTGGATATTGTGAATATGTTTCTCGTCAACAAAGTATCCAGGACACCTTCATCGGGGAAAAAGGATTCGATGATAGCTATGAATCACACGATTTTCTCTGAGACGAGGCACGATGTGGTGCAAATGTCTTATTGCCAGGACCTGATCCGAGTCATTGCCTTCAGCAACTTTGCATTGACAGTTCAGAGATGTCTTCAGTTGGCGCATGTTCAATTTCCGGCCCTATTAAAGTAAGATAATCCAAGGAAATGTGTTTGAAACTGGAGCATATTTCACGAAGATAAAAGTTACACGTTATAGGTGGTAATGTTAATATACGATAACAATAATAACAATAATAATAATAATAATAATAATAATAATAATAATAATAATAATAATAATAATGTAATTATTCTTTATTTTTATTAATATGCTTTAATCTAGGCCTAAGCAGTTCATCTATAAAGAATCCCTTTAGGCAAGCCTACAGGCTGAGGTAGATTTCAAAGTGCTTTTGGTTTAATTTATTGTCGCTGCGTAGCACTCTTCTTCTTTGGTCTTGGCATGACAAACCCGCAATAATAACTGCAAAAAGAGGAAAGATAACTTTTTCAAACATTCAAATCTCGCCTTATATGAGATCTAACAAGAAACTAGTTATGATTTGTAGAGTATTTATCAAGAGCTTTTCAACGATACCCCACAAGAAGTAGTTTCAAAAATTTCGAATTTCCATCCCCCCACTCGTACCTCCAAAACCCCCGAATCGTTGGTGTCACTGTGAACTCTATAAGGAGTACTATAATTTATTCAAACAAAGTTTCCCTCTGTAGGCCTACTTCATAGGGGCCGAGATATAAATGTTTTAAAATTTCAACCCCCTCCCACCCCCTTGGGCCAATTTTGCTCATTAACGAACTTGTCCGAACTATTGGGCCTAGAAATAACATAATAAAATTTGGTTCAAAAATCTTCAAAATTACGGCCACTAGCGTGTAAATATATATACGAGATATATATCACAATTTTTTTTTTTTTTTTGAACAGGCGGTGGTTTCGTACTTAGGGAGGCATGAAACGTAAAGATATGAAAGAATTTTTCGAAAGATTTTTCTTCGAAATCTACCTAAAAGAAAATGCAATAATTGAAGTAATGATCATGAGGTTGCAGCCCATGTTAACAGTAAGAACAATAACAAAGCAATAATAATGAAAATCCCTGCTGTATACAAGAAATGGAAAGCATAGGCCTACACAGAAGAGGGAGTGACCAAGAAAATCCGTTACATAAAACATACGATTATGGAACTCTATTGTCATTGTGATATTAGGAAGATGTGTGGCTTTGTCCACACAGAACACAAACTTGTCCACTTGCTCCAGGATGCTACTGATCCCGCTTGCCCCGTTTCACACTTTTCAAACATGATGAGAACCCTTTGTTATTCTGGATACCGGTCCAGCAGGGGCGCGTCTTGCAATGGGCCGGATAAGCATCTTCACAACTGAAGCGTCACAAAACCATCTTCAAAAAATGTATTTCCAACTACAGTAAATTTCAAAATTTCTCCATTTCATTAACGTTATACAGTATTTTATAATTGTAATTTTTATGTTTTCTGTATAATTGAAACGAAAATATAACAAAACGTTAGATAGTTTCAAGCCAATATTGCTTATTAAAAACGCACCTTACACAATTTCCTTTAATTAAATGCCCAAAATATCTGCATACAAACGCATTTCAGATCACATCAACAACTCACACAGCTACTACGCCGTTCACAGATACGCATGGATATTTTCTGAAACCAAAGTTTTGAACTCTTGGGAACTCAAAACCTGTATTAATGCTGAAAGCTTGAAATCGTATTTCACGGTTGAACGCTAGGCCTCTTCTATGGTACGGATAGAGAAAGTAAAAATTGTTGGGGACCTCCATATTTCTGCGGAAGGAAATGACCATTGAAATGAATACTAACTGGAACGCCTTCTGAATGAGAGGAAAGTGAGGCTTCTTGTGCGACTAGTCATGTCTGGTCCTGCATGGAAGAAACCAAGTACCTGCACGCGAGAGACCATTAAGTTAATAGGATCTTCTCGATTTCATTGGCTTTTTTGAAGTGAAACTTCTTTAGCCGCGGTAGGAGTAAATCGAGAGCTTGCGTTACGCTCAAAATTGTCACGCAATTAGTGTTATGCTCAAAATTGTCACGAAATTAGTAGGGTGTAACGGAACGGACTGCAAGAAAACAATCAACTCAATGATTTGGCTTATCCAAAATTTAAAGAATAAAAAAATTAAAACATTGAAAATCCAAAATTTAAAAAAATCTAAAAATCAAAAATTCAAAATCCAAAATTTAAAAATTCAAAGATCCAAAATTAAAAAAAATCAAAATTAAAAAATCCAAAATTCCAAAATAAAAAATTCAAAGATCCAAAATTCAAAAAACCAAAATTAAAAAAAAAACAAAAATTAAAAAGTAATAAATCCAAAATTTAAAAATCCAAACATCCAAAATTTAAAAATCAAAGATCCAAAATAAAAAAATAAAAAATCCAAAATTTAAAAAATAATAAATCCAAAATTTAAAAATCCAAACATCCAATATCTAAAATCAAAGATCAAAAATTTAAAAATCCAAAATTAAAAAAATTATAAATCCAAAATTTAAAAATCCAAACATCAAACATTTAAAAAATCAAAGATCCAAAATTTAAAAAATGAAAAATTTTAATATCCAAAATTTAAAAAATAAAAAAATCCAAGATTTAAAAATCCATAATTTTAAAATTCAAAATTTAAAAATCTAAAAATCCAAAATTAAAAAGTCGCAAATCCAAAATTTAAAAATCCGAAATTAAAAAATCCAAGAATTAAAGAAATTTAAAGATCTAAAATTTAAAAATCCAATATTCAAAAATCCAAATTTCCAAAATTAAAAAAATTAAAAGATAAACAATTAAAATAATCCAAATACTAAAATTTAAAAAGTATAAAACCCAATATTAAAAAGTCCAACAATCCAAAATTGAAAAATCCCAATAATTCAAAATAGAAAAAAATCGAAAAATTAAATAAGTTTCACTTCTGTCGCGTGGCGTTCCACGCACACTTTTTTTAAAATGTTATAACTGTTCATCCTTTTCATTGCAAAAAATAAATCAATAAATGATCGAGCAAATTATTTAAATGTTTAATTTTCTCCTATACATATTCCCTGTTGCAACATAGCAGCTTAGAGCTTTCAAAATTAGGCCTATTGTATTCTTTGTAGGCTGATAGAAGTTTATGCAATTATCTACAACGTGTTTCTCATATCAATATACATGAAAAATAAATTAACGTATTTATTTGTGTATTTTTATAAGTGGTAGATGTTTGGATATTTGCGGGGATACTGTGGTAATTCTTTTTAACCAGTAGATAAATATAAAATGAAAAGGGGGAAATTAAACATTTAAATCATTTTCTCGGCTATTTATTGATTTATTCTTTGCATTGAAAAGGATGAAAAGGTGTATCATTGTTTTAAAATGTCAATGAAATCGAGAAGGTCCTAATAACTTAATGGTCTTTAGCGTGCAGGTGCTTGGTTTCTTCCATGCAGGACCAGACGCAACTAGTCGCACAGACAGGCCTCACATTTGGCAGAGACTTTACAATGGTAGCAGTCATAGTTCAATGGAAATGACAAACAACATCCATGGACGAGTTGTGGCTCTCACACCATGATTCCGCTCAGGATCCCTACAGTAAGCAGACTTCGGCCTGTAAGAACTTAAAAAAGAGGTCCCCGGGTAAGATAACATACAGTTTCACACTTTAATTCTTCCTTCCTCTACTTGCTGGTTTTTCTGGAGGCATGAGTCGAACATTTATCAGTAGGGCCCGGAAGTTAGGCAAAATGCTTTTTCTATTTGGGTGGATATAGTCTCATTACAGAGTCAAATAGAGAGAGTCTAAACATGTTTCCGTTCATTTAGGACGATAGGGCCACTTTTCATTTTGCCTTTATTTGCCTATTTTGACTTTTGTTGCCTATTTTAAGATTTAAGGTTTAATTTAATAAGGCGTAGTAAGAGACATAATCTGAGAGTGTTCGAAAACAGGGTGGTCAGGAAAATATTTGGGCCTAAAAGAGATGAAAATGGGGACTGGAGAAAATTGCATAACAACGAACTTCATAACCTGTACTCTTCACCGGATATAGAAATGGTAATTAAATCACAGAGGATGAAATGGGCTGGACATGTTGCACGCATGAAGGAGGAAAGACATATCTCAAAAGTATTGAATGGGAGACCCGAAGGGAAAAGACCACTTGGAAGATGTAGACGTAGGTGGGTGGACAATATTAGGATAGATTAAAGGGAAGTAGGATTTGCGAGGGATGGTTGGATGGAATTAGCGCAGAATAGGATTGAATAGCGGGCTCAGGTAAGCGCGGCAATGAACCTTCGGGTTCCATAAAATAGATAATATTCCTTTAGCTTGCCGAGGAATTGTCTATTGCCATTGAGTAAGTAAGTAAGGTATTTTTAATAAATTAAACTATTGAGTAATACGGATGCAGAAGAAATAAATAAATGGGTTGTTTAGTCTAAAACGTTTAACTAACTTGTTTTGTTTTTTTCCGTCTGTGTTATTTTTACCTTACTGGAAGTGGAATGTCCAGCCACGAGACTATCACGTGCTTCACCTTATTGGAAACAATGTTGCCAAGCGATAGGGCTTTCACAAAAACAGCAGCAAGAGGGGCCTGAAGAACCAGTTTTAAATTTTCTTTCCTGTCAAAATTACTTACCCCTTGACTTCGACCCATAACTTAGTCCACAGGGCAAATAATAAATATTATACTCTCAGTGCAGCTTGGATATCTAACGGAACATGCATTTAAAACATGCCAAAATGTAATAATAATAATAATAACAATAATAATAATAATAATAATAATAATGTTTTATTTTGCCTTGCAGAGTTAAGGCCGTAGGGCCTTATCTTCCACTCAACCAGGATAAATACAAAATACATTAAAGGAATACCTACAAAAAACAAATGCAAACGAAAATTACATATAATTGGGTGTGTGCGTATAATCATAATATAATAATATAGCATACACTAAAATTGAAACCTGAAACTAAGAAATTAACAAATTTAAGTGATATAAAATATTGTACAATATAAATTACGGTGGTCGAATGGGACTATACCGGTACTGGTATTTCTCTGCACAAGGGAACTTTAACCGTCACTTTTTCTTTAAGAGTGCCATTTTCTAGTAAAACGCATTGAAGTACAGGAAAAGATGTCGTGTTGGGTCTGATCTCCATCTCTAGTTTAATTATTTTGTGCAAAATAAAATCCAACAAACTTTCATAACAGTAGGCCTATTTACAGTATTATTGCTTCTCGGGCTTTCAACCGGGTGAGTTGGATGGAGGCTTAGTTCCAAGCTTTCGGCAGCTATCTCTCTGCTATTTAATTTTAGCCATACGTCTTTGAATCTAAAAAAAATCTAGGCTAAAAGAAGTTTACAATATTATTCATGTGCATCCTTGCAATATGCAATTTGCCGGAATTTGTGCTATCAAGCTGAAAGTAACTCGGGAGTTAAGTTGGACTTTTCAGGTGAAGGTTTTAAATTTTACGAATTTACCGTTCTATGCGAAATCATGAAATCCGCTTCTTCTTTCTACCGATGGCACATGAGACAGTATCTGTGGCAGTCGATGGCCGAACTCAGTAATTTAGCCCTGTCTTGATGTGGAAGATATTACTGTACTTCTCTCCCTTTAGAAAGTATGCAGGTATTTATGAACTTCCGTTTCGAGCACTGAGCATAATAATTTTAAAAGAACTGGCTTTTCAGCTCCACAATAAATTTGTGTAGTAACCCGTGTTTGACTTTTCAGCAGTCTTCCATAAGCATATTCTGAAGCTCCTTCGAACAGTCCTTAAGAATTGTTGTACAGTCGATAGAATTTTATGAAGGCATACTAACTGATTGTACATAGATTTAAAACTTTGGTTTGTTTTGTTTTTCGATCTCTTCCATAAACTTTGGCTTTAAGGTCTGCCATAAGAACAATAGCCTAAGTTGTGGGCTTGTGTGAAGCTGAGGCAACTGGATGCACATTCCTGCAAAATCGCCACTTAGGCCTACTCCATGTCTGAATGAGAAACGAAATAATATCAAGGTCTAGTTTTTGGACTGAGAAAGTCATATGAGTATTTTACATAAGATTTTTCTGCCGTGCCAATCATATATAGCTAATTAAACTAAACTCTGTGGCCCTGAAGGGAGAAGGTCTACCACCCGACCGCTGCGTCATCTACCATTAGGCAGATGACAGGATTTGGGGGCATGTGGTCAGCATGCAGACACCCACGGCCGTTAATGGTGGTTTCCATGACCGGAGCCGCTACTTCTCTATCAAGTAGCTCCTCAATTTGAATCACGAGGCTGAGTGCACCCCGTTCCAGACCTCCCTATCTCAGACAAATCGGAGGAAGTACCGGGGATCGAACCCGGGTCGACGGATCTGTAGTCAGCGACGCTGACCACTAGACCACGCCGGCGGCAATCATATATCGCTACTGTAAATTAACTTTTCAAATCTGTAGGTTATGGCTGAATTCGCAATAAGGATGTTATATAGTTATAGTAATGGATTATTTGAGGTCTACAGTTGAAGACACAGAAGCAATGTGTGTATCTGGTTCTCATATTACCTGTCGCACCCCTTGTCAAAGTCTGGCATCGCTTGGCAACATTGTGCACAGGAGGGAAGCTGTTATTTAAAACCCATGAATTGGAAAGTGCAGGGAATCGTCATAAATCAAGCGTATAGGTTGAAAAAAAATATTCTAGATAAATTAAGACGTAAAACATAGTATGGATAATTTTACGGGAAAGTTGACATTTATTGAGCAATAAATGAATCGTTCTTATAAATAATGGGGATGTAGCATAGCGCTTAGCAAATGCCAGTTGTTTTAATAGATTGATTTATTTTCCTTCATTGCAAGATCATTTATGCTATGCTGTTGCTTAGTTGTTATCTTGATAACAATTATTGAGTTAGCTGTGGAATGAAACACACCAAAACAAAACAATACGCCTAGAAAACCCATCTAACTATATTATATAATAAGTTCCAATAAATGTTAAGGAAAGATCCAGGGTGTTAAAGTACAAGATTATTGAACTATTAATACCCATTGCCGATTATTAATTTTATTGATTATTAATACTCTTGATTATTTTATTATTATTATTATTATTATTATTATTATTATTACTATTATTATAAGACTAGGTGCAACATAAATTTTAAAGTGCCACAATAGCGCTTTTCAGCCTGGATATGACTCAAAATGGGCTAAGGTAGACCAATTGATACAGGACTGAAGATGTGTTTTCTTAGACTGAAATGCATGTACATCTGATTTAACGTCAGTGACGACTTGCAAGATTTTAACATTTTAATTATATGGAAGGGTTAAGGGTTATAACCTGATGATTTTTTCATAATCTTAATATTGTGACGAGTATATTGTACTATTTTTAGAAGATAACTTATTTTACATTTTCAGACATCACACCATAAAGATTCTAACCTTAAATTTGATGCTGTAACATAAGCATTTAACACTGAATAGCAAATATATTTAGTCCTATGAAACATACGATAATCCTTATGAAATATGAGAGGGTATAGGCACAGTTTAAGTAGTATAAGGCTTAAAAAATACATGTACAAGAGTGGACTAAATTTTATATACATCTATGCGATTGCTTATGCCATTTTTGAATATTCTAAATTTCCCAAGATTTGAAAGAGAATTTCTTAACTGCTAGAAAACACTAAGCGCAAGTTTTCTTGAAGAGCATCTGTTCGTGTGTAAATGCCCAGCGTAACTCACAATTTCCTTTAAGTTATCTCTTCTTTCCCTGAGTTTTACCTCTTTTGATTTACTAACAGACACACAACGAAGAGCCCACAGAGGACGATTCAGTGATAGTGTTTTTATAAAGCTTTTAAAAATTTTATTTTATAAATGTGACAAGATGTAAGACAATGCAGTTTTGGTTTTAATTATTGAGGCACTGAAACCAGCAAAAGAAGGTGCCCTGAAGATGGTGGAAATACGCCGAAAGGCCTAGGCGAATTATAAATAAAGTAGGGATGGGTCCTCGATACTTTCGATACCTCGATACTCTCGATACTTGCATGGTATCGGCATCGAGCGATACTTCAGAAAACTCGCTCGGTACTTTTTCGATACTTTGGTAACTCTGCAATTCTGCAATTAAGTGAGAATGCTAGTTTTTTTTAACAAAAACTTGTAAGTGGACTGTTTAAAAAACTAATTTTAGTTTTAATGTAGAGTTTAAAAATATTTATAGGCTACAAAATATTAAATTTTGTCTCATTAAATATGCACACTTAATTAATTTAGTTGGTATTACACAGTTCTCTGAACTTTTAATTTTAAATGTACCTATTTATTGAACTGGAAATGTTGACGGTATCGAGTATCGAGGAAAAAAT
This sequence comes from Ectobius pallidus, assembly GCA_964059195.1. Taxonomy (NCBI): domain Eukaryota; kingdom Metazoa; phylum Arthropoda; class Insecta; order Blattodea; family Ectobiidae; genus Ectobius; species Ectobius pallidus. The sequence goes on from CAXKWD010000008.1 coordinate 128,787,782, forward strand.
CATGTATCGGTAAGGAGTATCGAGTAAATCTGGTATCGACCCATCCCTAAAATAAAGTATTGTTGAGTTACTGTAGCCTCAGCAGAAAATCATTCCTGTTATTGATCGAGTTCAACGGTATATAACATGTATTTTAATAAAGATGCAGTTTTTATTGGGATTTGTATGGGCATACAGAAGTATGGTATACATAGGATTTAAAACACCGCAGATTTGTTTCGATTTGAGAGGAAAAAGTCCATTCACTAGGAATTCTCATGTTTCATGAAAACGATAAAGTATGAGTGTTCTAAATGGTAATTGTGTAATCTGAATGAAGTGAGAACGGATTTAACACGTGGAGTTGGTCTTGCTCGTGTATTCCACGTGTCGCTGGCAGGATGTAGCCTCAGCAGTAAATCATTCCTGTTCGCTACAGCATCCAATTCCAAGCATCTTACTCGCTTATTCCGTCTGCATAAGCGTGAACAAAAATATTTCTAGATTCTTGTATTTACATTCGGGCATTGTAGAGAGGAAGAAAACTATACTGCACGATCACAAATTCCTTACTTCTTTATCACAAAATACATTGAAATATAATCATATTTTTTTTCTATGCCACCACAAGGAATGTCATGTATTCCCATTCGACTAGAAATTCTAAACCTAGTTCTCATCGGAAACATCCATTATGTGGTCATTTGAATTCATTGTTCCAATTTAATTTAATTATATTTTAAGATTTAGTTAATGTAGCCTATTTAGGCCTATATCTGTGTATTATAAATTATGTGTGTTCGCGAGGGCTCAAAACCAAAATAAATAAATAAATAAATGTCTCAAACGGAACAGCAGTGGGAATGGGTTTGTTCTTTTTTCTTTCTTAATTTTCTTGAAAAGGGCTGTAACGATGTTATTATTCTAGGTTCTCTTATGATGAAAATATTCTTAATTTATATTTAAGTATTTATATTGTAGACTGTGAAGCCCACATAACTTATTCTCGGCAGAACTAATTCTGGGCAAGAAGAGTTTTACTCTGTTGGAAACACCAGAGGACCTAAAAACTCATCATTTTGAATTTTTTTTTTCAATTTCCGAGGGAGAACCCCCGGACCTCTCCTTCCAGGAGGTATTTCATACCCCAAACTCCACAGCAATTGCGAGCTTTCCTTTATGTCGCTCCCCTTTCAATAAGTTCTGGATCTGTCCTGGTAGGCTATATAATCATGTTATCGTGGAGGTTGGATGTGAGGAAACCAACAATTTCAACCCCAAATAGTTGCTAGGATCAATCAAAGGACAATTTCTTTTTAAAATGATTATAATCACTCGTGAATTGCATACCCTCCTTTGGGGTTCCTGTTATTAAAGCTACTGCTTTTGTTGTGTTACGTATGATATATTACAATTACAGGAAAGAACCCAAAATAGTTTAGGAATTCCAGGATCACAGATGAGACATATCCGGACTCATTATGATTTGAGGAAGTACGGTAAATGCCGTCACTTCTGCTAAGCAGCTCTGCCCTTTGCTCATTAAAATGCACCGGACAACAATAATCCTCTGTACTTCAAGTGAGGTCACTTCCGCTTCTCTGCGGAGTTCTCTATGACGTTTGTAACGTTTCAGTGGCGTAACTTAAAAAGTATTGCTGCCAAGGGCACTGTAACACAGCAGAGGCAGTATTAGCGAAGCAACGTGACAGCATTTTGACGATAACTGATTTCCCTGTTCATTCTCATTGGAGAAATGATCCCCTAAATGTGCAACGGGGAGATGGTAGTTACCGCTAGCAAAATTATAGAAAATATGCCGTATTTTCAAGATGCCATAACTCAGGTGTTAACAGACAGATTTAGTTGAATTTTTTTATGCTTTGCATGTGCACTCTGTAGTTTAAAATAAGCAGAGAATGGTTGTTCTAGATGTCACTGTTTGGTAGGAAAGAATGTTTTAACACATAGATGACAATTTAGTTTTACGGTTTCTTCCCTTGACATAGGTACACTTTTTTCCATTTCTGTAGCTTAGATTTTTTTAAACTTTGGTAACTTACTAACAATGGGTACTGCTATATACCCTACCTCAATCAGTCTAATATGTACAATATTACTGCCTGAGAAGTGCATGAAAACTTCACGACTACAAAAAAAATACTTTTTTTTAAATAAAAATTGTTGTAAATTCTGTATATTCAAGACTTTCCCCAAAATTCTGGTAAGGGAGTTTTGTCATCCATCCATAATGAATTCCTGAAAGTTTCATTATTTTAGCATGAATAGCTTTTCAGAAAATGGTACCTGAAGTACAAAAAATGTAATTTTACAGGAGAGCGAAAAGAAAATGACGTGCCGTATGGTATTTTATACATTTTAGAAAGCTCCAGGTCGCTCTGCTTGGCTTAATAATAACACAACATATAAGATCTATATATGAAAATGTTCAGAAAACTATGCTCTATTACATGAGCCAAAGAAAAAAAATCGACTTTTTTGACATTGGTAACTACCATCACCACTTAATTGGCTACTAACCTCTTTTAACCTTTCCGGAGCTGTTTTTTGTATAACGATATAAGCAATTATCAAGTGAAATCAACAGTGGGCTCTAAATTTGAAACCTACAAAGAAAATTTTATTAAATTAAATGGTTTCTATGAATGACAATCCTAACATTTAAGTAAAAATCCTCATATTTTACGTAAAGCATTAAGCTAATCAACTAAAATATCTCTGCTGTCATGCAGGTTAAACGAGACAAAGTCTAAATGGAAACATCAAAGGAATTATAAAGTCCAACAAACAGATGTAGGCTACCTGTATGTTCGCAGGAGGAAAGGTACAATCCTGTCCTAAAAATAATCAAGTTCATACAGACAGATCCTTAAGCAGGACTACTAGGTTCGGATGAGAGTAAGATTTTATTAAAGAAAAGGTCCATCTAATGAATAAGCCACATAACAAATAATAAAAAAAACGTATTACATGCAAACGCAAGAAGTTGAATATGATTGACGTTAAATCCCAGAAAGATAAAAAAAAAAGTTATCCAGAACAGAAAATAAAAATAAATTAGACTGTTAGATGGAAACGAAATATTCTCGTTTCGACCTTCCTTGTCCCTGTTATGAAGGAATCCATTTTCCGCCTTTGAGCTGGATTGTTCCCAGTGATAGACCAAGCAAAAGTGGCAGAGGAACATAACGTTTTTCACTGCTAATGACGTACATATGCGTCACCACAGGAATTATAAAAAGGCAGAGATGTGAAACTAATCAAGTCATGCTTTATCTTACGATATAAGGAATTTTATATAGTCCTATGCGTTAGAAATGCCGTTCATGTAGACCATCCATTCCATTAACATTTTCTACATTGCAGAAACTGTTCTCGGGTTTCCAGTCGGGTAAGAGAATAAAATTCTGAGCTTTCGGCGACTGTCTGCGTCGTCATCTTCGGAGAATCGGGATCCAGAGGTTATGGTATTGTATACTTCCATCGACCAATCAGGATCCACGACTGCATCTGACTAGTCCTACCATGGGTATATATACATCGCCATAACCTCTGGATCCCACTTCTCCGAAGATGACGACGCAGACAGTCGCCGAAAGCTCAGAATTTTATTCTCTTACCCGACTGGAAACCCGAGAACAGTTTCTGCATTCTATTCGTCGGAGAACCTTCAAAGTTTTATTATTTTCTACATTGATTTCTAACTTTCGACCCGGTGATTTGACTCAATGAATGCATAATATATTAACTTAAGTTCGGCTTTGAAGGGTTAAAATTAGCATAAGCTTCGAACCTCAGCTGAATTAGACCTTGGCGCAAGAAGGGGATAACTCACATTTTTCGAATTTGTCAGGAGGCACAAAAAATAATTTTAAAAAATATGGACATTGTATTTTATTCAATCATTTATACAGGTTGATGAACACATTAATTTTCAAGTGATCAGCAAATTTAAAAATATACCATTGTTTGCTCCGGAGTTATCCCCTTCTTGCACCGAGGTCTTCAGTTGTTTCCCGAGCTGCCGTTGCTTTTGTCCCTCTGATTGGCTTAGGAGTGAAATTATCAATAATCCACAAAAAGTCTTGGAGACATGTAGACTGCAGGGGAGTGTTTGGGATCAAACGTGGACTAACGCCTTTAGAAACCTTGAAAACTCTACAATAGCAACAAGCCTAATCGGAGTTTGCATGTGACAGGATTCATTGAATGTGAACAATAAACCAATGCAATAGTGATCTGATTCTGACAAATAAGCTTGTCGATTCTATATCGATTGAATCAATTTGAACACGAATGGAATGAGATTAGTGGCACAATTGCTCATGATTACTGAAGGGCGTGTCCTTTGCTTTAGAAAACCAATTTAGCAGACTTAATATACCCTTTCTCTACCTTCTAAAATGCAATAAAATTTATAGCAGTACAACTCAACAATAGGCGATAGGGACCTCACAGGGATTAGGTACTTAAGATTTGCATTTATTAGAAAATATAAGATTTGGCCTACTTGTAATTTTTTTTATCTTCATAACCTAATTTTGCTCTTAGTTTGTTGCACGTAAGTTGAAGTAAATATGGATATTTGTCACACATATACATAACTCATAACTTACTCATAACCTATAAATAAAATGACGGACTACCTTAACTAAGGATATTCAGCTGACTACCAAGCTTCATTCGGTAAACGAGAATTGAGTCTTTATTTAAATTAAATTAATTAATCAATTAATTTCCTTCTGATGTAGTTAAGGCCTAAAGGTGTTTTATTTTGGCCCTAAATTATGATTTTATTATATTACAAGGCTGAATTTATAGAATAATAAAGGCAATCGTAAATTTAAATAATCAGTGGTATCTAAGTTAGAAATCAATGGAGGAAATTTCAGTAGAACTCTAGTTTCTATAAATTATATTAATAACACAAGGTCAAATGCCCTTATATCTTACATAAAAGAATACGCTAAAAATCTTATATTTCTGATTTTATACAATTTTTGAAGTGATGAAATTATACGTTAGTAGCAGTGAAAAGGTTCAACCAAGTCGTAATATGAAATCACAAAACAGCACAAGATTTACGAAAAAGTCCTTGACGTGATCAAAACTAGTAATTGGAATTGTACATAGGAACCGACTTTGGGGGGAGGGGAGGAAGGTAGTTTCTATCATGTAAGACCTATGTATATGATCTAAATATAGAATTCTTGCCCCCTCCCCCAACAATATTTTCAAGTCGACGCCTCAGGAATTGAATTTAAGCAACCTTTATATTTGAAGCTAACAATATTTATAAATTATATAGTACATCATTACATTTTTAACTTTATATTTAAATACTAAGTCACTCTCTATCACACGCACACATATACTTGTATTTTGTGATCATAAGCTCTTTTCTAAAGTAGCCTATGTTTTGAGGCTGTCTTTATAATTGCAGTATCCACTTTTTGTAACATTGAAAATTTTGAAACTGAATTGCATCCGGAATCCGATCATTTATAGGCTAACTGATTAAGTACTAAGGATAAGTGGAAATTACGTTAAACTGTAAAAATAGAATCAGTGTTGATGCACTAATTAATAATGATGTAGGCCTAAAGAAAGAAAAAGAAAGGTACTGACTTAGCTTAAATGTTACAGAAAACTAATTAATATAAAAGAGTTAAGTATGATAAAAGACAAATAAGATACAAAGGATTCTGTTAAAGTTTTGCAAAATAATATATTTGCTATATATTTCTGGAGACAGTGAGTGAAATAACTATTGGTACTAAAGGACATACAATAAAACTGTTATTTTACTGCACTAAATGATTCTTCCAGAGGAAGATAGAAAGTAAGTACGAAAGAAAGAAAATAAATGAATAAATAAATAAATAAATAAAAATAGACTCAAACAAATCGTCTTCTCATAGTCAAAGCAAAAAAAAAAAGCTAATTTCTATTTTACGGAAATACTAAATCAGTTTTCGGAACAAAATTATAAGATTTAAGGGGAAAAAATGCCCTTTATTGTAATTTAGCCGATGTATGCACATATTCTTAAGCCAATGAGAAAATTCCGAAGGTTAAATGGCCACATGAGTTCCTTAAAAAAAGAATAATAATAATAATAATAAAAGAAATGAATGAATGCATATTTTGCACATGTATAATGTCGGCTGATGTTTATAGAAACCTCCTTCTCTGATTAAAAATGATTTAATTTTGTAATTTAAAGCTGCTGAAGCGTTTGCGAAGTTAAAAATTACACCTCTTCTTATTTTCGAGAACTATTGAGGTCCAATGATAGATCTGTTATGCTCACGCCACTGAATCAAAACAAAACTCTTGTATGTCAGTTTTGAAATGTTTAAGGACATTCTCTTGATGGCGAGGTTAATGTAGGTGTTTGTTGATGATGAATTGTTCGATTGTTCATTGCTATGTACAGTACGTAAGCTCTTATTGAAGGTGACGCGTAAAGAATTATACTGCAAGACGTTAAAACGGCACATCGATAATAGGCGTTAGTAGCTAGGAAATGAAATCAACAGCTGCTGTAGAGTAATTACTAATTAATTTCAATGTAAATCAGCTCTTATAAATAGTTTAATGGGTATAATTACACCATAACCCCACTTAAAGTGTCGACGGCCGTCCTCAGTCCATCATATTGTGAAGTCAGTTACCTTCGACAGTTTCAGGAACTGTTTAACTAATTAACATAAACAAACAATGACTTTTTCGATTGACTACTTTACTTCCTACTAACAGAATTGCAATACACGTAGAGTAAAATGTTATTTTTGATGAGCAATCACTGTACTTAACTCTCTACTAAGCATGGAATATTCGGAATAAAATAGATGTTCAACCGCTGTAAAAGTAGGTATGCTAAATACTGTACTTAGTGAAATACTATAGTTTCTTACTGAAGTACCTAATTTCTTTAATTTTACTGCACAAACGGCATGTTGTCTATAGGTTAATACAAATTAAGTTACACGGAACTAGTGTAGAATAGTCCACCGCTGTGGCTTAGGGGATGCGTTCTCTCTCTTCACGCAACAGGCCCGGATTCGATTCTTGGTCGGGACTGTGGATTTTATATTTTACAATAATATCGTTAGTTGCTATGAACGACAGAAAATAAATTTCCCTAGAGAAGTAGGCTGATTTTTAAAAAATGTTGTAGAGCATAGAAAAGACTTAGGCCTTTGAGAAACTATATTAACTTAAGCTAAATCAGGATAACGTAAAATAAATTCCACTTTTAGTAGGTAGTAACTGGGAGTAGAAAAATGAGTGCCTAATTCGTTATGTAAGAAGAGTAGCGCCGATCTCGTAGGCCTACATCAGTTCGGGTGCAAAATATCCTTTATCTGTTAACAGCACTTAATTTACATCCATTTCAGAATAAAAATCGTAAAATTTATCCTCGGAATCAATCCCGGGTCATCGTAGAGAAGTTATGTGCTCTGGCACTATTTCACAAACGCTAGCTCTGTTTAAAAAAAGTAAACAAATTAAAAAAAATTAAAAAAAAAAATTTAAAAAAAGGACATAACACAGACGCATGACGTACCTTTACACTTCTGCAGTGACATATTATTCTATAAACTTACTTAAAATTATAAAGTCAACAGAATCTACATAATCTGATGCTATCAAAACAAGAATAAAGATTGTAAACACCCTAACGCTGTTTTAAATTTCCCCTTCCACAGAAAGTATGTAACTCAACATTTTAAAACACTTCTGCACTTCTTTAATTTCACTCACAAGTAACTCAAGTGAATTTATTGGCTTGGGTTAAAGTTAGAATAGCTGTGTTAGCAATGAAATTCAAACCGAATGTAAAATACGCAAACAAATCGCCGATTCAAGAATAAAAATAGACGTAGGCCTACACGTGCGGTAGCATTTTGTTCAAAATATTATAGGCAAGCAGTCTTTATTTAGAACAGTGTTTCCTTCAGATCTAAACGCGAAATTCCTTAAGCCGTTCATAAAACAGATGGTTAAAAGCCACTTATAAAATAATTTAAGTTGGTCAACGATATTTTCTGGGACTTGGGACAAAGGCCTGGCAGATGATCGATAGTGTACAAACGCATCATTTGTTTTTCTAAATTAATGCAATGGAATGTTGTAGATTTCGGTCATAATAATAAAAGTCCTTAGCTCTGATCGATCAATTTAGATTTTCAGTTTTCCTGATTCTTAATTATATAAAACCAGAAATGTAACATAAATAGAGTTATGCTTTCTGTTGAAATATGAGGAATTTTATCAAGTGTTAGGATTGCCGTTCATGGAAGTCAAGTATTTCGGTAAAAATTTCTACGGTAACTTCAAACTTACAAACCCACTGATATAATTTGATGAATACTTATTTAATATAAATCCAGCTTTGGATGCTAAAAGTTGCTGAAGTAGGTATTTTCAAAAATCTTTTTAGGAAATGATTAAAAAATTAAGGAATCGCGCACAATGTGCATTATCTTAACCTAAGACTTAACCTACTGACACCCGGGAAAGGGATTTTTCACTACTGAAAAATCCCCTGCCGGGAATCGAACCCGGGCGCGCTACCGACTCACCCACGGCGACGCACTTAGAAAATGATTTACTTATAATTTAAATAATTTCTTATTAAAAAAATTAATAAAATCACTTTATGGTGTAAACTCACGTTATTTTGCAAGTTTAGAAACCACGTAGCCCAGTTTAGAGTAGCTGAGTTGGTGATCGTTACAACTGATGATGATAATAATAATAATAATTAATAATAATAGTAATAATAATAATAATAGAATGTGAAATTCGCTGTTGAAAAATTAAAAGCCATGCCATAATGAAAGGTACAGTGTGAAACTGTAATTTACAACACAATGTAATATTTAGTAGACTTTCTTTTACATATTTGAATAAAAAAGACTGGTAAAAACAATGGAAGAGTTTGCGATGTCTCCAGGAAAAGTTATGTAACGTCTTCCCACACATGGACAGCGAACCTGGTCAGCATGAATTGACGTGCCACAATTTGCTTGCAAATTCCTGCATCATGTCTGAGCAGTGCAAATAGTGAAGAGCGTGGCTGTCTCATTGAAAAGAGTTTCGCAGAACAGCAATTTGCAGTCCATACAGTGCGTTTACGCAAACTTCTAGGTCATCTCGATTCTGACACTTTAGTCCAAATAAATTACGACGAATACTGTTAAAATATGGTTTTATAACTTTATTCGTACCACTGTTTCAAGAACATGTAAACAATTAAGTGATCCCTATAGCCTATAGGCGTGGAGACCCTTACGGGTTCAGGAGGTTGTATTAACAAACTTTTTGATTGAAAGTCGAATATAGGCCTACTCCATAGGCTATACGAGGTGTTTCCATAAAATAAGTTTCCCTGGAACCGTTTACAGAAACAAAACACAATTTCAAGAAAATATAGGCTATATTGCAACAGACACAGTCAGTGGTCAGGTATTTTTCAACATATTCGCCACCGGTATTGAAACATTTGTCTTACCGTGGCACCAACATTTGAATACCTTTTGTCGTAGAAGTGTGCCGCCTGGGATTTGAACCACTGTGTGATAACCTCCTTCACCCCTCTGCCATTCTTTGTCTATTCGTGAGATGTAGGAAAAGATGGAAATCACTGGCAGCTTTAGGGCCTACTCCAGCTGAACGCATTAAACTTTATTGACTATTTTTGCTACTTCGGATTGTGGAAATCGGCAGATTATATTTTTTTCCTTTATTCTTGCATTATTTCTTTCAAAATAAAAAGCAATTCGACCGCACTCGAGAATATCAAGGTGACTTCCCCCCCCCCCCCCAGATTGTGATCCTCCCACTCCCTTGTCACGCTCAAATCGTGAGAATTTTGAAATGGACACTTTTCACCTTACCTTAATCTGACGCGCTCAAGTAAATCCCAAAATCCCCTCTTGGGCTCCCCTACCATTGGGCCTGTGACAGAATTTTGTCCTACAGGAGCTGACTGAGAAGTTACGTGATGGGAAGAATGTATCTTCCACGTTCATATACAAAAGACGTATCAATGACAAGGAGTTTCCATAGGCCTAGTAAAAGAATAATTTCCATTCGTTTATCATTAGGGAGAGGCGCTAAGGAAATACTCAATGAAATACATACCAATGCAAAACGTACAAACAACAGGAATGTAGATGATAATGAAGGTGGTGTCCTAAGATTAATGAATACTACTGACTCCTTCTGAATATTAATGCTATGTTTTTACAGTACAAGGACATTAGACTATAGAACGCATTTTGTGATTCAGAAAAAAATCCCAGTCATCAACTTGGTCCGTGATTTAAGAACACTTATAATGCACAATGTAGATAAATTAGGCAACATAGGCAAATAACAAACAAGTTTTATTTTGTGCAGGAAAAATGTGATGTGGCCTATTTTGTATGAAAATTATTGGAGACATAAACTAAATTATGGCATAGCTACATAACCTATTAAAATTCAAAAAATTATATTAACTCAAAATTTAGAGCAAATGAAAATAAATAATTTAGCAACTTCATGTATAAATAAATATGCAAATAAACAAAAATGAACAAATAAAATAAATTAAAGAGTAAAATTTTTAAATAAAAAAAAATAAATGTATTCGAATGTGGGCGTCTGGTTCAGTGATTCGTAATTCAGTATGAATCGCACTTTTAAATAGGCTACAATAAAAGTCCTACGAATCCCTAATCTTATTTAACTCTGATACTTGTATTAAAAAGTATTTTTTTCGTATAAGTAATTGTATATTTAAAAAGTAGAATAAATAGAAGTCACTATCAAATAAGTTAACTCAGATGAGGCATTAAAACAAAGGAAATAAAACAATTCAACGATTGTTCTTATTGAAAAACAATAGCCTTAGAGTAATTTGAAAATGAGCTTCTGAAAGAGCTCGAGTGACTGAATTGGTAAATAAAATTATTCAACAATTTTCAAAAATATCATACAAGTGGATAACATTTTCTTGCTTTATTTTGAGCGGTTTTCATTCTTCGAAATCCTTTTATGGGGAAGGTAGACTGCTCGAAAAAGTTAAAAGCATAAGGGTAACAGCCAATCAGAGGAGCTGGCACTGTTACACAGCTTAATATTTTTCAGTTTGATATGTTACGAGCCAAGCCATTGGCTGACGTTTTCCAAAACTCGATCCGTAGATAACTTTGGAATATTTTTGCCGGTACACCTATAACATCTACAACTTCAAGAATTCTCTGCGTAATGCCTAGTACATTTTTGTTAGTAGTAGAAAGTTCCGAGCATGGGATCCATGGAAAACTTCATGACTAGGATTTTAAGGCCTGAATTTTTTTTCGACCATGGCTGGATACGAACTTGCGAACCTTGGATTCAGAAGTGAGCACATTACTTCTTCACGAAGTTTATACACTACAATAAATACTTATAAAAACCGGACGAACACGAAACAATAGATTCACACACAAAAAAAAAAAAATCATTTGAAACAGGAACGAACCATCAGGAATGAGACGTCCTCCTAACTTACTTCAAGGCAGGACTCTCCATATGAATACAGACTGGTGCAAGCAGCACGGGTGGAAAACCAGAACAAATATTGGCCAAGGTGATGTCTGAAGAGTAATTTATTCAGTAGCACAGAACATTTATTATACTGTAGTAGCAGGCGTCGCAACTCACATTTGTTTGTGTACACTGATCAGAATGTTTGTGAATGATTTACATTACCATGTTATTAGCGGTGTATGTTTTGTTTATGTCCAATCACTGTAGCTGTCACATGCCCATGACATTAGTTTAACATTACGTTTAGATGCAATCAGTTGTGTTTAACACCCGGAACGGATCTGTAAAGGACATTCTAGTCCCCGAAAGTCAGCAGTAAATTAAAGGAAGCAGGGCTAAAGGATGTAACTGTAATGTTTTGTTATGTATCACTTTTTTATACACGAAATTTTCAATGAACCTTAACCTGATAAGCTGCACGTGATGACAAAAAGAAACAATATTTCTTCTGTATGCTTATTGATATGAGTTCACCATCATCATCAGAGCCCACCGCTATGGCGCAAGGGATGCATACGCTCCTCTCACGCGACAGGCCTGGGTTCGATTATTGATCGGGACAAGTTACTTAGGCATAAGTGTTTTTTTCCACATCAGTAAGACAAATGTCAGGTAACTTTAGGCCCTTGTTCCCGCGAATATCATGTGGCAGTCAATATCATTCATCCCGTGTCAAGTTCGGATGTGTGGCTGGTGTATCGTCCTAAGTGTTCATGTGGTTTCGGAGGTGGCCCCGGCATTGGGCTGATCACTCATCTGGGGAGGCCCTCCATGTCCTTGTCTGATAAAAAATAGATGTATATAATCTTTAGAAACTCCCTTCCCCGAAGGATAGCGGTCCTGTAGGGCTTGAGCCGCATAAACGTCCCTTCAAGGGGGAGGTAAAGAAAGTTAGAAATATTATAAGTGGGGTTTTATTATTATTATTACTATTATTATTATTATTATTATTATTAAGTGCGGTATTATTACTATTATCATCATCATTATCATCGTCACGATTATCATAAAATGGAGAAAATCGAGAAACCTGAGAAACTTGCTTCCTATACGACATGAGCACTCTGATGAAGCACTAAATATGTATAATTTCCTATTTATTTCCCATTTTCCTCTGTGGCTCTACATCCTTCGGGGAGACAGAGTCTACCACCCGACTGGTGCGTTACCTGCCTCAGTCTTTCAACTTCATTATTAGACACAGCATTGGGGCACGAGGTCTTCATGCTGCCTCACGACCGTTAAGTAGTTTTTAAAGTCAGATAACTAGACTAAAATAGACTAAAAATAATCTCTAATTTTGATAAAATTATTTCTGAACTTTTTTCACAAGAAATACAAGAAACAGTGCCTTCTTCGTGTTAATAAAAGTCGCGCAAGAGCATTTTATTTAAAGTTAGCATCTTTCAATGATTCCCCATGAAACGTTTTGGTTACATTCTATTCCATCCGCGGAATTCCCATATCATCTGTTGCAGTGCCTCCCCAGTTCCGTGGATAATCGGGAGTTACCTATAATTTCAGCAGAGAAGGAAGAGTTCGTAAATAATATTATACAGTGGGCTAGATGCCCAGGTTCCAAGATTGCAGGGTAAGATATCTTGTTATCTATTCCAGCAAAATAATCTAATAAAATGTGTGTAACCGAGCGAGGTGGCCTACATGGTAACGTCTTGGAATCGCATTCGGGAGGTCCCAGGTTCAAATCCCGTGGCCGGCCTATTTGACATGGGTTTCACCAGTCGTAAAAGAAAATACCAAATTGGATATTTACCTACCATGAATCATCCTTACCATTTCATCTTGTATCATATCCATTTAAATTAATATCAGTTGAAATTTCCTCCATAAGAATACTCCAACAATAGAAACAATTGATAATCAATAGTTTCATGGCCTACCCTACTGTATAGACACACATCTCGAAGTACTAATATGTTCTCGCAGCTAAAAGGAATATAAACACAGCTGAATTAAATGTTATATTGCGATACAAGTGCCGTAAGCGATTAATACGGATCGAGGAAAGAGTCTGAAAAAACGAGGCGCTCGCGCCGAGTTTTTTCAATTTTCCGAGATCCGTTATGCGCTTACGGCACGAGTATTGCATGCTATTTTTTGCACGATGATTATTTATATCAATTTAATTATATTAATTGAGATATTACCTGAAAATATTATGTATATACATTATTGAAGATAGATGTTTATTTCAGAAAGTGATTCGCATGTGTTTGTTGTTATGGGAACCGAATATTTGTCCTGGGGGCCTTGTCCATAAAGGCTTGTATTATGATTGCCGTAAGTAAATTCTTACCGCACGGAAATTTGTTGTGTTTCCATAGCAACAAGATTGCGTGCGGGAATGTCAACTTACGATCCACGACAACAATATTCGTAAGTACCACTAATTAGTTAAGTCGTGCAAAAAATTATTATCAGTTGAAATTTAGCCTACTCCATAAGAATACTCCAACAATAGAAACAATTGATACTCAATAGTTTCATGGCCTACCCTACTGTATAGACACACATCTCGAACTCCTGATATGTCCTCGCAGCTAAAAGGAGTATAGCCTAAACACAGCTGAATTAAAAAAAAATATATCTGTATACTCACGAGGATGATCGTAGTTCATCAACGCAAGAAGAAGCTGACTCTAAGTAACCAAAACATTTTATAACAGGGGTTACTAACTTCTCTATTGTTTCTCAGGAAAGGAATTAAGTTTTATATCTGCATCATTCTCCTTGATATGCCCTTTCGCATGACAACAGAATGGAGTTTAGTTGAACAAACTACACATAATGTAATGAACTTTTTCCCTCTGCCTCTGTGGACAGCTTGATCACACCGGTAAGGACCGGTAATTTGATCCTAGTGATGTGATAATATGAAAGTGCAAATTACAGTTCTTGACGCAACCCATGCTTCTACCAAGTCAACAAGTGATATCGATAGAGATTATGCAAATAGATATGCAACATGAACAAAATAATTTGCGTTGAAAAAACCTAGTCTAGTTTACATGTATTAAGTTACCACATTATTAAATGCAGTCAGTAAAAGTACCCGTAGTAATTTTAAAATTTGTAAAACTAGGGACTTTTCCAGGACAACAGTAGATCTTGCTTTACGCTATTAAGAAGCTATATGAAACATTTCAGTCAAATCTGTTAGGGCTTGAAGCTTATATTTTTAAATGACAATTAGTGCTAGTATTCAATCTTATGGAGTAAAAATATTTTACATAGAACTAAAAAATTAATATATCAGGCATTATTCCAAAGTGCAACATTATATATCGCTGAAACTTGAACCATAAGTAGAAAACAAGCAAACAAATTAATGATATTAGAAATGGATTTTTGGAGGCGTTCAGCAAGAGAATCCAGGAAAGAAAATGTTCGGAATAATAGAATAAGGGAAATAATGCAAGTTGAAAAGAATATTTTGGAAATTGTAGAAGAAAGACGCTTGAATTGGTATGGACATGTACTCAGAATGACAGAGGATAGAATACCCAAGAAAATTTTGGATTGGAAAGTAGAAGAAAAAAGAAGAAGAGGGAAGCCCAAAGAATGCTGGATGGAAGGGGTGAAAAGGAGTATGGCGAGAAAAGGATTAAGTGAAGAAGATGCTACGGACAGGGATTATGGAGGCAAAAGATTGTTATGGGATGAAGGAAAACCATTGTATTGTGGAATAATCCTTAATAAAAAAAAGTGCTAGTATGTCTTTAATCCAAATGAGCCTGTTGAATAGGGCGTAGAGGAATCTCTTCGAAATCATGATGCGAATTGAAAAACTTATATTTTCCATGGAGCAATTTAAAACGTTTTGAGGTAGAAGCCCATTATTCGTGATAAAGCCTCCTAGATTGAGCTACTCTCAGCCGATGCTCAAGGTAGGCATACTTGTAACTTTATTTTTAATATAATAAAATAGTTCTTCTAGTAGAGTACACATATTCGGCGTTTAGGTATAGGAATGACTAAAAGAGAAATTACCTTCAATCGAGGATAATACTTATTAAAAAAGAACTGCTGTATCCTAGAGTCGTTAAAACGTCACTTGTTACACATTAAGGACGGCCAAGTCGGAATGTTCTAATATGATCTAATAGCTATAGGGAAAGTACAGCTAATATCCACAACACCTGAATATGCAAGAGAAGAAAGTAAAAACGCTCATGCTGTCCAGTGTGAGAAAGTTGCTCCCTAATAATGAGCATATCCACATGAACACGTTACCAGCTGCCGTTATACAGTCGTTAAGGATTTGCATGACACACTTGGCCCATGGCACGTTTTTCGCGAGTCATAAACCTAAATCAACTACTGTGGTGTATGTGTGAATATCTAGAATCTGTTGTCTTTTCCTTGGCTACTCTTATATTTTCTTATATGCTGGGACCTGATTTGTCCAGAAATGGAACACTGAAAAAATGCTCTGATGAAAGCAATATATTTTATAACGACCTAGGGTAATGTAAAACAACTACACCCAATCTTTTCTAACTAAACCCCTGACGAGCTATTCTCTATCCCATTTAAGAACGATCCTGTTCAAAACAAAGAGGCGTGGCTGTCATAGCCCGCACGTGAGAACGCACGTGTTCACCGTGTTTATGATAGTTTGTTTATTCTTATACAACTGACCCGCAGGGTCGTCGTGAACAATGAATCCTTTGTTTTGTTTGCTAATTGATATACTATAATGATGACGATGCCAGTGAGAGTTTTTTATTTCACGTGTAAATGTTGATATTATTGTTGCATGAACTTAGGAACACTCGTTAGGCACACCCTGCTAATGGCGCATGCTAATGACATTAACCAATCACGTTTTGTCACATGATGCGAATTTTCCGCGAACTCTCTGTGAGTTCTCCTCCCCTTTGTTTTGACTAGGATCAAACTAGAATGGGATCAATTATAAGAAGAAAATCTGATGTAAACAAAAACCCGTAGGTCTGTCTCACTCTTACGTCATACGAATAATGTGTTAGAGTGAGACAGATGTAGCCTACTGGTTTTTGTTTACTTTACGTTTCCTTCTTAGAACGGTCGGACTTTAGTTAAATAGCAATGTATTTTCCAATTACCTATGAGATAAATTGAAAACGATTAAACCCAATTTTGTCTACGTATTTGACAGTTTTCGACAAGCCAATAATCCAGACATCCAACATACGATTTGACGACAAGTAGAGACTTTTCTTTCTCAAGAGGCAGCCAATTTTTGTCGCTTGTAATTTAGAAAAAAAAGAACAACTTGCGTTTTCAAGAGCTTTAATAAAAGAAGGGAATTATACTGTGCTCTAAATGTGAATACACATGCACAGCTGAAATTAAGTAATAAGTAAATCTCTGATAAAATATGAGGTCATGAACTCAGAGTAAGTGAACCATGGGACTTAATAATTGCTTCATGAAGGTTTGAATACGAGGCTATGTTAAAATACTGCAAAACAATGTATATTGTGTACTATAACGATAACAGCAGGAAGGTTTTAGTGTAGATTTAAATTACTTAAAAAATCTTTCAACCTGAAGGGACAGAGTAAAATATTATTTTGTAAGAAAAAATGGGCATAAATAAACTCATCACTAAAATATATTACCAACACTCAATCTTGAGGTTAATGAATTGAGTCACAGACAAAGTAATGAGGTCATGAACTCGGTATAATGAAGACTGAGATGACTCCCACTGATACTTGGAGACATATTGTCATTTCTTATCTGGAGCGATGATGCTGGTGAATGAATCATCTGGTTAGCCGGCTAGGGGGAGTGCGTCTAGTCTAAAAACTGTCGGAAGTGCGAGATGTGGGGGCACTTCAATGTTGAATATGTTTATAGACGCACTAGATTAGAACAGAAAGGGTGAACACATGTGTAGCCTAACTCAAGCGTGTCTACACAATGCAAAGGGGGAAAGCAAGAGTACAATGACCTTTAATTAAAAACCTACCCCCCTCTCTACCATGGAAATTAAATACCCGCATAACCCTTTACAAATGGGCATCGAATACCCATATGATTCATAATGTTATAATAATAATAATAATAATAATAATAATAATTATAATAATAACAGTAATAAATTATTACATGATCAGTACAATCGAAAATACAATATAACAATAATAATAATTTAATAATAATTTATTACATCTGTAGCTATACATTGTTTTGATAAGACATTGTCAATTTTTTTTTAATCATTTTTATTCCTGCATGCGCCATTACATTAGTAATATTACATATGGTCTTACTCCTTCTTAGATGTAACTATATACACATATTGCAAGTTGATATTCCTAACATACAGTGCCATTGTAACTATATACACATATTACGAGTTATTAATCCTAACATGCAGAACTATATACACATATTTACAAGTTAATATTCCTAACATACAGTCCCAATTTACTTAGGACAAATAAGGTTACAATGACCGAAGTAATCATTTTTGTAAAAAAAAAAACCTTAAAAGAATAAAATGTCTTCTTATACAAATACTCTTTCAGTTTAAGTTTAAAACACCTGGGATTTTCCACATTTAAAATATTGGCTGGTAAATTATTTATAACTTGGCTAACAACCGGCGATTTAGTGCATCTAAAAGTTTGATATTTAAAAATATGTATAACGTCTTTGCTCCTTGTGTTGTGGTCATGTAATTCTGAAGTAAAGATGAACATATCTTTGTTGTTAAAATAAAATAACGCAGCCTTGTAATATATTAACATTCCAGTTACTGTTGAACACTTGTTATTTTTTAAAAGCATTCTTAAAGAGTCCCTTGGTGCCAAATTAAAAATAAGTCTTAAGATTTTATTTTGTGCAACAAACACCCTGTAGCTATGTTCGTGCCCTGCCCCAAATCAGTATACTATAGGAAATAATACTATGTCCAAGAGAGAAATACACATTATACGCTACACACTATAAACAAATACAATGGATGATAGGTTATTCCCTATTTAAAAGAAAGATACAAAAGATAATTTTGTTTTACTGATCTAAAGTTTAACTTCAAGCCGTCTTACTAACAATCCAGTAACTGAAAAATCAGCACCGCAACTTGTTTCTACCATCTAATTTCTTGCATGAAAGCAAGTGTTTAACTCCAAGCAGTCTTACTAACAATCAGGTAACTGAAAAATCAGCACAGCAACTTGTTTCTATCATCTGATTTCTTGCATGAAAGCATTCATTTTCCGCGACTTTAGTCTAAGAATAGCGTTCTCGTAGTGTTGAGTAAATCCTGATTCTTAACGTATGTCAACTACATCATTTTCCCAACAAGACAAAGGATTATAGAAGAAATGAAGTATGAAGAGCACCTGAGATAAATTCTATGCCGTTTGGAAGCAAGGAACAGGTCCAGCTGACAACATTTTAAAATCTCATTGCGCTTCAAAGTGCCAGTGCATGCAAACCTTAATCGCCGTTTCTTCCCTCAGCTTTAGTTTGCACGTTATTTTGCCACGCTCAAAATCTACCTTCTCCCCGAAAAATAGAGATACAGCAATGATTTTTTTTCTTCAAATATACCTTACAACGTGTGCAATAGAATGTCCAATGAAATTTTCTCTTTGTTCTAGGCCTTAGTTCTTTTTAAAACAAATATTTAGTCTAATCCCAGGGTAGTTTTTTTATTTTTTGGATAAAATATTGTTAAAAAATTATATAGAATCTATCACTAAATCTGTAGTCTAAAGCAAGCATCAAGGAATTTCACATAAAAATTCAGGTTCATATTTTAATATCTGTCGAAGGAGATAGATTACAGAAATTAATGATCATCTAAAAAACTAATTTAGATAGAGCAAACATGCCTAATTTCGCAGTACACCTAGTTTCGCAGTATCTTTTTATTTTATTTACTGCAAAATCAGGAACAGTAATGGGAAAATGAAAAATTGTATAAAATAGAAGAGAAGATGCCCTCTTTGATGAATAAGATGAAATATTTCCACTACTGTTCCCAGTTTTGCAATAAATAAAATAAAAAGATACTGCGAAATTAGGCATGTTTGCTATATTAGAATGAAATTTTAAACTTTATTTTAAGTTTACATTTTAGTTAAGAATATAAAACTTCAAGTTCCTAAGCAAAGAAGAAAGCCACTCACAACACTTCGGTCAACAAGGTCTTAGTTCTTCGTTGGTACATGCCTTGCATAACCAAGTCTGAGTTATCTCAATACTAATGCAATGTGTGATTATAAGCGTAAATATTACGACAATTACATATTATTTTAATCCATATGATGGAATTAATATTATGATCACTTATTCCAGACAATTCAGACGCTTAAAAACACGGATATAATCCTGGCCCAAATATCCTTTTTCAGGTCAACTATTTCGATTCTATTTTACTTAGGTCATTAGAACTTTACCTTATCCCTAAGCCCTCAACACAGACATCTAAAGTCTTAAAAGTATTTTCTCAGGAAACAAAGCCAAGAAAATACACTATGAAATCCTAAACGTTTAATATAATTTGGAACTGATACCCATCTAAGAATTATGATAAGACTTTTATAGGTAATTGACTACCTAATGAAATAGATATTTTAGAGCGGGTACAACACTTATTCTTAACCTAGAACACTTACAATTATGCGAATCCTTTCCTCGCTAAATCGCCACTTACCTGTAAAAAAAACAAACAAATTATAATAATAACAATGATAATAGTAATA
The DNA here is from genome assembly GCA_964059195.1 of Ectobius pallidus. Taxonomy (NCBI): domain Eukaryota; kingdom Metazoa; phylum Arthropoda; class Insecta; order Blattodea; family Ectobiidae; genus Ectobius; species Ectobius pallidus. Next base: position 128,808,100 of record CAXKWD010000008.1, read on the forward strand.
CTTATAAAATGAGTATGAAATTAATAGGAAAGGTACAGCTGGGTAAAATACTGTAGGCCTATATAAACAGACTGATGGAGAAAATACCATTTTGAACGACTGCAGCTTGAATATTAAAGCAAAATAACAGTATTAATCAAATCAGCAGTAGGGGTGGATCCTTTTAGGATAGCTACCTTAAAATAGGACACAGCCAAATCAAAACAATTCTAAGAATTATATATTTTTTAAGATGAGAATTTTTTCCCTAATTTTTAATAATCATGTATTTTTACATTGAATTTTAAAGCAGCTGTCAATAAAGGACTTCCTTTCTATTTATAAATTTGGAAATAATAATAAAAGTAAAACGTTGTGGATGTTAAGTATGTATTATGTATAGATGCCGTTTTAGATATATATGGACTCTTGATATGAAAAAGTACATTTTCCAATGTAATGGAAGTTATAAGTTTTCAAATACATTTGTAAGCGTACTTAATACGATAAGTTATTATACCTATATCCTAGTAAATCTCAAGACAGTTTTGTATTCCGGTTGATTATTATCTCTCGGAATTCTCGACTTGATGAGAAACACAAAATATTCTTTGAGTTATATTAAATGTGGGAAAAGTATGAACTTAAAAATTAACTTGAAAATTTATAAGATAATAATTATAAAAATTTTAAAGTGACTTTGGTTCAGTGTTGATATTTTGGAACTGAGAATTTTGCATTTCGTCCATAGGATTCTATTCTAAATAGTTAATGTCAATATTTAAACATTTAAAATGGAGAGTTTAGAAATAAACACTTTACAAAGAAACATTTTAAAAATCAAATAAATCTATTAGACTAACAATATAAAAACCCAAGTAGGAATCATTCACAAAGGTGAAATTAACTTAAATAAATCAGTATACTGTACTTTATATTGAAATACAAAGGTAATTTAGAAGTTGTAAATAAGGAATAATTAAAATTTGTATTTTTAAAAGTTATTTAAAAAATTGCAGCTAAAATTTTGCATGTTTTCTATCATATTTTCGGTTATACTGCGTTAAAATACAGTAGGCCTAATTGAAATTGGTTGAAAACTACAGAAGACCTAACCATTCTAAGATGCCCCCTTAATAACAAGTTAAAATGTTACTCATGTATGTAGAACAGTCTTTATCACAGGCTACTTCTGCACTTTTGCTGCAGTGACATAATGCAAGTAGTCTATTGAAATGACTTGTAATAAAGAACGAGGTCACCTAATTGAGGCAATCTGTTACATATTACAATATTGTTATTAGAGCTCTGTCGCAAATATTGCTTCATTCCCTTTGCCCAGTTAATCATGCATAAAACTGAGGTGGCATATATAAGAATCCGCCCAGTTGTATCGTGATAAAACCATTATTATGGATCGTGAAAGAGATGGATTAATTTTGAGCATTTCAGTTTTTGCCAAGCATCATATAAGAGAAAGTAAAGACTGGCAGCAATTAAAAAAAAACCTTCTGGCTGTGAAATTGGCGGGTTGGAGTCAATCATCTGAGTCAATATTACGTAACGATAAATTGTTAGGTGCATGCACTATAGTCTATATACTGATCATACTTTAGTAATGTAATGAAGATATCGCTTATATTAAAATAATTAATATACACAATGCAGAAATCATCAGTCAAATAGGAAAATACCTTTTCAGAATTAAAACAATATGGCAGGGGTCCGTCAAGAACGTCTAAAATAGGCGCTAGTTACTAGTTATTAGTGCAATTTTGTTTTATGTGTTTTCAGTGCACTGCTTTTGTTTTAGATGTATAAAATTCCCTGTAAATAGCCCATGTTATATCAGGGATGTGAATATTAACGCATGCAAAATTATGCTTAACGAATATTATTATAGTATTATTACCACTAATAGTATTACTAGTATTACTTGTATTACTAGTATTACTGAATCAAAATTTGTATCACTACACTACAATATTAATAACAATATAATAAACATGGATGAAAAACAATATCGAAAAAAATAAAGATCTGAATTTTAATGGCTTATTTTTTCAAATGAGCTTACTTTCTTCATCACATACTATATAGCTTTCCTAGCTTATACCAGATACAAGCTAGCCCTCAACTCGCTCGCCAGGTAATAAGTTAATGTTTTCCTTGACAGGAGCCGCTTCTTCATTTTACAAGTAACTCCTCAGTTGTCCCTTCGAGGCTGAATGCACACCCTTCTGGACCTTCTTACCGGTTAAGAACAGAGCAGTCCCTCATGTTCAAGGATCATATTCCCAGCAGGAAGCAAGAACTGAGTCCTATACAATACTTGTGAACTCAGGCTTTCAGATCCGTAGTAGACCATAGAGTGGACAATAGCATTCGTTAAAAAACAGCGATTTCAAACAAATTGATGCTTGATATTTGCCGATATATGAATAAAAATGTTCAATTAGGCAACTGTAGAAAGTTTCATCAAAGCAGGGAAGCAATAAAAAAAAAAAGCCTTTCAAGAAAACATGTCTTATTCTGCCAAATATATTAAACCTATTTCTTTTATTTCTTTCTTCCTTTCTTCTTTTTTTATACAATTCACCTCTTCTTTCAAGGGTCTTAAACTCAAATGCCCATAGGGAAGGGAAAAATATTTGAATTACACACATATACAGGCAGAACACATATTCAGGGTGTGTGGTCAGCATGTCGCATGTCTTTCCCAAAAGACAACACAAAGAAAGAGCCAACGGACAGGGAACGTTCTCAGTGAGGAAATCCACCCCAAAAAGCCACATTCAGATTGGCCGACTATGGGTTTCGAAAGGTCACTTCTTCAAACCGACTGAAATGATTAAAAACTGCCGAGCTATTTCTTTTTTTACTTTGTGTTTTGAGAAAATGTTATCATCCGACGATTGAGAACTGCAGCCTGCTCTACACACAGGGCAAAATTATATGTTCACTAAATAAGAAAACAATTTGCATTTTTTGCATTTTGTTTGCATGCGTACGTTTCCATTCACCATGATAAAAACTTAAAAATCTCTTTAACTGTAACTAATTTGACGTCTGGAGGAAGTCAGCAGACCGTTAAAATTACCTTTACATCTCTTAACTGTACGTTTAATGATGTGTAGCCTTACATCTTCTTGATTTTTTTTAACATAAAAGGAAATGGTCTTCGGTTTCTCGTGTTTTCTCTCTGACAGTTTCCGTTAATAATTTTAACGCGTTCATAAATTATTATGTATAGCTTAGCCTTTAACACTAGGAAATTTCTCTCTATTCTTTCTATCGATGTTTCTTTTTATAACACATCCGCTGATGTAGAGTAGTTGGTAGCGTGTCTGCCTCTCAAGGATTGGTTCCGGCCTTGATCTCCTGCAGGATTGGGTTCTGTTTGTTAGTTTTGGTGCCTAGAATAATCCTGACCCAAATTTTCGTAATTTGTCACTTATGGTGGCAACCGTGCTCCTTTGTGGTCGGCGCTAATACGTGAGACGAGAAAGGAAAAGTAAAAAAGACCTATAAAGTAGCGGGGATTGGCAGAATCACACATTTTTGTATATAGTTATATTCTTGAACAGTGTTTTTCTAATACAATATTTAGGTACTAAAAGAGTGAACTCTTCTTTTAGGGTTAAGGATAGAATTGGGGACGAATTATTAATTTATTTTTACCAAACATGCGTAAGTTTCAATTTTTGTATATATTATAGTATAACATTATAATTATACACACCCAATTATATGTAATTTTTTAATTCACTTTGTTTTCTCTGCATATTATTGGACGCATTTTTGTCTTATGTTTTAATATAGGCAGTTTTGCATACGATATCGGCTCCAGAGCGTATAGGGCTGAGATGCCAAATTTACATGGGCTGGGAAAATAACAGTTTTACCATTAATTGAATTTTACCGACATAGTAGTAGAATTTTAAAAGCAAAAGTGTTAAATAATGACATCACTGGAGGTTCCGAAATGGGAATGATCGTGCCCCCACAACGCTACAACTTAGCAACACCACTGCTAGAGTAGTTGTGTGCAAACTACACTATCACCGTAAGAATACGTTGTATACAGTCCATACAATGATTGTACAGACATCGTATTATATCTCTGCCGGTCTGTCACGTGACTATTTCCTGGTAGGAGAAGAGAGAGAGGCTCAATTCTACTAGCGTGCACAAAAACATTTCTTAAATTTATAACGGGCAGCAGATGTGAACAGATTTGAGCTGGGACAAGCAATGACTAGAAAGGGAACTGGGTGTCTTTTGTATTGGAATACACGGACTACCTGCTCTCGCACAACCACTTGTAACAAAATTCCAACGGCCAGCGAGAGGCACAGATATAAAACGACAGCTGTACAGTGTTGTATATAGCACATGAAATAACATTAACAAAAATTGAACTTTTGACCAAACCGACTGTGCTATCAAGATGAAATCTGTGATAGTCACTCCCCCAGGTCATAGGAAATGCTTGTGAAAATTTCTAGGGCAACGGGTCTTGGAGTATTCGAGCGTACACTTATCTCAAGGCGGATTTTGTATAATATAACACTATAGATTAATATTGAATTATCGATGTATTTATTTTGTAAACTTTAAGTGCATGAATGGGATAATCTGTAGTTGAACATCAGCAAAGTCCTTTATAACAAAATATTATTGAAAATTAATTCAATATTGTCAAAAAGTGCATGGAAAATACCGGTATTATGAAACACTACATCCGCCTTCACAACAATAAGCCGTCCATTAATAACATTATTATATATTAGTAACATCAACAGTATGGTAGAGCTGTAGGGCTCAAGTTTATAACTCCAGAAAAAAAATGCGCTTTTGTAAATTTCTAAAGTGTCTGTAATTCTCGTTGTCTATGCCACAATCATGCTGGCACGATTAAGGTACACTATGTGAGGTCCACTTGTAAAAACCGTTATGAAATGCTGATATCATCGTGAGTGAATGTATTGCAATTTAACAGCGTAAGTAATTTTATGTCTCATTGAATTATTGTTCTAGGAAATATCTAGATGTATCGTTTAGTACAAAACTTCATTACAAGCTGAACAACATTTATAGGTCTGGGTCCACACCTAAATGACATTGACGTGTGATTGAATCTAAAGAATAGAAATGATATTGCATTAACCATTTGTGTCTTGTAAAGTGGCAACATTAATCTGAGATGTGCAAACTATCAGTGCTGACTGATTTTTTGAACGTTGTACTTTACATTTAAGTTATGTGAAACATGGGACAAAGTTGAGGAAGATAATTTGATGCACAAAATTCTGGATATGAATTCATGTTAGGATTAATTTAGTGTTTGTGTGTGTTTGTAGGCCTATAGGTCCGCCTGTGAACAAAAACACGAAGGTCCTTCTGTGATTGTAATTCATGTAATTTTACCAGATTAGAATGAATTAAAGATTAATTAAATATAAATATTACAGAATTTACTGTGTTGTATGGAAAAAATTTCATGTATGATGATTTAAAGTCTTAAACACTCCTTCCGGATATACCTGAGACTGGAAATACGTTATGACATATTGTAACATAAACTCATAAATCCACGTGCAATTAATTCCCATGTTCAAACGTCTCATTTAGCTAACAATGAAACACGATTAGATCAAGGTTTAGACAATGTCAACCACAATGCACTTCCCTATTCGTTGTATCCACAGAATTACAGTGGGCAGTAAATTTATAGCTGTCATGCACTGCTGGAGCCACTGAAACCATGAGACAGCGAAGTTATTACGTGCAAGCTATACAACATAAAGCTACTGTTTTGTGTGACTGTCGTAGATGTTTTTGCGAAATTCTTTGGTCTTTTATATTAAGGGTTTTAATTGGCTGAATTTCAATTATTTTCATATTCCAATTGAGGAAATGTGTATCTGTGTTTATGTAATTTCTTCCACCAGTGCTCAATTACAATATTAATTATAAAAAAAGGTAAAGTGATCCCTATACAGGCCTTGGAGGCCCAGAGGGTTCCAGGAGGTTGAGGCTCCCAGATTTTGGACATTCGGCACATGAAGGTGGTAAGGTTGTCAACCTTACGCACCAGCCGCCTTTACCCCCAGGGCCATAGTGCCACCAGAAGGATTAGGCCTATTGAAAAATCTCAACGACCTCATCAGGAATCGAACCAGCTACCTTCCGGTTTGTAGCGCAGCGCCTCAACCACTACGCCACGGCGTACCCCAACATTAATTATACAGACTAATATAAAATAGTCTTGTTATAAAATCATTGTGAACATAAATTATAATAGAAATTACTTGTCTAAGATATTATTTTATGTGTATTAACAATAAGTAGTCCTAATATTAACAGTTAAATTTTCTTTAAAATATTAAATGCAATCCCCATATTAAAAAAGCAACGGAAATTATTTGTCTAAAATATTAACATACAAATATTAATGGTAAGTAGTCCTAATAACAACAATTAACAATTTCTTAAAAAATGCAACCATATCTTCATAAACATGTGTGTTCTGTGTTAGCCTAATATTATTACTGTAGTTCTCACGACGCGTTTCAGCGTACATTTGCTATCTTCAGATATATAGACTTCTATTTTGCGTGGAGTGAGATCATGTGAGCTACATATTGTTTCTAGTGCTGAAAGACATACACTGAAAATAATGCGTTATCTGCCAGGAATTAAAAACCGATTATATTAAGGTAATATTACATTTTATACACATGCTGTTAGTTTTTATGGAAGAGTGGACGGATGTAGGTGTTTCACAAGGCTTGTAAACTACAGAGGTAGCGTATTCCGGCGAGTTTATAGGACAGGGGGTTGCGGCGAGCAGGCGAGTGTGTGACGTCACAAGATTCCAGATCTCGCAATTTTCAGTTTTTACTCAGTCTAGAAAATCTTACACCGCGTGATTAAACTCGTAACCTTTAATTAACCCGTGGTCGGATTCCTGTGAAATTTATACAGAAATAATCTACACACATCAGCCCTACTGATGGTTAAAACAGAGCCTTAAAAAAGCGGACACAAATGTTTTTATTTCATTTTATAAACATCACCCGTTACACAAAATTCATGGAGGGAGAAGCAAATTTCACTATGCGACAATTTTTTGTATTTTTGTGTCCCCAAAAAACTTCAAGCGAGAAAGTTTTAGTGAAATAATTGAATTTTAATACAAATGAAGTTCCAGCCCCATATCTCGAATGGTTTACGAGTAATTGAGTGGTAATTATTCCGGGCGCTTCAAGGTGTCAGAATGATTTGGCGCTTCAAGCACGACAGCTTCAAGCATGGTGCCGCTGACAAAGCTTCTGCCTACTGATCTCGGCCGCTTGACCGCAGTCTTTTAGGATAGATATTACCAGTACATACTGTTTTTAATAATACAAATGGAAGGTGCTTTAGAAAGTGCAATTAACTGAACCATTATGCCGGGCCAGATATGTGCTGTGGCAGTGTGTAACAGTAATTTTGTAGATTGTAGAAAACAGCTAAGATGTGAACTGTTCTGTTATTCAAGTTACTTAAAATGTTCTTCTGATTCTACAGCATTTGTCTTTAAAATCTTGTAAAAATCTCCCAAAGGATCTAGATTTGAATAGAAATTATATAATACAGGTAGGCCTATATAACAGCTAAAGGGTGATTTGTTCTAATATTTTGTTGCCTAGAAAATATTCCTCATTCTAGAGGTTATGTTAGTATAATTTGATGAAAATTTGTTAAAGAATGTATCCTATATTTGTATAGAAATTGTACCTTATAATAAGGGTAGAAAACAACTACGGGAATTTTTATGTATCAATATTAACATGTACAGTACTAATGTTATTATTACATTGCGTAGATTATTGTAGAGTATTAATTTGTGTTAATATTGTAATCAAAGCAATACATTTATATTAATAATAATTTTCTCCGGGTTATATGGGGTAAGTTATGTAGGTAATGATTGGTGAAACACGGCCAAAAGTGTACATCTGTATACAAATTATGTGACGACAGAGATAATATAGACCTAATAAACTAAGGGATGGTTTGTGAATTGCAGGGCAGGGAAACTTTCATGAGCAGCACAACGAAAAGAGGCGCAGGATCTTTAAAATCGACGTCTCAACATAACAAAAAGGACACAAATTGCTTCGCAATGCATTCTACATAAATCACACAATATTTCAAAGGATTTTTCCATGAATTTTTCATTAAAATGTATCATCGTCTTGCCCTAACTATAACCCGATAGCATGCTCTTAAAGCCTCGGCAATTCAATTTTAATTGTAATACGTTTTCATGTTGATAAATTATATTAAAATATGAAAAGGGCGTAACAAGATATTAAACTAATAAGGCATTTGATAAGGTAATTAGAAATAAAAGTTACTAGCACAAAGGATCAAAAAATAAAATAAATAATTCAACAAATATCTAAATAACAGTAGTGCAGATTTACAAGATTAGGAAAAAGTTTAATTCATTCTTTTTCCCCAGCGGGTCAATCTTTCAGTATGGGTACAAGTAGCCAGTTAATATCCTTTATTATTGAGTCCACGATTAAAATATTTAAGGATTTTTACGTAATTGCTAGTAGGCCTATTTTATAGAATAAAAAAGACCTCTGTGCCGTTCCGATAGCTTTATCGCCTTGAGTAATTACCACTCTATTACTCGTAAACCATTCAAAATATAAACGTGGTACTTGATGTATAATAAAATTCAAATATTTCCCTAAAGCTCACATGCTTGAATCATTTTCTGGTCACAGAAATAAAATAAGCTCACATGCTTGAATCATTGTCTGGTCACAGAAATAAAAAAATTGTCGCATAGTCAAATATGCTTCTTCCTGAACATTTCACGGTCGTCACAAATCACTCCGACACTGAAGCGCATGGAATAATTACCACTTAATTACTCGTAAACCATTCGAGATATGGGGCTGGAACTTCATTTGTATTAAAATTCAATTATTTCACTAAAACTTTCTCGCTTGAAGTTTTTTCGGGACACAAAAATAAAAAAAATTGTCGCATAGTGAAATTTGCTTCTCCCTCCATGAATTTTGTGTAACGGGTGATGTTTATAAAATGAAATAAAAACATTTGTATCCGCTTTTTTAAGGCTCTGTTTTAACCATCAGTAGGGCTGATGTGTGTAGATTATTTCTGTATAAATTTCACAGGAATCCGACCACGGGTTAATTAAAGGTTACGAGTTTAATCACGCGGTGTAAGATTTTCTAGACTGAGTAAAATCTGAAAATTGCGAGATCTGGAATCTTGTGACGTCACACACTCAAGTGCTGCGATTGGTCTATCCCGGAATACGCAACCTGTATAGTTTACTGATCTTGGGTGTTTCATGGTTACCAGAATGTCTTGTATTAGTTGTATTCTTCCAGAAGGTCTTGTCGACCCGACGTAATACTTAATTAAAACATCAATGCTAATCGGAAGTGCGGAGGATAGACGGACGCTGGCAGTATTGAGAACGAGGTTGCTGTAGATGCCACGGTCGCCCGCATTTCACCCTGCATGCACGGGGAGGTTCGAAGCCGAACTTTCTTCTCGAAACGCTCGCGGCAGAGCAAGCTACAATACTCCATCAAACAGCCCGTCCCATGTAATTAGGTGTTGACAGCTTATATGCGGAACAAACTGTGAAATTCTCAGTGATTGCATTTTAAACGGCTAATTGTGCCAAGTCTAATATAAGCAAGAAAATTCGCCTCTTGTCTTTATGATTGGGTTTTCGATCAGCTAAGCGATAGAATATCTGATTTTGGTCTAAGCGCCTCTTGATATTCAAAAAGAAAACCTAAAAGTCTTATAGAAAGCTTATGTATGTATGTATGTATGTATGTATGTATGTATGTATGTATGTATGTATGTATGTATGTATGTATGTATGTATGTAATTATGAATGAATGAATCTTATGTATGTCTGTATGTATGTATGTATGTCTGTATGTATGTATGTATGTATGTATGTATGTATGTATGTATGTATGTATGTATGTATGTATGTATGTATGTATGTATGTATGTATGTATGTATGTATGTATGTATGTATGTATGTATGCATGTGTGTATGTATTCGTAGGTATGAGTGTATACATGCCTACAAGGTATGATATAAATTTCTTCGGTGAGATCAAACTGTCAATGAATAGGTCACGGCTATTTAGCTAGTTTTCCTATCGGGCCACTTTGAGAAAGCTATAAACCTTAAAGGGCTACTTATTGAATTCAATGACTTATCTTAGTTACTTGAATACTGAGTCTATTTATATACTTGATGGGGTAATGCATTATATAATATGAAATAGTATTACATTTTTGTCGTATTTTGTCATGAATAGCTTGATATAAATTGCATAATATTTTAAAAGAGGCATATCAAATGTGGCATTTCTTGTCTGTTACCAAATTTGCCACCAAAGATTCGTATTATGTCAGAGGATTCCTAAGCATTTGTTTCCTAGTGCAGAATGCGTGTTGCACTTCATTGCGTTCATTTGAGAATAGGCCGAATTCTGTAGTGAGAAACTTGTGTGCAAATTCTTGTGTGGAATTTTTGTTTAAGAATAAAGTAAAATCTTTAAATTTTTATTATAAAAATCGTGTCTTCTGCAAATAATACACCAATGCACGTAATAAATAGAGTCAGGAATTTTATGTATTTAAATTTGTAAAAATTTATATGTATGTGTAGTGAAAAATTATGGAATGTGTTGAAAAATAAACTAAAACTACAAAACTAGATTCCGTGACGCGACATCCCCGAAGGGACAAGGCCTACCACCAGACCGCTGAGCCATCTACCTATAGGCAGATGGCAGAATTGGGGGGCATGTAGTCAGCATGCCGATACCCACGGACGTTAATGGTGGTTTCCATTACCGGAGCCGCTACTTCTCTATCAAGTAGCTCCTCAATTTGAATCACGAGGCTGAGTGCACCCCTTTCAGACCTCCCTACCTCAGAAAAATCCGAGGAGATACCGGGGATCGAACCCGGGCCGACAGATTCGTAGTCAGCGACTCTAACCACAAGATCACGCCGGCGGTCAAATATCTAAAATCATAAAAGTATGTAATATCATATTTCACACCGTTTATTTATTATTACGGTAAGAGGCAATAGTGCAATAGATTTTTCATCACAAAGAGCAATTATTAGCCTAATTTTCGAAATTCCCTGATATCATTTACTGTTGTCTGTCAGAAAGAATGTTCTTATATAGGTGGAAATGCCCAAAGGTCACATGTTGTAAGGAGGGAAAATTCTATGAGTGAAATTTTTCCTGAGGAAATTCCGTTATGAAGGTCACTGTTTTCCCATGGTGAAGCGTATACGAATGGATTTGAAAGTTAAAATATCTCGGACAAGTATAAAGGACGAGAAAAAGAAAGAAAGAAAGAAAAAAAAAAAAAGGACACCCATCCACATCCACTATTGACGCCAACATTGAGCAAGTGCGTATCATGATTCAGACGAACCGAAGACTGACTGTCGATGAAGTGGCAAACCATATGCAAATTCACCATACACACCAAGAACTGAAGGAAGCGATACATACGTGGCTTGCTACTCAGCTGAAATACTTTTTTTTAGGGCATCAGCAAGCATCTGCAACGATGGATCAAGTGCATTGAGAAGCAAGGGGACTATGTTGAAAAATGAGGCAGTTGAAAGTTTTGTATTGTTGCTGCAAAACTTAAAAAGAGAGAGAGAGAGAGAGAGAGAGAGAGAGACTGCGGATACTTATTGACTTACCTTCGTAAATAAGCACTAGCATGAGCCCGCGATAATTATTTAAAAAATTAAAAATGAGGAGCATAATAGTTAAATCATATTTATTAACACCTAAATCACGTGGACAACATACTACGATTAGATAGCGTCGCCTGGTAAAAAAGACCTCAGATTCGAGTTCCTTGGCCCAGAATACCCCTGTATAGTTAGTTTCGTCCAAATAAAACAATGTTTGACCATATTTTGGGCTTACAACATTCAAGCGATCGCGAAAGTTTTATTTCCAAGGTATGACAAAAATAGCCAAAGCCAACTGTAATTGATTTGACATTGAAATGTATAAATGAAAACTGATGCTTCGAAAACGCAAAAAATGCACTTTTTTTGCCCGTTTTTCACTCATAACTCACGAACGAAAGCGAAGATTAAAATTCCGGCTTCGAGTTGCATTTTCCGACCCTTCAGTCCACCTATGTTTAAAATTTCAGATCTCTGCGTTGAGTAGATTTCGCTGGGCATCGCGGACAGATAGAAGGAAGGCAGACACTTCCTTTTATTAAATAAAATAATGGGTTTCTGTGAGGTTATAGTGCTTCATTTAACGATGTCAGGACAGTATTACATAAGAGAGTTCGAGTATAACACTCACTTATGTAAGAACTTATGATAAGGTGTAAAGTCAAGGACGGCGATCACAGATAACAGGAGACTGAGGAAAACAACAAGAGGTGGGTAAATGTGTTTGTTATTGTTTTTAGGTCTACTTAGTATGGTTCGGCATCTTCCAGATTCAAATAATGTCACGGATTAAACAGACTTACGTGGATCACAATTTCCAGAATTATCATCTAAAGCATATTTACAATAATAATAATATATTTTATTGATAAATTAGTTCTTCCACGAATTGATATCGAATCAGTTGTTTACAGTGTTATAAAATTATAGTATTCATAACATATGATTCTCTGAAACGTTTTCCCAATTGCAAATTTTTATAAAAAGAAGAAAAATGTAATAGTATTTCGACATAAATTAAGTTGAACGTGGTTGAACAGTAACATTTCAAACAGTTTTGGTGGAGATGTGAATGTAGAACATTATATAAGAAATCATCAAGTGAAATCATCAGTGAGCTCTAAACTCAGAATCAACTAGGATAATTTTAGTAGAAGAGTAGGTTTAACTGAATGGTAATCGTAACAGGAAGGAAAAAATCATAACATTTTAAATAAAACAATAGTCTATTAACCTTAAATCTCTGCTTTTATACAATATTTTTAGATGTCAAATTTATACGTCAGTAGCAGTGAAGAGGTTAAAAAGAGTAATGTTGAAAATTATAATCATAGGCATTGAAAAAGTGTTTTGCTACCAATACAATGAGATGAAATCTGCGAGCATTTCGAAGTCCAATGCTTCTTTACCACCAAACATTGTTGTTTTCTTGACAAGGGATATGTATTGTGTATTTCACTACAAAAGTAAATAATACATGTATTTTTAAAAATTATGTCCTATAGAATTAATAAGGTAGAGGAGAATGTTTATCGAAACCACCGTGTGATGCCCTTATGGTCTAATCTGTACTCAGCACACCACAAACTCTGCAGGAATACGGCCAGGCTATAGTTACTACTAACCTAAAAGGCCCGGCGTCGCCCGGGTTTTGTATTTTGTAATTCGTAATTAACTTATGAAGGACTTAGGATTTTCAAATTCTAGGTCCTTATATACGTATTAAAAATTTCAAATAAAGAAGAACGACTTATCACACTCAAACTATTCCCTCAGAAAACGCTTGATATACCTTTTTATGGCTCATAGACGATGTAGAATTTTGCATCCCATCGCTTCTACACACCAAGCCTGGTAGGGGTTCAAATAAGAAGAAACAGAAATTCCGGTAGCATAAAATTGTATTGTCTTTGCGGAATATTTTATTTCTCACTCTCATGTTACCATACAATCGTTTCGAGGATGAAATTAAAAAGTAATTCAATATCACTTTCATACTTCCCTCCCCAAAAACCTGGGATATAATAATATACATATTACCATACCTCGTACGTTATTCTCTACGTCCAGGGTAGAGAAAGTTAGGTGACTGCATCACATTGTGCATTATTTTCGTGGATTTCATCTTTAATATTTATTTACAGCAATGAATTATATCGATAGCTTCTCTAATTTGTCAAAGTCCAGTATCATTTATTTCCAAACCTACCTGAGACCAATACCAACAATACACAATAATTGATAATTATTATCATGTGAACTGTGATTTGGATTTGATAATTCTGTGTAAAAAGGGATCAAGTATTCTAAAAAATATTTGATTTTTTGTTTTTAAAATAAAAAAATTCAAAATCCTTTCTTAGTGAGCACTTAAGTTACATTATGAAACGAAGTTATTGTCAAAATTCCAAGTCTCTACCTATTATAGTTTAGGCTCTACGTTGATTCTCTGCCAGTTAAGTCAGTCAGGACAAAGCCTCTTATATAATTTATATATATATATATATATAGAGAGAGAGAGAGAGAGAGAGAGAGAGAGAGAGAGAAAATACTATATCTCCACCTTTACAAGCATCAACCTGTACATAGTAATAATTCTTGTCAAAGGCCTAATTACCATCCAGTGCTACAATATATCCGATTTGTTAGTGGGTGAGGTTCTAGGGAGGATACTCAGATAACTTTTCAATGACAGGCGAGTACATACTGATTACGTCTAAGCCATCACAATTCGATTGACGCCATCATCAACACTCGAGGTGAAGACGTCGGTTGATATAAACAGTTTTCATAACGGTTCGAGTTCACTTAATCTGAGAAACATATACGCACACATGCTACGCCTTCTTGACGTCACTACCACGCGTTCCTTCATACGATGCGAATAAACACATTACAGTATATTCTTTAGACCACATTAAGATTGAGTTAACAAAATAGTTTACACTAAAATCATGACGATATGCACGTTCTGTTTTTCCAATCACAGAAACATTTAAATAGTTCCTAAATCAAATAACGAAAATACAAGATTGTCTGATCAACGATGGTTGCTACTATATCTATATCTATGTCCTGTATCTATATTCCAAACAAACGACGCGCCTACGAGATTATTTTCCCTATTGGTCTTAATTTTACAAATCTCCTGATTCATCTAATTCTCTCTCTTCTTCTTCCTCTTCTTTATCATAGGCTTAAGGCAGAGATGTACAACTTCTTGCAATACGGTAAAATTTAATGGATTGGTTGGTATATGGTTATTTTAACGACGGCGATGTACTGCAACTTAGGCCTGTGACTGTTGCCGGTGTACTGGAATTTTGTCCTGCAGGAGTTCTTTTACAAGATTTACTGGATCTGTCACATTTATGCACACATAAATGCCATTGACCTGGGCGGGGATCGAACCCGCAACCTTGGGCACAGAAAGCCAGAACGATAATAACTGCTCCATCTAGGCCGACTCAAATTTAATGGAAGACCAGAAGGAATGTTTCATCTAAAATAAAATAAAATTTCAAAAGTTTAGACAACATTAGACTACTTAATGGTCATTTTAAAATACTTTTGAACATCATAATTACAAACAAAGTAACTTATGACATCAAATCTCTCAAGTCATCAAGCTATAGTTATGTTCGCCACCCAAGCGAAGGTTGGTATTTCTTCCTATCTTCCTTTCAGGCTCGTAGTAGGCTATTAAACTGTTGATATGTGTTTGTTTTCAATTATTGATGTGTTTATGGCATGTGATAATTTCTACTCACATTCAATTTTAATGGATATGATAGAGGATGAAATATCGGTGACGGCGAGAGGTTCTCTGGTAAACATTTTCAATATCCTTTGTAAATAGGGTAGTTTTATAGGCTATTACTTTTATTTCTTACTTCATAAATGATTTTAGCAGTACATTTTAATCAAAGGCTAATAAATACGCTAATTCCGTTTCTTAGCGGGTTTTCGCCTGCATAAGTGCTGCAGAGCTTCTTTTTGATTGCAGTGAAGTATTTTATACTGGCCAAGCTTCACTGTGATATAGTAGAATCTAAAGAGGTACATCAAAGTGTGAACGTAAGTATGAACATGGAAAAGAAGAACAAGAAGAAAAAAATAACAGTGTCTTTGAATGGGGGGACAAACAAAACGAAAGAGGAAACTCTAGAACAATATAACACGCGAAGGAATCAATTACATTTATTAACTAAACCAAAAAAATTTACAACTGCTAGAGTTAAGCACTGTTCAAGTTTCGGCCCAAGACTATTCAATTAATTTATTAGCAACCATCCTGAATTAACTGGCTTAAAGAACAAACAATTGAAGTCTAAATTTACAAATTTTATTTTAATATTTTTATTTCCCTACATCTGTCATTACAACATTTCCAATATTCAACTTTAAAATATAGATATAGGTTAATTGCTTTGTATTATCTTAAAAACTGTTTCACAAAACATTATATATTAGGGTCTATTGTATTTATTCTACATCTCCATTTTTGTAAATATAACACGCTTTTCCCTTACTGTAAACTGCAATAACTCACGCATTAATTTTTTTAACTACTGTAAATCATTATTTTAGTCTAAGTTACTTTGTTGTATTGAACTGAACCGCCCCCGAACACAAGCTATGCTTCTTCGGGCGGCATTCGATGTCACACTTATATATATTTCATATTGTAATTTGTAGCAATAAAATTGAAAAAAAAAGATAATATTGAAATACTGATAACTGTTTCATATGCGAAATTATCAAAGTGTCTGGTCACAAGAGACTGACAAACTTCTTTTTTTAGAAACGAATCCTTACGCCTGATTATGTCCTCGCAACACGAACTATATAGAGTACGCATTCCTTTTCTTTTTCGGATTAAGATTATCTTGAGTAAATTGAAAGAAATATTATTAGACGCATCCGGCAGCAGAGTAAATTGTTTCTGCATGTAGAATTTCGTGCCAAGGTACGCAATAATAAAGTAATGACCTCTCCTAATTATATACGCCTTGCAAGATCTGGATCATTACTTTCTACCCGAAGCGGCAAAAACAATCATTGCAAACTAGCTCTCACTGGACTCCAGAACCTTCCTGTCACAAATTTCAATCACTAACTACGTTTGAATCGACTCCAGAAATTTCCTCTCACTTACGTGATCAATCTATTAGCATGCTAAGTTGAAATTCTATTCCATTCAATAAGCTTCTAATAGTGCATGTAATTATTTCGTTATAATTATGTTGTTAACCTATATTAAGATAAAGGTTAAAGACAATGATGGATAATTGTACAGATGTGATGCACACATGACATTACTCTATGATACCCAAATACAATATTTGCAGTCACAGAAGGACTAACTGATTAACAATAATTAATGAAATATCCAGGAAGAATGAATGTGCATGAGATGGTTCTTACAGCTTTCGCCATCTTTGAAGACATAGTGATTTTTCAGTTCATCTCTCAAGTCCTTAGTAGTTTATGGACCTTCTTTATGAAGGAGTAATTTTCTAGAACTACTTCCTTTAAGGTTCGAGATTCTTTACATGGGGTAAATATGCGACAAAAGATCAGCCGGTTAACTTTCCTTACGAAAAATGCATATTGCGGTCTTTAGCCCAAATAATCGCTCTCATATTTGAATTCATGAAACTAGAACCATGGTTACTGAGTATGTCTAAGTATCACGTGGCTATTTTAATAAAATGTCACTCATTTAACAATTAGCAGGTTAAGGAATAAAGAAATTAAGAAGAAAACTATTTTAGTGCGTTTATTTGGAATCTCAGTGGGTTGGTCTAGCTGTTTTTCTAGTAGCATTATGTAGCATTACATCTCGTAAGTTTAATTTGGATTTGAAGTATGTAAGTACTTTATAAAATTACACAAAAATATAAATGACCAAACTTAGAAATTTCCACGTAAAACTAATTTTGGTTAGAATTTACAGTTCAAGGAATAACAATTAAATGTAGGCTATAGGCTTGAGGGAAACATTGTTGAATTGAAACCAAGATTACTAATAAGAAATAAAGAAATTGAAAAAGAATGAAACAAAGGACTTGAAAACAGAACAAAGAAAATAATAAAAGAAAACCAATAAAAATTAACAAAATAATGAGTATAATAAGTGAGTTATTAATTAAGTAAATAAATAGATAAATCAATAAAACAAAGACAAAACAAAACAAACGTTGGCCATGACAAAGAAAATGCTAGAGTGCTATAATAACTGTAAAGTGAATGTTATGTTTTCAAGGCTTTCTGCAAACTCAAAAGGATCTCGCTGTAATGCTGTACTGTCAATGCTAATCTTATATCTCATTTAAGGGAATTTTATTTATAAAACTGAAGGACTAATTTTAATTGTATCATTGATAATTATCAATTATCAATAATTATTACAAGTGAAACTGTAATTATAATTACAGCTTCACTTGTAATAATTATTACTAGGGACGGATACTCTAATCTATAATATTACACGATTTTAAAACTTTTGAATTAAGCCGCTGGTGAAAATGGATTATTCAACACATAGGCCTAATAGGAAATAATTTCTTAATGTATTAATATTTTTCAAATACCACAGTAGTCAATGCTTGAAGAAATACTGGTTATGATGCTTCAGTCGTTTTAGACATTCATATTCTGCGTTTTGTAAGCTGATCCTTGTAACAAGAATGAGGGCCCGAATGGAGTGCATTGGATATTTTGTTAGATAACTGATTACGTAAGCTATTGGACATTTCGATTTTATCTCTTTTCTTTTATTAATGAAAATGTCACGCTAGCTTGTAAACATATATGGAACGCAATAAAAATAAAACGCAAAATACATTTTTATCGCACGATAACAACAAATTAAATTATATTTTTTCTGTTTTATTGGTATATAATGTTTTTTAAATATATTTACGTTAATGTTATGAAATTAAATTGGCAGTTTAAGACCTAGTGTTATATAATTTGATGCTGCTATTAGGTGTTCATGTAAGGCCTCTTAGAGAGATTAGCAATCCAACATCTTAGTAGGTACTAGTGGTGAAGATGGGACAGATTAGAATATTTTAATGCGCCATAATTCTTTATACAACCAAAAAAATCTACATCTTTACTTATTTTAAAAAAAAATATTTTGCGGCTTTCGACAGTGAAAAAAAAAACAAGAATATCCTCAAAGGGCCCCAACAGTGGGCTTAAGATATAACTCTTTGACCAATAAAACTATAATACTAACAAAAATCGGTTTATATTGTTTTATAATTCCTTAGTTGATTTATGAACATTAAAAACCTTACACAATGAGAAAGAGGTCTTCTCCAAAACTATTAACTACTACAGCTGTTCTACGCCTTGCTTGTTTTTGTTTCATTTCTTCTTTATTTCTCTCATTATTTCTTGCTTTTTTCTTTTAATTACTAAGAACATTGTACAGATCCCTTATTACTAAGACCGTTGAAAAGATGAATCAATTGTAAGTTACTTTCATTCAACCATAAAGTTCAAGGCTTACGGGAAACGCCTTCCAGCTGTAATCCCCTTCTGTGCTCAGAAAATAAATGGATTAGGTATCTTACATCTCATGGGTTTCCAATTTGGAAATAGAAACGAAAGCTCATAAAAGAGGTGACGACAACATCTGTAACAGTTAACTCATAAAAAGTGAGATATAGTTTCTCAGCACACCAGGAAATCTCAGCGAAGACGGATATTTACTGACAGTTGAAATTAGGCAGGATTTTTCAGAATTTGACGCAGATAGATCTGTTTTCGAGCAAATCACTTTAAAGCGTTGACGTAATCGGTTTCCAAAGCAAAATATTTTGAAGTGCTAAATCCTGGGAAAGATAGCTGTCCAAATAAACTTGATCTTTCTTTGTAAGAAAACGCCTAAGGATACTAAAAATTGCACAGTCAAAGCAAATTATTTTAAACATAGGCTTGTTTAGTCTTTAATATGACATTGTTAATCGATTTCGATAAGCGTTCAAGTAGTCTGTATTTAGGAAAGAGTGTTTAATTTGCTGTGTAATGAATTACAACTCTGTTTCTATGTTACAGTTTAAGCCAACACGTGAAACAGCTGATTCACTCTTTAAGACACTGAGTGTGTTTACTAATGCATTTATTTAAGACTTAAAAGACTCAGCGCCCATCTACTTAATATTTATTTTTCAAAAGCACTATATAACCCAGGTTCTTTATGCTAACCACAAGAAAATAAACAGTACACTCAACTCTGCCCACAATTTCAATTTCGCACAAAGTGGCTGTAATTCGCAGAGGCGCCAACTTGGAAATATTGTTGGGGAAGCAAGAATTTAAAATTTCGTGGTTATAAATATGCCTTATATTATGAAAAATTAAATTTTGTATATAAAAAAAAATAATGTATGATACACATTGTAAAATGATTTTATTTTGCTCATAGGATTGCTACACTAGCCCTTAGTGGATTCGTTTCGCAAACATACCTACTCGCCAAATAATATCTCATTATTACCAGTTGTTCCATAAATAACTATATTGAACCGAGCGAGGTGGCCGAGATGGTAACGTTTTGGACTCGCATTCGGGAGGTCCCAGGTTCAAATCCCGTGGCCGGCCAATTTGACATGGGTTTCTTCATAGTTTCTCCAGTCGTAAAGGCAATTGCCGAATTGGATATTTATGTACATAGGCCTACCATGAATCATCCTCACCATTTCATCCTGTATCATATCCATTTAAATTAATAACTTACTCCGTTACGCTACATCCCTGAAGGGACAAGGTCTACCACCCGACCGCTGCGTCATCTAACATAGGCAGATGTCAGGATTGGGGGCATGTGGTCAGCATGCCGACACCCACGGCCGTTGATGGTGGTTTCCATGACCGGAGCCACTACTTCTCTATCAAGTAGCTTCTCAATTTGAATCACGAGGCTGAGTGCACCCCTACCACACCTCCCTACCTCAGAAAAATCCGAGGAGGTATCGGAGATCGAACCCAGGCCGACGGATCTGTAGTCAGCGACTCTAACCACTAATTAAATTATATCAGTTGAAATTTATTCCATTAAATACACCGACAATAGAAAAAATTGACAAGCAACAGTTCCGTGGCTTACCCAAGTGTACAGACACAGATCCCGAATTCCTGATCTAGCCTTGAAGCAAAAGGAGTATAAAGGCAGCTGAAATAAAAAGAAGCTATATTGATGGAGCATAACGGTACCTAACATCATTCTTTTAAACACAATAGAAGCAGTTATTACTCAAAATGTTAACAATATATAAAGGATTCTTTAAAAATGCAACATAATTTCATTAAATGTGACAGATATAACATACAGTATCGTGACATATCCTAAAAAGCTGTTGCGAAAACAAAATTTAATTTTCATATGATTTTTCGTTTTTAAACTTTAGGTTTAAACATAAAAAGACCCCTCTCAAGAAATAGCTTTTTTGGTGTGTGGGGACTATTGAGACCATGGAACATACATATCTGGTGAAAATTCAACTATAATTGTTTACTACAGTGTGAGAATTCTCAGAGCATTTGCAGCGCTAAACGATACGAAATGACGATAAAAACGGAGATTTGTGTTAGCGAGGACCGCTGAACTGGTTTCCACGTGATTGTAGTCTGATGGCCTTGGTAAAACATAAATAACGGTAATGTTAATACAGCTTTAAGTCAAACACTTTATGTTGCACTTCAAACTTTAACTCTGTGGGCGGTGGGATCAAGGCGTTAACAACAGTATTCCAGTATAACAGATACCTTTTATCAGGAATGAAGTCATTCATACTTCGATACAGACTGGTATCCTGTTGGATAAAAAAATTATTGCCTTGATTTCTAAATTTTATCATTGTGGGATTATAGCTTCTTTAAGTGGTATAAAATCTCAATCCTGGGCCGGAATATAAAATGCATAAACTATTATTATAAATATTACTTCTTGTATACGTATACTAGCAAAAATAACCTCTATTTCCTTTATTTTCATACATTTTTTATTTATATTTTTTATAAATTTAGTCGGTCAGATTTAGATTTCCAAAATAGTTTTCTGTTGTTATCCGTTAATCTTCTCGATTTTTGTCTTATGACAAAAAACGGACCACGGAACACAGATGCTCATTTACTTAAGTGTTTATTTACGGAGCTATAGGCCTACATATAATTGATGAATTAATTTATTAGCAGTCATCCTGAATTAATTTATTAGCAGTCATCCTGAATTAACTGGGTTAAAGAAAAACAATTTAAGTCTAAAATTAGAAAATTTATATAATTACTTCCTCAATATTATTATTAACTTTTGTTATTATCATGATGTCATTTTCTGCCTTAAATTTGAAAGATTCCTTCCACAATTAACCTTAATATGTTGTAATATATCATCGAAAGTATTATTACCTTGTACATTTCCATTTCCATTATGGGGTACGCCGTAGCTTAGCCTAGTGGTTGAGGCGCTGCGCTAAAAACTGGAAGGTCGCGGGTTTGATCCCCGATGAGGTCGTTGAAGTTTTTCAATTGGCCTAATCCTTCTGGTGGCACTATGGCCCTGGGGTCGACTCAGCCTCTAACAGAAATTATTACCAGGAGTAATCCTGGGGGTACAGGCGGTCGGTGCGTAGGGCTGACAACCTTACCACCTTCATGTGCCGAATGTCTAAAATCTCGGAGCCTCTGCCTCTTGGAAGCCTCTGGTCTCCATGGCCTGTTTAGGGAACACTTTACTTTACTTTACTTTACATTTCCATTATTGTTAATTAGGCCTACATATAACAATGTTCTGTATTTACTGGAAATATTATTAACTCATATTTCCTTAGGTTTGTCGTTACACTTTTTATATCATTGTAAATATTTTAGGGTAATCCAGTATAGAATTAGAATTAGAATTGGTTTATTTCACCTGGTGGAATTAAGGCCATTAGGCCTTCTCTTCCATTCAACCAGGATTAATACAAATGAACTTTACAATATTACAATAGAACAAGTATGATACAAGTACAATACAAAGTTACAAATACACAAAAACATGATGACACTATTATTATTTAAGGCTTAAGAACTAGTTCTCTAGAGATAATACAATACACAACAAACAATATGATAAATAGTTTGCTACTTACTAAGATTTAAACTATTACTAAAATATACTGTATTGAATCGCCCTCGAGCACAATCTTTGCTCTTTCAGGTGGCATTAGAACCTACATTTGTAAAGATTTATATTGTAGTTTATAATAATAAATTTATTATTATTATTATTAATATTATTATTATTATTATTATTATTATTATTATTATTATTATTATTAGTTAGCGATTCAGGCGATGAGCTATTGTTTGTATGTCACCTTCATACAAAAATACATTTATAAAATTACAGTACTCAGTAAGCCCACGCTGTTGAGCTGCAGGTAAAAGCTAAGCACATTATAGCACAGGTGATTGCTTCAGTTGGTCAATGCAGGGTCAGTACGAGCTTCTCTGGGACCAGTGTTACCAGTGCATGCTCTAACTCAAAATAATCATAGCTGTGAAAATGAAGAATGAAGTTGGTTTTCATGTCATCCATGCCAAAACGTACAACAATATTGTGTTTTTGTCGTTATAAGAAATTGCAAAATACAAGTTTGATCGCATCTTTGCAACTTCACTAGATATGACAGAGAATTAATGAATCCTTGGTAAATGAACCCTGAACAAAACAAAATTAAGATATTCAATTCGCGTAACATGTAAACGATAAAGAATGGCAAAAGAGAAGTTCATAATAGAGCAAATTACAACATGTAAAACAACAAAAACAACAGTAACAAATTATCTTATCTTAAAGTATGAATACGTAATAAATAATAATTTAACGATTACTGCACTTAGAATATTTTACTGCTAAACTGTAAATACTACGTGTTTGATGTTAAATCCACAGCAGATGCTATATGACAACATGAAGCCACTAGAAAACATACGTATTTGGAACAGAAAGCGAACACCATAGTACAGAACTATAGAATATAGGCTTGCCGCACGTCATTCCTATTCAACATTCGAAGAGATTAAAATAAAATTAAGAAATAGCTAATCGAATTTACGGCTCACTCAATGTTAATGACTGAATACATGAACGCTTTGTAATAAGAGTGCTCAGAGTTCGCGAACATTTAAGCGGATCACCAATACTGGGCAATTGTTATACTGTATATGGTACAAGTTAAGAAAGTACAATTCCCCCCCCCCTTCTCTCTCTCTCTCTCTCTCTCTCTCTCTCTCTCTCTCTCTCTCTCTCTCTCTCTCTCTTTACCTTAGTCTTACCTCTCTCTTTTTAAAACTGAATTCAATTAATTTAGGGTTGGGTATCATACATTGCTTTTTTTAAAGACTATTCCATTCATACGTTCAGCAATGCCTCAGTTTTCAGCCAATCACAGTCGATTGGCCTATCTTATTATATGTTTGCAAGGATGCGATTTTATCGGATTAAATGCAGGCTCACCGTCATAGATTCCTTCAACTCTCAATTT
Source organism: Ectobius pallidus (assembly GCA_964059195.1). Lineage (NCBI taxonomy): Eukaryota > Metazoa > Arthropoda > Insecta > Blattodea > Ectobiidae > Ectobius > Ectobius pallidus. The sequence continues at coordinate 128,832,428 of CAXKWD010000008.1, forward strand.
ACAAGCAAATTATCTACACGTAAATTATGTTCTTGAAAATATGTGTCTATATATTTTTGTTCTGATTTCAGCCTATCTTAATTTTAAGGTTATCTATTTTCTCATTATCACTGTTGATAGCATTAGTTAGTATTCAGTAACACATTTGAATGTTCATTCATTTAATATGCCGACATATTAGGGTAACTGGCACAATGGTGATTTGATTTTAATCAACACAAGTACGAAAGTAATTATTATTTATATAATCTGTGATATTTTATTCATTGAATAGTAACTTATTAATAAATTCCACACAAGGTTACGAATTTCATCAGATAATCTCTCGTGGGATTACCTACGATAAAACTAAATTTGCAATAAAGAAATATTTAAATTTACAGTAAATAAATATTTCAACGATTTCAAGACTGTCTGAACCTGCGATCCATATCAATTAGGCTATATATTCGTTTAGGTTATATATGAGGTAACGATTTCATGGCAGTTTAATTCTGTGATCGTCAATATTGCATTTATTTTTCGGTGCTTAAAATGTTTAACAGTAGGCCACCTGGCTGGATTTCTTTAGGCACTTGTGTTTTAGAGGATCACCCTAGGCACAAACAACAATATTAGCCAAATAAAAAATGTATGCACTCCTACAGCAATGCACAATATACAGAATAGCATGTTTTTCTGCCTCTGGAAATAATAATAATAACAATATAACAAATGAACGATAATATTGTATGGGCAATAATAATGGCACAAAGGATTTTACGCCCAATCTCGACAAGCTACAAATAGCCTATTTTCAAAATATACGAACCTCAAAATATCGTGAAATGTGGACATTGTGTACGAGAGTGAGTCATGTAATCATGCTACACTTATAGTACTTAGAGTCGCTTCGTGTGGATTTATCTTATTATGCGTCAGCTTACTCATATCCTTTGCAGGTGAAAGAGTCCGCAGTTTGACCTCTTCCCGAGTCCATGAGTCAATTTGCAGCGTAAAAAGCAAATATACTTGATTCCTATTGTGTTGTTCAGGTTGCTATTGTTCATAGCTCTGCATTATCATTTCATTGTTATTATTGACACGGATGGAAACGAAAGAGAGTGGAAGATCAGGCTAGTTATATCAAATCTTGTCATCAACATACCCGATCTGATAAATAAGTAATATGGAAATATGAGGTTTCTTTTCATACTGTACGATTTAAGTTAGTTCTATATGAAATTTAAAATAAATAAGTAAGTCATTATGAAACCTTTTCAATTGAGCTGAATTTTATTTAACGTAAAATATGTATCATATGCTTCAAAGGGTCGTACCCTTTTGCGTCCCAAAGCGAGTGGTCGCTTCATCAAAACAACTCTCGTGCGTCCGGTGCAATTTGACGTAAACAACCCTTGTGCGTCCGGTGCAATTTGACGTAAACAACCCTCGTGCGTCCTGTGCAATTTGACGTAAACAACCCTCGTGCGTCCGGTGCAATTTGACGTAAACAACCCTCGTGCGTCCGGTGCAATTTGACGTAAACAACCCTCGTGCGTCCCGTCTTATACGACCGTTGTCTATGCCAAGAAAAATGAAAAAGAGACCTTCTTGGTAGAAAAAATCGTTGAAAATAGAACTGAAGCACTCAGCAGAGTGGAATATGTGCGAACAGTATCATTTAAATACCCACCAACCATAAGAAAGTAAACAGGTAGCCAAAAGACAAAGAGTAACTTCATTCTCCGCTTCAATTTTATTTAATATTGGCAGTAATGCAAGGATTAAAATTTTTGAGGTGTGTAGCAGTTCGCCTCCTCGCGGTGCACCCTGGGTAATGCTAAACGAACTGCATGGTACCAATTATTAATTTTACCTGTATTCCATGGGACGCATTTTGGTCATTGCTCTAGAGAGACCCGGGACGCAAACGGGTCATTGGATCTGAGGATCTATGGACGCAAAAGTCCTAGTTTAGTGGTTTTGGGACGCAAAAGTCCAGACCCCGCTTCAAAAGAATAAATAAATAAATATATATATATAAATAAAAATCTATCGCCTTCAGAAGTCGAAATACTAATGGAAAGTTGATCACGCTAGCAATAAAATCAAATAAACTGATAAAACAAAGTGCCAGATAAAGTTAATACGTCATATTTGAAAAACTAATGAGTATTAGACCACGGTTTCTTGAGAAAGTTTGACCAGCATTTATGAACGCATAGGCCTAAGCGGGATAACTAAAATATTAACAGAACGAATTTAAAACAAATTCATCACGTCAACAATATCCTTTTTATGCCAAAACATCTGAAGGCGTACAAATACGCAGTCATGTCTATCATACAAATTTTCTATTTAAAAAGCATGTAACCGTTACTTAGTCGTTGCTCCAGTAACGGTCCAAAAACAACACGGTCCTTCCTATGGAACTTATAAGTGTATATACTAAGATAAGTTCCGGTAACTTAAATATACTAAATTTCATGAAAATATGATAAAGTGTATTCGAGTTATCGCAAATACAGACACATAGACGGACGGACAGACACTTTTCCCGTTCACCAATTAATCTCAGAAAGTGTCATTCTGTTGATAACAAAGGCAATCTGAATATTGTACAGTGAATAGAAAAACTATAGCTTATCATGTGCAATAGGAAAACATATTACAAGCAGGCCTATTATGTTATAAAGCTCCTTCCATTTGTCGGCTTCTCTTATAATTTTTGTATGAACTATTTTATACTTTGTAAACTTATTGTAAACTTTGAATAGCTACAATTCATTTTTTTTTTTTAACTCAGCTGTATTCATACTCTTTTCAGCTTCGAGAGGCCTTTCAAAAGCTCGGAATCAGTAGACCATGAAACTAATGATTGTCAATTATTTTCAATTGTTGCATTTATCGAGTCAATTTTTAACTGATATTAATTAAAATGGAAATGATAGAGGATGAAATAGCGGGGATGATTCATAGTATGTAAGCCTACATATCCAATTCGGCATTTGCCTTTACGACTGGGAAAACCATGAAAAAACCACTGTCAAATTGGCCGGCCAAGGGATTTGAACCTGGGACCTTCCGAATGTGATTCCAAGACGTTACCACGTCGCCCACCTCGCTCGGTATTCCATTTATTTGATTATCTGCTGTTATTAAAAATGGTCTCTATATGAATCTTGAGCTAAATTTATTTGCTACAAATTGTAGGCCTACAACTTTCAGTATGGGACAAACAGGCCCGACGAGAGGGAGGGGCATGCAGCCCCGGGGCCCGGGCCCAAAAGGGGGGCCCGGCCGACCAGGTTTTATTTTATACTTTCTAAATTTACTCTAAAATAAAATTGGTTATACGTCAATAAACAGCTTAACTTATACTCTATGTGTTTATTTTATCTGCATTGTCCTGTCGTATAATGGTGACACGGAATTATCAGTTAATCTGAAACGGATTACTCTTGAAGAAAAATTGCTATTTCTGAAAAGTAAAAGCACAAATCCGTTTGGACTCAACAGTAGGCCTCAGTAACGTTCGGCATTTAAAATCATAATTGTCAAAAGTTTAAACTGATACATACAGATAAAATTGTTCCTAATTAGAACATTAAAATGTATTTTTCCGTTTCCTGCCCAGCAACAGTTAACTGATTTGGTCCAAAATCAATATGCTTCGTCCCATGGGCGTTACAAATGGTATACCAAGTTTTGTGAAAATCCGATGAAGCGAATTTGAGTTTTCCCGCTTACAGACACACGGACAGACAGACAGTCAGACAGTCCTGTCTACCATACAATCTCATAAAGTACCGGTACCATTCTGGCACTTAATAATTATGTAATATCATTACATAATCTTTTTGTTGCATACATTATAAAGGGCGAGTTGGGTAGTGAATTTAATATTTGACGGGGGCCCGGGAAAATTTTTCCCTGGGCCCCTTGCTTTCTTTCCACGGCCCTCGGGACAAACAATATAATATCATAATAAAGTATTAAAATTCATGAAAGACACTAAACTATATAACGATATGTAATTAATTTTGTGTAAATATTGTATATTAGTGTTTTAGTCGCGATATGACTTTTTAGTTAAAGCGACGTTAATATGAATAAATTAAAAAAAAAAAGCTTTCAGTAGGCTATACTTAAACAGGTATGATCAAATAACCAAACTAAAAATCTGAATAACACAGGTTATTTAAGAAGTAGGAAATATAATTAGATCACATTCGGTTCCTAAATATTTTTTGAATATGAATTCACGAGAAAAAGGTCCAGGAAAAGATTTGTTTAATGTCAGACTGCTTGTTCCTGTTTTATTGCTAGCAGTTTCTAAGAAAGACACCAAATGGTGGATTCTAAATAAGATATTCCTATTGACGTTGTTACTTAAAAATAGATACTGTATGGGAGTGAGAAACAACACTTCAATCTGTACAAGATTAAAAGCCTTTATCTTAATTTACTTCAATACGTCATAATAATTACCCCTTACGCGTTTACGCCCACTACTTCACTATTTTTTTCTAAGAAGACCACAGATACATACAACAAGATTCAATGAACGTCTGACGATATGGGATTATATAAATAAAAGAATAATATACCATTATACAGTACTTAACAATTAGAATAAAATCAGGTATACTAATATAACAAAGTGTCAGGATGCTTTTGTTTAACCAGTGATAATTGCAATTATGATATGTAGAAAATTATCATATTTTTGCAGTCGATCTCAGAGTTAAGCTCCAGATCGATTCATTAAGCAGGGCTAACGGAAGAACAAAGGTCTAGTTTGATAAGCATATGTGAAGGAATATGTGAGTAGTGTTATTTGTCAAAGCTATCTGTATTGCAACTTCCAGAGAGAACTGATTTGCATTTTGTTAAATTCTTTCTAATATATCACCATAAAATATGCACTAAATTGGGCATTATTCCGGTATCAGTCAACCGATTACGTCCAAAGTCAATTGGCTTAATCCCATTGAGGTTATAAATGCGTATACCAAGTTTCATTAAAATCCATTTAGCGTATTCAAGTTATCGCGCGTAAAGACACACGGACGGACAGACAGACAGACGGGCAGGCATTTTCGTCCACCATAAAATCTCAGAAAATACCCTTCTGGTACTTAATAAACTGATCATTATCTTAGAAAGATCCACTATTGCAGCGTTACAGACATTTATGTTGATAGCTTCAATGGGCCATCTATTAGCATGCATATAAGAAAAAATATAATAACATACATTTTATATGCCTACTGGACTGGTGTAGGATCAGTTCGCCCCGTATTACCGTCAAAGCGAGTTCGAAGAATGTTATTTGAGTTGTATTTTACATGTCCATGAATGCCTAAGTTTTCTCCAAGATATTGCCTGCAGTGTGAATGTGAAGTATTTAAATTATCAGTTAATTGTCTGTGAAGTTATTTAAAGGGGAGATGTGAAATATGTAGATAATTCTCATTGATTAATGAATAAGAAATTTACATCAAATCATGAAGCGAAAGAGAAATTAAGAAAGAGGAGGAGGAGGAGTTTATTATGATGATGGAGATGATGAAGAAAATGACGAAGATAAAGAAAGGATAAAACGAAGGATGGCGAAGAAAAGGGAGGAAATGGAGTTTATGAGAACCAAATTAAAAACAAGGAATGACTGGAATGTGATTATGGGAGAAGAGTGATTACACGAGGATAAAAAGAATAAGATTAGAAAGAAGACAACAACAAGAACTGGATGAAAATGAGCAACTGGATGTGGTAATGATGATGGTAATGGTAGTGGCGGTGGCAATCGAGATGATGTGGATGAATTGCAAACAAAATGTTAAAAAAAAAACCAATCCATCCTTAAAGAAAGCTATAAAAATGCTATTATCTCGAGGACAAAGAGTTCTGCCATGTATCTTCTCTTACTATGGCAGCACGGCCATGACCACTAAGTTGACCAGAAAATTGATCAATTGCTGAATTGATTGTAGAAGTGCTGTCTGCCAGTGACCGGTTAATGTTCACGACAGCCTTCCTCACCATCTTCTGCAATCTGTTAGTCCAGAACCTTGGAGTTTTTATTAACCTCTCAGTAAATACTTTGCTTATATACAGAAAATAGAAACATCTGCTAATATAAAGTAAAACGGTTGATATAAAATTTGAAGACTATTTCCACTCTCGACTGTAACATTTTCTACAACTTTGAGCTTCATCCACTATGAATCTTAATTCAAGTCGAAGCCTTGCTATCCCGCACACGGCTTCCTGTTGGAAATTTGGTGTCCGTAGACGAATTTATTATTAGTAGTAGTAAATGATTTATTTTGCCTGGCAGAGCTAAAGGCCATAAGGCTTTCTCTTCCACTCAACCAGGTTAAAAAATATATACAATGTAGATTTACATTAATAACAAAGTAATGGGATAAGAGACTAATGACTAATACTAAGACTAAGGTTAAGGCTATTAATTAGGTAAAAAGCATGGGTTTCATAAAAAGCATAAGTTTCATCAAAGAAAGAAAAAAATAATGTTACAAGCAAAACAAGGAAAATGTCAAATTAAGTTATAATGGAACTTTAAGTTTGTGAAATAAAGTTATAGGCCTGAGTAGTTATAAATAAGTTATAAGAATATTAAGAAATGCTATGTACAATGAGACTATTTAGTGACTATTATTTCCTTATAAAGGATATAGTGATAGGTGATGAGCCCATTCCATTGTCTTGACGCCACTCTAACAGGAAACTAAGGTATTATTTGAACCTCTTAAGGGCCAGAGAATGTGATCCAGAGGCTCTAATTTAGGCTTGAAGTGCTTTAATGTCCAGTGTATTTAAGACACGATAACCACAGCTTATAGTACATCCAGGGGAACTTCATGCTCATAATTGTTAAGTCCTGAAAATTTTACAGACATCGGCCGGGTGACCCTCGGATCCAGAGGCATGCATGTTATGTCTACTCCACCAAAGACGACTAAAATACTTATTTGTAAGAGAGGGGAACCATGAATCACCAAGATCTTGAGGTCATTATCCAAGAGCCACGAACTACTTTTAAAGTCACGATCCACGAGCCATGAACTGCTTTTAAAGTCACGAGCCATGAGCCACGAACTGCTTAAAAATAACGAGCCTTGAGCCATGAACTGCTATTACAATCACGAGTCAGGAGCCGTGATTTGCTTTTAAAGTCCCGAGCCATGAGCCACGAACTATTTTGTCACGGGCCAAATGCCACGAACTGCTTTAACAGTTACGAGCCAGGAGCCGTGAACTACATTTAAAGTCACGAGCCATGAGCCACAAACTGTTTTAACAGTAACGAGCCATGTGCCATGAGCTGCTATAACAATCATGAGCCAGAAGCCGTGAATCGCTTTCAAAGTCACAAGCCATGAGCCACAAACTGTTTTATCTCGAGCCAAAAGTCACGAACTGCTTTAACAGACACGAGCAGGAGCCATGAATTGCTTTTAAAGTCACGAGCCATGAGGCACGAACTGTTTTAACAGTAAAAAGCCATGTGCCATGAACTGTCACGAGCCAGGAACCGTGAATTGCTTTCAAAGTCACGAGCCATGAGCCTCAAACTGTTTTATCTCGAGCCCAAAGCCACGAACTGCTTTAACAGACACGAGCAGAAGCCGTGAATTGCTTTTAAAGTCACGATGTAGGATCTAGGAACTGCTTTTTGCAGATACAAGTCACAAACAATTGTTTCGAAAGGAGCTCCATGAAATTTGGAGGATCCCACCTGGATTCTGGATTCTTCCCACCTGGATTCGTAATCCCACCATACAAATTCTTTATTCTTGATTCTTGACGCGTGTATCTGGGTGAATTATATGGCCTGAATAATATAAACCGTGTTAAACATCGCACGTGCAGTTATCAGCTCGGGTAATGTAGAGGGCGAGTAACATATGTTTCCTGTAGATAACACTGCACTCACAGCAAACTGCACTCATACACTTCCACGTGTACAGAACAAACCAAAAATAAAGAATACCTACAACAGGATTGGGCGAGTAGTTTAGCTATAAGTATTATGTCTACATATAATACATGTAAAATACATATAAAATACGTAAAATTCGAAATGATTTTTCTTATAGACGTGATGTAATAATAGTTATTTATGATACAAAGGTTGAAGGAAGGGGATTTTTTCCTGCAGGTAGTCTTATGTTTGCGGAACGAACCCATAAGGGCGAGTGAAGCAATCCTACGAGCAGAATAAAATAGTTTTACCACGTGTATTGTACACCATTTCTTAGACGCTCGTCAATATTTATAGACAAACAAGCATGTGCCCGCGGCTTCGCCCGCGATTATTTACTCAACTGTTACATGTTTTATTTAAATAATTGGATTAACAGTAAAATAATTATAAAATTGTATTTATTAACACATAGTTTTTATATACTAAGTTGCTGTTTTTTCCGTAATAACAAATATAAATAATTAAACGAATGGAACGAACCTTGTGCTTCTGAATGGGCATAGGCCTAAAGATTCGAAATTAAACGATTAAAACATACCATGGATCACGAACCTTACCCAAATCATGCATAAACAATTAAAACAATTGATAATTTAAAAAAAAAAAACTAAAATCGATGTACGTTTCACTATAAGTGCGATGCCCGGGGAAAAACCGACCTCAGATTCGAGTTCCTTCCCCCAAAAATTCCCTCATTGTCAGTCCAAGTCATTCAATGCTCTTTTCTTTCCCCGGTTCCTATGACAGTCTCACAATTGAATTACTGTCTTGTTAATCCTAGTAGGTAGCATGGCATAATTATATACGCAGGATGATTTTATATATTAGATTATAGATGATGTAAAAATATGTCGAAATAGGTAAAAGAATCTAAAACCTTTATTTTTTCTTCTTTTTACCTTTTCTTCTTCTTTCTTTTTACCTATTTCTTATCTGTGATGCTTAGCGTGGCTATGATGGGCATTTGTTTCTACTTAGTATCAGCTATTTGTTATATTGTTTGGATTTACAACAGTTCACTGTGTAGGGAGATTTTGTGAAGCAGGAAATCAAAGTTGGTCACTCTGGAGTGTTATAAATTATAATTTATACCACTCGGTTGATTAATTTTCTCCTTTTAATTAAGTGAAGATGCTTCTTTTAACTTATTTCTTTCTTTCCTTCTTTTTTTCTTTCTTTCTTTCTTTCTTTCTTTATCTTCGTTTTACCTCTCCCTTGGGATTTTTAAGCGACCCAAGTCCTCTTTTAACTTCGACTGTATAAAAACTAACATTTAACTCATTTTTAACAATATAAACCCTCATTACTTTGAAGGAGCTTGTTTTATAATTGACTAATTAAAAACAGATTCCAACGATTCATTTTATTTTAGTCTAGTCCTTAAACATAGCCACTGTTTGAGAGCACCCAGATGTAACTACTGGAACAATGCGACATAAAACAACATATCTATCCAGCAAATGCTAAACATACATACCTACAGTAACCTTGTACTGTGTTGTGCCGTGATTAATTGTAATCTGTCCCATGACTAGATTAATGTTCAGAACAACTTGAACTGTTCAATTCACATGCATAATGAGTGTGCAAAAAAGCATTGGTTATTAAAATGTGAGAACCTTTGGGAAAGAATGAAGTAATTTTTATAATAATATAACGATTAATTTATATTTTGTAAGTGATGAAACTATTATCCTCCTTTTACTATGGTGTAATTCAGTTTTCAACTTCAAAGCGAATAAGCTCATAATTGCCATATTCATCCTACCTTAACCCTTAAATGTATAATGTTCCCTGTATACAATAGTTTCCCTTACATCTTTGATAAAATAACTAGAAATAGAATTTAAAATGCTTGCAAAATTTACAGAATAGGGTACGAGAAATAAATTATGAGCCTAATCATAGGCTGGTTTAACTATTTTATTTGCAGTCCGGCGCGGATTTACAATTTGCGTAAGAAATTGGGCCAAGCATTTTCTTGTTTTCTCTTACATCGTAACTAGTTAATGCCTTTTGCCTTAATCCATTAATCTCACGTTAATCAATATTTTCAACTATTTGCTACATAATTTTTTTTCTTATTCTTGTTGTATTTCATCTAATTTTAACGTAATGTTATTCTTCCTCGATTGGATGTTTTTGTTCTTAACTACCATTACCATGAATACAATTATTATGAACAAAAGCATTCTGGCACTTTGTTACATCAGTTTACCTGACTTTATTTTTAATGTCTTTATATTTTTCAGTTCTGTGGCAAACAGACACTTTGATGAACATGGTACTCTCCCATACTTAGGTGACGAAATGTCAGCCACATAATTTATCCCATGCTGAATTCGATGCAGTACTCTTCGCTATGCAGAAATTCAACGCAAACCTGCTGCTGCATACATCCTACCACTAAGACGTCCTACAAACACACAAATTGTTTGACAGTAAAACGTCCAAGGTAACGCAAATATAAAAATAACTAATTGAAAGTGCTGAAAGCATGACTTGTTTTACAATTCTCTTCTGGAATTAATTGGAAATAACTCACGTAATTTTAACGTTTCCTTGTTACCTTCCGCTGAAACTTTTACGAATCACGTAAACACCGTGCAAATATTTCAGATGTTCTTTTCATGGTCGTTATTTACAAGACAGGTCAGCTGAATCTAATGACTATATGGGTTTTTTAATTCGTAAGGTACAATAAGATTTATTATAATTATGCAGTAATCCCTATAATATAAAGCCACATGGCTGACTGAATGACTGACTGACTGACTGACTGACTCACTCACTCACTCACTCACTCACTCACTCACTCACTCACTCACTCACTCACTCACTCACTCACTGACATTAATGTTTGCCACTTCCAGATGAACTAGAAACTTGAAATTTGGTACACATATAGCTTTTATGCTGTAAGCCATAGGAAAATTCCAAAAAGTTTATTTTTTATTTTATTTTTAGCCCTAATTTTTAGCCCGAAAAAGGGCTCGGTTTCCATGGCAACGGTAGACAACAATATTACCTACAGTGTTCCCATAGGGCTTTGGAAGTTGCAATACACTTTGACAAATCTTTAGACATGCTACCGATAAAAGTAATTTCCATAAACCGAGCGAGGTGACTCAAATGATAACGTCTTAAACTCTCATTTGGGAGGTTCCAGGTTCAAATTACAAAGCCGACCTACTTTTATTTCCGATACGGTGTCAGTTCTAAGAACCTCACTGGGAGTTTGGGGGCAGAGTGTTAATTATAATATTACAATGAATGTTTGATTGATTAGTGGAATCTTTAACACGAATTTCGAATTGCATTAAATAATTCTCTATACCATCATTAATGAACGTGGTATCCTTATTAGTTTTGTAAGTTTTCCCAACTTGTACGGCACATACACATAAACACATATACAGTAGGCCTAATCTCACCTACACATGACATAATATGTAGGCCTACATATTTATTTTTTAATTCAGGGGCATCTTTTATGCTTACCTATGAAAATAATTGGCACATTCCCCGAGTAGACAGCCATTCTGTCTTATCTCACACTAGGTATAGGCCTACATGACGTAGAGTACAGAATTTTTCATGTTGTGAAGACCTTTTTTTTTTTCTAGAACTGCTGTTTACACTATTTTGACAACTCTCGTTAGACAGCAATTAGTTGTAAGGAGGCAGATTCTAACTTCCTCAGTTAAAGAAAATATTTGACATGTTCCAGCTACAGTACAAAGAAGTTGGTTGCCTTGTGGACCCTACACAAGTAGAATGACTTCACCTGTCATGCTTCCAACTGCTGATATACAGTAGAGTGGCACAATGCCGTCGTGTATGCATGTTTATGGGTGTCTGCCTCTTACTATATGCTACATATAATATCCATAATCTGCATCATACACACATTACATACCCTACCATTTCATTTGTATGTTTCAAAATTTCAAAAAGATCCCACATTTTTATAAAATAAAAAAGTCTCCATGACTTAGGCCTGCGCCCTATCCCTCGTATTTATTTTTAACAGCGATTTCCACCATTAGCTGTAAACATACGTTTAATCAATTATTTCAGGAATACATATGGAATTTTTCTATGAATCGTTATATATGGGAATACAAGTATATATTTACAATATTAATTGACGTAATGATAAGGAGCTTGTTAGTATAGACTAGCATTAAAAAACAAAACAAATTAGGCACAGTTTTACTTTCTCTACGTAGTAAGTTCATTTTTCTCCATTGTCTCTATGTTCTTCTGACGATTTCTGCACGAGTTGTTTGTGATGTCAGAGTCGGGCCCCCAGTTGATTGATAACTGTTATCTCAATTAATTTTTGTGTAACTGCTGAACCTTCTTCGATATGTCAAGGTCTTTTGGAAACAACAACCCGGTAGAGAATGTCCTGGCATCTAAGTCCGCTATGCTAAACCTTCCTACAACTTTCTTAAAATTGGTTCATTTCTATATTCTGTGTCCATCCTCAGAAGGAATTCTCAACCATCATGCTCCTTGGTATGAGATTGTTACTTCAATAGAGAAAGTACAATAGAAATATGATTTCATTTCTGCGTTGCAATGGCCAAATCTCATGAATTCTTCAGTAGCTATGTCTTGACCAAAGTTTTGAAAGTTCATTCATTTACTTAGATGTGAAGAATAGAATACACTTTTTATAGGCCTACACATACTTTACAAACGATATAGGCCTACAATGCATTTATCTTTTAGTATTAATCGGTACAAGAAACAAAGCGTTTTGTAACCATGAAAAGTTTACAATAAAATTAAGTTTCTGTAGATTTGTACATATAATAAATATACAAAATTTTAACAGATATTAAACCTTCACAAAAAAAAAAAAATCAGAACGGTATAATCCATGTAGCGCAGATATCGATTTGCAAATAAAGTACCTGGATGGAGCAGTCGGTAAGGTGCTGCTTTCTGTTCTCGAGTTAGAGGCCAGAAAATACAAATTTTATCCGGTACTGAGAAGGCATTACCGTGGATACAGTAACAGCGGGTACTTGATCGAATGGCTATCCAATTTACTTCGGATTAAAGAGTAATCAGAAACAGAAGATCAGGATGGATATTGACATGATCGTTTGATAATACCGGAAATGCTGCCTATCACTTTTGGGTATCATATATGAGGGACGTCCACAAAGTAATTTTCCCCTGGGTCCGTTTACAGAAACTAAACACATTTGCAAGTAAATAGTTATTGCAACAGACACAGCTAGTGTTCAGAAATTTTTCAACATATTCGCCACCGAAGTCAAACATTTGTCTTACCGTGGTACCAACTTTTGAATACCTGTGTCGTAGAAGTGTGCCACCTGGGATTTGAACCACCTTGTAACAACCATCTTTGCCCTTTTGTCATTCTTTGTCATTTCGTGAGGTGTAGGAAAAGAAGGAAATCACTGGGAGTGAAATCAGGGCTGTATGGTGAATGTTTAAACACTTCCTAGCAAGTCTCCTGCAGAAGTTCGGCTGGGAGTTGTTTAAACATTCACCCTAAAGCCCGATAGTGATTTCTATCTTTTCCTACACCTCACGAAATAACAAATAATGATAGAGAGCGAAGATGGTTGTCACACAGTGGTTCAAATCCCAGGCGGCAGACTTCTACGACACAGGTATTCAAAAGTTGGTCCCAAGGTATGAAAATGTCTCAATTCCGGTGGCGAATATGTTGGAAAATAGCTGAACACTTGAGAATATTATAGGAAAAAAATGCCTCCGACACTGGGACTTGAACTTCGGCTATTCCCGCCAATGCTCTACCAACTGAGCTAAGCCGCAGTTCAATTCACAGCGCCGGATGGAACCTCTCTCCTATGACTGATTGCCCTAATGGTCTACCTCTCAGACGGACAAGTTATGCCATATGCAGTACTGTGTCGGAGGAATTTTTCTTCTATAATATTCTCATGTAATGCCCAACAGAGGCAATAATCTGTGGTTCATGAATGCTTATATATCTAGCTGAACACTTGCTGTATCCGTTGGAATACATTTGTTCATGAAATTGTGATTTGTTTCTGTCAAGGCCCCAGGGAATCTTACTTTATGGACGCGCCTCGTAAATTGAAAGGAAAAGTAAGATTATGGAGTGAATGACTTTTGCTTGAAATAAAGGACAATACAAGGACAATACAGTGCAGTATGTGCATGGAAATTATTATGACATTGATAATGATGCTGACCCATTTTGTCGTAACCAGTTTTGATTCATGACCCAATATCGAACAATAAATTATTTACTACACTTTTATGCAGATAATGTCGTTAAGTATATCATAACGTCATGATAAGAAACGAACGTAAGAATAATGCTGGAGACTTACGTCGTCAGAAGTTTCTGGATGAAAGGGTAATTCGTCAGAGTAAATGGACCTGAAATGACGAACGCGTGGGCAGCTCATTAAATCTCAGTAAGATTCGACTTCCAGATTAATGCGCCTGTGTTATAATGAGCGTACTTTTTTTTATTGTTCTGAAAAGTCGATGAAGACATCATAGTTGTTGTGCAACACTTTTATTATATTTAAGTCACTCATTTCTATTGTTGCTGAATTATTGTTTATAAAAACGCGTTTAAATAACTACAACAATTTTATAGCTACCTCGACCTATTTAAATTTATCGTTCGGGAATAAATTAAGTGTCACTTAAGACGAAGGACTAACTGTTATCTTTCTCTTTCTTTATCGTAGTTTTACCTCTCCCTTTTAGGATTTAAGCGACCCAAGCCGCCCGGGCCTTACAGGGCCGCGACCTGTCGGGAGAGGGATTATCTTTGGATCACATACATACTTTTTTTTACCAGACAAGGACATGGAGGGCCTCCCCGGATGAGTGATCAGCCCAATGCCGGGGCCACCTCCAAGACAACACGAAAACATAAGACGAGACAAACCATTCACACACACACTCACTCCAAACAAGGCTAGGATGGGATGAAGATGATAATGACTGCCAGATGATATCTGGGGAGCACAAGGGCCTAAAGTTACCCGACATTTGTCTCACAGGTGAGGAAAACCCCCAGAAACAACCCAGAAAAACCCCACCTAGGTAACTTGTCCCGACCATGAATCGAACGCGGGCCCGCTGCGTGAGAGGAGCAAACGCATCCCCTACGCCACAGCGGTAGACTATTAACTATTATATGATTATTTATGACTTTCTACATTGCTGTACTATTGAAACTTGTATAACGGCAAGTTTTTCTTTATTCGATTTCCGGTGAAAGTTATCTTCTTGTTTCTTTTCTAGTTTTTGTTTTTTGCTCTTTTCATTTTCTCAATCTATATCACAGGCTCTATAGATAGATATAGTTTCCCATTCTGAATTTTGGCATTGAGTTTTCATCACTGAAGCATGTCTTTGAGGACCCCTGACTTCAAAAGTAATATTTGAAACATGTCTATATGTCTGAATGATGTAAATTGCGTAAAGTTATTAAAAATTAAATGATTATTTAACATTTGAATTTGGCAATTAGTCATGTAACACGACGCTTACTGCCATTTTGATCTTCTTCTTATCACTTTGACTTACATAAAGAAAATGTCTTTTTTATATTTTTAAAATAGTTCTTGTTGACACTATCTGCTTGCACTGACTAAACATTTTTGTTAGAAACATTTTGTCTTTAAAATTTCCTGGAGGGCACTAATAAACTCTTCCATAAATTCAGGGTTTACATCAAGGAATTTTAAAAATTTGGCTTTGCCTGAGACTCAAGCAACTAAAATATATGAACATCATGAGTTGTTGTGATGATTGCAATGGAAATGTTTATTCTCATTAGAAGAACTAAGTTGTAAGAGAGGTAGAATAATTTTCTAAATGAGAAAAAGGTCTCATTACAGCACACTCTATAAGAAGATTAATTTTCCATTACAATAAGTTATGTAAGAAGCAACGATAGTGAGATCCTGTGGAAGGTTTCACGTAGCACAACTTCTGTTCTCACTTAATTAGCCCACGTTTTCTAAGTTTTCTTGCTTTGTATTATCTTTATAAAACACGTTATCGGAAGTAAATAAATATATAGGTTTACACTGTAAGTTATATGTATTAAAATACTTGACACAGCTTTATAGGGCAACTTTTTTTTTGGGGGGGGGGCTTTACAAAGACAGCGACGATTCTGAGATATTGCAAGAGTATTTTAGAACCTCTCCATAATCTAGAGTTGTATATCGAGTGTATAGGCTACAGTCTGTAGTGTATAGACTGTAGTATCTCCCATACTTTGTAAACATCAGCATTTTCTCAAATTATTTTCTTCCATCACCAATTGATTTAGCCTATAAAACTTTAAATTTCGACATTTCCTTTGGATGACATAAAAATTAACTTTTTCAAAATGAATGTCTGAAAAATATTATTTTACTTTTACATATTTTGTTTGGAAGCCCGCTAACAACAATCTTTATTGGATCGGAGCAAAATGAAATGCCAAATATTTCGAAATTGAAGTTACATAACTTAGGTTTCATTAATATTTTAAATAATTCATATTTAAGTATTACTTATATTGAGTAACTTAGCTTCTGATCACGAGCAATAACTTATTCAAGACCTTTCCAAAATATACATACCATGGGCTATGACTGTGGCATTTTTGTATTGCTATGCTTGCATATTTCATTATAACAATTATTTAATTAACTTTATTATTTACAATTATTCTTTTATTTTTTCAGAACACGAGAGAAAGGAAAGCTTGCTTAGTTATTCTTTGGTAAGTAAGGAAATATTTATCTGCAAACTTTAACTGTAGGAGATTAATAAGTAAATAAAAAACTTCTAATATACGAAGGTAATAATAATAATAAATAATAATAATAATAATAATAATAATAATAATAATAATAATAATAATAATAATAATAATAATAATAATAATAATAATAAACTGGACTCAATACTTCGGCTACTTATACTGTCTTGAATTGACTAGGGGAAAGTAAAAATATCATGCCAATCAGGGATTCCTCTGGAAATCGTTGAGCCTACTTGTTCTGGAACGTTTGGCCTTAACTTTCCGGTATCACGTCAAATAAAATTCGATTAAGTTGTAAGGACATTCTCTATGCTATGAACACGTGAACAGTAAACGCATGCGTTCTACTTTACATTAGCAAAACAAACAGCTCTAAATTCATTGTGTGCAGTTTCTCAACAATAATACGGGATCGCAAAACTGCTTCAATATGAAGTCTGAAATCTGCAAAGTAGAGCACACATATTACATCTGACAACAATGGGCAAGATTTCACGATTCTATTCAACGTAGTTCTTACACCGTTGCCAAAATCCTTGTCGCCGAAACTGTTTCACTAAATCACTGTTATTAGTTATTACAACATGCAAAAGAAGTGCTCTTTATATTTTTACTTTGTCTACCCGTATCATAGGTACAATACTATCTAGGTGGAGGAAAAATTGGATTCGACCCTGACATCTGATTTCGAATGTTCAAAATATACGTTTTAACGTTTCAAGAGTGTAAAAATAACAATAGACTTTCTTGGAGGAAATTCAGCGGATAAGTTTCACCATTTTTTTTCAAGGGCTGAGCACTATTGCTCTAGAACGAAGGTTCCCAAGCTGAGATTCGCGGGCCCTTGGTAGTACGAGGGAAGAATGAAGCACCGATGCAACTTATTTATTACATTCTCTCTCTCTCTCTCTCTCTCTCTCTCTCTCTCTCTCTCTCTCTCTCTCTCTTTAAGTTTTCATGCGTTTAATATAGGCTAAGTATTAAATGTACGAGTAACTATCGTTAATTGACTGGAGATTCATATTAGTGAATTCCTTTTCATTTCAACTCTCGCCTAATCCTCATTTTCTCTTTAAAAACAGTAACTACGATGTACTTTTCGTGTTAAGTGTCTTTCATTGAACCAAATCGAGGACTGAGAATTTTTTATTTCTTAGAAGGTTTTTTTTGTTAGGCCTATGTTAAGTATATAGAATTTTAATAGAAATGCCCTTAATTTTGTAAAATTTTATGGGGTTCTCCAAGGAAAAGGAAGCATTTCAGTACATTTCTGTTCTCTATATTCTTGAACTATTTTTGATTCTTTCTGAAATAGGTTGTTTAATCTTTTCACTACTACTGACGTATAAATGTTTCTCCTAAAAAATTGTATAAAAGCATAGATTAATAAGATAATAGCATAATCTTTATGTAAAAATGCGTGGATTTTTATTCCTGTATTAAAACTGGCATTTATGCAAAACAGCTACAGTACGGAAATTTTCAATATCGATTTTAAAATTAGTGCCTCCTTATGATATCACTTGACGAGTGTATAAATTAAGACTTAAGACTTAAGACTTAATTTGTAGAATACAACTTACAACATCGTCCTGTGTTGTCTTCAATTTGACACCGATAAATTTTACTTGTGAAACAGATTCTAATAGTTATTTACGACGTAAGAACGTTATACAGAACTTGACAGGCAAGCATGAAGTTGTTATACGTGTGAGTATGTTAAGTTCTCATAACGGTCGATCATCGTAAGACATTTTATGTTATGTTTGAAAAGTAAATTTTAGAAGGAAAATAAATTCAGTTCGCTTGTGCATATAAATGGTAACACAAAAAGTTTTATTAATTTTGTATGTAGCGGAATTCAAGCTCTTTTGGTTGGCAACAATTTGTTTGAAACAAATCACAGTTTGAAACAGTTGAACGTCGCAGAAACGTTTGAGTAAAAGATTAAGCTATTATTTTGTAAAGAAATGTATATCTCTCTTGAACTTATAGAAAAGGAAATTAACGAAATAATATTGAAAAAGCCTTCGCTATGATAAGAAACTGCAGATTTTGAATGAATGGGGGAAAATTAAGGTCGTAAGTATTGTTCTGAGCAAAAATAAATATTGTGTTGGGTTTGTGTTTTGTCAAAAACATAGCTGCCGATATCTAGTTTATGGACCAAATTTGTATTGCTGAAATGTTAACTTATTTATGTCAATTTGAATTGAAAATGATTAATAGGTAGGTACGATTATGGTAGTAGTAATAATAGTAGTAGTACTGGTAGTAGTAGTAGTAGTAGTAGTAGTTGTAGTAGTAGTAATAGTAGTAGTAGTAGAAATAATAGTATTTTTAGTGGTTAAAATAAACTAAATGGATAATTATTTATTTCCACGAAAGGGAAGAGAACGACAGTGACATCTGTGATACTTACTTACTTACTTACTCAATGGCAAAAGACAATTCCTAAGCGAGCTAAAGGAATATTATGTACTTTATGGAACCCGAAGGTTCATTGCCGCGCTTACCTGAGCCCGCCATTCAACCCTATTCTGTGCTACCTTCATCCATCATCCAGACATCTGGTGATACCCCACAATAATCGCTATAACGTGCTAGCATCTATTTCTTTACCCTTAACGGGCTCAGCCCTTGAAATGGAACTTTACATAAAAGGAGAGAGTTAGGCCTATGTTAAGCAATGTTTACGATTCAAAACAACATAAAATTTTCCTCTTTGATATTAACCCTTAAATACACGAGACGGAATGGGAATCGAATTGAGTATATCTGCAACGTACGTGGCTCCTTCCTCTTTTATGCCTATTACTATGTGGTAGGCAATGGGTACCTAGGCAATGCCCATTTGCCCCATAATTTTGAGGTAAGTGTCATAGCTTGTCCGGTTGGAATGGTTAGGCACTCTTGGGTATGGTGTGCGGTACTGCAGTCTATTGTTGTTGCCGAGAAGGCAGCCTATTCCAATTTTGTATCTCCCATTTCTCGCTCCAAAATTCAATCTTATCGGTCAAACGTTGATGATGATTGATGATTCGACAAGTTGATTCTATAATTGTCTCTCCAGAATTCAGGATATCTGGGGTTATACTGAGCACCGAATAAAAATCCTATTTAGTACATGTGCCATATTTTAAGAATAACTGGACTAAAATAATTAACCCACAGATATACATAAGTCAAAGATAGGTAGAGCTAGAGGTCACAAATAATATAGCCTATGCGGATGTCTGTACTTTAGAAATGTGTCTGGAATTATTTAAATGTGAATTACATTGGTGTTTCCCTTCTAGTGTTAAACACATACGAATGACGAACGCAGAAATGTCACGTAACAGCTCTGCTATGTAATGACAGTCAAGATGTCTCATGCTAATTACATACTGAGATGCTCCAAACAAGAATCACGGAAATCACAAACAAGAACATTTAATTCAGAGAAACTCTCTCATACTTTTCCCCTACAAAACAAATATCACAATCTTTCTTGCTCGTTTCTTTTTACATTGAAAGTTTTCAGTAATTATCTGCTTTGTTTTCCCCTTCTTCTTGTTTTCTATTCATTGTTTCCACACTTCCTAGTTTTCTTTAACTGTAACCTATGATATTTTTTTGTTTTAAATTTATTTTTCTGTGCGCATTTTGTGCCTTTTTATTTCTTGTAGATTTTGCCTGTTTATTAATTTACTATAAAACCTCCTTTTCTTCCCCTGAACTGTTTTATTTCCTGCAAATATTTCTCTTTGTTTTATAATGCACTGTTTCTCTTTCTGTCTTTCTGTCTTATTCTACTTTCTATTTTAACGATCGATATTCGTAGCTTTTACTGTCTACTTATAAGTTATACTTATTTTATTACACAGTATTATTTATTTATTTATTTATACAGTATTTTATATTACAGTATATTTATGGTATGCATATTTTTTTCTAATATTGTTTTGTCTGTAACATTACAAGAAGCAGATTTAGAAATATGTGAAAATACATTTTAATTATAAAAGGATATAGCTTCATGATGGGAAGATATCCAAATTCATAATATTGGTTTTACTGTATTTTACAACTTTATCTACCCATACCATGCATACTATAACAGGAGAAGTATTGTGTGCGACCCTAACATTCGATGACAAGTTTTCATCATTAATACACATTTTGAAGTTCTTTGAATCTATCATAACACATTGTTCAGGAAAAAAAGGCGTGTGTGCGTCTGAGAACAGCTTAGACTATTTCTAGACCAAAAAATCGTATGCAACAAAATTTTATATTAAATTTAGATATCAACAGGGAATGTGACACGAAGTTTGGTGACAGTATTGTCTTATATTTACAGTGCTACCACTTTACGAGAGGACAATTTCATTTTTCGCTATTTTCTCCAAAACGGGCATCTTTTAAAATTTCGTACACACATGCTTAAATGTATTTTTTGAAAAGACATAAGTTTAAGTGCAAACGATGACTGACATAACTCAGAGAAGTTTTTTTCGAAAAAGTTGCAAAACATAATTTAACGCTTAGTATAAGGACCTCGTGTACAAAATTTAAAGAAAATCGTTTGAGCCGCTTTCGAGAAAATTTTCTAAAAATCAAATTTTTACTTCCTCTGCCCGTACCATAGGTACAATAGGTAGAGGAAGAATTGTTTTCGACCCCAAAATTCGAAGTTGAGTTTTTAGCATATATACACGTTTCAAGGCCCCCTGAATGCAAAAATACTATTTTTTAAATGTAAAGTGATAGTAAAAGGCAGAGAAAGCTGACGTCAATCTTCCAGTCAAATCAATAACTTATACATATTTAACCAAAATATAAAATACTTTTGGACAGGATTTTTCGTTTTTGATTATGCTGTTCACAGACATTCCGATAGACAAACACAGACCTGCTTCTGAAGATTGTATTCATAGATTCTGGGACCTGAAAATGAGTACTCATAGGCCTATCGAAAACTCAACATCGAATTTCAGGTTCGAACTCAATACTTCCTCCACCCCTATAATATCCATGATACAGGTAAAGAAAGTAAAAAAAGCGCCTAGTCAGATGCATCCTCTGTAGTGCGAACGGCCTCTGAATCCCAACTGGACTCCACTTCAGAGAACCGAACTGAAAACTCAGGTTAGATTCCTGCTCAGGACGAAATTTCTTCTACAGCATATACATACTTTTTACAGTTGTTCAATATAGTTGTAGTTATACAGTTGTAGTTGTCGGTTTATTTATACATAAAAGATCTCTCGTTTGTTTGAACTTGAGAAAGCTTTTTCACCCTTGAGTTATACGCAATCCATAAAGCTGTAAAAAATCTGTAAAAGAGATTAATCATTCTTTATTAGCTTCTCTAAAGATATATGAAAAATACCTAATTTTGTGGATAGCACTTAGAGTAAAACAGTGTTCCGAAAGATCTTTCTGCAAACCATACATCACGACAGCTTGATCATCGTACCTGCAAAATCGACATAGCTTTTTTCTGCTTGTACACAAACGCTCCCACGTTAAATTTCTCCAGCCCTTATGGGACAGCCTTGGCAACAGGGATGAAATGAATACAGTCTTCCAGGTGAAGTCTCACGCATGAAAGAATGAAAAGAATAGACGAGAAGAATTTCCAGTGCTGTGGCTTCTGCTGGAAGGAGAGCATTGTCCTCAGCTGAGAGCTGAAGTTGTTGCTGGAGGGAGAAAGAGAGTGGACAAGAAGCAAGCACGAACGGAATTAACATGTACTGGAGAGACGCGGAGGAAAAAAAAGCCAAGCACGTGATATAGGGATGGATGACCTTAAAGTTAGAAATTTGTTTGGCTTAATTCTGTTACATATATCTTAACATAACCGTTCATCTACCTTTGCGTTCAACAGCCTGAAGGTCAGTGATGAGCAAATTTTCTGAGGCGTTCAAGAAGATTGGAATGTTGTTGGCATTCGGAACGCGATCCAGTGTGTTGTATTTCACCAAGAGTTTACTCACAAATTTGTTTATGGATGACAAGTAACTGTACATTTTGTGTTAAACATCTGTTAAAAATACAAATGACCATTTTGTGAGTGAGAGAAAAAAATTGTTTCAAAGTTAAATTACTGTACGAGTTTGCTAGAATAGCTTAAATGAGCGTCTTCATTAAGAAATCTTTAAGTCTAGACCATTAATTAGTGGAACCAGAAACAATAAATCTATTTGTCTAATCAACTTCTGTGTTTAATCCAATTTATTGATGCGTTCATTTCACACAACGTTGTCAAATTAACTAAGATTCACTGAATGTAATGTCCTACTCCTTTCCCCTACTAATACGAAAGTTCGGATACAGCTATCCCAATCTCTCTATGTGTCTATATTAGGGTTGGGTATCGATGGCCGATGTTTTGAAAACATTGACGTTTTCATGTGGATGATCGATGTTTTCTACGTCGATGGAAAACAACCTACGTTTTTGCTACATCGATGTTTCTCCCTGACATCGACTTCTTTTTAATATCCACAGTTTCATGCATTAATTCTGATAAATTAATAATGTATTGACAGACTGAGCCGGACATTGAGAACGTATTGAGAGAAAATTTCCCAAAACATCGATTTTTTCCATCTATAGTTTTCATAAAAATATTTCAGTTTATTTATGAATTTTGTCTAATTTTCTGAAACCATGACTTTTTAAATATACATCGAGGTTTGAGGTCGATATTATCGTCACATCGATGTTTTAACTATGCAATATTTTAAGAAATAATTTTACCTCATCATTTATCATTAAAAGACACACGCTTAATCGAAGAATTTCATACAGCAGTCTTGTGAACCAACAGAACCAACATAATTAATTAGGCCTACATACCGAATAGATAAGTTCGAAACTCTTTTATGAGCCATCTTGAATGTAGAGATATATGTAATCATGGAGCAAAATCATCACTGGACTCTAAGTTTGAAATCGACGAGAAAAATTTAAATAGAATAACTGGTTGCTATAAATGACAATTTTAATATTTGCATAATAATACATTTTATATAGATCAATATTCTATTAATCGAATAGCTCTCCTTTTAAACAGTTTTTGAAGTGACGCATTTAAGTTATGTGAAAATGTTAAATAAATGAATCTATAATTGAAAAGGAAGGAAGTAAAGGGAAAAAAAAACTGAGTAATCACAAATAAGTGATAGGCCTAATGTGTACAATGTTTGAGAGTGGTTGAAGAAGTTCTCCAAATCATATCCACAAATGGAAAAAATGTCAATATTGAAAAATGTCAAAAGAGGAAAATGTTTAAAGAAAACTGTCGGAAGAGTTGTATACCCAAAACAGAAATGTCCAAAGAGTAATATTTTCCGAATTCCAAAAGGTCTGAAACAAAAATACGTCTATCGAAAATTTAAAATCCCCAGTAGTAGGTACAAACTGAAAACTGAATAGTCATACCATTAATACTCTGTTCATTTCGTTTAAAACAAGCTACTTAAGGCAGATTATATTAAAACAAACGTATTTTACAACATAATAAAAAAAACTGGTTTTATGTTTTTTTTTTAAATAAAATGGTTTATAGAAAACATATCACATAAAACAAGCACTGTAACTTTCGTAAGGAATATGGTAGTAATATATACTATATATACACATATACAAATATCAATGTATATCTTTTATTTGATATATTTATATCCATTACAGAACTGCCCCCGACCATGAGCATGTGCTCATACGTCTTATTGAAAAATATGGACAAATTGTAATAAATGTTTCTTATTTAACATTTATTCACGACAATAAACCAACACAGGCCAAGAAGGCCCTGAGGGTTCCAGGAAGTAGATGTTCCCAGACATTAGACATTCGGCACATGAAAGTGGCCTTACGCACCGGACGCCTTTACCCCAGGATTGCTCCTGCTACTCGATTCTGTTGGAGACTGAGTCGACCTAGCCTATAGTGCCACCAGAAGGATTAGACTAATGGAAAAATTAGGACCTCAGGACCTCATCGAGGATCGAACCCACGACCTTCCGGTTTGTAGCGCAGCGCCTCAACCACTGCGTTACGGCGTACCAATATATTTAAACATATGTTTATAAAATATACACATAATAGAAAATAACTATTTACAGCAAATAATTTACTATTTTGAGATATCTGTTGGAAATAGTTTTCTTGCACACAGTTTAATTTTATTTAGACTTTTGTCATCTGGAGATTTTCAGTCTGGGCGTTTTGGTTTGGATATTTTGCACTTTGTACTTTTCACTTTAGATATTTCCCTCTTTGGACAGTTTTAGCTTGGACACTTCACACTTCGGACATTTTTGTTTCGAATAAAGAAGTTATGACTGCACACATAAACATGAAACCTCCTCAAGAATTGAGATATTCTCGAGGACAGACAAGTTGGAAGCGCAGTTAATTGTCAATTGAAACAAGACAGGCATAAGTTATTGATTTATTGGCTGTGGCTGGACATGACTGGCTGTATTCGGTTCAGACCTGGCCTTCTTGTTTATTGAGAGTTGGAATAATCATCCCTTCTATGCGTCCTCCATTGTTTCCGCGTGCAGTCTGACGTTCTGACCTTGCTAGAGGTGTGGAGTTACTAGATACAGGTCTTATAAAGACGAATATTTGTAAGAATAGCCTACCTATTCCTGGATTCGTTACATTTTAATACTAGGAAATTATAAGCAATTCTTGAGTTGTATTGTACTACGGTTGTAATCAGGGGCCGGATTATGATGACCTATAAGTACTTTAAAAATGAGCTATAAAAATACAAAATAATAACCCAAAAACTAAAAATAAGAGACCAACAAATTTGCATGAAAATGCTAGTTTATTCACCAGATGTGTCTATTCTACATTTATGTTGTTGTTCAATTATAGGCTTGTAAATTACTTAATTGGTACTACGGTTAAATGAAAACAGCTAACACAACTTTCTTATCCAAATAATAACAATAATATTATAACAAGATTTATTTATGCTTATTAGCGTTCCACTACTATTCATTGCAAGTAGCCTACATGCAAAAAAACTCCACATAACGCGAGAAACAACACAAAATAAGAAAATAATTATTTTATATTTAAAAAATTGCCCAAAAATGTGAAATGTGGGAAAAAAGACCGTAAAATGGTCAAGAAGACAAATAATGGCATTACGAATAAAAATGGAGGAAAATGACCAAAAAGACCCCAAAACTAAAACTTTTATAATCTAGGCGCCATGAACAGATTATCCCACCAATGGGCAAAGTCCATTATGCATCAGTTAAAAGATGACATTTCATCAAAATCCAGGTCCTATGAGAATGGCTTTCTAAAACGTGCAAAAACATTTAGAAGCGATTTTCAATATAATAGACTAATGTTGTGTTGTCCACACAGGTAAACACTTGGAACGTTTCGAACGGTGTTATTAACCCTTAAATGCAAATGTATCCAATGGGACCTGGGTTTAAACTGAATCGATAAAGCAACTTTTTTCGAAAATCTCTTATTTTTCCCGAGTAAAGTGTTTCACAAAGAGAAAGCAAAGCTTTGTGTCATATCCTTTCGTTCTTCATAAAACTTCCTTTTGAATCAACATTGTTCACATTCGACGAATATCTTTTCCTCTCTCTCCTCGTACACATATATTTATTGGTTTCCTATCCTACTTGATACCTTGGATAAGATAACTTTAACATGACTTAAATATACAGATGATAATTAAACAGACAATGTAACAAAGAAACAATAACAAAGAGGCAAATATCCAGAAAATGTTATCATGTAATTTACAATAATGAAATAAAGGTGGCATTCGAATGAAAAATGGATTATGTGAAAGAAAGAAAGGGAAGAAACAGGATTATAAGAAACATAATGAGTAAGAGGAGAGGAATGAAAAGAAAGGAACTGCGTGCGAAGGTCACATGGCGAGGAGAGTGCATGACCTAGGAGTCTCCCCCTATCCCGTCTGGACGTCTCATGTCTGCAAGCTTCTGGTCGTTCAACATTGAATTTCATTCAAGGATATATCTGGACCTGACAACCAATGCCAATAGCAGGAATATAGTCAGCTATGTTATCGACATCACTTTGTTTTGTTTTGGGGGGAAAACACTTGGATGGTTTCTGTTGGTTGAATATGTGTGGAATATGTTTCAAGTAAAAGCATTTAGGCCTACTGTTAAAGAATACTAAGCAAACTATCGCACCTGCCACAATATTCTAGACAAAGAATAATAAAAATAATGAAAATTTAACATTATAGGCCTATATATATATATATGTATATGTGTATATATATATATATATTTATTACACATCTTTTGATTATGTTTTGGATCTCAAGCAAAACGTGTACGAATATGAGCATATTTGCGGTACTGTATAACATAGATTAAAAAATAATACAAGGAAAGACAATTTTAAAACTTTATAACCCGATGGCAGTGCCTGTTAATACAATAATTCTATATGCAATCATCAAGTGAAATCATCAGTGGGCTCTGAGTTCGAAAGTAATGAGGATAATCTCAGCAGACTAGCTAGTTTCCATGAATGACAATCATAATCCATATAGGCCTATTTTTCATAACAGCGTTACTCTTTTAACCTTGTATTTAAGCTTTTACACAGTTTTTGAGTGACGAATTAGTACGTCAGATGCTGAGATGAGATTTTTAATACCTGAAACGAAAAGGTAAGAGAATCTTTGAACATATTCAAGACGAATAGCAAAATACAAGAAAATAAACAAAACTGGAAGAACCATATAATCCGCACACGAGAGGAGAGGTTAGCAATTCAATCTCTTCACTGCTAGCCAAAAGGAAAAAGAGATATAGGAAGAACCAGGTGTCGCTGGGAAGACATCTTCTGAGACGAAACAGGTCAATCAGGCCTAACTTGATTACTGATAATAATGATGGAAATTTAAACAATTCAGTACATACTTTCTGATTTTCTGACTAAGAATGTATTTGGAATTGCATGGGGTAGATGTCTATAAGATTCCATAGCAGAAGCCCCCTCCCCCAAAAAAGAGTGAGATGAATTTTTATTTTAAAATTGAAACATTATTAGCAAGAGTTTAAAATTTCTTTGAAACAAAATCTTATAATGTAATAAAATGTTTGAATCAAGACTGCACCGTACTTCCCGAAACTCTTACCGGAATTGTCTAGTTATGCAACGAGCCTACAGTGACATTCATGAAGATGAGGACATGTTTATAAAACGAGCACACTGATCACCTGTTAGTAAGTTCTCGCCTTTTGCGATAAATAGCAGGCGAAAAGGCGTACAGAGAACAGGGCTTCTCTCGCCGTTTTAACCTCAAAGCAACACACTTTAAAACACAGAAATGAACTAAAATTAGTATAATAAAAAAATTAACACGGAGAGAACTGATTTTATTTTAAATACAGATTGTTTATTATGCAGTTTGAATTGCTACTTTCAAGGTTTGAAGATTATTAATGTAAGATGCATTACGCGGAAACGAGTTTTGATGAATATATTGGCTGCTATATCAGTTTTACACAATAATAACAATAATAATAAATACATTCAGAACTGAGAAGTTCATGACAAAAAATAGCAGATTTATAATTTCTGCAGAGTTCGGAGATGTATCCCATTAATTATATATACTGAATTATATGAAATATTAACTTACGGAGCCATGAACCACGAACTTTAGGACCGACAACATTCCATACTCACCTGAAACAGATAGTACATAAATAATAATAATAATAATAATAAAAACAATAATAATAATAATAATAATAATAATAATAATAATAATAATAATAATAATAATAATAATAATAATAATAATGCAGTGACAGAACTAAAATTGTTAAGAGACTTCTTACGTTCAATTACTCAGATTCACCTTAATCAATTAATTCAATAAAATTATTTAAATTTATATTTGTGAAGTAATATTTTGCAGGACAAGGAATACATCAATTCTTATTTTAACAAATCATAAGAACTTTAATTAATTTTTTCTGTTATCATTGATAATAGCCTATAATATTGGCAACTCCAAAAAAGAGGTAGAAATTTTTTTTACTGTTTTAGTAAGGGTTTGATACTAAAGGTTCTGTCAGTTTTGCTTTGTCCTTATTACCAGCTATAATGGGCGTAACGAACTACACATTCCTCGGTCCATCCTATACACTGTATAGCCTACACTGTGTATTTTCTTTATAGACTTAACCAGTAGTGCTGCACTCCCCATGGTGTCGTGACTCACTATTTCTCAAAATTTCTGTGAACGTCTCATCATTTCATACCGACACGAAGAAGAATTGACAGAGGGAACTGAAGTCCATGTTATGATTATGATTAGTATTAATTCGTATATAATATACTAGCTTAAAAGACCCGGCGTCGCCCGGGTTTTGTATTTTGTAATTGGAAATTAACTTATGAAGGATTTTCAATTTTAAATTCTAGGTCCTTATATAGGCATTTATAATTTGAAATAGGAAGAACGACTTATTACACTCAAACTATTCCCTCATAAAACGCTTGATATAGTTTTTTATGGCTCATAGAGGATCTAGAATTTTGAATCCCATCGCTTGTACAGTGCACAGCAAGCCTGATAGAGGTTTAAATAAGAAGAAACAGAAATTCCTGTAACATAAAATTGTAATATCGAGGCGGGAAATTTCCCACTCTTATGTTACCATAAAGTCGTTTTGGGGATGAAATTAAACAGAAAGCATTATCACTTTCATACTTTTCTCTCCAAAAACCTGCGATATAATATAATAATATACACATTACCATACCTCGTTTTGTTTTCTCTATGTCCAGGGTAGAGAAAGTTATGTGATTCCATTATTTTAGTGGATTTCATTCTGTAATATTTATTTATAACATGAATTATTTTGATAACTTCTCTTATTTGTCAAAAGTGCATTTCAATTGTTTTTTCCAAGTCCATCCATATACCATTTGGCAACAATATATTCTGTGATTTGGAATTGATAATTCTATGTAAAAAGGATTAAGTATTTTCAAAAACATTTAATTTTTGGCATTTAGAATCAGAATTTTTCAAAATCCTTTCTTAGTGAGCACCTACATTATGAAACGAAGGTACTGTCAAAATTCCAAGTCTCTACCTGTTATAGTTTAGGCAGTACGTTGATTCCTGTCATTCAGTCAGTCATTCATTCAGTCAGTCAGGACAAAGCCTTTTATATAGATAGAGATTTCATATGTTTCATTAATAACCCGAAAGAGTTCAACGCAAGGGTTCATCACAACCCGAAAGAGCTTATACTAGGAGTGACATACAGATAATGGCCATAACATTATGACTAGGGGGCGGATTTCTATGACATGTCATATTTCTCCCCTTTGCATTATTTCAGGTTTCCGACTAATTTAAACCCGATTCCAAGCATCCTGGTGGAAATGGAACGGCTTTTATTGTGCATATAACTGCATATTTAGGAAATTTTCAACTATTGTAGCATATTTACTATGAATATGCATATTTAGGTCATATTTTTGGCATATTTGTGTACAAATTAAATAAATTTTGAAGTTTCATATCATATCTTGTAAATTTTGCATTATAATGATACTTTTTGAGAATTTACAGATATTTTAAATAATTAACATTATATTTTAATAAAATGAATTGTAATGAAACTTAAAATAAATATACACTATGTGTAAGTGATAAAGTCATATTTTACATTTTATTGGTGATATTTTAATGTTTTTAGGTCATAAATGCATGCATAAATCATATTTTTTAGGTCATAGAAATCCGTCCCCTATGTAATTATGACTAAAGCCATAAATCAATCACAAACAATGAGAAGTTTGTAATGATTAGTTATATAAACCTAAAAAAAAAATATAGGCCTACTTTTATAAGTGTAGAGAATTTAATTTTTATTAACAGTAATAATAGTAATAATAACTATAAAAATAATAGTAATTGGAAAAAATACAGTTCATTTCAGTAATTTAAAACGTATTAAGACATAATCATTTAAAATTTCTAAAGCATACTATGACTACACTTTCTGGTACCAGTAATTATGATTTATATATTATTGTATAATTTCAAAGCATATATTAATTTAAATTATTTGTTAGTATGTGTTTTCGTTCCTTTATTTCTTTCTTTTTTCTTTTCATCCATTCTTCGATCCTTAATTCCAATATTTATTTCATTTTTTAGAATTCTATTTAATGGAGAATAAAATGCTATTGACAAAATTATTTTTAAAGAATCTTGAGCGAAAAGCATTGGAATAAAACACAATTATTAATTATTTTTTTGTTTTTGAAAGAATGGAGATTTCAGAATACATCCTACGTTCAACCTCTAGAGTTCTTGAATTTGTCTGTTGACGATAGAAATGTGAACAATTCAAAAAGAGTATCAACATTCGGTCTAATGAGTAGGCAGAAATATTTCGAAAATATCACGAAAGATTGGTTCCACAGAACTGCTTTGATATGTGGAGCCCTTTTGATATGTCCAAAGCTATTACACCTATGAATTTGCGGCTGTTAAATTACCATCTAGGCCTACTCTTATACATTTCAACGGCCCTAAATAGCGTGCTCACTCCCTCACTTCGTGAGGCATCGGTTTTACTCGACAATGTTCGTCTCTCGCTGTCTAAGCTTTCACGAAGAGTACAACCTTAGGGAAACCGTTTCTTTATTATATAAGGCCTAAGTGAAATGAACACAATGAACAAATATTCTAATTTTATTTTTACTTACAATTTTCATAGCTCTGAGCTACAAACATTTTAATAAACTGCCAGTGTAAATTTCTTAAAAATCCTGGAGTCAATTAATAATGGCGGGCGAAGCCGCGGGCATCAGCTATAATATAGGCTATTGATAGTTTAACCCTGGAAGTATCGCGGACAGTAAAAATCCAAAGAAACCACTTATATAATTTCTGAAAATTACACTGAATTTATCAAATCAAATTCACATCATATTCATCTGCCAACAGACAGTTGAGAAAAAATACGTATTATCAGTGTTCACAGGAGCTTTGGAACTACATCAAACTGGCATTATAATTAATTTCTAAAATCTACGTACTGGTAGGAACGAATTATATTCTAAAGGAAAAAGCGATAGTATATGATGATATATTTTAAATAAAAATTGATGAAGCCAGCGCTGACTTTTGTAAACGTATTGTCAATGCCTTCAGGATTCTAGACCTGTAAGTTTCGTATTTAAGTATCATTTTAACCGTGGCAAAACCACGGGTTATTTTCTAGTTATATAACATTTCAATAAGCCAACGCTAATTTCAGTGCGTGGCAACACCAGTCTTTGTCTTATGCCTCTTTATTTCGTAGCAAATTGCACGACTGTCTTGGCATATTAACAGAATAATTTGCAAGACAGATGGGTGAAACAAAAAACTACAAAGCTAGTTTCTTCACATTGTACGCCTTCTTGGAGACGAGACGCAGCACCTAACAACGCTGTCAGATCACACACCGGAAATTCCTATTCCCAAGCAACGCATCCCAGTGTTGCCAACACATGCTGCATAAAAAAAGAGAAACAGCGTTGCAATCGGTGGTATTGTATTGAATTGAAGGGTCTAGTTCCATAAATCTTTAATTTCGTGTTTTTAACATTTATGCCTTCTCCTCATATCTATTAAATACCTCCAAGAACTATTTGTACTTGTGGCTTAAACTTCTGCTCAGTTAAGAAAAGACCTGTGAGACTGCACATTCATTCTACTTCATAACAGTTCCATAAAGGCGTAAGGCACACTTCCTATCTGTTATTGACTTGTGTTTATCAACTGTTTTTAATTTTCGCAGTGCTACCATCCAAGCAAATGTTTATAAAAACTGAATTTGCATTTCTGAAGTGTAACTTCATTCAAAATAGATTATTTTGCTTATCATCTATTGCATTAATGACTACACTGGTATTCATTGGCAAACATGCAATTGTCACTGTATAATGCAGTTTCTGCTAAAATAAAGTAAAAATAAATAATATGTTACAAATTAAAAAGATTTTGCTACTGTAAAATTATTTCAGTTTTTGTTTAACATGTTTAGGTACCTCTAGTTGTAAAAAATTCCAATACACCCAACCTTGTAAATTTGCAGAATACTAATTTAGCCTGTCCTTAAAAAATATATGTTGTAAAATTAAACATTAAAACACCTACTTGTGAGTGGTAACATAGTTTAAAAACATCAAGGTTTCTCAAAACTATGTCCTGGCGCCTTGCGCCCTTATGGAACTGGCCCCTTCAATTCATTGTTGCCATTATTCAGTATTATTTCTTAAGTTCCAAGGCCTGTCAAACGGATTTCTAAAAAAATTCACTTTTGCTATGAGGTTTTGAGTGTCTTATCCTGCTTTGAGACTTAATAGATCATCCAAGTTTAATGTGAGCAGGGTCCTACAGTTCTTGCTGTTTCCTGCAGGCCATCAACAACATGATTCTAAAATTCCTTCATCCTCTCGAGACCTGAGCGTTTAGGGGATCCCCCATAGCTTAAGATTGACCAAGAAGATGGGTAAAAAATATGTTGGCACTGAAACAGTTGGTAACTATGCCTTGAGACTCTTTGAGGATATGGGGTTCTAAAATGTGTCACGAATCTACGATATTGAACCGAGCGATTTACTTTCCTTCAAAATGAAAGAATTCAAGGGATTACAGTCATTTGAACCTTGATCTCGCGTCATTTGAACCTTGAACCTTCAGTCTGCCTAATTTATATTCATCGTGAGATACTGGTTCAGCTTGGCCTATTGCATCGTTAAATGTTCGGTGAACCCTTCGGAGTTCAGCTCCAGTATTTTCCAATTGCTTCCGGTTTTCGCTATCCTTTTTAGTATTCAATATTTTAAATGCTAAAAATCTAGAGGAGATATGACAAAACTTTGGGGGAGGGGCATATCCCCCTCTAGTCCACCCCTGGCCACGGGCCTGCTTCAGACGATGTATAAAAATAGAACGAAACTCTCAGTATTTTGCTTTTGAGATAGCTGCATGTTAAAATACCATCACAGCCAACCCTGGACAGTAACTGAGTAATTATTGGTAAATGAGACGATACATGAATATTTCTATATAAGTGGCAAATAATATGGATGATGAAGAAGACGGGGATAGTACTGCGTAGAATATAATTTTCTTCAAATATTTTGCACGTGTTGTTCATCTGGCAACATTGGTTCTGCAAACAAAGACAAACGTAATTCATGTTTAATGTAGCAAGAATTAAGTGTACATGAGCTCTAGAAACTTCTTGTTCGAAGGTTATAGCGGTAATTGTTCTGAATTGCACTTAGTTCAGATGTCAATAACGAACTCAAACGTCGCAAACAGCTGCTTTACTTCTTGTGAGAGAATACGCGTATGGTTCTTGGGAGAGAGACTTTCTTTTTAGTTCATTCCATCTGGCTTGGGGGATTTTACCTGAGACTATTTTTTGTCTGAACGGTGATATATCTGCAGGTATATACCCACAGAAACGTAGTAGGTTATGTGAAACATTCGGTAAGGTTTAAATTTAATCACTATTATGTTCAAGATATTTACCCAAAGAATATGTTATTAAAAGGGCCCGGATTTTGATGACATATTTGTTTTAACTAGAACATCTTGGACGTTGCCCACTAAAGCAGATATTCTGATCATGACTCCTAGATTATAAAAATGGTAATTTTTTTATAATTTTCCCCATTTTTATTATTAGGTCATTCATAGAATCCAATGGTCATTCATGGTCATTTTACGGGTTTTTCCAAATTTCATATTATAGGTAATTTTTTTAATATAAAGTCATTATTTTCCTTTTTGTGTTGTTTCTCACATTATATAGAGTTTTTGTGCATTTACTTACATTGAATATTATAGAAACTCTAAATAAGCATAAATAAGTAGATCTTGTTATAATTTTAATTTGGATACAGAAAGAAGGCGTTTCTTCCTTGCATTTAACCGTATGTAGCCTATAATTGTGTGAACAACAACCATGTAGAATAGACACAAACCTGATGAATAAACTAGTATTTTCATATACATTTTTGGGTATTTCTTGTCATAAAAATCCGGGTCCCTGTCTCATTAATAAGATCCAAGAGAATTCAAAATATCGTAAAATATCATATCATAGAATGTAATATAATTATGATATACTAGATGAAGAGAACTTACGTTTTTGGAAGCCAAGAAATCATTACGTTTTGTATTTATTATTATTATTATTATTATTATTATTATTATTGAGTCTCCATTTATTTGACCCTATTTTGACCTGTGACCCATGATACTTTGTTTTCACAAGAGTTAAGTGGTTGACATTCCAAATTTAAAAAAACGGGCAAAATCAGTACTACAAAGCGGCGATAAAGCTGTTTTTGATGAAGACGAACCACGATCAGAATGCAACGAATTGGCTGTTCAAATATGCCCCCAAAAGTCTTGTGACGTTGAAAGGAGGTTCTCACAATACACTACTACTATTTCAACTGAGAACCGGAGAAGATTCCTCTTTGAGGATTGTAACATACCCCTGGTAATATATTGCAATGCTGCATCTGTACAATGAGAAAAATAAAATTTTACTTTCAAGTTAAAATAGCAAGATGTAATATTCAAATAAAATAGACATTTTGTGTGATTCACTAAATACGTATGGCCTATTAGTCATATACCGTCTTTCCTGGGCCATATTTAAGTACACATATTTTAAAGGCCACATTGACTCGCAAATTTCTGACTTTTTAAGGCCACAAGACACCTAAACCCTAATAATAATCAATAGGTAAATTTTATACGAAATATACTTCGTTTTTAAAGTTTCAGAAATGTAGGATCTTGCTTTTCTAAATATCAAAACTGACAATAATATACTTTCGGTTATGTTACTATAGACGCTTCCCGGAGAGTCCGCCCTCTCGTATATTTCGGCAGTGGATCGCCTGTCTTTGTTCAGCCAACACCTTGAAAAGCTGAATGTTCTCAAGGTGAACCATGCCGCTATTTAAGTTCATATACCTCGCTGTCGTGCTTGCTTATGGTAATTTGCATCTCATTTTTTGCGGTCTGCTCTAATTCGAGACCCAGACGCTTAGCTTGTTCCCATCGAAGCCCTATAAAGGAGAAGTCGTCCTTTTAGTCCTGATTTCTTGATTGGGTGTTCGTTTGTGACTACAATTTATCAAAAGCAACATAGTACTGAGTTATATCTGTCACCATTATAATAATAGAAATAGGCAATATTCTATAGCTTAGAGTCGAGAATTTGAATTTTCATCCAGGAACATAAAACTTCTTTCTTTAGAATAGTTTCAAAATGATAAAAATAGCATGAAATAAAACTGTTGTAATATTTAAAATCAAGTGCTTTTCGTATGTAAAACCGGTAAGCCGCTTCAAATATTTCGCATATTCAGCCTTCTTCCCCCCCCCCCCAAATGATTTTTCTCAACCAATACAAAGCCTACAGCGATATAATAGGGTATCAGAGGATATGACTTTCACAGACTTCTGACATAGCATACCATCGTTGGCACAAACTTAGTCTGTAAGTTCTAACTTTGCGTGAAGTTGAGATAAAACAATACCCCTTCTCTGCAATACGGCCTCTTATTTTATACCAATATGTGATATGAGAAAATTATATTTTCCATGCCCAGGTGAAAAGTTGTGAGAGTACATCACATCCGATTTTTTTTGGCGTCGATAGCCTCTCTAATTTGATCGATTACGTCAAATCCCAGTATCAAGCAAGTTCCTAAGCACTGAAAACAATATATTGTCATGGTGACTGCACGCTCAGTGTGAATTCCGTCTGGTGAGTTCAGAGTAAGAGCTTCAAAATTATGCAATTTTAGGAAAATTTTAAGCAAACAATGTGTTTTAACAAGAACTGAGTATGCTATTATCAGAAGTCGATAAAAAATTCTATCAACTGCTATCTTACTCAGGCTTTGAAGAAGTTGAAAAGAAAACAGAATTAATATATATGATCATGTGCTGAAAGTAGGAACATAGAAAACTATGTATAACGAAATGTGTCTTAATATGGTGCGTAAATATATTAAAAAAGAAACTCCCAGAAAATATGTTATGCCTGTGTCTTTTTGGCAACAAACTGCCCCAGTTGGCAAATAACATTATTTTTAATTATTTAAAAAACGAAGTGTTTGAATGAATGCTTTAAAATAGTTTTTATAGTGTTAATGATTATTTTGAATGCTGCTCCAGTGTTCTTTAAAATAATTAAAGATTTTTCTAAGCGACATTTTATTGAGATTGGAGTTACTGCATTGTAATGGTTATTGTATGAATTATCTTGACATGTTCAAAACTCTTGCTTCATGTGTTGATAAATTTCATGTTATTTATCTCCTACGAGGGATTTGTATGTCGTGTAGAAAATATTTCCACCTATTCCCTCGTATAAAATGTTTTTGTTAAAATATCAGATCATAGCTTTGTCAAATCTAAAATTTATATTTGTCAATATTATAAAACATAGCTAAAAATTTCCAGACATAATTTTTAACTATGTTTTATAATATTGACAAATATAAATTTTAGATTTGACCAAGCTATGAGCTGATATTTTAACAAAAACATTTTATAACGAGGGAATAGGTGGAAATATTATATACACGACATCTTGCTTCATGTTTATGACTGCCAATAAAGAATCCTGAATACTACAAAAGTTCAATGGTAAATTGTCAAATTCGAAATGTACACTTATAAATCCTTACCCCGATTACACTGTACAACAAATTTGAACTTTTCCCAGTCCTTTATATGAAATTATGTGATTCTGTATAAACAAAACGTTATTGATTCATATATTAAAACCAAAATTGTCCATCACGTACCGTTTTTGTGGGAGACACACTTCTCATATTTACGTAAAAAGCAAAAATGTGGATTTTTGGAAAATGGTTCGTGGTAAACGAAAATAATTACAGATTCGTTATTTTCAGCCAAAAATATACAAGAAGCACATATTTTCATCTAAAGGACATTTTTCATGTTGTAGAGTGTTAACATGAAGAAAAATGTTGGCTTCAATTTTTTGTTTTGTGACCAAATATAGGCTTAAATCCATGTTAAAGTAGGTGTGACTGATGAATGCCATCTGGATTTTGTTTATAGGTTTCCATGACGACTTCAGCGTCCTATGCCGATAAAACTGCATTTTGAATGCCGTTTTATGCAATTTTAGCGGCCTAGGTTGCTAAAATGCAATTTTTCGGCGTGTTACCAGCCCAGCAAGCAGCTGTTTTAGAGAGCGTGTACTAAAATGTAATTTTAAGATTTTTCTAAGCGACATTTTATTGAGATTACCTTGACATATCCAAAACTCCTGCTTCATGTATATGACTACCAATGAGGATTACAGAATAGGCCTACTACAAAATTTCAATAGTACATTCAAATTCGAAATAGATACTTATAAATCCTAGCCCCGATTATTATCAGTCAACGGGTAAGTTTATCGAGCAGCATGTTGGATACAATAGTATCATAGGCGTAACCAGGCCGACCATATTGGGGGGGGGGGGGGGGTTATAACATCTGGAACCTCCAGGGAGAGGGGGTTCGGGGGTCCTCCCCCGGAAAATTTTAAAAATTAAGATGCACAATAACTAGTTTTAAGCTTCACACGCTTTATACTCATATTAAGTAATTTATAAGCAGACTTAAAAAATTGTAGAATTTTCCTTTTTTTAATCAATGGGGTGGGGTTCAAACTCCCAAACCCCCCCCCCCTCGTTACGCCTCTGAATACTATACATATAAGAAAACAGTAACTTCCTTTGATGTAAATAGGTTTTACGACCATTCCGTGCAGTGACTCCTGTATTTTGGCGGGAAGCGGGGAAGGCTTGAAGCTGGTAACGGATCTGGACTTACGTGTGGTCAACACTGAGGTCAGAAACCTGCTGTAGCAATTGCACATATGCAAACCAGAGAATCCACTGCGCAATTCGTTGACCCAAACCCAATTTCCCTGTTACAGTATAAACAAAAACACTTGTAACTATCAGGAACTATCTAAAACATTCCCAGAGGAACGCTTGTTATCCCGGAAGCGGTCCACAGACAGCTGTATCCAGACGTGTTATGACGTATGGTTTTTAGACGTAAATACACATTTTATAGTTTTTGTGAAGTCTATAATTAGGTTTTCCAACGTCATTCACTAGACACCTTCTTTTTCCTCAAATAGACTATTTTATTTTTGTAATGTGTTATTAGGTCAATGAGAGGAATAAAATGAGTGTCGAAATACAAATCATTAACATTTTCGGTCATTACCACAAGGGCTTGACTCACTAGATCACATGATTTCTGTATTTTCCCCTATGATATTGATGTTCAAAAACTATTACAATGACACGTATTTTAACCGGGGGACTTGGACTTCCCTTCAGATTCGTAAAGATTTCAGATATCAGGAAGTCATCGGTTAACCAAGTTCACTAATTTTATTTACGAATTCGCTCTAGGTGAAGGCAGCGTGTAAGAATTGCATGCGGAGAGAGACAGTTTCCGAATTGCGTGCCAAAGAAATCTAGACACTTTCCCAGTTGCGTGCCGATATTTTCTAGGTGGCATCCGAGTTTCGTGCCAAGAAGGTATATAAAAAACATGTAAAATTTGCCTTCCCACTATCAGACTATTCTATACAAAGTTAAAACGCACTGTTCCTTACTTTCAACATGAGCTTTACACAGTACTTGCAACCCGCTCACCTTTCCTTACAATTACTCGATAAAAGTAAAGTATATTGAGGTGTTCCCTATAAAGGCAATGGAGGCCCCGAGGGTTCTAGTAGGTTGAGGCTCCCAGATTTTAGACATACGGCACATGAAGGTGGTAAGGTTGTCAGCCTTGCACACAGGTTTCCTTTACCCCCAGGATTGCTCCTGGTACTCATTTCTTTAGAGGCTGAATCGACCCCAGTCATCCATTGAATATATTCACAGATATTTCTTACCTCCAAAGTCTGTCGCCAATAGAACCCCGTGGTATCGAACTAAATAATACTGAAGGCGAGAGTAAGGCAAATTTGGTCTGCGTCTGAATTTCATCTTTAACACATTGTTAAACTATTTAGAACCCTCCGCTTAAAATCCCCGAAGGAAGAATCAAGTAATGTAAATCTGGCTAACTTGTAGGCAATGAACACACTGTTGATAATGACCTTGTGTTAGGAGTATTTATCTTTAAAAAGCGAGGTGCGGACTGCAGTAATTCAACTTTTCCCTCCTGATAGGCGCTATAAAAGTTAAGTAAATGCCATGTAACCTAATTTTAAATTCCTTTACTTTCATTTTACAGCAAATTTCAATAAATACTTTTTTAAAGAATGTCATAGATACAGCAGTAAATATTTTAAAAAAGAGCGGTAACATAATTCACACAATGAAAATTTACTATAAGCACTTTTCTCTACAACGAACCCAAATTTAACTCTGATGGTTTCTTGTAATTCAATCCTATCTTTGAAGCGTGCAATTTGACCTTTTGTGAAGATATGGTAATAATATTCATCTCATGGTTTCCTAATTCCTCATTTATTCTAGCGTACAATGGAAATCTGTTATGTAATCAAGTGTATTGAAATGTGTCGAATTGAGATGACTCTTAGCCCAGCATGATCTGACGTGCTGGAGCGAGGAACTAAGAGAACTGGAGCATGCTGGAGAAGTAGGCTAACATGCAATATCAAAATTGCAACTTGTCTGATATTCTCACAGCAGTAGTTAGCAGTAACCCTCCATCTGTACTTATGTAGATCACGAAGTAAAACTTTATTACTCACTGTAGACATTGTCACATCCTTTCTTTCTTTATCTGGAGCGGCACACTAGCTTCTGTGCCATAAACTAAAACAAGTTTATTCTGCTGTTGTATTAATGTTTGTTTTGTTTTTTATTTTAAAGATGTAAACATATACACTTGCTCTTCTTTGCAGTAACAGAATATTATTTGATACTAAAATTCCAAAATTGAAAAATCCAAAGACCCAAAATTAAAAAAATTAAAAATCCAAAAATCCAAAATTTTAAAATAAAAATCGAAAATTTAAAAAGTCCAAAAATCCAAAATTTAAAAAGTCATATACTCCAAAATTAAAAAGTCGAAAATCCAAAATTAAGAAAATATACAAATCTGGAAATAAAAAATAAAAAAAAATTCAAAGATAAAACATTTAAAAAATCCAAAATAAAAATTAAAAAAATCCAAAGATTCAAAATTTAAAAAATCCAAAATAAAAAATTCCAAAAATTATAAAAATTCAAAGATCCAAAATTTACAAAATTAAAAAATTAAAAATTAAAAAAGTCCATAAACCCAAAATTAAAAGAAGTCCAACAGTCCAAAATTGAAAAAATCCAATAATCCAACATTGAAAAATCGAAATATTAAAAAATTCAAGTTTCACTTCTGTCGCGTGACGCACCTGATTTTTATTGAAATTAGTATATTATGCAACAAGCTTATAATGGCATTTATTACGATACGAGTATGTTCATGAAACGAGCAACACGAGTTTCTTAATTTTCATACGAGTATCTTAATTACCATTATAGTCAAGTTGCATACGAATGTTTTTTTTCGACCGTAATTCGTCTAACTGTTTAAGTTTTGAGATTTTATATTCACTGATCTTCGCGTCAGCTTGTTGATGTAGTTCTTGTCTTCTCCGACAGATGGCAGTAAATAGCGTTGGTTAATTGAAGCTTCCTTATGGGTGATTTCTTGAAACGAACGGATTTTTACAACAAGAATTGAATTAATTTTAGTATGCTATTAAAATTAACACTAACAGAATTTACTTAATTTTAAATACGGGCTGTTTATTACTTAGTTTTTAGTTCCGACTCTCAAGGTCTGAAGATCGTTTAGTGTTCGATAATAGTAATTGAACCGAAGTCAAATGAGAAACAGTTTCGAAATGAGTGTTGTTATGATATCGTTACATCACACGTAATATGAGTATTGTAATATGGTCGAACAAAAATATAAAATATTTTTATGTTCTTAAAGCATGATAAAAATTCAACATAAAATTCGCAAGGAGAAACCAACATTTAACTAACATTTAAACAAAATTCTAACAGTGATGTATAGGGCAACATTGTAATGTATGCCAGGTTTGAAGCAGCGAAAGTAATGAGACACATGGGATTCTTGCCTGAAATATGATCCATAAACAAATATTCTGCTTTAAACTCGTTTTAATTAAAAATTATTATATGTGATCGACATTAATTAACTTGTTAGATAACATTAAGGAACTCAATCTCTATAAGACTATTTTAAAGATAAACTCTGATGTTTGTAAATATTTTTGTTAAAAAAATATTTTTAAAAACCTGACTCTCGTTTATGCCAGCAAAATGACTAAATTAAGTTATTTTTTTATATGTTTGTACTGGTCAATGTCATCAAAAAAGGTAAAAAAGCGAAAAAATAATTCGTTCTAAATTGTGGAAAAACCAGGGAGAGAAATTATGAGTATTAGTATTCTCTATACGCAGTTCATGTGGTTTTTACAGTAGAATCAGTTTGTTATTTTGTGTACCTAAGTTTTTAAAAATCTAATGAGAAGTATGATCCAGCAACTAACTTCCACCACCTTCTGGCTAAAAGAAAGTTGATGAGGAGTGAGCATTCTTCTGCCTCTTCCTTCATGTATGGCAGAGTTGCCTCATTTAGGCCTGAGCAGTGCTTCAAGACGGCTAGCTTCTAACTACCCTTCACACAATTTATTTTAAAAAATGGTCATACCTAGATAGTGGGTCTCTCAGAACAAAGAAATATTGTAGATCGTTGCAGCTTTTTTTTTCGGGAAAAGCGCGAAAAACAATTTTTTTCAAGGAAATTACTGACTTATGTAAGGAAAATACGTCTGCATGCAGGGTGTAAATTCT
The DNA here is from genome assembly GCA_964059195.1 of Ectobius pallidus. Lineage (NCBI taxonomy): Eukaryota > Metazoa > Arthropoda > Insecta > Blattodea > Ectobiidae > Ectobius > Ectobius pallidus. The sequence continues at coordinate 128,875,216 of CAXKWD010000008.1, forward strand.
TGAAAAAACATAGGCTACAAACTTGAAAATGAAACTTCATAATGACAAGATTTTTCATTTTAGAAACATATTTCAGACATAAACAAATTGATATTTAAGGCTCACGGGTAGTGGCGGACGCAGAATTTTTTTTTTTGGGGGGGGGGTGATGGGATTTGAATAAGTAGAAAGAATACTAAAAAAAAAAATTAACTTACTTATATAATTATTGTAGTTTATAAAACTGGCCACTTAGAGTGAATATATAGCCTTTTTACAAATTTCAGTGCGTCCGCCACTGCTCACGGAACCTCAAAACTTGACAAATTTCAGGGTTGAATACAATATTCCTCTACCTAGTAATATTTACGATTCTTGTGGAGAAAGTAATAGATTCAATAAAACGCACATTATATCCCCTCTCATATTGAACTTATCTAAGATATTAACGGAATCGAGTGTTAGGGTTGTTGCTAAGTTATAGAATAAGCACACAGTACAATATTGCAAAATTTCTTGTCGCCTTGGTAACTAACAGTTTTCCGCAAAGTTCTTTGCTGTTAACAAGCATAATGATTCAATGCTTATTTGTGAGAGTTGTATCTCTAGTGACCCTTAAGGGGGCGGGATTGAAGGTTAAACGGTGGGTTCGAGGGAAACAAGCAAGTCCTTGATATCGATATGATGTAACAGTACTTGCGACACAGGAGTCGCGATTATATCGATCAATCGACTCACAAGTTGCCGATCAAACTATATTACAATATTAAATGCAATGAGATTCACAAGAGGTGAAGCAAAACCGGATTAAACTGGAGATGTGAAGATTCAATTCTTATGCAATGGATATTAAAACTAAAAAAAAAAAACACGTATGTGAAACATAACTTGCTCCACCCAAATAAAAGTTTTGCCTCTTAATATAATATGATAGACTGTTAGGGAAAAAATAACAAAGTTTCGCGAGAGGCAAAAACAATAAATTTATTTCCACAGCATATTTTTCCATAGTATAAGATACAAGGGCCCGTAACAAGAAGTTACTTATCTCTTTGCTGTTTTATATAAATTTCACGTTTTCGGTTAAATTAAATTAAAATAATTACAATTGTTTAATGATAACTCTACTATGTTTTGAAAAAGAAAGAAAGAAATAATTAAGCACCTTCATCGTTTCGTCCAAAAAAAGTTTAAAAAGCGACGGAATCAAATATTCGTTAATCGTTTTTAGTATTTTCAAAATAGTGTTCAAGTTAATGATCGAGACAGTTGGATTTTTTTTACCCTTACAAAGCTGAATTTTTATGGGTATATAAGCAAAGTCACATGAAACTCTCAGTGAGTTCTAAGTTTGAAATCAATGGAAAAAAATTGAATAGAATAGTTGACTTGCATAAATAATAAAGTCAATACGTAAATAAAAGTCCTCATATTTCACATTTGTTTAATTCACGTCTTATGGATGATGCAATGACTGCAGTTGTTGGCAACAAACAATTTGCTTCGTTGAGGAGGACGAGATTCATAGTTCACGTGGCTGCGATTTGCCACCTTAGCCCTCATTTCAAATCCAAGAGTCAATGGTCAATTCAGAAACTTCAAAACATCATGTCCATCAACATGCATCCATCAACTAGTATGTTTTTATTTGAGTAAAATTAACAGCATAAAGCACCGCAAATCCATTAAAATAAATGCAGTGATAATAATATTATCACATTATATTATAATGTCTATACATCCGTCTGCTTGCTTGCCGACTGTTATGTTTCGCTGCCGGTAGTTTGTCCGCGGGAGTTGTTTTACAGGAGTTCACATCTACAGACATGGGGTGTCCCGGAGAGTTGTTTTACAGGAGTTCACATCTACAGGCATGGTGGGGTGTCCCGGAGGGTTGTCTTACAGGAGTTCATATCTACAGACATGGGGTGTCCCGGAGAGTTGTTTTACAGGAGTTCATATCTACAGACATGGGGTGTCCCGGAGGAGTTGTTTTACAAAATTCACATCTACAGACATTGGGGTGTCCCGGAGGAGTTGTTTTACAGAAATTCATATCTACAGGCATGGGGTGTCCCGGAGGAATTGTTTTACAGGAGTTCACATCTACAGACGTGGGGTGTCCCGGAGGAGTTGTTTTACAGAAATCCATATCTACAGGCATGGGATGTCCCGGAGGAGTTGTTTTACAGTTCACATCTACAGACATGGGGTGTCCCGGAGGAGTTGTTTTACAGGAGTTCATATCTACAGACATGGGGTGTCCCGGAGGAGTTGTTTTTACAAAAATTCACATCTACAGACATGGGGTGTCCCGGAGGAGTTGTTTTACAGAAATCCACATCTACAGGCATGGGATGTCCCGGAGGAGTTGTTTTGCAGTTCACATCTACAGACATGGGGTGTCCCGGAGGAGTTGTTTTACAGGAGTTCATATCTACAGACATGGGGTGTCCCGGAGGAGTTGTTTTTACAAAAATTCACATCTACAGACATGGGGTGTCCCGGAGGAGTTATTTTACAGAAATCCACATCTACAGGCATGGGGTGTCCCGGAGGAGTTTTTTACAGTTCACATTTACAGACATGGGGTGTCCCGGAGGAGTTGTTTTACAGAAATTTGCAACTACAGACATAGGACTGTCTCAAAAACGCACACTGTAAATGCCATTGACCAACGCCGGGATAGACCCATGTACTTGGCAAGCCTGCAATATAATACGGAAATTAGAGTTTACGGAAATTAGAGTTTTACTCTCGATACAAAAAGCATAAAATGATTGCAACCTAACGTTAAATCTTCAATTACGTTACTGAAAACTCGGACTTCTTTTATAAATATACAAATACTGGAAAAAGTTAAAACATCAGATTAATTATCGATGTTATGTTGACGTTCAGTAAGATGTATAGTGTACGACTGGATGTTTTAACAGTAGGAAGTTTTATTTCTTTAGAAGAATACCCATTTACCTTTAACCATTATACTGCATGCGTACATAATGTTTAAATAGCATATCTATTATTATTGAAGCTGTACGACTATGGTATTCAGTATAAAAGAAGTGGTGTTATTATTTTATGGGATATAGTAGCTATCCTTTTCAGATATAATAAAAAGGTAGGTACATATTAGTGACATGTATTCACTGTATAGCTCCATGTCATACATTTTGCCTCGTAATGAGAAGTTAATTTAAAGGAAACTGTAACGTCTTTGTTGTTCATTGTAACTTGGACCAAATTAAGTCGCATACCGAAAACATGAATAAAAAAAACTTAAATTATAGAGACCTATACTGATATCAATTGACAGTTAAATTCAGAATATTGTAAAATATAATAAATTATTTATGCGGTTTATTGATCGAAAGAAAGTATGTTTCACAGCACGTATACTTTTTCTTTTTAACTAATCTCACGGTTACCATGGATATTTTACACTTTTTTTGTAAATTGCTTATAATAACATTTCAAAATGGATTTACAAATGTCAAATTTTAAAATGAGCAAATATCACTTAATAAAATATCAAACAGCCCTTTTAATGTACCGTAGTTAGGGGAAAAAGTTCGTATTCCACTTTGGTACTAGACACATAGTCTATCAATTTAAATTCTACAATAAACATGAATAGTAATCGTAATAGGAACAGTGCTGTGGCTTGTTGTAGGCTGCCATATAACTTTTTCTTGTTTCTACTCACATTTTCAAGACCTAAAAATTTCCCTCTAGACAGACAAATAGAGCCAATCCTGAATTAACATACATATGCTTGGATGAAGCTGTGCAGTTCCTCTGGTTTCGGTTTGGTCTCATTTTACAGAACTGATGGGTGAATACAGGGAGCAGCTGCTGGAATTGACTACAGCCTGGACATATTATGTTACTGTTACATGAGTTATCTTGGTTGTCATCGGACATTATGAATATCAGAGCATGTAGATACGTGTATGAAGCTGACAGGGTATTACTTTCCCTTGTTTGCATGTGTTGTAAAATATGTAAATCTCCTCAACGTTAACTGATATTCTCTTCTAAAAGTTTCAAAATTTTCCACAACCAGTAACATTCAATTGTAATTCCATACTTTAGTTCGATCAATAGGCCTATATAGATTTGGCTGAATCACTGAGCGAGGACTTGGCTACTACGTTACACGTTCTTTATAAAGAGAGTAGGCTAAATATGGAAGAGAGAAGTCAAATACGTTTTCGATGCTTGAATTCAGCACAGAAATAAAAAATTAATTAGGTGTACATTTCTTGCTTTAACTAACTCACTCGTACATTATTGAAATGAATCGTTCTCATTTCTTCTCATCGATTTTTTCAATTAAGTTTGTTGTATGTTACGTTTATTTAACGGCGGTTGTGTGCTACTACTTAGGTTTGTAACCTTAATAGTTATTCCACGCACGATTTCTTTTATATGTCTGTAAGTATGCAGACATAGGATTTTCCCCCATCGCACATATAAAAGCCATTGATTTGGACCGGGATCGAATCACCAACTTCTTTTTAGGTAGATTTCGAAGAAAATCTACCTATTGCAATGGATACCACTTTATGATTTTCGAAAAATTCTTTCATATCTTTACGTTTCATGCTCCCCTAAGTACGAAACCACCGCCCGTTCAAAAAAAAAAAAAATTGTGATATTTATATATAACTTATATATATATATCTTTACACGATAGCGGCCGTAATTTTGAAGATATTTGAACCAAATTTTAATATGTTATTTCTAGGCCCAATAGTTCGGACAAGTTCGTTAATGAGCAAAATTGGCCCAAGGGGGTGGTCGGGGGAGGGGGTTGAAATTTTTAAAAATGTATATCTCGGCCCCTATGAAGTATAGAGGGAAACTTTGTTTGAATAAATTAGAGTACTCCCTATGGAGTTCACAGTGACACCAACGATTCGGGGGTTCGAGTGAGGGTGGGGGTGGGGGTGGGGGATGAAAATTCGAAACTTTTGAAACCACGTCTTGTGGGGTATCGTTGAAAAGCTCTTGATGAGTACTCTACAAATCAATAATTAGTTTCTTGATAGCTCTCATATGACGCGAGATTTTAATGTTTGAAAATAATAACACTTGAAAGAATTATTATATCATAATTTTGTCTTGTTTAGCGGCTTTGCTAATTTTATTCATTGCTGATCTTGCGCACGGCCTCCCAGAATATTATATCCTATTATTGTTGTCAAAAGAGGCTCTTCCTCTTTACTGCAGGTTTGCCATGCCAAGGCTAAAGAAGAAGAGTGCTATGCAGCGACAATAAATTAAACCAAAAGCACTTCGAAATCTACCTCCGCCTGTAGGCCTGCCTAAAGGGATTTTTTTTTAATTTTAACCGGTCATAGGCCAATTTTTCTGAAATATCTATCTTGTTTACCGTTTTGTTTAACTTTAAAAAAAATATTTTATTGCACACAAACACCCAAGCCCGAGATAAGACTCGAACCCAATTTTTTTTCCACCAAGTCTTTAAATTTTTATAGGGAATTCATTCATTCAGTCATTCGGTCGGTCCAATCACACCATCGATTCTGAATATTCTTTATTTCCCCTTTTAAGGCAATCGTCCAGCATTCCGAGTTCCTCATTTATCCAGCTAATCAGATATTCATTCGTTTACTGTATCGACCTTTTGCTAGTTGTCCCTCTCACGCTTTTGGGTCTTGCTGCATTCTTCCATATGATTTTGACCCTTTAGCCTCCATGAATCTATGTTTTAATAGTCATCTTAAAATTTTCCAATAAAGCCTGGGAGACTCTTAAGTTTCTTAGCATTTAAAATTTCGGAAATTCATATAATCAGCATATAGATATTAGATGTAGTGAATTGTTAGCTATACTCATAATACAGCACCTATGTTATGTAGAACTCATACATATAATTCCTAAGTGTTCATGTTCAGAAAATCCGAACTATTTTAATGGATAACGAACCCATACACAGATTTTATAAATTTTCATTTTCTAAAACCTTGGCACACGCTACTCCGAATTCCACTCAATCATCTATATTGACACCGAAGCGAGCTGCTTGCCAAGAAAGACCTTAACCTCTAATTTTGAGTAAACTTATTAATTAATTAGTACATAATTCATGACTTGTCAATTGAACCGAGGAGCAAAAATCAGGCTTGTGAAGAGAAATGTGATGAAGTACAACAAATGCATGGGATACGTACGTGATCAAACCATTCAGTTAATCAAGGATGAGTTAACAGAATCCTCGATAAGTCAGTCTCTCAACAGACAACCTTCATTCTGACCTCCAAGCATTGTTTCAGGCACATTCCCGATACATTTCCTATTTTCAAAACAATATAAGATACCGCGTTTACTTCAAAATGTCACGATTTGCTAAATCCTGCTAGTTACTGTAGACTACTTTTTGACACACTTGTGAGAGTAAACAAATAGACTATATGAATAAACACATTTGTGGATAATTAATTTTGAACCTGGTGATAAACCCGAAAACTCTGTGTCTTCCATGTAGAAGTCAGGATCAATTTCAATAAATCAAACTTTCATACTGATTTTTTAATAGGGATGAATTTCGAGAGATCCCTGACTTCGAGAAACTGTTTTGCTAGTGTATGCGAACTGCTAATTTCAGTATCACTGGCAGCAATGAAGAAGTTGCATGAAAGTGGTAGGGTTTACAGGTGAATCTTTGTGAAACCAGTTCGATGCACTATTTAGGGAAAAAGTGACATTTGTCAAGTATAAAAACTACCCTGTAACGACAGTTTTTAATGCAATTTCTGAAAAATAATTTTCGTTTGCTATTCTGTATAAGTTTTAACTCTTTAGATTAGAGGATGGTCATAAATAGGGACCGGATTCTTAGGTTTTTACCTATTTTTTTTCCTTGCTTCCAAAACAAAAAGCGATTATACACATTTTCGAATCATGTCCATAGGATTCACCCACATTAATAGACGACAACCAACTGACTGAAGACGCTAAACGACAGCCTTGGCACACAATTTGGCATTTACGTTCTGTTGACGAAAAGTTAAAAGCCTTCAATGATATGATACTCCAGTTATATGACAGACATGCGCCACTAAAGACTAGACGAATTACACGACCTTCTGCCCCTTGGTTATCTTCGACCATACGAGAACATATGGCTCGCCGTGATGCGGCCTACCGTACTTTTCGACGCAAGAAAACCGAGGAAAATTGGACAAACTTTAAACAGCTAAGAAACAAAACTACACAAATGATACGAAACGCCAAGATCCAGCACAGCCATAAACTGATTGACCCTTCTATGACCTCACGCGACTTATGGAGTAACTTAAAAGCAATGGGATTAGGAAAACAAAAAAATCAAGCCCAAGCTGTTAACATCCCTCTCAATGATTTGAACGAATACTTCACTACTATACCAACCAGGACCTTAGATGACGTCACCAAACAAAATACTATTAATTACCTGTCAACCCTACCTCTTCCTCCACACCAAGAGAGATTCTTTTTTTCCAATGTAACGCCCTTACAAGTAAAAAAGGCACTCTCGCAAAATAAATCGAAAGCAGAAGGCACGGATGGCATTAATATATTAATGCTAAACAAAATCATCGATGTTATTCTGCCTACCCTAACCCATATTTACAACGCCTCTCTCATCACATCCACCTTCCCGCAACAATGGAAAAATGCTCTTATCCGACCTCTTCCTAAAGTAAATCTCCCAAACATCCCCAAGCACTATAGACCTATTAGTATACTTCCGACTTTATCGAAAACCCTCGAACGCATTGTCCACAAGCAGCTGACTGAGTATCTAAACACTTATAATTTACTTGACCCATTACAATCTGGTTTCAGATCAAATCACAGTACCTCCACTGCCCTACTTAAGATCAGTGAAGATATTCGTGAGGCCATGGACCGACGTGAAGTGACTGCTCTTACCCTACTTGACTTTTCGCGAGCCTTTGACACCGTTGACGCAGACCTTTTAACTGCTAAATTGAGGTCACTACATTTATCAAATGCAGCAGTCACGTGGGTACAATCTTACCTCTCTGGACGCCAACAATGTGTTTCTCACGACAATCGATCTTCTTCGTGGCGTCTCGTGAGGTCAGGTGTGCCGCAGGGCTCTGTATTAAGCCCCTTGCTTTTTGCAATCTATATAAATGACATTTCTTCAGCACTAAAACATTGCCGACATCATCTGTATGCAGACGACCTGCAAATATATTTACATTTTCGGCCTGACACAATCAACGACTCTCTTTCAAAGCTCAATGACGACCTACACTCTATCAGTAAATGGTCAATAAAATTTGGACTGAATTTGAACCCAGACAAGACACAAGCCATTCTGATTGGAAAAAACAGATCGCTATCTTCTATTGACAACACTGACCTTTTGCCTGTGACCTTGAACGACACAATTATTCCATACAGTAGAACTGTAAAAAATCTTGGTGTGTACTTTGACTCTGACATGACATGGAATACACAAGTTAAACATATCTGTAAAAAAGTATTTTCTATTATGCATTCACTAAATAGACTGAAAAATTTCCTGCCTGCTAAACTAAAACAGACGTTAGTGCAGTCACTTGTGATGCCACACTTCGACTATTGCGATGTCCTGTTCACTGACCTAAGTGTTGAATTATCCTGTAAGCTGCAACGTGTTCAGAATTCTTGTGTCCGTCACATATTCAACATACGTCGATATGATCATGTCTCAGATTATTTTGAGCAATTATCCTGGCTTCGACTAAAGGACAGACGCCTACTACACTCCCTAACTCTACTCTATCAGATACTTAATAATACTGCACCTAATTATTTAGTCTCTCGTTTCTCACTGTTATCTTCCCAACATAACCGCGACACACGATCTCAGAATAACAGTCTACTGTCAATTCCACGCCATCAAACATCTCTGTACTCTGCCTCATTCACAATAGCCATCACCCGTATCTGGAACTCCCTTCCGCCGGACATCAGGGGTAGTCGGAGTCTACAGATTTTTAGGTCAAAGTCAATCAAGTATCTCGCTGATAACTAGAATGAATGTCTCGTTATCTAGCCTAGGTAAATTTATATTGTACACGATTTTCATGGCACTTAGCCTATATTGATTTTATTTGTTAATTTCTTAGTTTTAAGTTTCAATTTTTGTGTATATTATAGTATAATATTATAATTATACACACATCCAATTATAATATAATTCTTTAATTCAATTTGTTTTCTCGGCATATTATTGGACGCATTTTTGTCTTATGTTTTAATATAGGTACTTCAATATTGTATTATTATTTTATTTTTAACATTTTGTATTATGTATGATATCTATTGTATTTGTTTTTTGTAAATTCCTTTTAATGTATTTTGTCTTTATCCTGGTTGAGTGGAAGATAAGGCCCTATGGCCTTAACTCTGCCAGGCAAAATAAAACATTATTATTATTATTATTATTAATTCTGTGGCACCTAAAAATACCTAAATGGGGTATAAAAACCTAAATATACCTAAACGGGATATAAAACCTAAAGTATCTAATTTAGGCTACTTTTTTTGTCTTTTTTGTTTGTCAGTTGAGGAATCGATATTTTGCGGAGAGACAATAATTTTTGTCGGGTTGAAATTAATACCACCAGCGTTTCGTTCAACCCATTGTCGTCTAGGATGGACTGTATCAAGAGAGGAAGTGTAGAGTACCGGAGTATTCCTTTTAAAATATTCGTACGAACAACCATTGTTGCCGTGTATGAACAAGGATATGGATTTCTGTGTTTTAAAGCGTTTTTTGCCTTAAACTTTAGCACTGTCTTGTTATTCACACTGAGTGGTCACACTGTTTTAAGAAGACGTGTTAATTATGTATTGAATCCTATGTAGCACATTCAAATTGTAGTACATTCAAATTGTAGCACATTCAAATTCATTAAACCAATTATTCTACCCAAAAACGATATTTTGGACAAAAAAAAAAAAAAAAAAAAATTATTTCACCTAATGGAAAACCTAAAACAGTGTTTTTAAAAACCTAAAAATCCGGTCCCTAGTCATAAATATCTGAAGTGGGGAGGATTAAAAAGCTTTGTTTCATTTAAAAAAAACTCATGTTTATTTTAAATTTATTTAAAAGAAGCACTGTTCTTTTTATGCTGTTGTAATTTTATGTATTTCAAGTTTGTTAAAACTTATTTATTAGGCTATTTACTGCGATTCACAGCCTCTGAATATGTCACTGATATCAAATGAAATTCCAGTAACACAAGTCTTAACTTGCAAATTTTAAATCTATCCATCTAGCAATATCGGAAATAGCTGATTGCGAACCTGCATGATGCCCCCTAAAGGCAGTGATGAAGCAGATTCCTTAAGTCTGAAATAGACCATCAAGTTAGTAGGATAATGTACCAAATTAAATACTTTATTACTTAGTCGCAACGATAAGCGCCAGCAACTACAGATTAGGTTTCTAAATCTGACGAAATTATTTATCCCAACTTACGAAAATGCCATATTTATGTAATTTCATATACACATTGCATTTCCTATGTCAACGAGCAGTAAGAACTTGGTTCATGAATTCTCCACCTGATACAGGCATGACTCAAAGGATGTTCTGGAATCCAATGTTTTCTATATCGGACCACGATTAAGAGATGTCTGTAATGTCCTAGAAAAATGTGTTGTCTACGTGCGGATAGACTGCTACCACTACTATAAGACGATTATTGAAAATTCTATACAGATCACTAATCCACACAGGTGAACTCATTGTTTCTACAAAACGGTCCAAGCGAATTAAAGCACCAAAAATTATGCTTCCTCCAAAATGAAATCAAAAGGCAGTATTTCGTATTAAAACACATTACTTTGACAATTTTTAATGTCTTATTGGGTAATAACTGTAAAACTTATAAATATGAAAATGTTCATTTTTAATGCAGCGGTTTATAGAATGGCGCCCATTTATTTCAATCTCGAATGAGGTTTTTTTTATAGGCATATTCTCAATTATTTCACTTGCTTCAAATGCTTACGTTTTGGCTTAGAACCTAGGAAGGAACATAGGAAAAGGAAGGTTAAACGTTAAACGACTGGTACTTTTCTCCAAGCACCCTCTGTTTCATGAGACAGCATTCTCTAGCATACCACAAATCTAGGATATGGGATAAACGGCATCTACATCCATCCGAAGGAAAATATTCTTCAGGTTTTGATACGCAAAATCCACCCCCAAGAGCGGTGAAATCGAGAAACTAATGAGTACTGTAATGGTTTTGGTTATCTTTAAAATTGACTGCATAGCCTAGGCACATTATAACGGGATTTTCCCCTAGATCTGTTGCAGACTTCGTTTCACTTACTCTCAAGGAACTCTGTTCCCTCTCTATTTTACGGATAAAGGAGCCGCTTTTCGTTTGGAGCCGACAACAATCCAGAATTAATTCAAGCAGTGTAGTGAAGGGAGGTGGTCCCTCTTTGTTCACAATAAATACTTCATGCCAGAAATAGCAAAGAAAAGAACTAGTGTCAATATTAGGAGACACAAATGATCACCCCTAACTCCTGTACTTTAAGTACAGGTTTTTGGATTAGGGAACAATGTTGTAAGCTGTCAGCGGAAGATGGAGAGGCAGATCTTAGGATTTCCTTAAAGGATCGAGTTCGAAACTTGGATACACCCAGACGACAGCCCAACTGAAATAGAAGTAGGGAGCCCATGTACCACGACTGAATGCAGAAAGATGTGCCTACTCAGCTACAGTGAGGGACTCCAGGATAGACAAGGAGAGTGTGGGTCATTCCAAAACCAGGAGGTTAACTTTAATGGTCGAAGCGGCAGTGGGCAATATAGAAGGAAATGGAAAGTTAGAAAGGACAATAAAAGATTCGAAAAATCTGTAGTATACAGAGTTGATCAAAATTGTGTAGTATTTTCCGTAGTAGGCCTATTAGTTTATAGTCACTCTATGTATATTTTGTTCTGGTTAGTCTATTATGTGTCGCATTCGGGAGGTTCCAGGTTCAAATCCCGTGGTCGGCCAATTTGACATGGGTTTCCCCAGTCGTAAAGGCAAAGCCGAATTTGATATTTACATACCATGAATCATCTTCACCATTTCACTCTGTATCATATCCATTTAAATTAATATCAGTTGAAATTTACTCCATAAAATACTCCAACAAATAGAAACAATTGACAATCAATAGTTCCTTGGCCTACCCTACTGTACAGACACGTAAGCTTATCCCGAACTCCTAAAAGATCGCAACAAAAAGGAGTATACACACAGCAGAAATAATAATAATAATAATAATAATAATAATAATAATAATAATAATAATAATAATAACAACAACAACAACATGTATAGGCCTAATTCTCCTAGCTCATCCTGTGAATCGAGGTAGTCCTTTACCCTTATGGGATTAATCAAGTTTATTTATTTGCTATTTCAGAAAAAACGATGGAATGAGAAGAGGTCGTCTCAACGTGGTCAGTAGTATACTTAAGTAGCCTATAATGTAATCTAAAATTCCACATTTTCTTGTATAAGTCTTGACAATGTTCCCGTAACTGAGGCACACATCTTCTATTGTATTAGTTTGGCAACGGTCAAAGTTTACGTAAGTTTGGGATTTCTCTTTGTTCAGTGGGACGTGAAAGCGAGGCGACTGAACGTCGAGAGTACATCTCGCTATTGAAGTTTCGCGCCAGTTCGATAACAATCAGAGCTCCTCAGAATTTTACGGGTGATGCACTTCCGATCCATAACAAATAAAGAGCACCCTGATAACTCCAAGACGGCTCCTTATAACCGGTAATAACCGCTATATGCTGGCGGTTTAACCTCCGTCATTCTCCTATCAAGGTTTCCATTGCTATTAATTTGTAAATAACTGCCACAAACAATGAAACGTGATAAAGTGAGAACATCAGTGTTACCAAGGGCTCAGAGGGCCATAACTTTTAACTTTTTTCATTTATTAAAAATAAGAAAAACAATCAATAAATAGTTCCGCTTACAAAATTCGACCAATGAAATCAGAGAAAGGATTGCTATGGCTAAAATAGCCTTAAACAAAAATAGAAATATACTCACAGGAAAACTAAATTTGCAGCTAAGAAAAAAACAGATGATATGATACATTTGGAGTGTAGCTTTGTACGGAGCTGAAACATGGGCACTCAGGAAAAGGGAAAAGAAATATCTGGATAGCTTTGAGATGTGGTGTTGGAGGAGGACGGATAGAATTCGATGGACGAATAGAATCACAAATGAAGATGTTTTAAGAAGAGTAGAAGAAAAGAGACACATCTTGCAAGAGGTAAGAGTGAGAAAAGCCAACTGGATGGGACACATTATGAGAAGAAGAAGACTCCTGCTAAATGCCATAGAAGGTAAAATAGAAGGAAAGAAAAGACTGGGCAGAAGAAGAATTGAGATACTGGATGACATCAAGAAGAAAAGAAATTATGGAGAGTTAAAGGATGCAGCAGAAAATAGAATGAGCTGGAAAATGGAATTTTACATGGGAGTGTAGACCTGCCGTAAGGCAGAAGTAGGCCTACCATGAATGAAATGAATGCAACAAAATTAGGAGAAAATATTTAAAAATGACTAAATTTTAATTTGCAAATAACTATCACAAACAATATAAGGTGATTAACTATGAACATTAATGTTAGGGCTCAGCTTTAACGTTTTTTAAAATTTAGCTTTCTTTATACTTCTTTAAACATCGAAGCCATATCAGGAGTTTAGGTTCTGTGTCTATACCGGTAGGCCTTGCAATTATTGATGCTCAACCATTTTTTTGTTGGTATATTTTATGGCGTCAGTAGATTTCAGCTGACATTAATTTAAATGAATATAGTACAAGATGAAGTAATTTGAATATATTTATTAAACACAATGTGTACATACAAGTTAATTTAGATCAGTTTATATGTAATTCATTAATATAGGTTTGGTTCAGTCGTCTCCGTACTGTGATAGCGGTAAAGTTCTTTTCTTACAGTCGAGTATATGATATCTGTCACATAGAAGGCCACACATAGTACATCTGCATTCATCTGCGGGTTCATGATATCTGGTCTGGGTGCATATGCGGTGATGGAAGCCATGGATTGCTGTCCGTGTGAAGATATGGCGCATGTCAAACTGGGGACCTTTCCAAACATCGCCTGTCATTGCTGGTGTTGTCAGGAAGGCTGGATCCACTTGTGCCGCTTTTTCTGCTCTTTCCACCAGGAAGCTGTCGCTGGCGGGCGTGTTCTGCAGGTTGTAGGTTCTCATGAGGTATTCTATGAAAGTTTCAGTATCTGCTAGCATGTAGGTTTTCCTTATAGGTGAGTATTTGGAGATACAAAGGACTTTCCTCAGGAATGTTGCCTTGACCTTGTCCAGTCTTCTGATATTTTGAAGGGTTAGATACGGCCAGACGAGTTTTATTCCATATGAGGCAATAGGGGCGACTTTTAGCTCGAATAGCTTTAGAGCTGTACTTAGTGAGAGTGAACGTATCTTTTTCAAGTCCATAGTTGCCTTTGTCGCTGCGATCGCTCTATTTTCTATGTGTTTAGAAAATGTGGTTCCTGTTGTTTGCATCGTGATGCCGAGGTATTGGAGTGAGTTGACAAATTCTAGTTGCTGGTTTCCACAGATTACTACGTCGTCCTTTGAAAGAGGCCCCCCTTTTCTGAACTTCATTACTTTTGTCTTCTGAGTGTTGACATTCAGCTGGTTTTCTGTAGACCATGCATCCAGTTCGTTGATGGCCGCTTGCAGGTTATTTCTTGAGTGTGCTATAAGCGCCATGTCATCCGCATACATGACTATTGATGTTTGCGTCTGGTGAATTCTAGGTGTTATGTCGTGTGTCAGGATGTTGAAGATTAAGGGGCTGAAGGGGTCCCCCTGGAGTACTCCGTTCGTTTGTGTGATCTCTCCAGATTCCATGAGTCCATCGTTTATGATCACGATATTTGGCATTAATATGTTTTCGAGGAGTTTCATGAGGCTGTTGTTCCTGCCCAGTATTGTTCGCAGTTTCTGGATAACTATATTTCTGTTGACGCAGTCGAAGGCCTTAGTGTAATCGATAAAAGCTGCGTATATGTGGCCTTTCGGGGTTCTAAGGGAGGTCGTGATTGCCTCGAGCACTACTCCAGCTGCTTGTTCGGTGGATTTTCCCGGCATGAAGCCGTATTGCTCATTAGGTATTGCTGCCATTAATTGATCACGTGTTCTGTTCAGTATTATGTTCGACAGTGATCTTCCGAATGCGAGTCCAAGACGTTACCATCTTGGCTAAATTTTTGTTCATTTATGAAAAATGCTTGTAGCCTAATAAAAAGTAAGAAAGAAGTCAATAAGACGTCCTGCTTACAAAGTTTGGAGACAACTTTTAAATATTTTAATTAAAATATTTAAAAATGACTAAATTTCTGTGGGCTCCAAAGGCCCACCCTCCAGAGTCTTGATAATTGAAGGAACTTATTTCTTTTTTAATTTTTATTGTAAATGCACTTGAAACTCAATTTTCGTTATATCAACGCTGATATAACTAGCTAGGCCTATCACGTAAGGGTTTTCTTGGATGTATGTTTATACATTTTTTGTTGCAAAAAACGCTTTATTAATGACATTTACATAAAAAATTAGATAAGATAAGACTTCAGTTAAGCGTTTTCCAATGAAGATATAAGGAAGTTGCGCTGATCATTGTTCTAAGGTTAATCAAAACAAAAACTTAACCAAAATAGCCATGAAAACCACCAACGTTACCCTGTTTTATTGCATTATAAAATTATTTTACGCGTATCCCCAAAGAACTAGTTTTCGTGGCAAGGATCAATGTAAATAAAACTATAAAAAACGAGGCCAAAAGCAAAGTAACGCACGCAGTCCATAAGCTAGTTTCACAAGGTAGCCTATTTGCTTCAAGTGGCGCCTTTATGAGTTATGACCTTTCACACGCATGGCAAAGCCCTCTCCCTGATCCATGAGCTACTTAACATGTTTTCAACCAACTGACTGACGCAAGACAAATATTTACCACTACTGTAATTACTGTAACTGTGTTTTTACCATATTAATTTATTACTTCAGCATTAGTTAATTAATTAGTTTGGTGTAATACTTATACAGGATGTAACTAAAGGGTAAGACAAAATTATGGGGAAACATTCCTTGCATACGAAGTTATGTTACATGAACAAGGGTCCAAAAATGCTTTATTTCCTCGTTAGAGCCCTTTCTGAAGCAGCGGGCCCGGGTTCGAATCCTGGTCGGGACAGGTTATCTAGGTGGGGTTTTTTGCGGGGTTTTTCCTCACCGGTGAGACAAATGTCGGGTACCTTTAGGCCCTTTGTGGCCCCCGGATATCATCTGGCCGTCATTATCATCTTCATCCCAACCTCGCCTTGTTTAGAGTGAGTGTGTGTGTGTGAATGGCGTGTCTCGTTCTATGTGTTCGTGTTTTCTTGGAGGTGGCCCCGGCATTGGGCTGATCCCTCATCCGGGGAGGCCCTTCATTTCCTTGTCTGGTCAAAAATGTATGTACGTGATTCATAGATAATCCCTCTCCCGACAGGTCGCGGTCCTGTAAGGCCCGGGCGGCTTGGGTCGCTTAATTGTCCCTATAATGGAGAGGTAAACCTAAGGTAAAGAAGAAGAAGAAGAAGAAGAAGAAGAGTCCTTTCTGTAAAGCTGCACAATTTAGCAGAATACTCGAAAACAGAACTGTGGAAAACTGTGGATATTCTCTACATATTGCACCGCTGTTGCATAAACAAGAGACTTTAATTTCCCCCACAAATAAAAATCTAAAAGTCTCCTGAAAACATTTGGCTAGGAGATGTTTCAACATCCACCCTACAGCCTGGACCTCGCTCCCAGTGATTTCCATCTTTTCCTACACCAGAATAAATGACAGAGAATGGCAGAGAAGCGGAGATGGTTGTCACACAGTAGTTCAAGTCCCAGGAGACAGACTTCTACGACACAAGTGTTAAAAAAACAATATTAGAAATGTCTCAATTCCTGTGGCGAATATGTTGAAAAATAGCTGAGCACTTGCTATATCTTTTGCAATAAATATTTCCTTGAAATTTTGTTTTCTTTGTGCAAACGGTCCTAGGGAAACTTACTTTGTGGACGGCTCTCGTATTAACGCATGAAATACGAATTCCAGTACGTTGGAATTACGTTTCTTTCAGTAATGGTTTGCGAGATATTGAAGTTTGAAGTTCACACTTGTTAGTTAAAAATTATATTTTTATTAGCACATGCCCATAGTGACCCAAACATAGCAGAGATTTATTCTAAAAATAGTCAAATGTTGACCCATCAAGATTAAAATCCTCCTTCGCCATCTGTAAAGTCGGAATTTGTCGATTTTATTGGGAGAGTCATTAAGAACCACTTTTTTCTGTTCCCGAGTTCGTGGGTTCGATCCCAGGTCGGTGACATTTAAGAGCGCTAAAATGCATCAGTTCCGTATGTGTGTAGATCTACGTAATCTGGTAATTAGATTAAAAGAACTCAGTGGTGGTTAAACGTTACGCTGTCGATCATTCCGGATCTCTGTTGATCTCCTACTTGATCCTGCGATCGGCATCAAAATTAAGACAGTACTGGTATTAACATTCGTACTCTTGCAGCGTCAGAACAGTTGTTGTTAGTGATTATTTATTTTCACTTTTATTATTCGTTAAATCGCTATCGTATAAAAAATTGTGAGAAAAGTTAATAATAACGTCATTTGAAATGTAGGCATATACAGAGTGTACCAACAAAGATATGCCAACATTTTGGGGAAACATTCCTTGCATATAGAGGGTTAAATTATGTTATATGAACATGGGTTCGAAAATTGCCTTATTTCTTGGTTAGAGCCCTTTGTCTACAACTCTGGACTGACATTATTGGTGACTGTTTGATGGGACCGTAGGCACTGCCACGGATAGTACAAGTAGGCATACGGGTCCTTTGCTTCACTTCTGTATTATGATTTTAACGATTATTGGAACTCACATTCTTTCTTAACTACATGTCTACCACTAAATACTCTAAGCAAGTTGTCATATTGTGATATATTATCTAGGGATTAATGTATCAGTTCTTTTAATTTTAACTATTCCTCAATCAATCTTACTTAGGTCTGTAACCCTCCAGGTTAATGTTCGACATCGGGTATCTTTTTCTTATATTATATTAATAATAGCTTTCCAGTAACTTATCTTCAAAGAATGTTTCCCGGTCTTAACAGAGTATTAATATTTTTGAGCTTAAAGGACTAATGGAACTGATAATAGATGACTTGTGAAAACAATTCCTCCTCTAAACAAACTCTCAAGAACAACATTTAACAACATAACACAACACTACACAACACAACACAACTAGCCCCTTCTGCGATAGATATTGATATATTCACATAAGCATTGAAGTAAAATTATCTGTAGAATATAATATCGAATTCAACAGGAGAAACTTCTGACGAATAGATATTTTCCATGTGTGAAAACCTTGGCACAGAAATAAAAATCATCTCATTTTGAGAGAACAATAATATAATGTATACGTCAGTAGCCGTGAATAGGTTAACTTCTACCTCTTCTGTTAGGTGTACCTTAGTACACCTCTTTCCCATACTTAACCACTGTTAATGAAGTTCATTCAGGGAAGGGTATTTCTGATATTATGATATGAACCAAATTGTCCTTATATCCTTAACTTATTTTTTCTGAGTGGGTCATATTTTATAGTGGGATTTTTTACCTACTTTTATTTGTTAATATTGGCCCAGCACCCAGAGATTTTAAACTTTTCCTACCCCTAAATAAATGACGGTGAATGACAGAGAATGGTAGAGATTGACAGAGAAACGGAGAAGGTTATCAGACCTTATCACACAATGGTTCAAATCTCAGGCGGCAGACTTTTATGGCACATGTATTCAAAAGTTGGTCCCACGTTATGACAAATATCTCAATTCCGGTTGCGAATATGTTAAAGCATAGCTGAACACTTGCTGTGTCTGTTGCAATAAATATTTCCATAAAATGATGTCCTGTTTCCATAGACGAACCCAAGGAAACTTATTTTGTGGACGGCCCTAGTAGGAACAACAAATAAATTAGGTAATTTCCATTTAAACATTAACCACTGTGCATCGGAACAACTCTACTAAGATACGTGATACATATTATGTTTTGTTCGCTCTGTAAGGTTAATAACTTAATATTTCACATGCCACGCGAAGAAATAGACAATCTGGGACATTCTGTAAGTTATAGTAAGTGAATGGAAAACACTAATTTGAAATGTTGCTGCAATAAACTGTAAATGTTATGAAAATGTAGGAATAAATCACTAATTTTATCAAATGACTAGATAACGAATTAATGAAGGATGCACTGAAGTCTAAGGGTTACTGGAAATATACAAGAAATGGTGAGAAGTATTGCACGAGAAAATCTGATAATATTCTAAAAAAAATCAATATCAGCTCATAACATTTCCTTGCATTGATAACAAAATATTATAAATGTACAACTAAGTTTCAAAAATCCGATTAATTCCATTCGCCCTTCATAGAAGATTTGACTCAATAATAATAATAATAACAATACTAAATTAATAAGTTGTCTATTGATGAAAGACTCATCCTCACTAGAACCCTATGTAACTGCGACGAAGAATAAATGAAATTCGATTACGGAATATCGCAGTTTTACGCTATTACAAAATATAGTCCTGTGGTAGGAAGACTATTTTGTGTGTTTTATCCAGCTAGTGGAGATCTCGTGAAGTGAGTGAAATAAATTTAAAAAATGCCAGTTTTGAGCTAAGCATTTTGGGTCTTCTTAAGGCCGGCATGGTACGATAGATGTTTCTTTCCTCTGTGATGAAATTAAATATGATTATATTTAACACCTAATGGAGATTAAACTTATGGACTCAATATTCAAGCAAAATAGGAACATCTTTTTACTTGAAATCAACTTCGTATTAATAGCATTTACTTTTTTACGACAGGAAATAAATGTTACGTGTTTTAAAATATACATGATCATATATATTTTTACTAGCACTGTAACTCTATAATTTATATTTTCTTTTACTTGCAGGTAAGTTATGGACCTACATCAAAGCAGCTATTTCGCACAGCATTTGTGAGTAATAGTGGATATATGTTTCACCTTAATAACTAAAAATTGTGCTGCCCCTATTCTTTGTGAAGTATCTATTTATGGATGAAAATCCTGTTATACTTTAGCAAAGTAGATGTTATTATTTAAGTGTACGGTTTAAAAATTGCTTAAATGTAGTTAGCACATTCTAATACGGAAGATCGAAGAAAACTACCAGTAATGTGAATAATGTCGAATGAAAGTTTTATACAAAACGTTTACTAACACTTAAGTAAATACATTGAAATGCAAAATATTTAACAATGTTATTAGAGAGACAGGACACAGTAGAATACCTAGAATATAGTAACATCCACAGATTACGGAGAGGAACTTATGGAGAGAGAATATATTAGTCTATATCCAAAATTAGAGTCGGGAAGGTTTCGTATACCAAATTAAATTAGTGGGTAAAAGAGAGTTGAGACAAGAGAAACATGTTCAAAAGTGCTGGTCATGATCAAAATAAAAAAATTCATATATAAAAAATATTTTTAGTCACAAATCTCTCTCTGGTTTACATTCTATTCCTCCTAGTCTAAATTACAGTAATAATTTATTATGCCAAACGAAACTACTGTAATTTTGAAGGAAATATCGGTTGTTCATGCAATTTCTTATTAATCAAAACTTTGCCATTTGGTTCACTGGATAAAGACATATAAAGACATGAGGCGTTGCTGTGAAGTTTGTCGTGATCAACACTGTCGTCAACATTGTGAACAATTACTTTCAATAGCGTGTAATTTGGGTTGTACCAAGGTGGTTAGGTTGGAAATAAAAGAGGCTATAAATGAAACCAATGCAATTACTCGGTACAGAGAGAGACAGACCCAGAGGATACCATGGGTTCCTTATATGAAAAACACTCAGAAAACATCCCTGAACAACTTATGAAAGTTTGTCGGTAGAGTTCTGATTCCCCCTGTATATTACAAATATTATGGTCAGTTTGTTAATATTATTATGTTATTATCTTTTTTATTACTAGTGTTATCTTAATTTTTATACCTCCAACCGTCCCCAATGTGCATGAATTTTGCACCACACATGTTCATTAACATGTCTGTATATCAACAGACAAGAAAAACCAAATGCAAACTTTCAGAGCCAAGATCGAACCCGCGAATTTGGGAACGCAAAGCAACTGGTCCCGACTACCACGCTTAGACCAACAAAGACTATAATATTATTTATCAATTCAGCTAACTATAGGGAAATTCCCAGAAATATATGTAGAAATATTTTTCTCCCAAAACTTTAAACTGGAACAGTACTATAATATGCCACTATCTTAGATAGTTCAAAAGTAGTGTATGAACTTGACAGAGAAATTTCCTTATGAAAAAAAAGTAATTTCCTTTTTCAGAATATCTTATCAAACATGTAACAGTTTCATTATATTCTGTCAATGAACTTTGACCGTCCTTTTTGCAGAATCTTTTGTATTTACTACGAGAAACCGATTAGGACCAATTCGCCTTCACTTCATTCATGGAATAAGGCTTACTTTTAGCAAAGTAACCTCGAAATGTTAAATAGTAATTAGCATTACTAATTGTGAATGATTTTTTAACGAAATATCAGATGGAAGACAGTGACCTCGTAGTTGTACTGGAATGATAACGTATCAAAGAGAGCAACGTAGCTGGTTACAACATGTTGACGCGTAGACGTAAAAATTTTCCATTGCTTCTCTCATTGATCCGTTCGGAGTCAAAGATGACCGAAGGAGAGCACACAAGTCTCATCATTAGCGAATCTGTGGCCTCGAATATTGTTGTTGCGAGGCGAGATCAACAGCTGTCCTGGCGCCACAAATCTTCTCGTTTCATGCTGAATCAACATTTTCGAAATTGATTCAACGTGATTTGGAAGAATAAATAAAAAAATAAACATTCACCGATTTTTGAAGTGAAACTTCTTTAGCTGCTGTAGGGGTAAATCGAGAGCTTGTGTAACGCTCAAAATCGTCACGAAATTAGTGTAACGCTCAAAATCGTCACGAAATTAGTGAGGGGTGACGGAACCAGAAAACAATCAACTCAATGATTAGGCTTATACAAAATTTAAAAATGCACAAATTCAAAATTCAAAAATCGAAAACCCAAAATTAAAAAATCTAAAAATCCAAAATAAAAAAATAAAAAATCCAAAATTAAATAATCCAAAGAATAAAAAAATTCAAAGGCTCGAAATTTAAAAAGTCCAAAAACCCAATATTAAAAAGTCCAACAATCCAAAATTGAAAAAATTCAATAATCCAAAGTTGGAAAAATTTAAAAATTAAAATAAGTTTCACTTCTGTCGCGTGGCGTTCCACGCACACTTTTTTTTGTATGTATAGCCTGTGGGTTTAATGACCAGGAAATAAGTAATTCAAGTTGCTTGTTTGAGTTTTGCAATTTCAATATTGTTAACTTGTATTACTAGACTATAGGCCTATAATATTTCAGTTTGTGTTTTTCTTTACCTTATCTTTTTGTGCCATAGATCGTCTACGTGGTCTAATGTTTAGCGGTGCTGACTACTGACCCGCAAGTCTGCATTCGGTCCCCTGTACCTCCTCGGATTTTTAAAAGGTAGGGAGGTCTAGGACGGGATGCACTCAGCGCTGTGATACAAACTGACAAGTTACCTAGGTGGGGTTTTATTCACCTGTGAGACAAATATCGGGTATCTTTAGGTCCCTTGTGATCCCCAGATATCATCTGGCCGTCATTATCATCTTCATCCCATCCTCGCCTTGTTCGGAGTGAGTGTGTGTGTGTGTGTGAATGGTGTGCCTCGTCCTATGTGTTCGCGTTGTCTCGGAGGTGGCCCTGTCATTGGATTGGTCACTCATCCGGGAAGGCCCTCATGTTCTTGTATGGTCAAAAAAGTATGTAGGTGATCCAACGATAATCCCTCTCCCAAAAGGTCGTGGCCCTGTAAGGCCCAGGGGGCTTAGGTCGCTTCAAAATCCTATAAGGGAGAGGTAAAACTAAGATAAAGAAAGAAAGGAAGAAATAAATTTTTAATCAATAAATATTATTATATATCATTATACATCATAATATTTTAAAAGGCTAAAGTGATGGGAAAATTAAACTTGAATTTTATCCTATGTTAGGCTACTTGGCTTAATGATGTTATTCCTCTTGAATAATTCCTTTTGGAATCAGATATAATTATTTTTTTGTCCAAAGAATGTAACCCCGAGAATCAGGTGTCCTTAAAGAGCAACCTCTGATGACCTCTGGTGGGTGTTTATCTCTGTAGTAGTAAGAAGAGATCAAGTAATCGTAGTAGCAAGTTCGAGATTTCCTCGTGGAAGGGGTTAAATGGGTCATACTCAGGGAGTAAAGTTCGAACCTCTCCAGTCATGGCGCCAAACAACTTCCTTACGTCAAAAATCCCTAAAAACAAGATGGCGGCGTCAGGCTGCTGACCTTTTCCAGGACACGCTATCTTGTTTGTTGTTATGTCATTATATTAAGTAATTAAAGGCGCGTAAGTGTAATTACTTAGCTAAAGAAGTTTCAACAGAAAGTGGAAAAGGCCAAGTGCGATAATTTCTTCGTGAGAAAACAAATGTATTTTGATTATTTCATACCTTTAGATAGAATCATGGGTAGTTAGTAAATAAGATTAAGAAAATTAGGATAAAAGTCTAAGATAAAATATATCATATAACCAAAATACTTTCTGTACCAAGAGTATCGATCGTGCGGGTAGAATTTCTCTGTTTCAGTCAACGGAATATGTTACGTCAGGGGGTGACATACAGTATACTAGTCATGTATCCAGTGGTGTAGTCGAGGGTATATGCAGGTATACGCCGTAAACTCTCAGTCTAACATTTCTCATTAGCGTATACTATCTTATTTATTTGTATATTGTTTGCGAATTTTCCAATAATTCTGCTATTGACTGGAGAGACCAATGCGAAAATAGCTTGTGTACGAAAGATTCTGGCGATCCATCAAAAGAGGTTCTATGGAGTGTTTTTATTACAAAGCCGGAACAAAATCATAAAGAATTTAACATGGAATCGAAATAGTTGGATTATCATACTAATTTTTACTATAGCCCTTGTGTAGAAAGGTAATCAGTAAGATGTATTTCATCTATTGAAATCTCAGAACCCCATGTCTATCCTGATATGCCTATTTTATTCCATGTTATGGCTGTAAGCGCACTACTAATGCCACATTTTGAAATCAGTTAATATTTTGCATATTTTAATAAAGAAAATAATTTTATGATTGGTGTCTCGTATTAACTGCTTCTTTGCAGTCCAAGAATACAGTTAAAATAGATTACTTTCACCAAAATGTCTTAGAAGTTAAAGAATATATTCTGGGCAATTTTGAGTCTACAGCAATGCATGTATTCACTGAAGGGTAAAATACTGTGATTTTATTATTTTTCCGCTTTGGTGGGTGGGCTTTCCTCTTTAATTTAGTGAAAATAATACCAACATATCTCCAATATTTTTCGAGCTATGATTGGAAAACGTAACTGTGTCGATAACAGTGTATCTTTACTGCTGTCGCATGTTTTTGAGTAAGTTTGTCCCATAGTTTTTCGTAACTTATTTTTGTTATAAAACTGATTTTAAAATAACATTTGACAGTTTTTTTTCTGTAAATTAGCGAAATCTTGAAAGCAGCTATATTTTATACATAAGAGCAAATATAATTATCATGATGTATGTGAATAATATTACTGTTTTCTACTAACTTCATTATAATAAATGAGATGAAGTAAAAATCAATCTAGAATATTTAAAATCGTATGAGCTATGAGCATAAAGAATTTTCTCTGAATAACATTGCAACAGCCATTATAAAATTATAATATCAATGATTTGAAAATATGTTTATAGTTAAAAATCATGAGTGATGCAGCATTATTCTGTAATAAACAGAGTCACTTTTAGCACCAAAGGATTGCATGTAGTATAGAAATTAGATTTTACCTTTACACTGGTAAGTGCTAGTTAAAAGTGTACACGTCCTAATGCATCGTTCTCAAAACCAATTTTATGAATAGATTACGATGCAGTCTTGTTTATAAATGAGACCAATCGTGAGTTGCAAAGGAATCACACCCACACCTGGACACAATTGCAACTTAAGTCGAGACTTGTCGTGAATTTGGACACTCTCTCTTTCTCACTGCTCCATCTACCGCTATTTTTCTCTTTCTTTCTCTGACCTGGTTTACTACAAATGTAGGAAATATATGAAACCCCAATTCCATCGTAATGATAGTTTCCAAAAAATACATTTTTATGTAGCGTAATTTTGAAACAAAGAGGTCTTCGATATATTTTAACCCCAAGGTAGCCAATCCCTGGCTCGCGAGCCGCATGCGGCTCTTCTAATATTCTCGTGTGACGCTTAACAAAATCTAAGGCTAAACTGAAAATTGTTTAATTTTTATGGACAGGCGATTTAAATTTTTTGGGGGTTGCCCTATATCAAATTCATAGTGATGGATTCAGGTGCAGCAGCTCTAACTGGCCAACACCTACCAGATTTCAAGCAATTAGCAAGCAAAGTGGACAATAGAAAAAGTTCATGCTAACAAAACGTTTTGTAATTTGTGGAAGTTATACAAATGCATATTAGTTGCTACATTAATAGTCATGAGATGTAAATTGGTGGATAAATATAATTTTTGCTGAAGTTTTTAATTATATCTCTATGTTTGGCCTTAAATAAATTCATATTTAATCTTAAAAAATATGTGCGGTTCTTCCTAATCTCTTTCCTTAAAATGTGGCTCCCAACACCCTTGTTTTAACCTTGTAACTGCTGTGGTCGTAAGGGCGAGGAAATTTTAAATAAAAATGCCCACAAAAGAGTCGATAATTTATTATTTTAAAATATAGAAAATATATCAAAAAGTGCAGATATTTATTTACATGGCACAAAGAAGCCTATTTTTTACTGAAAAATTTCTCAGTGATTTAAAAATTATATTTTATCGTCACAATGACGGTTACAACAGTCAAAGGATAATTTGTGCATTTTGTTAGGCCTATACATGTTTTCTAAGTACGTCGGTATCTTGTGTGTCCGAGACAGAGACGTTTGTTTTATAAGCAACATAATTTAATGAACTGATGAAAAAAAAAATGAAACCGTACAAGAAATTGATGGAAAAAAAGCAATAGAAATTAGTAGAAACGGCAACCAATAAAAAAATCTGTATTCCAAGACTTTTTATCAATACTAAGGCATTTACATGTTCTGACAATGAAGCCGAGCATTACTGGGCATTTATATTATTTCAATTTCCATTTTCCATACAAGTTATTTGTATAAAATAATGTATGCTGGTTAATGGCAGAATGTGACAGAAATTATATTTCCGCTTATGATCCTTCAATTAGGACCATACGTCATACACGGCATTAAATTATGGTATGCATATTACAAACTTTATCTTACATCTCACATCAAGCCTATGTACCTAATGAAATTTATTAGCCTCTCAGAGCTAACTATATACACTAATAATAAGGCATTCATCACGTAAAGTTATCATTGGGCACTAAGTATGAAATCAATGAGGAAAATTTCAATGCAATAGCTATTTTCCATAAATGGCAGTCTCAACACGAGGATAAAAATCCTCATATTTTGCATAAATTGTTTTGCTGTTTGTCTGCTATTTCCGCTCTTATACAATTTCTGAGGCGACGCATTTATACGTCAATAGCAGTGAAAGACTTAAAACATTATTATATGGATAGAAAGAGCCACTGGTAATATTACCGCAAA
This sequence comes from Ectobius pallidus, assembly GCA_964059195.1. NCBI lineage: Eukaryota > Metazoa > Arthropoda > Insecta > Blattodea > Ectobiidae > Ectobius > Ectobius pallidus. The sequence goes on from CAXKWD010000008.1 coordinate 128,902,189, forward strand.
TTATATAGGTGTGTTGGTTGCCATTATCAAATGTAGTCAGTTTCCAATAAAAGCGAATAAAATATCGCTATAATATCAATAAGGTCCAAACGACTCCGAACTAATTTTAAAACTAATTTTAAAATACCTGAAATTCAATGCATTTTAACGCATTTTTAGTAAGCAAACCTAACAGAAAAAATATTATAATTAAAGACTAGAAAACTAGATCCTTTGGTACGAAAAGGATGAACAATTTCATATGCCTTTGACATTCATATCTTTGCTTTACATTTTTTATGTCTCTCTAGTTCAGTAATTCCCAAAGTGGGGTCCGCGGACCCCACTTTGGTGTTTCAGGGAGTCCGCAGGTTCAAGAAGAAATAGGATATCCCGTAATTTTCTCAAATTACATATCTTCTAAAGCAGCTCACTGTTCACATTAAGGAGTAATCTCTGTTAGTTATCATTGATAGTGTTATTTTGTCTATTGAATTAAATATATTTGAATCAAAGTATTTATTTAGTATTTGTTTTCAAAACCCAGAGGGGTCCGCGAAATTTTAATTTTTTTTCAAGGGGTCCGCGGACTGAAAAGTTTGGGAACCACTGCTCTAGTTTATGACGTGACTGTATATTAGCAATGTGACTACACTTTACTAAGTTATAATACTTATACTACAAGCCGTGATGTAACACACAGACTGATTTTAATTTACTTATTAATGTTGCTATATAACGAAAAGCGTAACTGTGTTATGAATTATTTATTTACAAAAAACTGATAAGATGTTAACTCATAAAGAGAATAGTTGGAAATGCTTTGATAGAACGGGGCTATGGTGCACCCTTGGTAAGTGAAAATGGAAAAACGTATACTTAACAGCTACCAGTATGTAAACTTGAAATGTTCGAAACATAGTTTGGGGATAGTTGTTCTTAAATTCAAGATTGAATAATTTATTTTATTTACAGATTTTTAACAAAAATGTTTGTATCCAGCCACATAGATATTGCTAACATTTATGAAATTGTACAAACGTGTTCCTTGCAACATGGCAACATGGGGGAAAAACTTTTAGTTAATAAAGCTGGGAAGAGTCGATCTTCAAAGTATAAAAAAAACTGAAGGCGAAAAGGTTTTTTAAAAGAAATGGTATTTCTAATTTAAAAAAAAAAATATTTATTATTATTTTATTTTATTTGTAGGTCTATACATACACTTCGTATAGAAAATGTGAAAATAAGAGCAGCCTACTTACTTACTTATTTACTTATTCAATGACAGTAGACCATTCTTAAGCAAGCTAAATGAGTATTATTTATTTTATGGAACCCGGAGGTTCATTGCCGCGCTTACCTAAGCCCGCCATTCAACCCTATTCTGCGCTAACTCCATCCAACCATCCCACTTCCCATAAATCTATACTTGTCCTCCCATCTACGCCTAGGTCTTCCAAGTGTTTTCCCTTCTGGTTCCCTAGTCAATATTTTTTTTTTTAGATATGTCTTTCCTACCCCATGCACACAACATGTCCAGCCCACTTCATCCTCCGAGATTCAATTACCCAATCTAAATCTACCCAATCTAAATCCGGTTATGAAGCTCGTCATTACGCAGTTTTCTCCAGTCCCCATTTTCATCTCCCTTAGGTCCAAATATTTTCCTAACCCCCTTGTTTTCGAACACTCTCAGATTATGTTCTTTCCGAAGAGTAAGCGACCATGTCTCACATCCATATAATACAGCCAAGAGTAGCCTATACATTATTAAAATTGGATCTTCTATGTACTCAGAACTTGTATAGGAAAAGTAATATCGCTGAGCGTTTAAGTGAGAAGAAAATAATTGCATGACACCATTTTTTTCGAGATGAAGATAAAACAATCGTGCTGAAATGTAAATTAGTCATGACCAAGTGAATCGGCGCATTGAACTGCAGGGTTATCAGGCCGCGAAATGTTGAGACCAATAGTGACCTATGCGACAGTTTATGCATATCTGTGGTGAAAATGATCCCAGTAGCCTACGCTACACATAATAATGATATTCTTAATGACGTCGAACGATAGTTCCAGAATTGAATTATGACTAGAGACCGGATTTTAAAGGGAAAATTTTCACCCAAAAAAGGACGAAAAAAGGGAAAATTATTGCCAAGAAAAGGTGGGAAAAAAGGAAAATTATTGCCAAAAAACGGTGGGGAAAAAAGGGATATAAAAGTAAGAGAGTGTAAAAATTCAACAGAGAAATACATGTTTGTTTTATGTAAAGCTTTTGCTTGCTCTACAGCTGCTGATTCTGTAACATCTAATGACTGAAGATTTTTTTGATTTTGTTGAAATTCTCACAGAGGAAAATAGCACACGAAATCCATGTTCCCACCTTGTTATAATGGGAAACTTAGGCAATGGCAAGCCTGTGATTTCCATGTAACGCTCTATTCTGCTGGGAGGAATTATTTTTTCAATGGTGAACCAGTAAATTTTTTTTTTTAAATGTTTTGATATTGCCAAATACTGGGTAATTTACGAATTTTTCAAAATAAATTAGCAAAAAAGGTAGTGGAAAGGGAAAGTTCCTAAAAAAAAGGGGGGGAAATGGGCCTAAAAAAGGAAAAAAAGGGACGTTAAAACCAGGTCATTTGCAGTTGAAACTTACTCAGTAATGTCCTGTTCAATTTTATCACGTTTTGTGATGAAATATAAAAAAAGGAATTCCCTTTAAAATCCGGTCTCTAATTATGACAAATTTGTTACATGGTGTTATTAAAACACTAACGTTAGATATTTTTTAGAGCCACACGGCGATACTGACTGGAGTATTTTGGGTAGAAGTGTAGAGAAGTGAAGTACATCTAACTTTTTTTTTATTGGTGCTCTGTTGTGTTGGAGCATGAAGGGAATAAGCCCCAGAATAGTCGAATATATACATATATAAATTTGTGTAATGAAATAATTGATCAAATAAGGGAAATTTGTTTTTGCATTTTTTGCTTTATTTTGCGTCATTCTCAAGAGACAGGTCTTTTTTGGTCATTTTCAACATTTGAAGGTCATGTTTCAGGCGCCTCGGGTTTTCAATCTGTTTCCTCGACCCGTAAACGTGCCTTTCCGCCCTTGTGTCACAATATACTATTAGCAATTCATTACTTGAAACGGTAAATTTGTTGTTTATTTTTATTTTATTTTGTGTCTTTTTTCACTATTTTTAGATCAATAATGAATTTTTTATTTTGCATTTTTTCACTATTTTATGCCCTAACACTCTTGATAATATTTAATTACTTACAGGTCTCTCTCTCACTACTCGACCCACCTGGGGGCTAAATTCTGAAATTCTACACATAATCTATCGAGGGGCAGTGTAACCGATGATACTATATTGCGCATCCTCATGGGAAAAATGTTTAAAACTAAAATGGTCACAACAAAAATTGCTACAAATTCAACCTGGTTTTGTATTATGTATCACGAGAGCTTAGGCCTACAGGACCATTTCTACGCATGGTGCACTTATAATTGCAGGGATTGAACCGCTATTTCTCACAGCTCAATACAGATCGACACTTTATCATTTAAGGAAACAACCACAAGTGGAAGGAATTGACATTGAAAGGAGAGCAAACCCATTACATATCGGCCATCCAGCAGTACATTGTAACAACCTCATATGCACCGACTGTCCTGATGAACATAGCCATCAAATTTTTACTGACGGCTCCCGAATACTCGACAAAGATGTACCTCAGGTTGGCTGTGTGTTCACGCAAGCTAAGTGTTTTTTCCAGCATATTTATTATGTGCAGTAAATAGTTTTAATTCAAATCATCCGCCAGGTGTTCTTGCGCCAAGCATTAAGTTGAGTAGGCGTATATTTCATCATATCCTGATCACGAGTTCTTTGTGTCGGGTATTCCCTCTTTAAAGACGCCTTAAAGAGCGTCAGGAAGCCTCATCAGTATTAAGCCTGCAGTTACACGATCAAGTCACGGTCTGACACTGCTCCGGTTCTAGTAACAAAAGCCAGTTCGCGCTCTTTGTATTTTCACTAGAAACCATTGAAATAAAACTTCCTTATAAGTTTTATTAATTTCAAGTAAATTACTTATACATAATTTACTTATTCGCCGTATTATAAGTTCATTAGATTCACTTATTAGTTCCAAGTAATTAAATAGCGTGTGACGTCATCACTCACCAAGAAGCTATAAAACGTGAACAATCAAGTGTTAATAACTTAAAATACATACATTCTACTGCAAATTTTATTACCGTTAAATTGAGATATAATTCATTAGTAAATTACAAAATTTACTAAATTACCTCTAGTGGTGCAATCTGGTTCGCGCCAAATTCCAATTCATTGTTTCAACTTGTTTATTCAATTATCATTCAGTGTTCACCTATTATTTCTTCGAGTGTTACAAGTATTAATAAAGTGCAAGTATTTCATTACATTCTAGATTGTTTAACCAATATGTTTCCTTAGATCTCTGTACCCAGTGACCTCGTGATATAGTCCCTTCTTGCTCTAAATGGTCCTCCGAAATCTTATACTTCTCACATGTACATTGTTTCATACTTACATGAAGCTACCTTATTAAGCTATCCTACATTTATCCATCTCACGGATATTATCGTCCAATCCCTAGCATTGGTCCTCTCACGAGCCAGTCCCAAACATTGGTCCTTTACCGGGCAGGATCATATTGGTACAATCTTATTTATTGCATACTTGTATTCGCAAATACCGTTTCTCGAGTTCGTCTCATTCATATGTGCTTCCGCGTCGGTCAGTTCGTGAGTTCCAGCAACCCTGAACTTCGCATCGAAGACAGCATCATGCAGCAGTGATTCGACTCATCGTGGGATTCCGGTCCTCAGTGAACATCAAGAAGACAGTGAACAGTTAATACATGCATTATCGTGCAGCAGTGGTAGAATTTCAAATCTTCAAGAACAAGTAATTTCCACATTTCGCATTCAAGATGGAAAGTGAATTGAAGGAATTAACGAAAAAACGTGCTTTTCTTAAAAGAAAACTTACGTACATTCAGAAGTACAGTGACAATATTACTGAAGAAGTTGATATATTTCGATTAAAAGTTGAATATGACACTCTTAACGAAGTGTGGCAAAATTATGAAGTGGTACAAACTCAAATTGAAGCTATTATCGAAGCTGAAAGTGAACTTGACATGCACGCACAGTATGACGAAGAGATGAATAACAAGTACAAGGTGCTAAAGGCTAAGCTTAGTGAATTGTTATTTCTACACGACCAACCAGTGCGTAGTGTAGGCTCTCATCACAGTCATCAATCTAATCACAGTGGTAATTCGCATCACACGTGTCAATCTTCTACTTCACAATGCAACAATAGAAATATACAACTTCCAAGGATTCAAATTCCAGTGTTTAGTGGGGATGTGACTAACTTTAAACACTATCACGACACTTTCAGTAGCTTAGTGGTAAACAATGAATCGTTGGATTCCATCCAGAAATATCATTATTTGCTGAGTTCTCTGAAGGGGCAGGCTCACGCGCTCATTCAGAATCTTCCAGTCACGAATGAGAATTTTACTATAGCATGGAACTTGGTGTGCTCTAGATATGATAATACTCGAGTTATTGCCACAGCTCACATCAAAAATCTACTTTCATTACCAATAATGAAAGATGAAAATGTTACAGACTTGCGAAACTTATTAAATCAGTTTCAAAGCAATCTTAACGCCATCGAAGCTCTCAACATTGAAATCCCATTACACGAAGTCATGTTCATTCAATTAATATTGGATCATCTTGGTGAAACTACACGCAAGGAATGGGAGAGCAAAATTGACTCACAAAGGTTCACACCGCTTCAAGAGTTGATGAACTTCCTAGAAGCCAAGGCTCATTCTTTAGAAGTGCTATCCAATTCTAACAATGTGCCAAGCCCATCCAAGGAAAAAAGTGAAAGACATACACAAAAGAAATCTGTAAAAACGACTCGTCAATCTTATGTTGCCATCAAAGGTGATACATGTCCTTGTTGCAAGGAAAGTCACAATTTACATAAGTGCGACAAGTTTTCACAGTTGAGTGTAGATCAACGTTGGGATTTTGTGAAAAGCAAAGGTTTATGTGCAAACTGTTTCTCCAAAGGTCACAAAAGAGACAATTGCAAAATCAAGTCATTCTGTAATTGTGGAAAGGCTTCACACAGCAAAATGTTACATAATAACACACGAGACAGTAAAAAGGCTCCTCGACAACCACATCAACCGTCTGAATCTACAGATAATGTACCTGCTAGTTATTGTTCGATAAAAGAAAATTCCAACCAAAGGGAGATTTTATTAGCAACAGCAGCAGTGCATCTTGAAGATAGACAAGGAAATTTAGTGTTATGCAGAGCGTTACTGGACTCAGGAAGCCAATTGAACTTCATAACTGAAGGTTTAGCCAAGAAGTTGCAGCTGCCAACCACAGATGTCGACACTCAGATACGAGGTATTAATGGCACCTCTTCTTGCAATCACAGTGTTAAGGTTAATCTGCGATCCAGAATCCAGAATTTCCAGGCTGAAATGAGTTGTCTAGTAATCCCTCACATTGCAAACAAACTTCCTTCAGTCCGTATAGATCCCAAACATTTCAATATTCCTAGTGAAATAACATTAGCGGATCCTAAATTCTACATCCCTGGTGATGTCCAAATCCTCATTGGTGCTAGCTTGTTTTACCAACTATTCACTAATGAAAGAATAGTCATTCCTAATAACCCTATTCTTAGTAACACGGAACTAGGTTGGATACTTAGTGGAACTATTCCCAAGAAAGCAATTAAATCCAAGAAGGTCACATTCGCTCAACACAATTTATTTGTGACTGTTGATAATGTTGATACACAGTTAAGACGATTCTGGGAACTAGAAGACTTTCCTAAACCAGTGTTTACTAAAGAAGAAAGGGAATGTGAAGAGCACTTCGTACAAAACACTATTCGTGCAGAGGACGGTGCTTTTGTAGTGAAATTACCCAAGAATCGATCTCAGGACTCCTTGGGCGAATCCAGACCACAAGCCGTAAAACGCTTAGAGCATCTGGAGCGAAAATTCCAAACCAATTCTGTCTTGCAGGAAGATTACAAAAAATTCATGCAAGAATATGAAGAATTGGGACACATGAAGAAGGTTTCACTTCCACAGCCAGGTGAAAAATGCTTCTATTTACCACATCATGCAGTAATCAAGCCCTCGTCTACTACAACCAAGACTAGAGTTGTGTTTGACGCTTCTGCAAAAACATCTTCAGGCAAGTCCCTAAATGACATTCTGAAATTAGGGCCTACAGTGCAAGATGACCTATCATCAATTATAATTCGTTTTCGAACATATAAGTATGCGTTCTCAGCTGACATCTCTAAAATGTACAGACGCATTAAAATGAACGAGATTGATCAAAATCTTCAAAGGATTGTGTGGCGTTCCAGCACAGATGAACCCATACAAGATTATGCCTTAACTACCGTGACTTATGGTACTAAATCAGCTTCATTTTTAGCCATAAGATCCCTGCACCAGCTGTCAATAGAAGAAGAAGCTAAATACCCTCTCGCTTCACAAGCAGTCAGGACTTCCTTCTATGTAGATGACTGCCTGGCAGGACATGATAATCTTCAAGAAGCGCTACGCCTTCAAGAAGAATTAATCCTCATGCTTGACAGTGGCGGATTTCCCTTGCGAAAGTGGTGTTCCAACCATGAAGCATTGCTGGAATCTGTACCATCATCTTATCGAGAGACCCAGTTGCCTCTGTCTCTTGACAACATTGAAAATGCACATGCCATTGGTTTACTATGGCATCCTGCAACTGATAACTTCCAGATTCAATCCCATCCTTCTCTCCAAACTCATACTCGAGTTAAACTTACCAAGCGTACTATCCTATCAGTCATATCATCCATTTTTGATCCTTTAGGCCTTGTCAGTCCTATGGTTATCAATGCCAAAATCTTCATGCAATCATTATGGATTGAAAAACTTGACTGGGACGAGGAGGTAGCTTCACACATAGCAGAGAAATGGATTGAGATCTGCGACATTTTAGGTACAATACACACGATGCGTATTCCACGATTTGTTCTCACACATGGTACCCTTCAAGATATACAGATCCATGGCTTCTGTGACTCTTCAGAAAAGGCCTACGGTGCATGCATATATCTCCGTTCTGTGAACATTGAAGGTGAAGTTACAATTAACTTGCTATGTTCCAAGTCTAAGGTTGCCCCTCTTAAAAGGCAAACCATTCCACGTCTTGAACTTTGTGGAGCATTGCTGTTATCTAAACTGTACAACAAGGTGTTGAATGACCTTAACATTCAAACCTCACAAAATTATCTATGGTCAGACTCAGTTATTGTTCTGTCGTGGATAAAATCAGATTCACGAACATGGAAAACATTTGTGTCCAACCGTGTGTCGCAAATACAAGAGCTTTCTGAAACAGCAGCCTGGCGACATGTTTCTACAGACAACAACCCAGCTGATCTCGTTTCAAGAGGTGTATATTCTGAACAATTGTCTGATATTGATTTGTGGTGGCACGGTCCTAAGTGGTTGGCTCATAACACAACATTATGGCCGGAACAGCCAAAACAATTAAGCCCTCCAGATTCCTCAGAGCAACTTACTTCCATCTGCATGGCAGCTACTGTAGTAGAAGATAGTTTTATTACAAGATTCTCTAATCTCAAGCGCTTGCAGAGAGTTACTTGTTATATGTATAGATTTATTTCTGCCTGCCGCCATGAAAACAAATATCATGGACCTCTCGCAGCAGAAGAATTACAAAATGCTCTACAAGTTTGTGTTAAAATTGCTCAGAAAGAAGCTTTCTCTCAAGAGCTGAAAGATCTTAGCAACAACAAACAAGTTTCAGTGAAAAGCTCTATCCATGCATTAGTTCCATTCCTAGATCAGAACAACGTTATAAGAGTGGGTGGACGGTTGGAAAAATCAGATCTTACACATGATGCAAGACATCAGGTTATATTGCCATCCCGACATCATTTAACAGTTCTGATTGTAGAATATGAGCATCGCAAGCTATTACATGCTTCGCATCAGCTGCTTACAGCTTCATTACGACAAGCCTACTGGATACCTAGTATTCGCAGAGTAGTAAAATCTATTTTGCATAGATGTCTCACGTGTTACAAGCTAAAAGCAGAAAGTTCTCAACAGTTAATGGGAAATCTTCCTAGCTATAGAATAACTCCTGCTAGACCTTTTCTCCGCACCGCAGTCGATTACGCTGGACCCTTCAACATAAGATATGGGGCTCCACGCAGTAAAACTACTGTAAAGGTTTACATCGCTATTTTTGTCTGCTTGGTAACAAAGGCCATTCACATTGAGTTAGTTTCTGATCTAACATCAGATGCCTTCATAGCAGCCCTACGAAGATTTACAGCACGTCGAGGACTCTGTAAAGAAATCTTCAGTGACAATGGCACTAACTTTGTTGGAGCAAACAACAAGTTAAGGGAGCTCAGATTGCTATTGCAGTCAAGAGATTTTCAAACTACAATTCAAAATTTCACTGCAAACCACGATTATTGCTGGTCGTTCATTCCTCCAAATTCTCCCCATTTCGGTGGTCTGCATGAAGCAGCAGTGAAATCTATGAAGTTTCATCTCAGGCGAGTTATGGGAGCTCAAATTCTCACATATGAACAGCTTTCTACGCTTCTATCTCAAATCGAAGCTTGCTTGAATTCTAGACCACTTGTTCGTCTAAATGATGATCCAGCTGACTTGTCATACCTTTCTCCTGGTCACTTCTTAATTGGAGAACCTCTCATATCTCTACCTTCACATCCTCCTACGGAAGATAAGAAGTACTTAGAAAAATGGCAGCTGTTACAAAATCATTTGCAACACATATGGAAACGCTGGTCATCCGAATATCTTCACTCACTACAACAAAGGCAGAAATGGACCTGTTCCAGTGACAACATTCAAGTTGGTACTGTCGTCATCTTGAAGGAAGACAACATTCCTCCTCTTCAATGGAAGTTAGGCGTGATCACCGCTACTCATCCGGGAGAAGACGGCTTGGTTCGAGTGATTACTGTGCGCACTTCCAGTGGCGAATATAAGCGGCCCATAGTCAAAGTGTGTCCTCTACCCCAAGACGAGTAGCATATGACACTTTCTATGATCTTATATTCAAGATTCTCCACTTGAAGTCCATTTCTCATCTATCTCTGTAACAAATCGTACTCTTGCGAGATGTGTTACATGCATTTTTCTTTCTATCAATCTTGCTATTTGAAAGACCTCTCTCTGGTTTTCAGTTCAAGAGTGTCGTGTGCTTCAATGTAAATAGTGAACTCAGTGCTTTTTATTCAATATCATATTCTTGCAATATATGTAAGAAGTAATTTTCCAATACATATCACATGTATACATCCAATTAGAGTCAGTGCTTGTTTGTGTACATACAAGTGTCTCTCTATTATAGCTTGCCTTCCTGTTATGTTTTTATTGACGTTAATAGTCAATGGCGCGGAGTATGTTCACGCAAGCTAAGTGTTTTTTCCAGCATATTTATTATGTGCAGTAAATAGTTTTAATTCAAATCATCCGCCAGGTGTTCTTGCGCCAAGCATTAAGTTGAGTAGGCGTATATTTCATCATATCCTGATCACGAGTTCTTTGTGTCGGGTATTCCCTCTTTAAAGACGCCTTAAAGAGCGTCAGGAAGCCTCATCAGTATTAAGCCTGCAGTTACACGATCAAGTCACGGTCTGACACTGCTCCGGTTCTAGTAACAAAAGCCAGTTCGCGCTCTTTGTATTTTCACTAGAAACCATTGAAATAAAACTTCCTTATAAGTTTTATTAATTTCAAGTAAATTACTTATACATAATTTACTTATTCGCCGTATTATAAGTTCATTAGATTCACTTATTAGTTCCAAGTAATTAAATAGCGTGTGACGTCATCACTCACCAAGAAGCTATAAAACGTGAACAATCAAGTGTTAATAACTTAAAATACATACATTCTACTGCAAATTTTATTACCGTTAAATTGAGATATAATTCATTAGTAAATTACAAAATTTACTAAATTACCTCTAGTGGTGCAATCTGGTTCGCGCCAAATTCCAATTCATTGTTTCAACTTGTTTATTCAATTATCATTCAGTGTTCACCTATTATTTCTTCGAGTGTTACAAGTATTAATAAAGTGCAAGTATTTCATTACATTCTAGATTGTTTAACCAATATGTTTCCTTAGATCTCTGTACCCAGTGACCTCGTGATATAGTCCCTTCTTGCTCTAAATGGTCCTCCGAAATCTTATACTTCTCACATGTACATTGTTTCATACTTACATGAAGCTACCTTATTAAGCTATCCTACATTTATCCATCTCACGGATATTATCGTCCAATCCCTAGCATTGGTCCTCTCACGAGCCAGTCCCAAACACTGTGTATTCGTTGTTTATCAAAACAACACTGAAATATTTAATTCACAGCTAACATTAGCCCCCCATTGTTCAGTCTACCAAGCAGAACAATTAGCAATTTTAAAAGCAATTGAATGGTGCAATATACATAATAGCCGAGCAAGAATATTCAGCGATTCACAAGTCGCGCTTCTCTCTATTAAAAATAAATATAATCTACACAACATTGCAGTCAACATCAGAAGTCAACTACGTAAATCCGAACACATATGCCTTACCTGGATACGAAGGCAACGAGAGAGCAGACGAACTCGCCAAAACAGCTGCACAATCAACGGCAGCCCCATCATACACCCTATGTCCAATCTCTCACCTCAAAATGAAACTTCGAGAAGAGGGTATCCACAGATGGAACTGTAGCAATTCATTATTTTCAATCACCATTTAATTGCTACAGTTATTAAGAATTATCATTATTTCGCAATAATGGAATTATTCATGAGCTGACAGTGTCGACGCAATAATGGGTTACGTCATTGGCAGATTAAAGAAATTATGTCTCGCTAGGCAGGCGAACAGCTGAGCGCTAGGAGGGCATTCACTGTTTCTCCTTCCCCCTTTTCTCTACTTCCCCGCTAAAGATATCTAAAGTCTTACCAAATGGCAACAACGTAATTGTTTCTGATGCGGTGAACTGCATTCAGTTGTTCGTTGCATGGCCGTCAAGATGGTGGTCGTCTTAATTAATAATAGGAGTCTTTGCATTTTAATTAGCACTGAGTATGCGCAGTGACGTAATTGATCAAAAGCCTATATAAGGGGATGTAACCCTATTATCTTTCTCATTTACTTATCATGGATTCGGGGACGTAAGTGTTACTGTAGATGTCTGGTGGCGGGAATATGTAAGCCTGCCCTTTGGCTGTTCTTTTTTTCATCATGTTGTAAAGGTACGTGGAAAATTGTATTTATTTGTATATAGGTTTTAGTAGTGTGGGAACTGCATGTTGTGTATATATTAATTATTATCTTATTGACCCAGGCATGCTTTTGTGAAACTTGTATTGATGTTTGGTTATGGTGGCATGGTATTTTGATGTGATGTAGATTGAAAGTATCTGACATGCAGGATGCATGAGATTAAATTAGATTTTGTGGCCACCATTCCGGTTTAAGGTAAAAGTAATAAGTTTATATTTTGGCATGCTGGGAATTATGGTTGTTGTTTGAGAATGAGTAGCCATTTTAATTATTCTTGCAGTTCCCATTCGTTTCCACTTATCTTTTAACATGTGTGAATTTTTCTAAATTTATTATTCTTGTGTCTAATTTGTTCTCCCCGTTTAACATATCCTTTAAGTATCTGAGCCTACTCCGATCTTTAGCCTAGGATGGAGCAGTATTGTTTTTAGGCCTTGTGAATGCAGTATGATGTGTATCGGCATGGGTGTGTCTGCGCAGATTATTTGGTATGCATGGAACGTTTGAGGTATGTTATCTGAATTTTAAATCTTCCTGTATAGAATAATATGGTTGTTATTTTTAAATTATGCTATTTTGAAAGTCAACTACTTGAAATGAGAATGAGGAATGTTTTATCTAAATTACCAAAGCATGTAATGCCCTTGTATTATGATTGCTTATATTTAAATCATTAACTAGTACTTTAAAGGTGGTGGTTCACACCAAGTATGAAATTATATTATAATTTTCCTTCCTTCTTTTAACTTATATTTTGTGGTGCTTAACACTGAAGTAAATATATTATTTTAAATTAATAGAGATTTATGTTTTATCTGACTACATGAATTTAAGGTGATTTATTAATTAAAGGGTATCAAATTGTATGTAATATTAATTGCTTCTTTTTCAGGATTTATTTAGTAAATATGTAACAGGGCTTCACCCGAATTGAAATATGAAGAGGGCTTCACCCTAAAGTCTTTTATTGTTTAGAACTTCAGTCATCAGGTCATGAATGTACTAATTTCAGTATTATTTCAGTTTTTATATCTTGTACACACCTTTTTCCACTGTCAGATATTGTCTAGTCAAGAAACAGCAATTATTTTGTTTTTTGTAGTATGAAAGATTTGAATACATTTCATGGATAGCTTCCACTTTGTTAAATGATGGTTTTTCTTTCTGCCCCTTTTGTTTCCTCCTTCAGTAATGGTAACAAATTGTTATGCAGAGCGGTGGTTGTATAACCATTGGGTTCGTCCACGCTCTTGTTTTTTTTCTCTTAAGTAGTTGTCTTGACAGTGGATTTTTTGTGTACATCTTGCTGTAAAATTTCATAAATTTTAATTTTATTTTAGGCAGGGATTTATATTATTTGTATGAAAGGGTTTTTATACTTGTGTTGTGGGGTTTGTTTCCTTGAACTTGTCTAATATTGTGAAAATTACTTTTCATGTATCATATTGGAGTTGGTGAAGCTTTCCTAAGATATTCTGGTGAGCTGAAAGTAGGCACCAGTAGTCTGTAGCCTGCAGCTGCTCAGGGATGAGGCTTTCAGCAGCTTGTGAGGTCTTGTCCTGGAATATGAAGTTTCTAAAGTGATGTGGCTCTCTGTAGGAAGTAGTCAATCTGCTGTAATAGCCTATTGGTGAGTTCATTTCTTTTTAATTAATTCTGTGTAGGATAGATCGGTCATTTTGCTTGCTTTCCCTGTGTTAAATGTAAGTCTGCAGTGTCGTGGCAGATGTGTCTTGTGCCAGCTCCTAGATAGTCATTCCGCTGATGTTTCAGTGTATTTCAAGTAAATTGAGGAATATTTTATCATTATAAATAGGCCTAAGGGTTCTCAAGGTGCCAGTGAACTAGATTTTCTATATTTTACTCTAGGTAGCCTTAAATGGCAAATTTGAGGTTAGAGTAGACATCTGATAGGTCCTTGTAGGTGGGATTGCCTGTGGTGGTCATGTACAGTTAGAACTGTGTGTTCTATGGCCGCTTCGGTTGCTGTGAAAGTTCCACAGGAACCCTCTGTAGTTTTGCCTGTCGGTGTTTTAGTATATTCTGCTATTATTGGTGCATTTTTCTTGAGTTTTCATGATAGGCTTTGCTCTTGGGCAGCTAAGCTTTAGGCTTGCTGTGTCTGGCTAGATCTTTCTGCCAGGGGAGTTGTTTAGTGACAATTTTAATACCGGTTTTGACTAAAATAATACAAGAATTTTTCATATTAGAAGTTTGTTTAGGCCGGTTACTTCTGTTTTGTGTGGTGAAACTGAGGAATTGACTATCGACAGACGTTTCTGACTTATGACTGACTGTGTGACTTATAATGCGCTTTCCAAAGTGGAGCACACACAAGTCAGCTGTTTCCTGTTTATTCAAGCTTGTAATATTTTCTGGGGAGTCAGGAGAGGTTATGTAGATACTAATTGGGGAGTCAGGAGAGGTTATGTTTTTTGCCTGCATCTGGAGTAGTGATGGATGCAGAAGAACTGCATGTGTTGCAGTTGAAGTTACTGTACTGTAGATTCGAGTGGCTTAGACTGATGCAGCATTCCAGTCGGGTCGTGGTTGGCCGCCATTTGACTTTGGTGCACTCTTTTCTACTGTTTCTGTTCGGAGGGACTCGGAAAGAGTTTCTTTGAACGCAGCCTTATAACAGTTCTTAAGGGGAGACTTGTGGCTCAGAAGCCTTATGGGGGGCTATCTGGGTTTTCTCCAATCATGCCTAGTGTAGGGCAACGCCCACCTGTGGTTCTTAAGATATTGTTGCTGCTTAAAGCTTAAATGCTACCGTACTGTAGGATTTTGTATTGCCCAGAACCGAGAGGTATACGTGTCCTATTGTTTCTAATCGTTTTATCTTTAGCATCTTGTAGTTAGGTCCTTAGAGATGTTTGTGGTACTTGTTCGACAGCCAGGAGAATGCTGATGCGAACTATCACTAGTCATGTCGCTGTTGGTGATGCCTCTGCGAATCATAGGGAAGCTACGGCTTTAGATTTAAATGATCATCTTTATTTTGTCTTTCTCCACAGCCTTGATTATGTCTTTTGTTCTTTGGCCATTGTATTTGATGAGATTTCAGTACAGTGTAGTCGTGCAGTGCTCTAGTAGAAGGAGGCTTATGGGGGCTTCTTTCTGCCACCTTTCTGCACCTCTTCGGCCGAAGTAATTACCGATTTGACTTTCTTGTACATAATAATATAACAGGTAAACTATGACCCTGGAGTGTAAATAAGAATAAGTTTTTTTTCTCTGGAAACAAACCCATGGATGGATGTAATTATTGTTTATAGGTTATGTCTGGTGTTTTTATTTGTAGGTTATGTTAGGTAGAGTGTTTGGTGGGATGTTTCATAGAGTGTTTTTGTGTATTTTATTATAAGTGTGCATGTGTGAATGGAATAAGAATAGGCTTTTTGAATCAGTTAAAATACAGTCTGGTTTTTTTTTAATTTTGATGCATAAATAATCTCTGATTTTTCTCTTAAGTAGCATAATTCAAAAATATTTCAAACTTTAATCTTGAATTAGAGTCTTAGCTGAGAAGTTAGAAAAGGGTTTTTATTCTCATGTCTCTTTCCTTTTGAATTCTGTGATCTGCCGCTAAGTTTCTATTCACAGGGTGGACTGTTCTGTAAAGCAGATACTGATGTCACTGACGGTGCCTTGACTGTGGGTTGCTGCCGGAGTCTGGTTCCTGACCTAGTGACTTGCCTGCTGAAAGAGACTTGCAGATGTATCTCGCCCTACGTCTCGTCTCTGTAAATACTTCAGTGGCTATTGCTGAGCATCTAGTCTGGACACTAGTGAATCGTGATCACTGTTATGCAAGTTAAGGAGACACTTGCTCTCAGGTATGACACGACAGTGAGATTGTGCTCGTTTCAGGTCAGGAAGAATTTTGGCGGCATGCCTTAACAGAAAAAGGACACCTTTGGTCAGTCACTCAGATCTGACTTACTTTAGTTCATCTATAGTTTGACTTTTGTGTTGGAATATATCCAGCATATATTCCAACTCATGGGGTGGGAGTTTGTAGCAATTCATTATTTTCAATCACCATTTAATTGCTACAGTTATTAAGAATTATCATTATTTCGCAATAATGGAATTATTCATGAGCTGACAGTGTCGACGCAATAATGGGTTACGTCATTGGCAGATTAAAGAAATTATGTCTCGCTAGGCAGGCGAACAGCTGAGCGCTAGGAGGGCATTCACTGTTTCTCCTTCCCCCTTTTCTCTACTTCCCCGCTAAAGATATCTAAAGTCTTACCAAATGGCAACAACGTAATTGTTTCTGATGCGGTGAACTGCATTCAGTTGTTCGTTGCATGGCCGTCAAGATGGTGGTCGTCTTAATTAATAATAGGAGTCTTTGCATTTTAATTAGCACTGAGTATGCGCAGTGACGTAATTGATCAAAAGCCTATATAAGGGGATGTAACCCTATTATCTTTCTCATTTACTTATCATGGATTCGGGGACGTAAGTGTTACTGTAGATGTCTGGTGGCGGGAATATGTAAGCCTGCCCTTTGGCTGTTCTTTTTTTCATCATGTTGTAAAGGTACGTGGAAAATTGTATTTATTTGTATATAGGTTTTAGTAGTGTGGGAACTGCATGTTGTGTATATATTAATTATTATCTTATTGACCCAGGCATGCTTTTGTGAAACTTGTATTGATGTTTGGTTATGGTGGCATGGTATTTTGATGTGATGTAGATTGAAAGTATCTGACATGCAGGATGCATGAGATTAAATTAGATTTTGTGGCCACCATTCCGGTTTAAGGTAAAAGTAATAAGTTTATATTTTGGCATGCTGGGAATTATGGTTGTTGTTTGAGAATGAGTAGCCATTTTAATTATTCTTGCAGTTCCCATTCGTTTCCACTTATCTTTTAACATGTGTGAATTTTTCTAAATTTATTATTCTTGTGTCTAATTTGTTCTCCCCGTTTAACATATCCTTTAAGTATCTGAGCCTACTCCGATCTTTAGCCTAGGATGGAGCAGTATTGTTTTTAGGCCTTGTGAATGCAGTATGATGTGTATCGGCATGGGTGTGTCTGCGCAGATTATTTGGTATGCATGGAACGTTTGAGGTATGTTATCTGAATTTTAAATCTTCCTGTATAGAATAATATGGTTGTTATTTTTAAATTATGCTATTTTGAAAGTCAACTACTTGAAATGAGAATGAGGAATGTTTTATCTAAATTACCAAAGCATGTAATGCCCTTGTATTATGATTGCTTATATTTAAATCATTAACTAGTACTTTAAAGGTGGTGGTTCACACCAAGTATGAAATTATATTATAATTTTCCTTCCTTCTTTTAACTTATATTTTGTGGTGCTTAACACTGAAGTAAATATATTATTTTAAATTAATAGAGATTTATGTTTTATCTGACTACATGAATTTAAGGTGATTTATTAATTAAAGGGTATCAAATTGTATGTAATATTAATTGCTTCTTTTTCAGGATTTATTTAGTAAATATGTAACAGGGCTTCACCCGAATTGAAATATGAAGAGGGCTTCACCCTAAAGTCTTTTATTGTTTAGAACTTCAGTCATCAGGTCATGAATGTACTAATTTCAGTATTATTTCAGTTTTTATATCTTGTACACACCTTTTTCCACTGTCAGATATTGTCTAGTCAAGAAACAGCAATTATTTTGTTTTTTGTAGTATGAAAGATTTGAATACATTTCATGGATAGCTTCCACTTTGTTAAATGATGGTTTTTCTTTCTGCCCCTTTTGTTTCCTCCTTCAGTAATGGTAACAGAACAACATATGGAAATCAACCACTTGCGGAAGAACTATCAAAGAACTCTTTTTTCCCAATGTTTCTGACCGTCTAAAAAGTACACTCATGAAACCAAACTTTATTCTGACACAATTTCTATCCGGCCACGGAAAATTTGGCGAGTACTTCCAAAGATTTCATATCAAGACAGACAGCAATACATACAAGTGCATATGTGGTGACCGTCTTCAGAATGCCAAACATCTGATGTTCACTTGCCCAGTTTTTCAAACAAAAAGATTAGAACTTGAACTACATTTAGACAAGTGTAGTGCAAATTTTCAATTTCCGCTTAACGGAGAAATTTTCACTAGCTTTTTTAGAATATGTGTGTTAAGAGACTATGAATGTATCTTCCTGAACTTTAAATCTATACAGGAAACCTCAATTGACTAAATATAGCCCTAACATGCTTAATTGTAAAATAGGGCTCACTCAATGGAGATTAAATAAATAAATAAATAAATATTTAATGTCATGAATTCTATTAGGCCTACACTAAGTATATTATGTAATATATATTAAGTAAGGATTCTTTAGGCCTTGACTACTTAGCATTGAAAATACCACATCCTACAATTAAAATGTTTCTTATTTGCGAATACTTTATCACTTTTAGAGAAGAAATAATGAGTACACACATTAAATATAGCCTATCTATAATACACTTGTTGTAACAGTATCATAATAATCTCCATTAAAGAATAGAATTTCATTATAAAACTGTTGTCCAACTATCCATTAATATCATACAAAGAACAATCTTCAAGCTTTGAAAGCAGCAATTCAAACTGCACAATAAGCAACCTGTATTTAAAATAAAATCAATTCTGTTCATTTTAATTTCAATATTATACTAATCTGAGTTCATTTTGTTTGTTCTTATGTGCGTTGCTTTGAGGTTAAAAAGCCAAGAGAAGCTCTGTTTTATGCATGCCTTATCGTCTGCCATATAACGCAAAAGACGAGAACTTTTTAACAGCTGATCGCCGAAATACGACGAATCCATTAGTTTTATCAATTGCGAGGTAATATAAAAACTCAAAACTGCCGAGATCGTTTCATAAACAACATTCTCGCATCTTAATGATGAATATTAATATTTAATATTAGGTTTATTTCATCTTCATTACAATCAGGCACTTCACTTACATTTCTGCTCTACCATTCAGTCCCTTGAATCACTAAATAAACATTTTCTAACTATTTCTACACATTTATTAAATGCAACATAAATACATGTTTAAGCATATACATTATTCACTACTTCATTTGAATTTATTCAATGTTACTTTCTTCGATTTTGGCTAACCCTTTCCTTTTAACTATAAATAAAAATGTCCCTATTCTTTTTAATAAATCCGTTTTCTTCGTTATGCCCAGTTTCTTATATGGTACACTTTTATTAATTTATCAATTAAATTTCTCCTCCACATATCCGTTTCCTTACACTCTAAAATTATGTCTGGCATCCTCTTCATCATTACATACATATTCCCCTAGATACCCACCCTCTCAAATTTTCCAATCTCCAAATTAGTTCCTCTGACGCAGAGGGCCTGGGTTCGAATCCTGTTCGGGACAAGTTACCTAGGTGGGTTTTTCTGGGGTTTTTCCTCACCTGTGGGACAAATGTCGGGTAACTTTAGATCCTTGTGGTCCCCAGATATCATCTGGTCGTCATTATCATCTTCATCCCATCCTCGCCTTGTTTGGAATGGATGTGTGTGTGAATGGTGTGTCTCGTCCTATGTGTTAGTGTTGCCTCGGAGGTGGCCCCGGCATTGGGCTGATCACTTACCTGGGGAGGCCCTCCATGTCTGTGTCTGGTCAAAAAATATATGTATGTGATCCATATATAATCCCTCTCCCGACGGGTCGCGGCCCTGTAAGGCCCGGGCGGCTTGGACCGCTTAAATCCTAAAAGCGAGAGGTAAAACTACGACAAAGAAAGAGAAAGAAAGGAGATAACGAAATTGTAATATGGCAATGCAGTACTATCTGGATGTTGATTAATTGAAGACTACATTCGCGAAACATGCAATTCTTTACATGTAGATCTATTAAGTCAGAATGTGGGCCATAAAGTATTGTTACTAATTTTTTTGTAGTAATGGACGAAATTTATGACATTATTTTGCCACTGTTCATCTTATTGTATTAGCCGAGTATTGTTTGACATAAAGCACAAAACCCATGTTGAATGATACCTCCTCTCACACAAATATCTGTCGTGACGGTCGACGCATTCCCAGATCCAGGTTTGGTCAGTGCTTGTTGTTGAGTTTCTTTACTGCAGAGGATGTGTTTGAAGTGGGGAAACCCTATGTCAGCTGTAGCAATTCATTATTTTCAATCACCATTTAATTGCTACAGTTATTAAGAATTATCATTATTTCGCAATTATGGAATTATTCATGAGCTGACAGTGTCGACGCAATAATGGCTTACGTCACCATTGGCAGATTAAAGAATTTGTGTCTCGCTCGGCAGAAACAGCTGAGAGCGAGCTGGGCATTCACCCGTTTCTCTTCTCCCTTTCTCTACTTCCCCGCTAAAGATATCTAAAGTCATACCAAATGGCAACAACGTAATTGTTTCTGATGCGGTCAACTGCATTCAGTTGTTCGTTGCATGGCCTTCAAGATGGTTGGCTCTGTAAAAATTATAATAGGAGTTTTGGAAGTTATTGAATACTGAGTATGCGCAGTGACGTAATTGATCAAAAGCCTATATAAGGGGATGTAACCCTATAATCTCTCTCATTTACTTATCATGGATTCGGGGACGTAAGTGTCACTTTGGTGCTCTTGAGGCGGGAAAATGTAAGCCTGACCTTTGGCTGTTTCCTTTTGTTTTCATCATGTTGTAAAGGTACGTGGAAAATTGTATTTATTTGTATATTGGTTTTAGTAATATGGGAACTGCATGTTGTGTATATATTAATTATTATCTTATTGACCCAGGCATGCTTTTGTGAAACTTGTATTGATGTTTGGTTATGGTGGCATGGTATTTTGATGTGATGTAGATTGAAAGTATCTGACATGCAGGATGCATGAGATTAAATTAGATTTTGTGGCCACCATTCCGGTTTAAGGTAAAAGTAATAAGTTTATATTTTGGCATGCTGGGAATTATGGTTGTTGTTTGAGAATGAGTAGCCATTTTAATTATTCTTGCAGTTCCCATTCGTTTCCACTTATCTTTTAACATGTGTGAATTTTTCTAAATTTATTATTCTTGTGTCTAATTTGTTCTCCCCGTTTAACATATCCTTTAAGTATCTGAGCCTACTCCGATCTTTAGCCTAGGATGGAGCAGTATTGTTTTTAGGCCTTGTGAATGCAGTATGATGTGTATCGGCATGGGTGTGTCTGCGCAGATTATTTGGTATGCATGGAACGTTTGAGGTATGTTATCTGAATTTTAAATCTTCCTGTATAGAATAATATGGTTGTTATTTTTAAATTATGCTATTTTGAAAGTCAACTACTTGAAATGAGAATGAGGAATGTTTTATCTAAATTACCAAAGCATGTAATGCCCTTGTATTATGATTGCTTATATTTAAATCATTAACTAGTACTTTAAAGGTGGTGGTTCACACCAAGTATGAAATTATATTATAATTTTCCTTCCTTCTTTTAACTTATATTTTGTGGTGCTTAACACTGAAGTAAATATATTATTTTAAATTAATAGAGATTTATGTTTTATCTGACTACATGAATTTAAGGTGATTTATTAATTAAAGGGTATCAAATTGTATGTAATATTAATTGCTTCTTTTTCAGGATTTATTTAGTAAATATGTAACAGGGCTTCACCCGAATTGAAATATGAAGAGGGCTTCACCCTAAAGTCTTTTATTGTTTAGAACTTCAGTCATCAGGTCATGAATGTACTAATTTCAGTATTATTTCAGTTTTATATCTTGTACACACCTTTTTCCACTGTCAGATATTGTCTAGTCAAGAAACAGCAATTATTTTGATTTTGTAGTATGAAAGTTTTGAATACATTTTATATTAGCTTCCACTTTATAAATGATGGTTTTTCTTTCTACCCCAATTTGTTACCCCTTTGTAGCAATTCATTATTTTCAATCACCATTTAATTGCTACAGTTATTAAGAATTATCATTATTTCGCAATTATGGAATTATTCATGAGCTGACAGTGTCGACGCAATAATGGCTTACGTCACCATTGGCAGATTAAAGAATTTGTGTCTCGCTCGGCAGAAACAGCTGAGAGCGAGCTGGGCATTCACCCGTTTCTCTTCTCCCTTTCTCTACTTCCCCGCTAAAGATATCTAAAGTCATACCAAATGGCAACAACGTAATTGTTTCTGATGCGGTCAACTGCATTCAGTTGTTCGTTGCATGGCCTTCAAGATGGTTGGCTCTGTAAAAATTATAATAGGAGTTTTGGAAGTTATTGAATACTGAGTATGCGCAGTGACGTAATTGATCAAAAGCCTATATAAGGGGATGTAACCCTATAATCTCTCTCATTTACTTATCATGGATTCGGGGACGTAAGTGTCACTTTGGTGCTCTTGAGGCGGGAAAATGTAAGCCTGACCTTTGGCTGTTTCCTTTTGTTTTCATCATGTTGTAAAGGTACGTGGAAAATTGTATTTATTTGTATATTGGTTTTAGTAATATGGGAACTGCATGTTGTGTATATATTAATTATTATCTTATTGACCCAGGCATGCTTTTGTGAAACTTGTATTGATGTTTGGTTATGGTGGCATGGTATTTTGATGTGATGTAGATTGAAAGTATCTGACATGCAGGATGCATGAGATTAAATTAGATTTTGTGGCCACCATTCCGGTTTAAGGTAAAAGTAATAAGTTTATATTTTGGCATGCTGGGAATTATGGTTGTTGTTTGAGAATGAGTAGCCATTTTAATTATTCTTGCAGTTCCCATTCGTTTCCACTTATCTTTTAACATGTGTGAATTTTTCTAAATTTATTATTCTTGTGTCTAATTTGTTCTCCCCGTTTAACATATCCTTTAAGTATCTGAGCCTACTCCGATCTTTAGCCTAGGATGGAGCAGTATTGTTTTTAGGCCTTGTGAATGCAGTATGATGTGTATCGGCATGGGTGTGTCTGCGCAGATTATTTGGTATGCATGGAACGTTTGAGGTATGTTATCTGAATTTTAAATCTTCCTGTATAGAATAATATGGTTGTTATTTTTAAATTATGCTATTTTGAAAGTCAACTACTTGAAATGAGAATGAGGAATGTTTTATCTAAATTACCAAAGCATGTAATGCCCTTGTATTATGATTGCTTATATTTAAATCATTAACTAGTACTTTAAAGGTGGTGGTTCACACCAAGTATGAAATTATATTATAATTTTCCTTCCTTCTTTTAACTTATATTTTGTGGTGCTTAACACTGAAGTAAATATATTATTTTAAATTAATAGAGATTTATGTTTTATCTGACTACATGAATTTAAGGTGATTTATTAATTAAAGGGTATCAAATTGTATGTAATATTAATTGCTTCTTTTTCAGGATTTATTTAGTAAATATGTAACAGGGCTTCACCCGAATTGAAATATGAAGAGGGCTTCACCCTAAAGTCTTTTATTGTTTAGAACTTCAGTCATCAGGTCATGAATGTACTAATTTCAGTATTATTTCAGTTTTATATCTTGTACACACCTTTTTCCACTGTCAGATATTGTCTAGTCAAGAAACAGCAATTATTTTGATTTTGTAGTATGAAAGTTTTGAATACATTTTATATTAGCTTCCACTTTATAAATGATGGTTTTTCTTTCTGCCCCTTTTGTTTCCCTCCTTCAGTAATGGTAACAAATTGGTTGCAGAGCGGTGGTTGTATAACCATTGGGTTCGTCCACGCTCTTGTTTTTTTTCTCTTAAGTAGTTGTCTTGACAGTGGATTTTTTGTGTACATCTTGCTGTAAAATTTCATAAATTTTAATTTTATTTTAGGCAGGGATTTATATTATTTGTATGAAAGGGTTTTTATACTTGTGTTGTGGGGTTTGTTTCCTTGAACTTGTCTAATATTGTGAAAATTACTTTTCATGTATCATATTGGAGTTGGTGAAGCTTTCCTAAGATATTCTGGTGAGCTGAAAGTAGGCACCAGTAGACAGTAGCCTGCAGCTGCTCAGGGATGAAGCTTTCAGCAGCTTGTGAGGTCTTGTCCTGGAATATGAAGTTTCTAAAGTGATGTGGCTCTCTGTAGGAAGTAGTCAATCTGCTGTAATAGCCTATTGGTGAGTTCATTTCTTTTTTAATTAATTCTGTGTAGGATAGATCGGTCATTTTGCTTGCTTTCCCTGTGTTAAATGTAAGTCTGCAGTGTCGTGGCAGATGTGTCTTGTGCCAGCTCCTAGATAGTCATTCCGCTGATGTTTCAGTGTATTTCAAGTAAATTGAGGAATATTTTATCATTATAAATAGGCCTAAGGGTTCTCAAGGTGCCAGTGAACTAGATTTTCTATATTTTACTCTAGGTAGCCTTAAATGGCAAATTTGAGGTTAGAGTAGACATCTGATAGGTCCTTGTAGGTGGGATTGCCTGTGGTGGTCATGTACAGTTAGAACTGTGTGTTCTATGGCCGCTTCGGTTGCTGTGAAAGTTCCACAGGAACCCTCTGTAGTTTTGCCTGTCGGTGCTTTAGTTATTTCTGCTATTATTGGTGCATTTTTCTTGAGTTTTCATGGTAGGCTTTGCTCTTGGGCAGCTAAGCTTAGGCTTGCTGTGTCTGGCTAGATCTTTCTGCCAGGGGAGTTGTTTAGTGACATTTTAAATACCGGTTTTGACTAGAATTATACAAGAATTTTTCATATTAGAAGTTTGTTTAGGCCGGTTACTTCTGTTTTGTGTGGTGAAACTGAGGAATTGACTATCGACAGACGTTTCTGACTTATGACTGACTGTGTGACTTATAATGCGCTTTCCAAAGTGGAGCACACACAAGTCAGCTGTTTCCTGTTTATTCAAGCTTGTAATATTTTCTGGGGAGTCAGGAGAGGTTATGTAGATACTAATTGGGGAGTCAGGAGAGGTTATGTTTTTGCCTGCATCTGGAGTAGTGATGGATGCAGAAGAACTGCATGTGTTGCAGTTGAAGTTACTGTACTGTAGATTTGAGTGGCTTAGACTGATGCAGGATTCCAGTCGGGTCGTGGTTGGCCGCCATTTGACTTTGGTGCACTCTTTCTACTGTTTCTTGTCCGGAGAGGCTCGGAAAGGGGCTTTCTTTGGACGCAGCTTTATAACAATTCTTGAGGGGAGACTTGTGGCTCAAAAGCCTTATGGGGGGCTATCTGGGTTTTCTCCAATCATGCCTAGTGTAGGGGCAACGCCCACCTATGGTTCTTAAGATATTGTTGCTGCTTAAAGCGTAAATGCTACCGTACTGTAGGATCTTTGTATTGCCCAGAACCGAGAGGTATACTTGTCCTATTGTTTCTTATCGTTTTATCTTTAGCATCTTGTAGTTAGGTCCTTAGAGATGTTTGTGGTACTTGTTCGACAGCCAGGAGAATGCTGATGCGAACTATCACTAGTCATGTCGCTGTTGGTGATGCCTCTGCGAATCATAGGGAAGCTACGGCTTTAGATTTAAATGATCATCTTTATTTTGTCTTTCTCCACAGCCCTGATATTGTCTTTTATCTTCTTTGGCCATTGTATTTGATGACATTTCAGTACAGAGTAAGTCGTGCAGTGCTCTAGTAGAAGGAGGCTTATGGGGGCTTCTTTCTGCCATCTTTCTGCACCTCTTCGGCCTAAGTAATTACCGATTTGGATTCGACTTGTATATAATAATACCAGGTAAACTATGACCCTGGAGTGTAATTAAGAATAAGTTTTTTTTTGGAAACAAACCCATTGTAAAGTTAAGTTTTATTTGTAGGTTATGTTAGGTAGAGTGTTTGGTGGGATGTTTCATAGAGTGTTTTTGTGTATTTTATTATAAGTGTGCATGTGTGAATGGAATAAGAATAGGCTTTTTGAATCAGTTAAAATACAGTCTGGGTTTTTTTTTAATTTTGATGCATAAATAATCTCTGATTTTCTCTTAAGTAGCATAATTCAAAAATATTTCAAACTTTAATCTTGAATTAGAGTCTTAGCTGAGAAGTTAGAAAAGGGTTTTTATTCTCATGTCTCTTTCCTTTTGAATTCTGTGATCTGCCGCTAAGTTTCTATTCACAGGGTGGACTGTTCTGTAAAGCAGATACTGATGTCACTGACGGTGCCTTGACTGTGGGCTGCTGCCGGAGTCTGGTTCCTGACCTAATGACTTGCCTGCTGAAAGAGACTTGCAGATGTATCTCGCCCTACGTCTCGTCTCTGTAAATACTTCAGTGGCTATTGCTGAGCATCTAGTCTGGACACTAGTGAATCGTGATCACTGTTATGCAAGTTAAGGAGACACTTGCTCTCAGGTATGACACGACAGTGAGATTGTGCTCGTTTCAGGTCAGGAAGAATTTTGGCGGCATGCCTTAGCAGTGTAAGGACACCTTTGGTCGGTCACTCAGTTCTGACTTTACTTTAGTTCATCTATAATTTGACTTTTGTGTTGGAATATATCCAGCATATATTCCAACTCATGGGGTGGGAGTTTGTAGCAATTCATTATTTTCAATCACCATTTAATTGCTACAGTTATTAAGAATTATCATTATTTCGCAATTATGGAATTATTCATGAGCTGACAGTGTCGACGCAATAATGGCTTACGTCACCATTGGCAGATTAAAGAATTTGTGTCTCGCTCGGCAGAAACAGCTGAGAGCGAGCTGGGCATTCACCCGTTTCTCTTCTCCCTTTCTCTACTTCCCCGCTAAAGATATCTAAAGTCATACCAAATGGCAACAACGTAATTGTTTCTGATGCGGTCAACTGCATTCAGTTGTTCGTTGCATGGCCTTCAAGATGGTTGGCTCTGTAAAAATTATAATAGGAGTTTTGGAAGTTATTGAATACTGAGTATGCGCAGTGACGTAATTGATCAAAAGCCTATATAAGGGGATGTAACCCTATAATCTCTCTCATTTACTTATCATGGATTCGGGGACGTAAGTGTCACTTTGGTGCTCTTGAGGCGGGAAAATGTAAGCCTGACCTTTGGCTGTTTCCTTTTGTTTTCATCATGTTGTAAAGGTACGTGGAAAATTGTATTTATTTGTATATTGGTTTTAGTAATATGGGAACTGCATGTTGTGTATATATTAATTATTATCTTATTGACCCAGGCATGCTTTTGTGAAACTTGTATTGATGTTTGGTTATGGTGGCATGGTATTTTGATGTGATGTAGATTGAAAGTATCTGACATGCAGGATGCATGAGATTAAATTAGATTTTGTGGCCACCATTCCGGTTTAAGGTAAAAGTAATAAGTTTATATTTTGGCATGCTGGGAATTATGGTTGTTGTTTGAGAATGAGTAGCCATTTTAATTATTCTTGCAGTTCCCATTCGTTTCCACTTATCTTTTAACATGTGTGAATTTTTCTAAATTTATTATTCTTGTGTCTAATTTGTTCTCCCCGTTTAACATATCCTTTAAGTATCTGAGCCTACTCCGATCTTTAGCCTAGGATGGAGCAGTATTGTTTTTAGGCCTTGTGAATGCAGTATGATGTGTATCGGCATGGGTGTGTCTGCGCAGATTATTTGGTATGCATGGAACGTTTGAGGTATGTTATCTGAATTTTAAATCTTCCTGTATAGAATAATATGGTTGTTATTTTTAAATTATGCTATTTTGAAAGTCAACTACTTGAAATGAGAATGAGGAATGTTTTATCTAAATTACCAAAGCATGTAATGCCCTTGTATTATGATTGCTTATATTTAAATCATTAACTAGTACTTTAAAGGTGGTGGTTCACACCAAGTATGAAATTATATTATAATTTTCCTTCCTTCTTTTAACTTATATTTTGTGGTGCTTAACACTGAAGTAAATATATTATTTTAAATTAATAGAGATTTATGTTTTATCTGACTACATGAATTTAAGGTGATTTATTAATTAAAGGGTATCAAATTGTATGTAATATTAATTGCTTCTTTTTCAGGATTTATTTAGTAAATATGTAACAGGGCTTCACCCGAATTGAAATATGAAGAGGGCTTCACCCTAAAGTCTTTTATTGTTTAGAACTTCAGTCATCAGGTCATGAATGTACTAATTTCAGTATTATTTCAGTTTTATATCTTGTACACACCTTTTTCCACTGTCAGATATTGTCTAGTCAAGAAACAGCAATTATTTTGATTTTGTAGTATGAAAGTTTTGAATACATTTTATATTAGCTTCCACTTTATAAATGATGGTTTTTCTTTCTGCCCCTTTTGTTTCCCTCCTGTTGGGGTAACACAGCGAGAAAGTGTCCTATATGGCTAAGCGAGTCGTGTCTGTAAATGCCAAGTGCATAAATAATAATGCTAAAAAGTTACTTCGTCAGTGGATCTTTGTCCTTTTTCGTCACAAGCTGCCTAGATACTCGACAACAAATATTAACGTTTCAATAAAGAATTATAATATTCATAATCATTTTAAAAATTCAGATAAATCTACATTTCATTTTCATAAATGGGTTTTTAAACTTTTTAATTCCAAGCTAAATTCACAAGAACTCGTACTAGTACGCAGGGTTGCCATACGTACGACTATAGTCGTACAAATACGACAATTTCATAGATTTGTACGACGTACGACGCAATCATGAGTCGTACGCCTATTTGTACGACTATTTTTAACATAGCGTTTTATATATTTTTAATCAATCTACTGACGAATTTTAAATTTTGATATTTATTCAGATTTTTATTTTCTCATGTGTTTTGCTATAAGCATGTTGCTAAAATCAATATGATTGGAAATAATTACAATAATTACAACACTATGGCAACTACTGTTTATTTAACTTTATTGTATATTTAATCAAATTTAGCACATCGGAAGATAATAAAACACGCCTAATCATTTACAAATAAGATGATTTATTAACAATTACATGACATTTTATGTAAGGTGCATAATACCGATTACTGTAATAATAATTTATTATTATTATTATTATTATTAACGCAATACGTTCATTACACTGAAAAATCACAAAGTATACGACAGTTTTAACTAGCATACGACTATTTTCGGATATTGGTACGACTGTTCTTCGTTTCTGATCTGGCAACCCTGCTAGTACGGTATATTATTTACAGAATTCAACGGTGTCCGACAGCATATTTTTAACTTTTTCACTATTACTGAAGTATAAATGCGTCTCATTGAACAGCTGTTTAAAGCAGAGATATAAAAGTAACAGTTAGTGTTTTATGTAAAATGTGAGGATTTTTATTCTTGTATATTACGATTATTCTTTATGGAAACCAGCTGTTCCTCTGAAAATTTACTAACTGATTATAATCTTAGAACCCACTGATGGTTTTACTTCATGATTGTTTATAGTTATATGTAAATTCATCTCTGAAAGGGCATTGTAAGTGCTGAATATAAGGAGCATTCACTTTGAGTCTTTTAACTTGTAGTCAAACTTTTCAATTATGAAAGCAACACTAGCTGTATGAGCAATCGTGTTGGGATGAGCATCGATACATCGATGTTGAAATCGGACCTAACCATAGATGTGACGATAATATCTACCTGGAAACATCGATGTGAAGTTTTTAAAAATGTAATGGTTTAAAAAATTACGCGAAATTCATATATACTGAAATATTTCCATTTATACCATCGACATAAAAAAATCGATGTTTCGGGGATCTATGCTGCTGTAAATAAAATTATATCTTAGAACCAAGGTAGGCCAATAAATCTTATTTTTATTATAAAAACATCGATGTCGGGGAAAAACATCGATGTAGCAAAAACATCGGTTGTTGTCCATCGATGTAGAAAACATCGATAATCGATGCTCAACCCTACAATCGTGCACAGGCTCACAGAACGCTTAATGCCGCTAAGTAAAAAAGCCATAGGACAAAAAGAGAATGATGAAGAAGAAATAAAAGCAGGAAGAGAAGATGAAGAAAATCTTATTCATAAAGCATTACAGCTGAGACATATAGGCCTACTTCTGGAATAAGTTAAATGCTAGTCATAAGTTAAATGCTAGTCATAAGTTAAATGCCAGTCATAAGTTAAATGCTAGCCATAAGTTAAATGCTAGTCATAAGTAAGGTTATTCCTAAGACAAATGCACTTTTATCATTATGTTATCCATTAATTTATTGTTCTTCAAACAGGCGCTATATTACAAGTTTATGTAAGGTGTGATATAGGTTCATTGTTCCACGACATGTTCACGTGAACACTGTGCGTTGTTAAGTCACTGTTTCGCGGAACAATACGAGGATAAGTTTGCATCAGTCAGTCGAGGAGTTCGGTTTTCTCACACTATATTTAATAAATTCGAAACTCTAGTGTTAACAAGCAGGGAACAGAAACATATCAAAATCGTAGACAAAACATATCTACGCGAGTCTCAGATTAAAAAAAAAAAAGTATGTTGCTGCTTTTTCTGGTCCACCAGGCGTGGCAGATAATTCCAAAACTGTTCGTTTAGTCTTTTAGTCTTCCGATTTCTTGAATGTCACCCATTACGTAGCAATGTAATAAATTAATATCTTCAACTTTTTCTTAGTCAAGCTTAACCTCAAAGCAACGCACATAAAAACAGACAAAATGAACTCAGTTTAGTATAATATTGAAATTAAAACGAATAGAATTTATTTTATTTTAAATACAGGTTGTTTATTATGCAGTTTGAATTGCTGTTTTCAAGGCTTAGTACCTGATCTGATTTTTGGAGACACCATTATTGAGCCCAAAGTCCCAATGTTTTCTTTGAATGTCGACGCGCCTAGTTATAACATAGGGTACAGAACCGTGGGACACTCCTGAAAAAGTAGATTATTTTGCAAGGACTTTTTTTGCTAAAACCGCTGTATTAAGGTTTTTTATTGTCAGTATAACAAATAATACAATGGTTATTATATGTTTTTCTTCTTCATATTCATCATCAAGAAATGCTCATAGGATGTTGGTGAACATACTGATGATACGACCACAGACAGGTTCTGAAATGCTTGAATAGGCTAAATTCTTGCATAATATACACTATCCATCATGGGACTCTTCTGAAACATTAATGTTTTTACAAGAGTGGTTGGTGTTAAGCTCTTTTCAATAAATTGAGTATTATTTTCTGGTTTAGTGGAAATGTTTATTTGACTGCCCCTTTAATTAAGATATACATTGTCAGTATAATGATTAATACAACTGATTATTTTGTCACTCATCCGGGGAGGCCTTCCATGTCCTTGTCTGGTCAAAAAAGTATGTATGTGATCCAAAGATAATCCCTCTCCCGACAGGTCGCGGCCCTGTAAGGCCCGGGCGGCTTGGATCGCTGAAATGTCCCTAAATGGGAGAGGTGACACTCAGGTAAAGATAGATAGATAGATAGATAGCTAGATAGATAGATACACAGATAGATACATAGATAGATAGATGGATTATTTTGTCATCATAACACACTCAGTCGCTCAATAATCAAGACCGTTCTTTCTTATATCATATTTCTGGTATTAGGGAGCTAAGCCGGATAAATATAGAACTGTATTGTACAATAGCCATTGCAATAAGCACACGTGGCTGCAGTTTGTGCCTTCATATTTTCTTATCTTGATTCGCAATACAGCACGTTCACGTTCCATAGTACAATATCAGAGTTCTACACAATGCATTGTTTTTTAAAACTCAAAGTTCAAAGAATCAACTGTGGCTTAAGAACAAAAAGTGTGCAATTTCTTAAGTTTGAATTATTGCCTTGGCTATAACTAATGTTAACAATTTCATAGCTGAATTACATAGACTTATATAAGCAATCATCAAGTGAAATTATCAGTAGGCTCTAAGTTTGAAATCAATATGGAAAATTTCAGTACAGCTGGTTTGTGTAAATGACATTCCTAACATCTCTATAAAAATCCTCATATTCTCAGGGCCGTAGCAAGGTCTTTCTGCACCCTTGGCGAGTTTGACAAATCTGTGCCCTCCCTGAACAATTTCTTTAAATTTCTGTAAAATTGTTTATTATTTTAACATAAAAATACTGTTATTATCAAAGAAAATCTAAACCTAAATTTGAAAATGAACTAAGTGTTGTACTTTCAAGGTACTAAAACCTTATTTTCAGACGATTGAACTACTTAATAATCATAAAATCTAGTGTCAAAAGTAAAGTACATAATAGACCTACTAAAATGTTTAACACATTAATATAGGTAAACGTATTTTTTTAATAGAAACTTTTTAAAACTGCTACTGCATTA
Organism: Ectobius pallidus; assembly: GCA_964059195.1. Lineage (NCBI taxonomy): Eukaryota > Metazoa > Arthropoda > Insecta > Blattodea > Ectobiidae > Ectobius > Ectobius pallidus. The sequence continues at coordinate 128,934,834 of CAXKWD010000008.1, forward strand.
TGCAATGAGGAAATTAAAAAATGCATAGTATTTATTTATAGCCTAAATTGCACCAGTCTAAAAAAAAGCGGGATTTTTCATGGTTAATTTTGCGCCCTCTTTGTACCTGCGCCCTTGGCGGGGGCCCCATCTCGCCACCGCCTAGCTACGGCCATGCATATTCTACATACTATACATCACTCTATTAATTTTATATATATACTTTTATACACTTTTTTAGGTGACTCATTTATACGTCAGTAGCAGCGAAACGGTTAAGGAGCCCTGGTTCTCTACATGAAAACAAGTCATTTACCACGACAATGCCAAAGCCTTCATACTTCAACATACCTTAAAATTTCAGTGACAGATTATGTGCTATAAGAATGCCATACACAAAACAAAACAAAAAAATCAGATGCCAGTTCACTTTGCAATGCCCTGAAATTGAAGCTGAAATTCTGGAAAACCTTGCTAAAATATTTAGTTAGTAGCATATGCATTACCTTGCTCTGCTATTGCTTAACCCAAGGACTGTCTACTCGCATCAACAGATATATGCGTATTTCTGTTTTTTGTTTTTTTCGTAGCCTGTCAGTAGAAAAGATATTTAATATTTTCTTTTATAGCACATCTGTTATGTCATCAAAAATTGTACTCTCGGTTCAACTATCTAGATTTCAGACACCTTCAATTTAATTTTGCTTAAATATTCACTAATAAGATCAGTAAGATCAGCAAAGATTGCCGTTTCAGAATAATCGAAATAATTATTTAGGCTGATAATGATTTTTTTCTCAAAGAACCCAACAACACAGTGATGCAAGAGGTGTGTTTCTGTTCCTGATAAAATAATATTCCATAACATACGGGTACCTGTTTGATGTAACTTGTTTATGTTTTAAGGAAAACGTAACAAAATTTCAGTGACCAATTTACTTAAACGTTAAATGTCACTGACTCTACATTCATCACGCATTTGGTTACGAAAGACGTTAACAGGAAATAAGATTGCATTAACGACATTGCTTCCTTATCAAATGCCATGGTGCAGTGCGATAATTAATTGGTGAATTTGAGAACACGACTCCTTTCCATAGGCTCCTTTGTCACAACAACTCTTTGTATTATAATAAATTAATTTTCAAAGATTATATGGCCTTATATTTTACTTTTCATTAGGATTGTTTTTAATATACATACAGAACTGATTTTCTTTGACAAGTTACTTTCAATTTCACATCAATTGTTAAGAACTTAAAATGAAACATGTACTGGATGTCGAAAAATTCACGATATAATTATTTGTAGATCTGATACTTCTATTGTTTAATAGAAATATAAGTTCTTACTCTGTTGAATGCAAAAAATACGAATGTGCAATATGTGCAAATGGGTCTGTTTTCATTGTATTCTACTGTAATTTCATGATATAATAGTTTGCCAGGAGATAGTCCTTTCGTAATGAAATTACCTACATCAGCGTATACTAAAATATAAAGAAAACGTTCCGAAGTTTTAAAGCAGAATTGTAGCCTATGTACAGTAAAGTCGCGATAATCCCAGCCTCGATAATCCGAGATTACGTGCAATCCGAGATGCAAAGAAACAGGAAATTAAAAAATGGTATGTATATATCTGTAACTTTAATATCTACATATTAAATATGACTTCGTATTATATATGTATGTAGTTGAAAGTTCCGCTATTTTCCTTTTTTCCGTGTAATCCGAGTTTTTTATAATCCGAGGTACCATCAGTCCCAATTAACTCGGATTATCGCGACTCTACTATAGGTCTACATACAAAAGAAATAAGATATAAAGTAGAAATACTAAAACAACAAACGGAAAATAGCACAAACTCCTTTTCAAAATGCTAACAAGTTTACATCGGACTCTGCAGAATTCTTATACTGTGCTACATAGGTCTACTGTATCTGTATAGGCTACATGCTGTAGAAAGCCAAAGAAGACGAAAAAGACGATTAATGCGATCAAAATTATGGTCTTTCCAATCTTGATTACTTTTATTGCCTCTACAAGTCTAAAAAGTTTGCATTACAAGTTCATTCACACACACCTTGTAACGTCTGAAAACGTTTTGTCATGGGATTTGCAAAGCTATTCAACATAATGCTGAGTTATCGATGGAATTAAGTTCACAAAAAATACAACAAAAGCCAGGAATACATTCAGTTTCGAAAGTCATGCCTTATCTATAATCGTGTTAATACACCTGTCATTTGTAAATACTCTTATATACAATAGCCTACATTTAATTTATAGTATTTCAACAGCTGTGTAGATTTAACAAAGGCCATGTTATTAAACAAAGGATTAAGACTTATTTGTTTTTTAATGGCGAAATTAATGCAAAGTCATTGATCCTTAGAGGCTTGCAACTTGTATACGTTTATTATCGAACTCCCATCGAAGCATTATGTTTCCTGTTTAACCCTTAAGGTATATGGACACCTTTAGGTATGAAATTTTTATTTTTAAGCTTCAGGGCTTTCAATTTTTATATAACTTATGCATTATACAACTGTATATCAAGACATTTCACAAGAAAAATGTTTTGTAACTATGTATAGGCCTAATTTGTTTATAGAAATAGTTTTATTGAAAATTTAGGCTATAAACTTGAAACATGATTACTTCAAAACTATGAAAGATAGAAACACATAATTTTCACTATTTTGCAGAAAGAATAATTTAGTTTTTTTTTTGTTCACTTAGAATTTTAAATTGTTACTTAGATTTATATAAACTGATTTTTTTTGGTCACAACATTATAAGCAAAAATCCAGAACAGAGTAGAATATTCATATATAATAAATTTCTCAATGTCAAGCACTAGAGAACATTTCAAGCTTCAAAATGACACCAAAAATCACCTTGATATGTTAATTTATAGAGGAATTGTGATGTACGAAACAATTGAATACCAAGCAATTTCCTACTTACGGGAAACTGAGAAGAAAGCAAACATTGTATCGAAACGCGTGGAAAACACTTGCCAGGATAAACGTGAAAATACGAAATTCGAACAGTTCATTCTTACCCCAGCATGACTCCACTTACTTACTAGTATATTAGTGACAACTAATAGTCAATATGAGAACTTCTAGCAGAGAGGGAATAATATAAATTCTGAAATTTGGTAGATGGCTAAGGGGCACGGCAAAATGATTCTTCTTAGAAAAAGGGCTCTATATATATAGGGAACTAGCAGCCAACATTTAAAAATTAATACATGAAATTAAAAGAGAAAAGGCCTGAACGTCAAAATATGTAATTTTTAAAAATGGCAATTTTTCAGAATTGTTTTGGTTTCTTGGGTGTACAAATACCTTAAATTTGCATGACTCACTAGCCTATATATAAAACTGCGAGGAGGCTCATTCAACAGAGTTGCATGAAAAATGCACGTAAGACCCACTATTGCGAGATGTATTCAAAATCTACAAATGTAATCCTTGGGCTGATGATCGGAGCAAAGGGAATTTTATTCCGTCACTCTTTCTGCATTTTAATAGAACATTTCAACCTGACAAAAACATAATTCAAGACAACAAAAAAGGATGCCTGGCTATATTTAAGAACCACCTGCATTTTGAACAATGACATGGTAGAAGAAGATCTTATATTATTATGCTTTTATGCTATTTCTGACCTTTCATACCATATTGTTTCAATTCTATATTTGTCAAATTAAATTTCAACTACTTTTTCGGCATGCCTTGTAAAGGGCAACCCCTAGGTAGGTGAAGTAGAAACATATAGAATGATTAGGCTTGTATTTGTATTTGTATGCTATTCAGTACTATTACATACAACTTAAATGTCTATATATAGATTATAGGCCTAACTGTATTCACATTAGTTTATTAGAGACATAAAATATTCTGATGTATCCAAGATTATATAGGCCTAATATAAATTTAAGGGTTAAATTAAATTAAGGCCCATAAAGATTTAGGTGTGTAATATTATTCATACCTGTATATAGTTTAACAACTGAAGTAATACATGGCGTTCTCATAAACCTGTTATATTAAATTGAAAGACTACTAAATTCAAAACTAAAGAGTTTTTGGGTGAATATAGTGATTCTTTGTCAATCTTTAAAGTAAGGACGCATATTATGCAAATTATTATTAGTGGTGTAGAGGATAAGCTACTATCTCCCATGATACGCATACGAATTTCATATTCTCCACAATATTAGAGTGGATTTTTGTCTATGTAAAAGAACCCTTGCGGGACAGCTTTTCAGCACACTGGCGACAGTTACAGGCATAACAAGCAGTACACAACCGCCGTGAAAGAACCATAACAAACAACAAGCTAATCAGTTTCAAACGACATCAAAATTGAAGACGACCGAAAATAATGAGATAATGTTGATTATGATGATGATCGTGATAATAATAATAATAATAATAGGCTAATAATAATAATAATAATAATAATAATAATAATAATAAAGAACATTACAGTATAACATATGCACAAAAATAAACAGTAGCCTACAATATATATATATTAAATGTGCAATCACAAGGAGTCTACTAAATTCTTATTACAACTTGAGAGAAAATTATTTTAACTGTACCGTATACGTTTCAACCAAATTAAAACATAGCAATTATAATAACGTTTATTATAAGTGGTCTCCACATATCGTTACGTTGAATCCTGTTAATAAAATCCTAGCAAAGGAATAATGAATGATAAGGATACTGTGCTTTCCCCACTTCCTTAACAGGGTTATCCAAGCATTGTTTGTGGTGACCTTGCTTAACAACCCACGTAATAAAGATCTATCAGTACATTAGTTCCTGCAAGATCTATTGTCCTCTGTTAGCAGTTAGCTATAAAGGAGGTTTATTCATAAAGTAACTTCTGTTTAATAAAAAAAAATTAAAGTTACAGAATTTGTTTTACAACACTTTAATACTATTTTTAAATAGGCCTATAGTTTTCAGCCCCATTGAGATACTTGTCATAGCGTTCGACGAGCTTTGAAATTCTCAGTCGTAGAATTTGGCCACCTGTGACCGAAGCCAACCTACGACGATGGGTCTCAACTCTTCGTCAGAAATTTTGCTAGTGAAGATTTTGGAGAGAAATGCCAGAGTTAACGCTGAAAGTTACTGTAACACACTAGAGAACTTGAGAAGTGCCATTCAAAGCAAACGTCGTTGCATGTTAAGCTCTGGGGTCGTTTTATTGTATGACAAAGTCCACCTGCATACAGTTTTCCTTGCCACAATCACATGGCAACATTTTGGAGGGGGTGAATTTGAGCCCCTCTTGGTATGAGAAAGGTTAATCAGAAATATAAATGTGCTGAGCCCAGAAGAAGATAAAAACCTATGAATGATTTCCCTCTAGAAATATTACTGGGACCACTTGTGTTTAGATTGCTCTAAGAAAACAGGTCAGTAAGAACTTGGAGCTCATAAGCGGAAGTGAGAGTCTGTCTGCTGTGAAAATGCTTTCTGGGAACAAATTAATTCTAAGAAAACCTCACTGGAAAAAAACCGCATTGCTTAAGATAATAACAGTAATTGTCTCAGAATATAACTTGGTCACATTTCATAGTATACTGTATAATTCTTCTGGCAAATCGGTAAAAAGTCTAAAAAACGCGCAACATCTTGATCACCAACAATATCAAATATTAAATTTCCTACGTCCTTGCCAAAGGCTCCAATATAATCCAAAATAAGATCGAGTGTAAACAAAAGAATAAAGACATACTTATTCATTTTCTCAATTATATCTTAAGCTTCCCTAACGAAAAACTAATCAGAAATATAGAGTTTCTATTCCTTCAACCTCTGTTGTATTGGTATTGCAATCCCTATTCCAGTTGTTATATTGCTGATCGCTGATTTTTTACTGTTCAGACCTTTACTATTTTTAACTGCTGAGAACGTGTTTTGAAAGCTTTGCATAACGGCAGTTTGTTATTGTTAACTATTACTGAAATGTAAACAGAGTTTTGTTGTTTGTTGATGATCATTTTTGCACATAGTTCATTAAATATTCTTATTTATTCTTATGGAGGTTAAAAGTTCTTCATGCAAATTCTGTCAAAGCTAAGCTGGCGGAGGAGAAAATCAGTAACGTATACGTATTGCAGTACCAAAGGTTGTTACTTTAAAAGCTCCTTTAAGATTTAGTAAAATTCATATCTGTGACTACCTTCGAGCTAGAAGTAAAGAAAAGATTACCTGTATTTTATCTAAGGTAGTTGTGTAAATATTAGGTGGTGGGAGGAATGCAGCAAAGAATAAAACACTTATTTTTTTAATATTACATAGGCCTACTTGGTAGGAAACATAGCACTATCGGTATGCAATAACTATGCTTATTACAGAAATTATAATACATTTTCATTTCTATAAAAAATTATATTAAATATCCATGTCTGAATGACTTGACTTTCATACATAACCATGTGTATTTAACAAATCAACTTTTTTTAAAAGTTTTAAATGAAATTGTATTCATATTCAATGGAATGATAACTTCTAACAGTTGGAGTTATTTTAATTGTCGTGTCTGCGAACATTTTGTGTCATTTCGCTGTTTTTGTATTGCTACGAATGTAATTTTTTTTTAACGTTTTGTGCACATACTATAGTTTTGTATTCGTTACTATTTTTATACTAGATTTGCTTCGAAATAGGGTGATATTTCGTATTTTTATACAAGTAAAATCTACATTTTCCCTTCTCTAATACACCTACAGCAAAGTAAAGGTAGGAAAACTCATATCAGATATGTTTGCCATTAAAAGTGGCTTGAAGCAAGGGGATGCATTATCAGGTGCACTTTTAATTTCGCTTTGGAATATGCCATCAGAAAAGTTCATGAAAACTAGGTTGGCCTAAATTCACGGAGGATGAAATGGGCTGAACAAGTTGCGCGCATGGGGGACGAAAAACATATCTAAAAAATATTGACTGGGAGTCCCGAAGGAAAGAGACCATTTGGAAGACCTAGACGTACGTGGGAGGAAACTATTAGGATAGATATAAGGGAAGTAGAATTTAAGAAGGGATGGTTGGATGGAGTTAGCACAGATTAGGGTAAACACGGCAATGGACATCCGGATTTCATAAAATAGTTAATATTCCTTGCTCCTTTAGAATTTTCTATTGCCATTTAATAAGTAGGTAAGTAACACACCAATCTGCCTTCATCAATTTCAGAAGTCGTATCTATTTCACTAAGTTTTTGCATATTACTATACTGTTGTGATTATTATTTTGACAGACAACTCGTGTTTAATGAATGTTATACTGGACATGTTAATGGAAAACGTCATTTTAGCATTATCCTTGTTGAGAATGAACACGTTACAGATTGTGGCTGTTGTGAGAGATTAAACGCGAATATCTGAAAGCAAACAGTAATGGTGCAGTGTGACAAGGGCACCTGTGGTTATTCTGTTTCACTTACACTGTTTCACTTACAACCAGGAAAATACGTATACACAGCCTTCACTTAATGTACCGCATAGATTCCTATTCGTATAACGCATCCCAGCTTCAAGAACAAAATGAGTTAAAACAGAATTTGAATACCTAAAACAATTTAAATTTAATTATTAATCTTACTCAATGGCAATAGACAATTCTTAAGCAAGCTAAAGGAATATTGTCTATTTTATGGAACCCGAAGGTTCGTTGCCACGCTTACCTGAGCCCGCCATTCAACCCTATTCTGTGCTAACTCAATCCAACTAAATCTCGCAAATCCTACTTCCCTCAAAACTATCCTAATATTGTCCTCCCACCTACGTCTAGGTCTTCCAAGTGGTCTTTTCCATTCGGGTCTCCCAGTCAATATTTTTGAGATATGGCTTTCCTCTCTCATGTGCGCAACTTGTCCAGCCCATTTCGTCCTCAGTTATTTAATTCTAGGACTCACAATTTTATTTTTTCCTGACGGACTCCAAAAAGGCGGTGAATTCAAACCCCCCAGACTTTAAATAAAAAAATCCTGCGCGCGGAGTCCTCCGGGAGGGATTATAAGCTGGGGGGCACATAAAAACTCCAAACCTATATCAGAGCCTCTGGATAAAACTCCCCGGCCCTTTCACGACCAAAGGGAAGGGTTTGTGAGGCGATGGTTTACCACCTGTCCCTCTTGTCCTCTCATGGAAAACAAGCGTAACAAAATTATTCTAGGTACCGGTACTGAAACCTCCAATTGGAGGCCCTACTCTCCATCATAAGGTAAAAGGTAAATGTAAAGTGATCCCTATACAGGCCATGGAGGCTCAGAGGGTTCCAGGAGGTTGACTCCATCATAAGGAGTTACATGAATTAAAAAGAAAAGAAAAAATACTTCAAATGGGGAAAGTGAACAGTTTATTATTTTTCCTACTCATTTTAAGCTGATTCTGTGGCCTATGGAACACGTTACTGCTATGCTAAACATTGAGTTTAAAAATTTATGGAGAGCGTATTTCCAAGTCAACATTCTGGTTATCGGCAATACTTTAAACATAATTATTATCCCCGGGAACAACTATTCATTGGAGTGAAATTCAATCCATCCCAGTGAGATGCAAAGGCCAAAACGTTTGAATCACTTAACCGATCTATACCACATTTTTGCATGAATTAAGGAGATCGAAGACATGGTCCATGAAATAACTGAATCGGATGTACCAATAGAGGATCATCAAGAAAACAACTGTTCTATAGACCTAACATTAGGATGCCACCAATACAGACAGAGGATGGTTGTCATTTTTTCGTTGTCAAGGAGTCTGTGCTAATGTATCAATAAATAACTTCGTTGCAGTTTATGTACAGTAACTCTCTAAAAATAATGAAATTACACAATTCGACGAAATCTGTGAAACAATGTTGTAATTTCAACTTTCAAGCCTTCTTTTAAAAAATACAATAAAACAATAATAAAGAGTCGCATGTATGGAAAGTATACCGGTACTTAATACAATACAATGTTTTTGAGACAATAAATTGCTGTTTCGTTGAAATAGTAACTATTGTAGTATTTACCGTCAGTCTGAGTTAGTTAATTTCTCTAATCCTGAAATTTTGTTGAAAATAAATTAAAATTTCGGATCCTGTTCTAGAAAGAGCAAAAAATGCTTCGTAACTATCATGGATTTCAGTCTGTAGCTAATATCCATTAAGGAAAAGACTGGTTATGAGATACTATGACGGACGCAGGGATTTCACGGAAAAGGTCCCGTTTATACCTTCGGATATGAAACCGTAGTTTGCAGTTCAACAGGACTTGATTATTGACATGTTTTGCAAGCACACAGTAGTCTCATTAGACAAATCAGGACTTGGTAGTGGTGTCAATTAGATAACTGTGTGACCCAGATAACAGACTTCACCTTGAGCACCTCACTCTCGCACAGGTTAGGCTAGGTGTGCTTGTAATTCCGGTGTGAACCGCATCTACCTGCCTCACTGCAACGTGCTACCGCCTTTCACATGTCAGCTGCACAGTTCTCACTTATTATTGTTATTATTATTATTATTGTAAAGTAAAGTGTTCATATTACAAGCCATGGAGGCCCAGAGGGTTCTTGGAGGTTGAGGCTCCCAGATTTTAGACATTCGGGCTTGAAGGTGGTAGGGTTGTCAGCCTTACGCACCGGCCGCCTTTACCCCCAGGATTGCTCCTGGTACTCATTTCTGTTTGAGGCTGAGTCGACCCCAGGGCCATAGTGCCACCAGAAAGATTAGGCCAATTGAAAAACTCCAATGTAGACGTGAGACTAGCATTGTAACTGTAAAAAAATAACACTGGAAGATTGTTGATTTTTAAATGACAGCTTTATGGGGAATTATATTTGTCCACGCTTTACAACAACAAGTTTCTATATGTTAAAATAGTTATCTTTAAAAAAAATTAATGTTATAGCAGTAAATTCGAAACAAAACCAGACGTTTACAAGAATTCATGCTTTGAAATTATCCCGCTACAAATAACTTATACGATGATTTATTGGACCCTAAGCCTGACAGATAAATTAAGAACTTATCCAAGCTTAGTTAGATAGCCACGAATATTTATAATACTCAAGAGGAATTCTATTATCGTTGCAAACACCTAATATCAAGCACATTTCTTATATCTTCGTGGCTTGCAAGTAATAGTAAAGTGTGAGGTCTACATATCAGGGGCAAGAATAAGCTAGAACTGAACTCTACCTATTTCACTCATAATTCAACTCTCCGAAACTTATAATGGATTTTATAATTAACTAGACTAGACTTTGATGCACATAGAACACTTTTTCCACCATCACCTTATTCGCTGACAACGATTTCAGACTGGTGCCTTGATCACTCGCCAATCACATGAGCTTGTTAAAATTATTTTTCTCATTTCAAACTCAATTCAAAATACTATATAACTGAGTGATTTATTAGTTCGTAATGCATTACAGTTCAAGGAGAAAATGTTATACTACTGTGATTGAATCATGTGCTATTTTCCACATGCTTAATGGATTCGTAAGCGTGCTTGCTTTGGTCATGGCTACAGCACTTGCTTATTAATAAAACAGCACTATATAATTAGTTGAAAGAGGACTTTTAGGGTGAAAGAAAGTTTAGTGATATCTGGTACACCAGATTATGATAACTGTCTTATTCTGACTTAACGTTAAGAATAAACAAAACAATACTTCGTTACATTTATAAAGAAAAAATTACAGATTTAAACAATTCACAATATAGGCCTGTAGAAGAGTTTTTATTTAGGTGAGCAAAAAAAAAACTGATAAAAAAAATTAAGTCAATCATCTGTAATCCCTTGTGCGAACAAAAAATGGGAGTGATAAGAGAAGATATTGGACGACTTGCATAATGTCAAGGTCATTTCCTGGTTAACGAAGCTCCATTGTCAAAGATTCTGCATCATTTGTTAATCTATGCGTTATTTCTATAACTGCTGAAATATATAGTTCAGTTATTTTATAACTTAACCCTTACATGCACAATATAGCCTATAGGCTACAGTAGTTTGTCTTAAATTTGAATAGTTTATTTCGGAAACAACGTAAGTACCATTTGGCCATTTTGAGTTAAATATAAATCCGGCTTCCTTCTTTGCACTCTGATCGTTCCAAACAGAAACATCAGTCTGACCATAATAATTCAGAAATTTGGAAGCCATGATAATTGCGATTAATGCAGATCTCTGACTTATGTGTTCTAATTTCAGTCCAAAAACAAGTTTATAAAGAGGAATAATATTCCAATTATAGCTACTATGAGTATAACTTTTTCACATATTTCAATTATAGCTACTATGAATATAACTTTTACACAAGTTTGTACACTAGATGTAGTTACAACGGATCATGGTCAATGGTCAACGGACACGCGGCGAGGAGCCCACACAAGGAAATACGGTTAAAGTGCTTTTGTGAATTTTATCTTATTTTTATAAATATGACAAAATGCAGTTTTGATTTTAATTGTTGGAACTCCAAACCAGCAAAAAAGATGCCCTGAAGATGGTGCAAGCGCACCGAAAGGCCTAGGCGTTGAGCAGCTGGTGTCACATCTATTTTATTTCATTGTACTGTAGATGTTGTTTAAATACAATATTTTATGCCAACAAAATGCAATATCATTCGTTTTATAGTTTTTTGTCCGAGTAGATGCAATACATCCCACAATGGAAAATCATTAAGAAAAAAGAATAACACCAAAATTATGAATCTAGCTAAATTTTAGCTAGCACGAATTGCTACAAGATTAATAATTTGCGTGAGAAGTCGAGTCTAATGCATTTAAGGGTTAACTAGTTAGTCGCACACTAACAGCATAAACTCGTCAACTGTTAATTTCTTTAATACTTATATTTCAAGCCGTTAATATTTAGGCATTTTACTATAATGTAACGAATTATTCTCAAACGTTAACATATTTTACTAACGTTGAAATGCAATTATTAATAAGATTCAAATTGAAATAAAACACGCATGAACATTTTATAAATTACTAAAATACCCTTAAAAATGATGAAGAACCTAGTTAAATTTTACAGTGAAATTTTCATGTTGTACTTTAACTGATATTTTAGTGAATCTAATTATACTTACAATAACAAATTTTATTAAAGATTGTATATCATTACTGTCTGCTATGATCGAACAAAACACGAATGTTTCATTTTAGAACTATTTTGTATGTATTTAGGTAAGCAAATTTGGTGGCCTTCGAGTTGAAATGGGTATTCTGAAGAATTTCATATTAATCATGTAGTGATCTATTTATTACTAGTTTTCGGCAACAGAAAATATAAACTCCATATCTTATTATTAATTTAATTCACAAAATGTAATGCCATTTTTCTGTTAATTTATTTAGCCTAATTATATGCACGAGGTTCAATTACCCTCCCCTCTGATCTGTACATATCTGACAAAGATGTATAAATTTTATATGGATGGAACGATGAAATTTGCATAGCTTTAACACTTATGTTTGAGAAATCCCAACTTCTCGGTTATATATATGTGTGTGTGTGTGTGTGTGTGTGTGTGAGGTTTAGTATATTACATCCTGATTTTTTAATTCTGAAACGTTTTAATTATATAAGGAATATCAGTTTGAACATAGGATATCTGTTTTCATTAGTGCATGGATTCTTTATAGCCTAATCGCTGTATACAAAACTTTAAAAAAATTGCAGTAGTGACAGTAGCCTTGATAGCAATTAATTAGATACTTATGAAGCCCATTAGAGTTTGTACTGGAGGAACTCTCAGACAAAACATTACTTTTATTGCATTGCACGTTACTTCAGTAGAAAGAAAATTTCAAATCTCAAAGCGCCGGTAAGTTCGGATCTCCGTTTGTCTTGAAATCGAAGTAAGTCCTTAGAATTGTATTCCCAGACTCCGGAATTTCATGCAATTACACGAGCTAAAGAAAAATTATAACCACTTCAACTCATTAGTGTTGACATACGGTTTAACAAAGCCACGCCCTTGCCTAAAAAGGCTTGTTTCAAAATACTTACTTGTCTATACTTCATATATCCAAGCAAGCTGTGTTTTCCCTACTTATCTCGTGGCTAGTTGAGGAATAAGTATAGGCTATAAATGGTCAATAACATAGATATATGTAAACATACGTGAGAAAGTATATTGCACGATTTATTAAAAATATAATGAATATTAAAATTGATAATGACAAACGCCCGTATATCAATTAGTTATGAGCGGGGCCAGATATTATGGTGTTTATTTTTAAAAAAATGTAAAGAAATGTATAAAAGTCGTATTTATAGTTTAAAATATCATAAAATATAAAATATGATTAAATTAAATCAATAATAAACATATAGTCAAAGTAATAACAAACCGACTCCCTTTATACTACTCATTCATTTTTATACTACCGGTATCCTAAAATAACATTTATTTGATTTATGTACCAATATTAGGAAAAGTTGAGCGTAAAACAAAATTGTATACAAAATAATTTGTCTCTCATTTATTTTATTATTGCAGCTAATTCTTTAAGAACTTCAAAACGAAAGTATTTCTAACGGAATGTTCCAAAAGCTCAGAAAACCCGTCAGCTGCCATGAATGGTCCTGCAGGTCATAAAATAGAATAATACATAATCTATACTATCGTGTTAACGTACTTTTCCAAATTAATTCTCATTCCTTTACTGTCAGAATCTTCAAAAAGAATATTTTTTAAAAATACTTTTCTTTTTATCTTAAAAATGAAGGTTTTTGCAAAATCGGCAAATTCTCGCGAAAATTCGCGAGAAAATTACCCCCATAAATCAGTCAAATTCGTGATAAATCGTGCATGTTCTTCTTGCTGCATCTCTCCGTTACATTTCGCTCCACCCACAAGAGGGAACAATCGGAACAAGTCACAAGACGAATGTCGTGTAACTTTAGGCCTTTGTAGACCTCGGACATCATCTGGTAGTTACTATCATCTGCTATCATCATCATCTCATCCGCGCATTGTTCCGAGTGAGTGTGTGTGGTACGACTGGCATGTTTCGCCCTATGCGTTCGTATTGTCTCGGAGGTGGTCCCGGCATTGGGCTGATCACTCATCCGGAGAGCCCTCCACCTGTCAAAAAGTATGTCTGTGATCCAAAGACAATACCTCTCCCTACATGTTACTGTCCTGTAAGGCACCTGCGGTATGAGCTGTTTAAACGTTCCTACAACGAAAGAGAGAAGGAGAAGGAATATAAATATTTTCTTGTTTCTTCACACACACACACGAACAAATTATTTATGCAAATTACCAGTGCGAAGAAAGAGCTCTTTTGCTGGTAATTTCCATTAACAAGGACATAAAGCACTGCTTACACGTGCTCAAAGCAATAAAACAATCAGTGAAATTTAATGTAATGTAATGAAATCTGAAATATAGCGTGCTCATATTGGAATTTCATTATTTCATAATAAAACAATTTGACGAGCTGTCGAAGGTTTAATTTAATACAACATAATATTTACGTCACTACTTATAACGACTGGTTTATAGTTATACGGTCCCGTGAGTTACTGATGAGGAAGTAAAGGTAGGTGAAGAAGAACAAAGGTTTCATGTGCTTGTCAATTCCTCACACATCATAACAATACAAGGTTGATCATGTTCTGGTCTTTCCCTTGAAACAGCCCACATTTTAAAATATCATGCGATTCTCTCATGTCATTTTACAGTTGATTATAGTGATCGTTACATGAAGAATCGATCATTACTATCTGTGACCTTTACCTGGCAATGACATTTAGACCTTAAAGTTACAGCATCATTACGAATTCAGACATGCTGATAATGATGATCTTATAGGAAGCTTATTCATGTAAGCAAGAACTGGACATCGGTAAAGAAAGATATAACTTACCTCCAATATTTTTGTTTCTTTCTTTCTTTCTTTCTTTCTTTCTTTCTTTCTTTCTTTCTTTCTTTCTTTCTTCTTGATTTAATATGTAATTTATAGTAACGTAGAATTTAAAATAATATATTATAGCCTATGTGGCATATAAAAAAGGGAGAAAATAATTATAATTAATATAACCTACATTAAACGACATTTCACTTAGGGTGAAATTAACATAATATTCTTAGTTTTAGCTCGCTAAAAGTATTAAATCTTATAGGAAAATTAAGCTGAGCAGGAATCGAATACGGATTTTTGTTTAGCCTAATTCTATAATAATTCCTTTAATGCAACCAATGAATGGAGCAGCGGTGGAATGATTTATGGTAGAGGAAACGGGATAACCCCCCCCCCCCCAAATAAAACCTCTCCGACCCAATTTTGTACACCACAAATTCAATCGCGGCTCCTAGCGGTGGAAGGCGAGTGATCTAACCACTCAGCCATGGGGGTGGCCTTAATACGCAGAGTTCTGATAAAAATGATTTAAAAATTTACTTATGAATTATTTAATTATCTATGGTAACAAAAATCTTCTAAATAAGGCATCCAGAAGTAATTGTTTTGTAATTTCTTCCGAATATTGTGATGAATTATTATTCTAGCCAACATCCATTATTTTACCTTCATCTTCAATCATATAAAAATTGAGGCATTTTCCTAACTAAGAGCCTATCGGTTAATTGGCTTTTTTTCCCCCAGGGACCGGTTTATATAAAATCTGTTAACTTTTGGTTTGGATGTGGCGATGTTATTATTATAATGTACTTATGAAGAACACTAGGAATGACACTTTACTGTGTTCCAAGACGTGGGTTTCTTCATGGTTTCCCCAGTCAGGCAAATGCTACATTGAATTTTTAACCCACTTACTGAGACTCGTCTCTGCTATTTCATCCTATATTATAATCATGAAATTGAATATAAATTAAAAACACCAGAAGCATAAGTTAACATACGAACAATAGAAAACAAAAATACACCATTAGTTACACCCTTATTGATGTACCCACAGAACTTAAACACATTGATACGACCTCGGTGTTGAAAAGTGTATATATATATATTTAAATAAAATATATATGTATATATTTTTTAAAATAAAAAATTGCACCACTTACTCAATATGAATGTATTAATGTATTAATTATTGTGGTCGCTGGTGACTCTGGTTGTTAAAAAGCGACCTTAAATAAATGAACTTAAAAAGAGAGATGAGTTGTACATAAAGTTATTTAAAACATTGTAAACTTAAATAAATTAAATTAAATTAAAAAAAGAGAGATGAGTTAGTTATTTAAAAACATCGTTCAACTTAAACATGTGTAACTTAGTGCTGTAAATGCATCTTTTTTCGTACGTATCACTACTATTGCTTTAGTTAAGTACATCAGTTTTTGCTAACTGGCTTGAGGAAACATGCTACAGTTGAATGTCCAAAGTCATGCACTCACGTGGAACAAATGTTTACAGAATGATTCAGGCAGGACAGTGTTTATGTGCATGAAACGAGTTCTTCACTACGAGCCTCATTTGTCCTCACGAAGTAGCAAGTTCTCACCACAGTCACATGTAACATGTCCTCAGTCAAGGCAATAACAATATCAACATGTAATCAGTTTAAATACCTTGCATAAGAACAGCTTATGACCCCTGTGTTGTGAATTCTATGTAATATCCTCCTGGACATCACTTCAAGGTAAACTTTGTTATCATTTTCCTTAAAACAATGCGAAGGGCAAAGCTAAATGCCATGGAGGATATGTGCGGAACATTCAGTTTTCACGTGAAGTAGTTTAATTCATTCTCAACAGGATTATGTGTGTTAGTCATTCGCATGCATCCGTTACTGGTTCGACACGTGAATTCCTAGATATCTCCAAGTCTACAAATGTCGTACAGATTACCAGTTCCGGTGCCAAGACAGGTTCCAGGATGACTTTGCTAGTCTTGGTAATTTTTGCAGGAAAAGTTTTTCAATCTCCTGGGATAGGTCTAACAAGAATGCATTTAATTATAAACAACTATTCTGTACTTTGAATTTTTAAATACCTCAATTGACAAGACTCTGAAATCACTCAAAACTTATACGATTTACCTATGGCCAATTTTAAAGCCGCAGTTATTAATAGACTTCGAACTTTTAGGTCGCTAAAAATGCTGTTTTAGGTACCTAAATAGGCTCTAAAAATTGGAAAATAGGTTCTAAAAATCGTAAAATAGTCTGTTATAAAATCGTTAAGTTGCCAATATTCTGAAATATCTCAACTGCAATGCAGAATATTATATTTATTGAAGTCACCATTAATCAATAATCATGACAAAACACAGATATAGGCCTATGGTACACAGAATTATATAGAACTATTACTAGGGCCTATATTACTACCATAACCGTGAAAACCTATCACTGCGCCCAGAAGCTACGCACGCTAGCATATTCAACCCCTTGTATCCCTCAGTGATTCAGAGAACTACTATTTTTTTTGTTATCGGATGTGGGAGTCGGGAGAAAAACACTACATTTTCTTGAGAATTCCAAGGAATTTTTCTACTGAAGACTAAGCATTCCTTACTATTTAACCGTGTCACAAATGTTTCTTGTACTGCACATTCCGAGCTAAACATAAAATAACTGAAAATAAATGCTAGAATTTATAACAAAAAAAATTATTTTGTACTTTAGAAGAAAAACAAGCAAAAAGGCAATATTAGGATCTAACGTAAAAATAGGCTGTTTTAGGTCCTATAAAAGTATCAGTTTTAGGCATAGTCACTTATGAAACATGCATATACAAGTTTTCGTCCATATATCACTTAAGGATTAAAATAGGTTTTTACCTAAAATCCGAAGTCTAGTTATTAACATTGTGGTAAAATGAATAACCAACCTGACGCAATCTAACGTTTAGATATTAATTCTGGGAAAACGTTTTCTTTTCTACTATTGCTGGTCTGGCTGTGAATGAAGAGTATTTTTGTTGCGAACCATTCGTTAAAAAATAATGCTAAAAAATATTTCTTTTTAGGGCAAATACTATACGTAATATCCGTTATTTATTTTCAAATAATTCAGTAAATTATTACTATAGTTCTTTTTTTGCTTTTTGTTTAATATAACAGAGGATTTACGAAATAATAACTAGGTGTAAGGTTATTGAATTAGGCTATATGACTCAGGAACTCCACGCTATTCTTCTACAAGAATGACTTCTCCATAAGTTCTATTTGCACCGTGGTGCAGTGAGTTGAGGCACAGCGCTACAAACCGTAAAGTCGTGGGTCCGATTTCCAATAGGGTAGTTGGGATTTCTGCAGTTTCATAATCATCTATAGTCCTGGGGTCGACTCAGCTTCTAACAGAAATGAGTGCCAGGAGCAATCCTGGAGGCAAAGGCGACCGGTGCATAATGCTGACAGTCTTACAACCTTCTCGGCCGAATGTCTCAGAATCTGGAAGCCTCACTCTTCCGGGCTTGGTCTCCATGGTCTGGCCAGAGATCACATTGCTTTACTTAACTTCAATAGTAACCCTTCCCTTCTCTGAATTTACAGAGAAGCAGCGTAGCAAGCAGCCTCCTCGTTATGAAGAGTCTATGAACCTTTGTTATGGGGGCAGGCAGGTGATTGCGAACTTCTCACCTGTGCATTTTCACAAGCATGTCACATGTGAGTGCCTCTTGTGGTTTCATCTGCGTGTTCACGTTTCAGGGAGCACCTGGCGAATGGTCCATCGTGAAGAAGTTCGCTCTTCTCTCCTCAGAGGCTTGTGAAAATAATTGTTACTCTGTGTGACTGTCATCAGGTTTTCCGCTTTTTCTATCTCCCTTCGTCTCTTCTTTTCTGTGTTCACATTGTCTGTTCTTTCTATCAACGTTTCGTTTATTTTCAATATCTGTACAATTTTATAATTATACATTATAATTATAAAATTATATTATATATTTTTTTATTTATATTATTATTTATTATATTTATTTATATATTTTATTATATCATATATATTTTATATTTATACTTTTTACTATATTTACATATATCTTATACATTATACATTATAAATTAAAAATGTTATAATTTCTATATAATTTTCTGTATAATTTATAATTTCTGTATTTAATTTCTGTTCCTTCTTATTTGCTTCCTTTATAGTATCTCTTCCCTTCTTAATCTCACTAAGTATTGCTTTCGCTTTGGGCATTCTTTCTCTTCTCTTCTTCTTAACTTTTCACTGCTGCTGACGTATATATGCATCACCACGAAAAGTTGCATAAAAGCGAAGATACAGAACTAATAGAGTAATGCTTTATATAAAAATATGAGAAATTTTATTCATGTGTTAGGATTGCCATTTATAAAATACGGCTATTTCACTAGATTTTTCTCCAATTATTTCATACTTATAAGATCGCTGATATCACTTGATTAATGCTTATAAGTACGATGTCCGAAGACTTGAAGCAGGACAGTCAATCAGTTGCAGAGCCACCACAAAAATTAGTATTCGTTATTAATATAAACAAGACAAGCTCAGATATATCAGTTTCTGTCAGTAGAAATAATAGACTAAATTAGTCCTAAGTCGTACCAAAGAGCATGGTTTCATTTCCAAAGGTTCTAGCGAGTTGTTACTTTACATAAACTTTATTATTTGCCCACTTGACAGCATATGAACATTAATTAATACTTATTTTAATGGGCATAACATATGGTGCCTACTCTATCATAAACATATGTATCAAATTGTCTATCGCTTTGGGATTGTAGGGGGCTTGATTGGTTTGTTTATAACGATGTGTAAATAAGTATAAATAAGAGGTCTAAAAAACATCCAGCTTTTGAATAATTACACGTAGCTGCTGTTGATATAATATTGTTTTTATCGAAATGTACGGCTACCGATATCTGCATTAGGCTTATATTTTATTAATTATTTTTCAGTTTAAACGGTCCATATTCATGTTAAGTAATATACCTACTGTAATTTCTGACATATTGTTTTCAGATTTAATTTAATTAATTCATAATGTAAACGGCTGCTTTGAACCATTAACCAGCATGTCAGTAAATTTTAAGCTTACACTTACCTCATTTATATTATTTTCAGTACAGTTTATGAAATCTTTACATATCCATGTAGTTCTATTTCATTGCCTTCAAAACAAAACAAAATACATATATATATTCTTTTCAATCATTATTATAGTTTACCTGACTCACAAATATTGTTTTTAAGTTTAAGAGTCTCACAAGAAGTTTTCAGTCTTTGCAAAATCAACGGCGACAGTTACGTAAGATAGGAATTCCGCAACATTCACACACGACTGTCAGTTACCTTGAAAGAGCGATATTTTAAATTTGCATAGTTTTGTAATGGTAAAGATGTGGTAATATGCCAATAGGAATGAAACTATCTTACTAATCGCCAATCGATAGCTTAAGTTACGTTATGCATTCTGTTTTTCATTCTCCTTGGATATTATTAAACTATAAAACTGCATTTTCTTACTTCCTTTTGTTCCTTTATTTTGTTATTGTTTATTTGAAGTTTATGTTTAGTTTATATTTATATTGAAAACAGTTAAATCTATTCTTTTTGTTTTAAGTAAAAAAAATATGTTGCAATATACCATTCACAATAAAATTATACATGATTCATTCAAGTTATTTCCATTTCTTGTTTTCCTTTCTTTTTCTACCTTGCAATAGTTAATAAATTGTGAATTAATTAATTTATTCAATCATCTATCTGATTTTGCAATTTGGTATAAACTGCAATTCATACTTATTAAGTACCTATTAAGTACGTATTTGAAGGTGAAGTATAAATTACAATCCTCTGCGAGTGGAAAACCCCTGAAAACTTACGATTTTCCGAGTAAAGGTTTTAACCAGCGACCTAGCAAAATAAAAGTCGTCTACGAACCCACGGTTAATCTACCGGTACTAACACTAAATATCTTGCAAATCCCTAAATTTAGCATGATCAGTTGATTATACATTTATAACGTTTTTTTATTCCCTAACGTTCTATATAAGTAATCCATAACATAAATTCACAAAGCAAATATATTTTCTTTTACCCATTAGATCTGCGTTACAACAGAAGTTAGGTATACCTGGCAGATCATTGCCTAATGTATTATGTATTTCAGTATAATGAATGAAACTCTGCAGGCTCGATTTCAGATGCGATGTTCATTTTATTTTATAGGCCTAATTTACATAAGACACATGTGATAAACGCTCTGAATACTCTTCTATTATTTGAATTGGCAGAAAACGCCTTTGACTCCTTGGGATTCTGCTGATTGTTCGGGAGCTCGATTTTATTATAACAGAATGTAACCGCACACAGAAAAATACCCGAAATGAGACGCCATGCCAAGAGGAAACGGTCTAGCTGAAACTACAGTACATACTTCCTTCCGTCCCCTACCACTGTTTCCTTTGTTACCAAATGTATGGTTATGTTATTTTGCGAGCTATATAGTAACGGATTACCGTTAAATTCGCATTTTCCTTTATTTTTCATTAATAACAATTTGTTAACGGAATGTAGGTGAAGTTTCATGATACTCTGTTTACAAGCTGTACAGCGGACATGGAGGGTACTACGTTACAAATATACAATTTTACAGAAGAGCTACGATGAACATTTTTCTATTTTTATTTATCGTTTTAAAACATTGTTTATAATTATTTATTAAACTTATTTTTCATTATAATACGAACATTTTATTCCTTCTTTATATCCAGATCTTAAATTTAGTTTTATTTGTAATTGGTTTTGGAAATAACGAACGTGTCCCTTAATTAATATCGTGATAGCACACAATGCCATTTTCCACAGGCTAATTCGCTTATTATTCAGCATAGGAAGTCGTGCTTTTAACCGGGAAATAGTTTAAAATTTCATAAACACATTTAAACGCCCCAAATTTCGTAAAAAGTGTGCTCACTAATGAAAAAGGAGGGTGTATTAAAGTTTGTTTTTACTGAAGTAGATTTTTCATAGAAACGAAACTCATACTTTCATAGATATCAGTTTAAGCAATAAGTTTTCTATGGGTCTAACGATCTAGTATAAAAGAGTATAAAAAAGCCTGAAGTGTCAGTAACAATGCAAACTCAAAGCCAAATGTATAATAAGCAATTTTAAGATTACTTAAAATATGCAAACAAGTTTTTAATTCCTAAATGGAAATATATTTCAACAGTAAAAACTTTTCTACTTGAAAACAAACTAGACAAGTCATTTTTATGAAATGAGATAAAAAAAATTACTAAAAATATAGCCGCAGTGTATACCTTAAAAGAATAATGTCATGCGAACAAGTACTCACCAAGATGCGATAGGCCTGCTACATCAGAATCTGTAACAAACAAAATACCGTATATTAATTAGATATTGCCACCATGTTCAGTTCCTATTTATAAATAATAGACTACATCAGAGATATATACCGTACTTCACGTAAAAAATAACTAAATTAACCTTTGAAATCTAAGAAAATTATTTATATCTTATTCTTAATGACATATCATATTCTTAATGACATAATGTAAAGTATTAAACCGATTGAAAGATATTTCAAATTTAAATGCAAGTAAATAATTATCTAAACTAATATGACTAAGGTTTATAAACTAGGGTATGTTTCTAGATTATAATAATGATAACTGATAATAATAATGATAATAATGATATATAATGGACAATAGGTGCCAAACTGGAGGACCTCGAAGAAACCTGCTAATGTCAATCACCTGTTTTGGTTGATCACCTTGGATCATCCAGATGGTGCTTCCTTGTATAAACACAAGGGTGAAATTTCATGAAAATTGTTAGAACGTGATTATTTATTTCTGTCATTTTTATAACGTTTTAATATACTAAGTTCGAAATATTCTTGTGACTTTTTCTAAAAGGGCTTCTGTGAGTACGAAATTGATACTCCTAAAAATAAAATGTATCTAGCATATTCTGTTCTTAAATTATGATATGTACCGTATATCACATCAGATTTGTTTAGATGTGACGAATTTATACGTCAGTAGTCAGTGAAAGGATAACATAAATATAAAATCGGTAACTCAAAAAGAAATAGAGATAAGTTCATTAAGTCGAACTTGTCTATATGTATAGTAGACATTTCAGTTGAATTAGTAAAAATTATAAGCAATTAGACACTTCACTTTGAATTAGCTTGAAACTTTAAAATTTATATAAGCACTCATTATGTGAAATCATCAGGTTCGAAACCAATGAAAAAAATTACAGTAGAATTGTTGGTCTCCGTATAATGATAATCTTAACAGGAGGATGAAAACCATGAAGTAGTTACTTATTAATCTTGTGATTTACTTTAACATAATGTTCTGATATGACGAATTTATACGTCAGTAGCAGTGATAAGGTTAAGATGAAGGGACTCATGCTATAAAAGAGGGAAGCTCATCATATGAACTTCAAAGACCTAACTTCAAAGAGTGTATCATGCATTAGGAAACGTGATTTAGGTCTGTGGAAGAGAATCACGCCGAGGACTCATGTCAAGCGTGCATTCCCTCGAGTCACGGCCACTATAGGACTACATACTACTATTTGTTATTAATCTAATGTCTCCATCGGGAGTGTAATATATTGCCAGGAAATTGAGAACATGACTCATAACTTTACTGAGCAACAACTTTCGCTAATAGGGGTTCCCTAATACTGATATTAAGCGGGCGAGTCACTCTATTTCTGCAACTTAGATTTTTTATAAAGTTGAACGGGACTCCTAGCTCTTTCCCCAAATGGCTCGATAGTTTTTTATTTTAATGTCTGGAGTCTGTTATAGATCCTAAGATCCAAGAGAGACTAAAACGAACTGCATAATGACGAGCTTCATAACCTGTACTCTTCACCGAATATAACAAGGGTAATTAAATCACGGGGAATGAACTGTGCTGGACATTTTGTACGAAGGGGGAAGGAAAGACATATCTTTAAAAAATGTATTGACTGGGAGATCAGAAAGGAAACGACCACTTGGAAGACCTAGACGTAGGGGTAGACTTAAAGGAACTTAAGATATGCGAGGGATGGTTGGATGGAGTTAGCACAGAATAGGGTTGAATGGAGGACTCATGATAGCGCGGCAATGAACCTCCAGGGCCCATAAAATAGAACATATTCTTTTAGTTTGCTTAGGAGTATGTAGTCTAAATCCCAGTACATAGAAATTGTGTTGTGTTTTGAACAGTCGATACTTACTCAGTACGGAACTACAAATCTAATATAATATTTGAGCTAGTGTTTCCGTGCACATCCAACTCATCCTATTAACAAGACAGTATTCAACTGTTAAATTAATTCAAGGTGCCCTTGCTCGGTTGCTATCTTGGTTCAATTGCTCACGATTCGCAGAAATCATATTTTTTTTTACATAGGTGGACAGAAGAGGATCATGAATGCATGCCTAAATTGGAAATCATCGAATGATTTAGATGAAACTCACTATGAAGGTTTTTTTTGGAGGGGGGGCTAGGGAACTGGAATCTGAGGACTTCCTCTCCCCCCGGGCGGCGCACTTTAATCGTAAAATGCACCTCGAAGCCGGATTTTTAGCTTTATAATTATCAATCGTTATAATAAATTGTTTATGCGGTCGGGTGGTAGGCCAAGTCCCTCGAGGGATGCAGCGCCACGGAATTTAGTTTTAGTTTATGATTTGGGCAAGGTTTATGAATATGTGGTTCATTTTAATAGTCTAATTCCTAATCTGTATGACCATATGGCAGCATAAGATCAGTTTTGTTCATTTAATTATTTATAACTTACTTAATACGTAAAACAATATAATTAAGAATAAAATTATGAAATTCTGCAATTTAGGTAAAAACGATGCAAAGTTAATAAATATGTTTTAATGTTAATTGAATGATTTAAATTTAATTGTTTAAATAAAACATCTAGAGATTTACTAAATAATCACATACGAAGCCTTGGGCACCTCTTAGTTCAGAACATACGATTAGTGATATATTTTTTTTTTAAGGAGACAAATGAATCACTCTTGTGTTATCGTGCAGTTCATCTATTTAAAATAGCCTACTTGATCATACATCAAAAAAGCTTTTCAGAGATTTCGTATTGATAGCCTTCCTAACATTGACTATCAAATGAACTAATAACCTGCAGATATGTCAACTGCAACACAAGTCAAATTAATCAGGCTGTGCTTTGAACTTCACTTAAATCACAACAGGACTGAAGTCGTGGAAAATAAGTTATCTTCATGAAAATCCGATAAAGCGTATTTGAATTATCGCACATATAGACACATAGAATTAATCTGGAATCCTACTACCATTAAATACAGGAAATTGATAGAGTCCATTCAAAATAAATTTCTAAAATATACGTATTTCAAACAGTTTAACTATTATCCTAAATTTGAATCATATTCAACTATGTTACAGTATTTCAAAATCCCAGAATAATCACACAGACGAAATATTCATGCATTGTTGTTTTTATACAAATTAATTAAAAATGAAATAGATGATATTAATATTCTCAAAGAAATATATTTTTATCTTCCACGTTATAGATCTTATAAATTGCATAATCTTTTTTTCATCCCAAAAGCAAACACTGACTCTCATATTACTTCTCCTCTTTATAATGTGCTCCGTTTATACAATCAATTGCACAAAATGGACAATATAGATATTTTTTAATACTAACAATAAGCGGTTTAAAAATATGCGTGAAAAGAATTTGAAAATTTTAGAATAATAATTATTAAAATATGCTCCCTGTAGCCTATTTTCTTTATTGGAATCTTTCTGACATATATATATATTTTTTTTTTCCCTCGAAAACTATTATACTATTATTTATATTATTATTTATGTTTTTCATATTATGTCTCCTTGTGTAATTGTCATATTGTTTGTGTTTCTGTTTTTCTTTCCTGTGTTTTTTTAGTTATAGTATTAGTTTAATTATTTTGAATATCACTTGAAGTAATTAATATTAGAATCTGGTGTACTAATATGAGCGAGAATATTGTAATTGGGCATTAGCCTGTAATATTCTTAGCACAATAAATAAATAAATAGAGAGACGGACAGACATTTTCCCGTCCCCCACACAATCTCATGAAGTACCACTCTGGCACTTAATAATGGGAAAATTGCACGGGTTTTTATAATTCATATCTTAACGTTACATTATGGCAGCAGATAAGGATAACATATGCACATGATGTGCACCCACACTTAGAGTGCAAAATATGCATTATCTACATTTTTACAAGAAGTGTAGTTAGTACGTTCTAATACTCAACAGACGATGAGTACAATAATTTTTTAGAAAGAGAAAAACTCAACTACATCCGTAGAAAGAAGTGATAGAGAATGGGACATGCTGGAATCTGAAGATCCTGCCTATGATGACACCAGCGTGAGAAACACTCAAATACATTAATATTCTGGATACATACAGTAACAGACCGATATATGTGTGTCAACCTTGTTGTGAGCAGGTACATGCTGTGAAGATGCATCATTACATTACATCATAGCCGTGTTGCAATGAGCAATGTTGTGATGACAATAATTCAAAACAAACTCCTGTGCTGGCCTTGAACATATGAAAGGGCACCGCCTGGAATGCAGGTGTTAAGATCTCACGTTTATTGCCCGCCATAAGAACATGATGGCTTCTTAATGCTATGAGCTCTTAATTCGATTAGGTAAAAATGCATCTGACTTCTGTTTGTTGAATGCCCCGAAGAAAACTGAACAAGAAAGGCTTACAAGCTTATGCCTCCTTAATTCGATATCAAACCATATACAATAATATAATATAATAATAGTTATATAATACCAATAGTAATAACAGTTTGTTTTTTATCGTTATAGTTATTGAACTACAGGTAATGGCTGTAACCACTAAGTTCTAGGAATAACTTTCAGGCAAAATAATAACCTAATATAGGTGTTTTTAAAAATAATTTTTAAAAATGTGATTATGTGTGTGTTCTTTAGCTCTCATTTACAATTTGCTTTATGTACTTTCTAATAAGATATGAACACCTCTCCAACTGAACTGCACCCGGGCCGAGAATTTTACTCTTTCCAGTGTAAATCACTTCTGTTAACTTGTAAATATTATTAAAGTTTGTATTGTATTTCATATTTTTTAAAAAAGTATGCAAAAAATGTTCCACCTTATACCACAAACTTAAAACGGCAGGTAGTTTTTTTTATCTTGATACACGGTTGTTAATAGCATTGTTTTCATTTGTTTTAAGATTTTAATAATTATGTACATATGGGAAAACAGTGACTTTTTAGACTTTAATTCATAACCAGTGTTAACTTGACTCATATATAATTGTAAGTACAAACTAGGATATTACCATAAATTTTAATTTAGCAATAAATGAAAACAATACTATTAGCAACCGTATATCAAGATAAAAAACTACCTGCAGTTTTAAGTTTGTGGTAAAAGGTGGAACAATTTAAGCATACTTTTAAATGTTACCACAAACGGACATGAAATTTATCAATCATTCGTATTTTTTGTTATATCAAATTGTTTGCAGCATTTACCCTAAATTAGTTTACACTGCATTTTACAAAAACCATGGTCTCAGGTTCAAATCCCATGGCCGGATAATTAGATAGGCCAATGGGTTTTATCATGGTTTCCTCAGTCGTAAAGGCAAATGCCGAATTGAATATTTACATACCGTGAATCATCATCCTCACCATTTCATCTTGTATTATATCCTTTTAAATTAATATCAGTTGAAATATACTCCATGAAATAGACACTAATAGAAGTAATTGACTAGGCCTATCAATAGTTCCATGCCTACCCTAATGTACAGACACAGATCCTTACATGGCCTCGTAGCTAAAAGGAGTATAAATACAGCTGAAATAAAAAAAATCATGGTTTTCTTCAAAACCTATATATTTTCGAACCAATATTTAATTTAACTAAATAATCTTTTTTACTATTTCTCTTGCTCATATTTTTGTTATGTTTCGAAAATCTCGCCCATGTTTTCCTTCTACATTATCATATAGCCTACCCTTATCTTCAGTTCTGAAATCTTTCATCCATTATATTGTTCGAAAATTATTATTTGAAGTGTTTGAGCTAATAAAGTATCTTGGTTAATAGGTTTGTACATGATGGTTTTAAGAATGAACATACCTTTGACAGTCATCACCATATGTTACTGTTTACACTCTCATCTCCTAGTTACATAATGGAGATACGCTGGAACACATTTTGCTTTTAAGAATGACGTCAAAATGGTGTAATTCAAAGCTCCGATCTGAATACTGATTGCAGGCGCCGGAATTTGTATAACTTGGAGGAAAAGTACTAGATTGTAATGTACCACGTCACTTTTGTGCCACATGTTTCTTAATTAACTACAGAAGTACGCCGAACCTCAATGACTAGATCTGACCTGGCGTGATTCAGATTGCCAGTTCGTTCAGATTATCAAACATGTTGAATTACACTCTTCACACAGTAGACTACATTTTTATCTTTTGGTAAATTGAAGCATACAGAATAGTAATACAAAATTATGTAGGCCTACCTATAAAGATTGTTTTTCGATTAATTTTCGTGCTTTCGTCCTTAGGGTTCCAGGACGTTGAGGATCCCAGATTCGGAACATGAAAGTGGTAAGGTTGTCAGCCTAATTAATAAAGATTTAATAGTTGTTACATCAAGAGTGGCAATATAATAAATTTTATAAAAACCTTGTAATTTGGAAGCTCCTCCTTTAAGTTTTACATGATATATATTGGCCTATGTTGTTGCTTATTTTCACTATTTATATAGGCTATGAGCAGTATTTGCTATTAGACCCATAGCAGGATTCATACAATGATATCCTTTATTTACAGGATTATGCACAGACCGCCTTAACCCCCAAGATTGCTCCTGGTAGGCCTACTCATATCTGTTGCAGACTGAATCGACTGGTGGCCGTAGTGCCACCAGAAACATTAGGTCAACTGAAAATCTCAACCTCATCAGGGATCGAACCCCGACCTAACGGATTTTTAGCGCATTGCCTCAACGAACTACGCTATGGCGAGCCCCCATTTAAACATGTACCAGTAACAATTACTTCAGAAGACAAACATGTGTTGGAGGGGAGGATATTATTCATAATAATAATATTATTCCCTCCCATATTGATACACATAAGATGAGAGACAAACTACTGATAGGTCAATATGGGAACCCAAAGTTCTTAAAATACTGAAGGTTGCACCACTAGCTACTCTCAATGGCCATTGGCTGCGGGGTCTGACGTAGCAAAAATGAGAGCGAGCCCAGCTCCCATAAGGGATACATGGAAAACAAATGGAGGATTAAACTCTAATATTTCATTCCGGGCACTAACTGGTTTTATAGAATGCCTGTCTATAGGAACACAAGTATTCTATAAGACTGCAGGAAATTGTAAAAGTCATTTGACATTATTGAGGCTGTTTTAAAGAGAAACACAAAAAATCTAAAGATATTCATTAAAATTTCATAATTAATAATGTAAATAAGGAGATTTTCTTATTGAAACTACTAATAGGCCTATATTTTTATTTCTTTACTAACCACAATTACATTATACTTCTATTAACACTGAAACCATAACACTATTCTAAAATTATTAACTGAAATTAACTTTAATGCAGAGCCCATACTTTGTTAATTAAATTAGCCATTTTATGTAAATTCACAACTGCTAAATATATGTCACACAATACTTGCAATAAAAATCGAGTCAGTATTTAAAAGATTATTTATTAGTAACTAAAATGCAGCAAGGTCATAATAGAAACCGATCCTTATACTAAGGTAATGTAAAAACATTTAGGCCTATACAGGACGTAGACTTATTCTCACATTATGCTTAACGAGGTCACGAAGTCAAATAAGCAAAGTCGAAATTAAGTTACGAAGCCGAAGTTACAATGTCAACGTCACTAAGTCAAGAAATCGAAGTCACGAGGTTGCAGTCATGAGGTCACGAAGTCGAATTTATGAATTCACGTTAAGTCATGTTATGTTAGGTAATGTTATGTTATTGTATGCTATGCTTTACTATTATATTCTGTGCTATGTTTACGTGCTGTTTATTAGGTTGGTTGTGTTTTGTTATGTTATGTTAAGGGAGGACATACAGCTTTCGATGCTGAAAAATAGGTAAAGCTTCATTTTTTTTCTCAGCAATGAATTGTTCTGTAGCCTATCAAACTGGCTTTTTTATATTGATTAGTTACATAATTGCAGACTATTGATTTAACTATTACAGTTAATGGGAAATTATCATTACAAAATGGCAGCTAAATTTTGTGCACTAAAGTGCCGTTTCCCTGATAATTTTCATAAATACCAATACGTCTGAGTGATCCTTTTTTCCATATATTTGTAAATATCATATGAACAACATAATCTAGGATCTTTGGATTATCTGCAGTATAAATATTTTTTTAAAATAATTAATCACGTGTTATTACTTCCTCTGCCCGTACCATATGTACTATAGGTAGAGGAAGTATTGTTTTCGACCCCAAAATTCGAAGTTGAGTTTTTAGCATATATACACGTTTCAAGGCCCCCTGAATCCAAAAATACTATTTTTGGAAACATGTCTGTGTGTCTGTGTGGAAAATATCTGTGAACAAGCTAGCTCCAAAACGGAAAATCGTATGAAAACAAAATTTCGTATTTGGGTCAGGCACCTTCTGAAGATGTGAGGATAAGATTGGCGACTATTTTCTCTTATTTTTAAGGGGACTTTACATGAAGAAATTTTCGTTTTTCGTGATTTTCTCGAAAACGGCTCTAACGATTTTCTTTAAATTTTGCACATAGGTTGCTTATACTAAGAGCTAAAACTTTTATTTGAAACATTTTTTCGAGAAAATTCTCTGAGGGTAGTTACAAGCCACCCACTGTTCACCCACTGTTTGTAGAAAGTTTGTCTTACGTGATGAACAACTGAATTCGCGCTCTTTCACGGCCTCTTATTTTATATAAGAATGTGAAGTGAGAAAGATGTATTGTTGGCCATGCATAGAGTAAAGATGTATCTGAGGGAAATATTCGATAAATTTCGGAAATTATATTTTACGGCAGAAAGTTCAATAAACGTCTGCAGTCATTTGTTTTTTTTTTAAAGTTTGTTATATAGACTGCGCTTTTAGTCGCATCATTGAAAGAAGAGGTATTTATAGGATAATTAGCGTAAAATTGTGTCTTGCGATTCTGTACAAGGATATGTGAATACTGCTAACTTTTATTTGGGCAGAGGAAGTTATGTGACTTTCACATCAGATTTTTTTTTTTAGAAATCTTTACAGCAGAAATATTAAAGTTACATCAATTATTCTAGATAGTGTTGTTCAATAATATCAAATATACTTGCATGCTGTATTAATAAATGTTTGAGTTATCAGGGAAACGGCACAAAATTTGGCTGCCATTTTGTAATGATAATTACCCATTAACTGTAATAGTTAAATGAATTCGGAAAATAGTCTGCAATTGTAGAACTAGTCAATATAGAGCATGCCAGATTGCAAGGCTACAGAACAATTCGTTGCTGAGAAAAAAAAATAATGAAACTTCACCTATTTTTCAGCATCGAAAGCAGTATGCCCCCCTTAATGTTATATTATTTTATGCCGCGAGACGTCCTCAGATTACATCATTAGGACTTTGGGTCCTTGCATATTCACTTTAAGTTCTCGAATTTATGAGATTCAAAATGTTTAACGTTCACGCACTTGCATTTAATTTGAGTAGCTAATTTTGTTGTTGTGTCTATCTGCACTGAAGACCTATTGATATGCTGAATTTGAGGGTAGGTTTCGACATAACATCTCGTCAAGTCTCCCGAGAATGTGAGAATGGAGAGATAAAAACTTCCACATTTGAGGAAAAAGAGTCAACGTCCTTCGCTGATAAAGTCTCACGCATGTGAACTAGGAAGAACCTTTGGTTTGTCACGTTAATGTCTTCATTGTAGTTATGCCTCAGTGGTCATCAGTGACCTTCTAAAGCCGGGGTCATTTCCTCTTAATCCACTGAAACAACTTATTTCAAGAAGGTCAAAATGGTAATTTTGTGAGGAAATACTTGGTTGATTACATGTTGAAAATAAATTATAACGACTTTTGTTTTCATATGTTATAAGAACTTGAAATGATAAATGTTACGGTAAACGTTGACATGGTTTTCCTTATCCTAAGCTTATTCGTTTATATAAGTATTCCACATAAAACTTTTTCTAATTTTTTTTTTCGGATGTCATTTGCATTCATAATGGTTTAGGTCTAAAATTACTAATTTACGCAACACAATAGCTTCTTTAGTTGTCTGCCTATACGCATATGGGAATTTTTCCCCTCTGGCACATTAATTCGCATAAGGCGTTCCTTAAATAATTTTAAAATGTCACTAGCAATCTTCATTTAAGAGTCTCTTGATTACACCATATCTCGTATTGAACAACATTATTTTCATGAAAATTCACTTTCGGATCCCGCAGCAAATAAGGGAACAATTTAATTTCATATTCACTCTTACGGTCACTGGCACTATAAACAAATACAAGCCGGCAGGCGTTAAGTTTGACCCAGGGGTCACGTGGTATCCCTAACACCTGCTTTTCCTTTCCGCTGTTTCCTGTTTTATGATCCTATTAACTTCCCGCCGTTTCTTCAAGTTCATTGCCTTATTCCAACTGAAATTATTATTTTTTTGCATACGCCAGATGCTGGAAATTGTAAATTTAAATTGTGGGCTTACAATTAGTACGAGGGTAGATACTCACAGACTCATTTTAATTTTATTACACGACTAGTATTAAAAAAAAAGGCATTTCCTCACAAAATTGGTACAAATTTCTAAGAAACCATAGGTTTCCCTAATTTGAAAATTTGAAAATCCCATCTGAGTATATTTTATATTTAATTGTCCGCTGTTTAATTGAAGACATGCCCGCAAGAACGGGCTAACCCACATTTTTTAAGGGGAGAACAATAATGTTTCATGAATTAATGAGGCTGGAAAATGGTTAATAGCTGTTTATGTATCAAGTACGCAACGCTTTAGCGGACGATTGCATAAAACTGCACTTAAAACGAAATTTTATCAGCCCATGGCGCTGAAATCGTCATGGCAATCTATAAACAAATCCGGACGGCATTGACCATTCACACTAATTTTAACATGGATTTGAGCATTTTGATAATAAAACAACAAATTTAAGCCAACATATTTCTTTATGATAATAATAAACTTTACCAGGGGTTTTTGGAAAAAACACGGTAGCCTACTTCATCATAGGCTATAACAACAAATATAAGCAAACACTTTCAACATCTTCATTCACAAGAGAAACATTGGTTACCATGGATGCACCAGCATTTAAATGCAGTAATACATTCCTTCTCATAGTCCACTGCTGCCGAGATTTTGCTGGCAGCAGGTCCAATTCAATGTTTCTGGCTTGAATTGAAATTTACTCGGGATTAATATCCACATTTTCACAAACCTTTCATAAATATCAGTTACTATGCAATATTGTTTACAAATAAGCGACTAATTTATTATGCATCTATACTACATTTCTCGGCGTGTTACCAATCCGACAAGGAGCCATTTTAAAGAGCGTGTTCATTTCTGTAATTCAAGCTTCAAGCATAAATACGTATTCAATCATTTTTGCTTTATTAAAGCCCAGAACAAGATAAATAGCGGCAAAAACAGCGAACAAATGTGGGTTAGCTGGTTTGCGGGCATGTCTTAAATTTAACTCTTAAATTCATAAAGTATCCTGTGAGGTATGGTGGAAAAGAAATAGGAAGGAGAATTTAAATTCCATGACAATAATTATATAACAAGGTAGAAGAACTAATCAATGGTCCTAATCATTGCGTAAACTGTTTTATTTGCAGTCCGACATGGGTTTGTATATTACGTGAGGAAATGAATCTCGTGCATTTAAGGGTTAAGGTAATTCAATGCTACCTATTTATGACCGGTTTCTATAAACTCGCGAATTACCTATGGGTAAATTATCCAATGGACAGAATTTACACAAGAATAACACCACACAAACACAAATAATTTAAAGATAGCAATCACATACACTTGTGACGAGTTTCTAGATAAATGTCCTCTGGGTAAATATGAAAATGATAGAAAAAAAGTTCCTACAAACTCGGGCTAGATCTTTCCAAGGATAAATCGTCGGGTTAATTTATCCTTTCATGGATGGCTGGATAAAATTTAACCTCTTGTAGGATCAATAATAATTTAAACAATGAGAATCAAAGCCTTCTGAATTAAATTAACTTTACTACTCCAAGGCCTTGCTCATTATATCATTGTGGGTGAAATGGAACTAATTTGTCCATGGATAATTTACCCATAGGTAATTCACAAGTTTGTAGTTTGTAGTCACACTAACTTTAACATGGATTTAAGCATGTTAAATCTAATAACGTAAAAAACTTAAAAACTAATAACTTAAAAATTAAGTTCTGTTAAGGACTGTAGTACACTATTTTTTAATCCTGCAAATAAGTAATGCTAATGTTAACGTGTAGAGTGTAGAGATTGCATAAATAATATACAATATAGTCTCCCTCATCATAGCTTCTTCCTTTAATGTGTTACCCAGGAGTAGTCGTTTCTCATGATCTCGTACTGTATTCATTATCTCCACGGAAACTTTAAATACAATAGAAAGTTTCGTCCAGCGCCTGTGTTTGAGAAAACGTTCCGAAAATACTAGTAGGTTTCCTCTTTAAAATAATATTAATATTAAAAATAATAATAAAAATTACTTAAAACATTTATGCAAATGTTACATACAGGGGCAACCAAAGAAATATAGGTAACGAACGTGCGGATCTATTATCTAAATCAGCAGCATCTTCCTGTCAACATTATTCATATTCCAAGTACCCAAATCTTTCGTTATAAATTGTTTATCTACATTTTCAACTGTTGGAATGACCTTTGGGTAAGGTGTACGAACGGTGCTTTGAGTAAAGAACTATTCTTCCCTACATACATTTTCGGCTAAATGTTATAATTTTTACTCCTAATTTTGACACAATTTATGAGAGATCATAGAAAATTCGGGAGTTATTTCTTGAGATTTCATACTATTTTATAAAGTAGTTATTATTCTAAGTGTCAAGAATCAATACTAACTGTAAAACATGCTTTGTTTTATTGTCTATATTCGAAAGAAAATTACTCCAGCTAAACTGAAGGGGTCGGTTAGCTCAAATCTGAAAATATTATTTTTATCTTACTTTCGATACATATTATGTTACTAACAAGACTTATTGATAGAATAAGTCTTTTCTCAGAAACATTGAAACGAATAGTGAATATGAAAAAATATAAAGTGCAATAATTTCAATTTTTAGAAAAAAGAGGGTTAGCATTGTCTTCCCTCGACCCCTTCACTTGGGTTTACTAAGACCCATAGAGCCATCGACTCATTTTCCTACCTCAAAATCCTCCCCTATGTAATGGAACCCCTCAAAAATCTAGTTGCCTGCGAGTACTATACTATTCAACTAATTTATTAAGGAAAGTCCTGTAATCTAACAAGAGAATAAAATATAAATACTTCAAATATATACCAACGTATGAGTAAAATTCTTGAATAAATGTTTGTAAATATTTTGATTTTCCACTTCTGCATTATTGACTACAAAATATATATCAAAAAAGAGATATATTTAACTAGTGTGGCATATAGTTTATGTAATCCGGTTCATTAATATAATCACTTCTAGGATCAAATTTCATAACTGGTCACAGCCACTGTCTTATGGAAGAATACAATCCATAATTTTAAAATTTTTCCATTTTATTTAAAGAGAACTGTGAGAAAGGGGCGAGTCTTTGTATCACCTTGAAAATTACTTCGTATTCCCTCCTGAAATGATGAGGGGAAAATTCCTTGGAAAAATAGCCATCAAAGAATATACAGTCCACTTATGATGATAATAATAATAATAATAATAATAATAATAATAACAACAATAATAATAAGAACAATAATAATTATTATAATAATAGCACTACTTCGTGGCGCTACATACCGTGGAGGGACTAGACTACCATCCGACAGTGGCGTCATCCAGATTGGCAGATTACAATGACTGGGGATGGTGTGAGATTAGCATGCCAGCGCCCGCGGCCATCGCGATCGGAGCCGCTACTTCTTTATGATGTAGATCCTCAGTTGATCTCACTAGGCAGAATGCACCTCGTTCCAGACCTCCCTATCCAGAAAAAGTTCGGAGAGGTGCTGGGAATCTAACCCAGGCCTGGATATCCGTGGTTTGCAAGGTTAGATTACGGAAGTGGTCAATAAAAATAATAGTGATGACTGATGATGATCGTGATAATAATAATAATAGTTATAATTATAAT
Source organism: Ectobius pallidus (assembly GCA_964059195.1). Lineage (NCBI taxonomy): Eukaryota > Metazoa > Arthropoda > Insecta > Blattodea > Ectobiidae > Ectobius > Ectobius pallidus. The sequence goes on from CAXKWD010000008.1 coordinate 128,971,280, forward strand.
TAACTTATTATGATTTAAGAATGAGGTGTAATTTTCTTATTGAGTTTGTGCAAAAATAGAAAATTTAGTCTAATTTTTTGGTGAAGGAAGAAAGTTTGATATTTTCAGATTTTATTGTATTGCAAATAATAAATCGATGTAACGAAATGGTATATTTGCTAATTAATCTGCTGTTTAATAGCTAGGTTTATTGTGTTATAACAACATTAGGTTGATCTTATTTAAATGTATCTTGTGTCAGAGCATTTATATCTGATAGCTGATGCTGTGTTCTACATAAGAGCCCAAGGGAAAATCCTTTATCCCTGACTTCACATCCGCTATGCCATAATGCGATGCTTCTCTAAATATCGGAAACCACACATCCTACCACAAGTCTGAGAAACAACAATTATTAGCCACTTCCTCAAAATAACATCACCGACTACGAAGTTGATGGGATCTAGAAACAACTAAATAATTTAATATTAATGCTACATACAAGTGCAAAATTGGAGAAGAATATTTTTTTTTCAAGATTTTCTTTTTATTCAAGTTTACTGTATCCATAATATGTCTAATATTATGTTAAAAATGTTTTCTTCTGACTATTCAACTCATACGCCGCGTGTTTGATATTGACCAATAACGTTTAGCAATTCCTCGGATATAGACCAATCACGGCCGTTTATCTTACAATATTCTTGTAGGAATCGCGAGGATGGCATTTTATCGGGTAAAATGGTCTGGTCGTTACTGGAGACGCAAGTATCAGTGTGCAGTGATTAATAGTCAGATGGTGCCACTAAGCGGCACGAAAACAGATTATTTCATACAACATAATTTGTTTGGAAATTGAAATAATAGAAATGTAAATTGATTAAGAACACAATTTCGATTCTGTGCAAGCCAGTTCGTGTGCGTTTATTCTGTTCTGCTTTTAGCTTAATTGAATGAAGTTAACTATGTCTTATATGCTCTGGTGGTAGCACTGATTACACCAAAACAGCTCGAATCGATTCATGGACGGTTGATTCATAGTATGCCGTGATCTCGCAGCTGTTAGTTTTGTTTTCGTAGAACAAAGCACGAAAGTTATTATTATTTGTATAATCTGGTGGATTTTTATTCATTGAATAGTCTTAATAAATCCAACTCGAGTTGACGAGTTGCATCAGATAAATTCGCTCCTGCTGCGCAGTCGCGAATCTATCGATAAACTCGTCAACTCTCGTGGGATTACCTATGATAAAAAACTAGATAGTTAAAAGAGAGTTAATTAATTGTTTGCTAGTTGTGGGGATATAAATAAATTTTTATTCATAATATAAGCATACACTTTATTCGTCTTTGGCTATAAAACTTCCCCGAGAAGCCCGGAGATTCCGTCTAAGGAGTGTGGATTCGTGGTTGATACAGCCAATTAAAGGATTACAGAAGTATTGGTTTAGACTTTTTGGTTAAAAAATGATACTTTTGGATTTTAATGTAAAAATGTTCGGTATACCCTAAAATGTAACTTTATAGTTTTATGCCGTTTGGGAAAAAGGAAAGGTGTTGCTGACGCCATATTTAAAGTACCGTGTGCTAGAAACTGCCAGTGCATGCAAACTTTTATCGCTCGTTTTCTCAGTTTCAATTTGCATGTTGTTTTAGTGATATTCAAAATCTATCATGGCCGACAGATATAGAGATATTGCTCTGAATTTTTTCACTACACACTTCACTATGGGTGTAACAACATAACAAAATCAGAATTTGTATAGGCGTTAGTGTTTTTTTTAAGTATTTAATATTATCAGACGTAATTCTTTCAAACTTTTTCCTATAAAAATTATAAATAAGATAAAAAAATCCGTCAATAATAATTTTGTAAAGATATTGAAAGTTCAGAAAAACCAAACTCTTAAGAGGAAAAATTTATAAAATGTAGTATTATGTCATTTAATACAAACTTTGCACTAAAGAATCAGAATATACTTTAATATACTCAAAACCACCAAATAAAGCATTATGCATGAAATTGTCCGTAAAAAAGTCAACACATGCATATATGCAAATATGCACATATAACTATAAATATATAGCCTACATATTTGAATTCAGTAAGTCATAAAATGCATATTTAGGAAGTTTGAGAACTGTAGAAAACTTACATAAAACATGAATTAGCAAGGAAATTCTGTCTTTAAGTATCATACAGCTACAACAGGAAGGATGTTGACATGGTGACTAGTCTGATCGCTTTGGAGTGCAGTGTAGACTGAATAATGCAATTTCAGGAATTCAAGCAAGTCTCTTCAATTTCCTAGAATATTACTCAGCTAAGGGCAATGCTCTGATGGGGCACATTTTTAAAGTCATCGATTAATTCAATCGTTGCCATCGTACTTTCATCAGGGTGTTTGTAAAGTAAGCGGACAATCTACCATGTTTGTAAACTCACCGCTGTTTGTGTGATTAAATTCTAGTCATCGATTGCAATCAGACTTATCGAACTTTATGTACGATGCTTCTTAGATGACAGACATGGCGGAGCAGAATAACAGACAAGAGTTGCCACTAGCATAGGCTAAATAAATTGAGTTTATTTTCATGCGAAAGCTAATGAACTACTCTTCATCAGAGTGTGAGTCCTCCGAAAATGAAAGTCATGAGTTAATTTAGTTTAAAGACGAGAAAAGAAAAAAAAATACTCTTCATAAAAATACATTACTTAATGTTGGTTTCCAAATATCTCGAAACTGACAGCACTTCAAGTTATCCATAACTGCCCCTTGAGGTTAGGTACCGTATTTAAATAAGCAAAATGTTTTATTGATGTCAATATGCTCAAAACTTGATACATAAGAATGGTAGTAGGGCCTACTCAGTTCCTGCCCATCATATATTATACTTTCCACTTCCTGCAAATCCATGATACAGTAATTATTATGCAACCCGAATTCTCTCTCCGAAATCCATCAACCTGTTCTTAAAATCAACAGTAATCAGGAGCTCATCACAAAATCATTATGACGTAATCGGCTTTAATCGGACTTTTCCACCGGTGGATTTACAGATGACTTTAAAAATGTGCCCATGTTGAAAAGTATAGTGCAGTACAAGATTCAAGTGTAAGAGACAATATAAACATAGAACAAAGATAAGGCAACAAATACAGGGAACAAATCTAAATATATTAAAGAGAAATTTTTACCTTCAATAACGGCATATTGTTTAAATCTTGTGCAAGAAATAGGAAATTAAGCGATCAGACTTTGTAACAAGAGCAACACAGGAAATGTGTTATCCATTCCAGTTCACCTAACGGAACTCATACGGGATATGAACCCGGATCTTAGATTTAAGGGTGTGCTATGCGATTGCTTGTCATTGTTCCTCTTCTCAGATGCCTTATTTTGTATACCATCTAAGACATATTAAATGTACTGCATTACAAGAAAGCTTACAGTATTTTTTAAAATTCAAAGCCAACACTATTTGAAGATTTCTATGTAGTACGAATAATAATAATAATAATAATAATAATAATAATAATAATAATAATAATAATAATAATAATAATAATAGTAATAGTAATAGTAATAATAGTAATAGTAATAGTAATAATAATCTTAATGATAATAATAATAATAATAATAATAATAATAATAATAATAATAATTATATATTAAGCCCATTACACGGGCTGGAAAAATAATAATTTTACCATTAAGTAAAATTTACCGATACAACACTGAGGTTCCGAAACAGAAATGATCGATGCGCTCACACCGCTACAATTTAGCAACACCGCTGATACAGTACGTTCTATGCAACCTATACCATGACTGTGCAGCACTGCATAAAGCACAACAAATAACCTTAACCGAAATTAAAAATTAAATTTTTGACCAAACCGACTGTAACACGTAGGCCTAAATTGCATTTTGAACAGCCCGCTAGTTATACTATTTGGGACTAAGAATTTAGTACTGGTATGGGTTTTATGACAAAAATAATTATTTATAATTTAAAATGGTAATGTAGAGAGAAGACTTTAAAATTGTTAAAGTTTTCATAATATACAAATAACTACCTAAATAAATACATAAATAATTAAAAAGCAAATAAATTGCTTGAGAAAAGTGCATGGATAGTCAAAACAATAAGCACATAATCTGTAAGACAATGTACTGTCGTATCAAATGGTGAGATAGAAGATAGCGGCATTATCGACACCACCTCGTAGTTCAAGCGACTTCCATAAACGGAAATGTTCTAGCAGCGCCACTTGCCATACCAGGTAATCGCACTGGATGCCTGAAGCAGTTTCAAACATTGTTCGTTAGATGTCACTATTAAATGCAACAGGTAAAAATTCAGATATCAGTATTTTACCAACAGATGAATGTGAATTTATAATATAATAATAATAAAGATAACGATGAAGATAATAATAATAATAATAATAATAATAATAATAATAATAGTAATAATTACTTGAGTGGAATTATGCTCTAGCAAGAGCAATAACACAAGTCAGTATGTGTATAATCGTAATTAAATTTATTTTAAACTTGTCCAATTTGCAAGACATGAATTATTTCTGAAATAATCCGAAGGATCAATATCCTTTGTCAAGAATTACCATAAATATATTAAAAGAACATTATACGAATAAGGAAATGTAGTTCTAAAAATGTTGGTGTAGAATGCCAAATGTAAGTAAATTATAAAACATTGTATAACATTATTCTTACTTACTTACTTACTTACTTACTCAATGGCAATATACAATTCCTAAGCAAGCTAAAGGAATATTATCTGTTTTATGGAACCCGAAGGTTCATTGCCGCGCTGACTTCAGCCCGCCATTCAACCCTATTCTGTGCTAAATCCATCCAATCATCCCTCTCAAATATTATTTCTTTTAAGTCTATTCAAATTTGTCCTCCCACCTACGTCTAAGTCGTCCAAGTGGTCTTTTCCCTTCGGGTCTCCCAGTCAATATTTTTTAGATTACTTATGTCTTTCCTCCCCCATGCGAGCAACATGTTCAGCCCATTTCATCCTCCGTGATTTAATTCTAGTAATGACTATATTATTATATTATGTATATATTAATTTAAAATTAACCCTTTTTATTTAATTTTTCATCCATATTCCCACAGAGGAGTTCTTTATGTTTTTATAAATCACACTTGGGATTAAGATCATTTTCGGTTACTGGTGAATCATAACTTAGATTCTTACATCATGAGCTATGTGTATATCGTGAGCTATATAGGCACGTCAGAAGGCTCAGAACCTTCATGAGATGTGATACTACGACGTTTATTTTTGGTATGTCTCTATATTGAGAGTAACGTGTACAAACAGCTACTGCTGCTTTTATTAAAACCCAACTTTTTAAATCGAGTAGGAATTTATGTTTTGATATTTTGAAGCTCTTGTCTAATAAAAATATTATAAACCTTACAAAAATATTCCGTATATTATAATAAATGTAGGCCTATTTATCTTTCATTTATACCTAATGTCGAAAATATGACAGCAAATATCACCTTAAAATGACTAAATATGACCCAAAAATCCTAAATATTACCACATAAAAAGTATTTTCAAAAACTAAACGTTTTTACAATTTAAAACGTTTAACGACACTAAATTAATACATCACATGAATTCAATCAGATAGTCTTTTTTAACAATTTTAAAAGTGATTTACAGTTCTGCTTGTTAATGTTTCCAAATGCCACTGCAAATGTGAATTGAAAATATTTTAAAACATGTCTATTGGAAGTAGTTAACAACAAAGAAGAAGTGGCAATTGTGCTATTTCTTGTTACTGTCCCTTCACATTTCAGTTACAGTAAAACCAAAATATTCGTGACTCTTTTTCGGAAAAATTTAAGTCGACAATTTACTGCACATACTGCAAAATTGTGCTCGTTTACCGAATTTATAACTGAAATATGACGTTAAATTACAAATATGATCCAAATATGACCAAGACCATGAAAATGACCAAAATATGACTTTTTATGCAAAACGTTCGATTAGGAAAACAAATGTGCAATTCATGTTTAATTTTGTGTTTGCGGCGAGATTGGATGTCAGTATAAAAATAGGACATGTCAAAAAATCCGAACCCTACTCAAAAGGAACAAGTTAGGAAATTTAATTTCAATTCAAACTAGTACGCTTAAGAAAACTGGGACAAAAAATTATGAGAGTATTATAATACTGTAGGGGTAAAATAAGAAAATAAGGAGCTGCGCTACAAACCGGAAGGCCGCGGGTTCGATCCCCGATGTGGTCGTTGGAGTTTTTAATTGGCCTAATCCTTCTGGTGGCACTATGGCCCTGGGGTCGACTCAGCCTCTAACAGAAATGAGTACCAGGAGCAATCCTGGGGGTAAAGGCGGCCGGTGCGTAAGGCTGACAACCTTACCGTCTTCACGTCCCGAATGTCTAAAATCTAGGAGGCTCAACCTCCTGGAACCCTCTGGGCCTCCAATATATTTTATATATAATATTATAGGCCTTGTTTCAGAAAAACAGTATAATCGTGCATACAAAGGCTGTTGTAGAATACAATGATAAGTTCAGTACAATCAACTAGAAGGACATGGTAGCGACATCTATCGAGGATAGGTGTAAATTACCTCTTATCAAGCTAGGCAGGTAAAGTGGGTGACGTAAGATCTCATGGATTCCAGCTAGTGGCGCACTCTCAGCTGAGTGGAAGTAACATGAACTAAACATAAGGGAACTTGTAAAGGTAAATACAGTGTCGGTGACTCCTGCGTTTCAAGCAAATCTTCCCCTTATTCCTATGCAAACCGCAAAACTTGTTTGTCGGTCCAGTAGTCTATACAGCAGGAGTGAAGAATGGTTCAGTTATTCTTTGCATACCCAGGTGACTTCCTTTTGTTAGGAGGAATAGTTTGCCGACAGCTCAACCCATGCTCTTTATTTTTATCACACCAATCAGCTAATTACCTCAGCCAATCAAAATCTAAGAATGTCCTGTGATGGCTGTGACAGCTACTCCTGTTCTCCTGTTCTCCGCATGGATCTATTTAGATTAAACAATAACACGTGTGAATTGATTAAACCTAGGGAAGAACTGAGGTCAGTAACAACAATGAGAGAATATTGCAACGTTACTTTTGTTTTGGAAAGCTGAAACCAAGACCGACTTGGTCAGATCAATTATCAGAAAGAACCACCGACTTAATGGTTTATTCCTTTGAAGCTGCCTGGATATGTAGGCTAATGAAAAACTCTACTATACAGTAGCAATCTTACGAAGTTTATTAAACCATTTATTGTCGCGCAATACAATAGTACTTTATTTCTGGTTATTCGGTAAGGCACTTGCTTTCTATTCTTAATATGTGGTAGCCCTTTTGGTTCAAGGGATAGCATTTATGTCCCATGTAGATGTAAAAGCATGTAAAAGTTCTTATGTGAGGCAAAATTTCAGTTCACCAAAGTAGGAGTACATAACCGCCGTTAAATAACAATAACAAAGTAAACTAATATTTCTAGTTTTAAGAAAGAGCTATTCTTGTTGAGCACCAAAATTTACAATGCCATATTGTTCATAACTTACATAGCTTCATTTCAGTCCTGAGCGTCTACAGGCGTTTTTTTCCCCAGTTTGTTTCGAATTATCCAAATCAGTTTGTGTAGGCCTATGTATAGCCTATTTTGAATAAATGGCCAGCAGTATCCTGACTGTGTTACGACCTAAAACCTGTGCTCGAATTTTTAAAATTATATTATAAATCGTCTGAAGGGCAGCTATAGGCTCTAAGCTAGCCTTCACCACAACAAAGACTCAGGTTTTTAAGGCTACGTCGCGAAAGATATGGCTTTCATGAGCCGGAAGAAACTGAATGCGCACCCCGGCAATACGGGGGCTTATTCTATCTATTGACATAGGCCCATTTATATGTGCTATTTTTGCTGTTCAAATCACAAATTAATATTCATATTTGACGGTATTATTTGATTATAACATTATCGTATGCCGATATAGGATTTGTTTTATTTAGAAAACGAATTTATTAAAATACATGCTTAATACCGTTCAGCTCGATCAATGTAATAAAATAAATAAGATGCCAGATGCACAACAAGATAACAGTGATTTTATGAGGGTGACGAAATGCATTTTTATTTTTTATTTTAATTATTGGAGCTCCAAGCCAGAAAAAGATGCCCTGAAGATGATGTGGTAACACCGAAAGGCCTAGGCGACACAAAATGTATCTTGTGGAGCATCTGGTATCTTATTTACTTTATTAGAAAACAAAATTATAATGAAATTGTTTAGCCTATGCATTTAATACCATTTTCTTCACAGTTATACCATGACTATGCCGGGATGTGAATAAAAAAATTCCATTGTATTAGGACAGAAAAAGTAATGTAAGTTTTCTCTTCAGACTAAACAATTTTAGCCTATATACATATCCGTAACAACAGGAAATGAATATTTCATACTGAAACATATCCCGGAACCGAGATCGGATAAATCTCACGGGGAGCAGATTAGGAAAGAGGTGAAGTCGACCTTTACCCCAACAGCATCCCGGTAATCACGATCAAGTTGATCTCTTGACCATTCAGATGTAGGATGAATCCATTCAACCGAGGAATAAAAAGAAATCACTGACTCCTCCCATATCGCTTTTAGAACCTTCCACATTTCCGACAATGGAAATTAATTGACGTACTTCACCCATCTTCAGATTAGCAAGGTAGGGAATCCCTGATAACCGGATACTCTCTTAACGATTTTTTAATAATCCGGATGCAAAGAATCTAATTGTCCTTCAGTCTCCCATATAAGTAATATCTATTAAAATTCCCACTGTGTATACATCTTCGTTATGACGCTATGCGGCGGCTGACAAGATTTATTGTAATTGTTACTTCAGAACGTTTATAGTGACTTACTAATTATTAAAACATTATTAATATAATTGTATATGTGTGTTTTTTATAGCCTACATGTTTTCTGTACCAGTCTATTTTGCAATTATACTCTGTATTACTTTGTCGCATATACGAATTACAGTATAGAGAAAGTATTGTGATCGTGACAAAAAATCGAAATCGAGATAACACCGGAAAAGCATGTTTCACGATGCCTATAAACGGAAAAAGTGTTTTTTTGGGAATGGATCGACGGGGTCGTGAATGTGGACACTTCGAAGGCCTTATCTGAATTATATGAAAATCATTTAATTTGATGTTTTTCTTATGCAATAAATTAGCTTATGTAGTTCCTAAACAACGCTTCTCTCAAGATTAGTTTTATAACAAAAAGTGATCTTCTTGGTGAAGCCTACCATTCCACACCTTATGTTAAAGGAATCACCCTGTAGATTTCTACTTAGAACACCTTTAAGGCGGAATCTTTATCCCCATGTCAAGAAAAGGAGAGTAATAACCAGACCGACGTTTTACGTTTTAATATGGAATCCGGCCTACGGTGGGGCCATTTTATTCCTCATAACAATATGGGAGGTGAATGTGAAGGATCTGTTAACCATAAACGTCCGCACAATGACTTTTTGTAATTTGATCTCATTCTCAAGTTAATTTCCTAGCTAATCTGTTTACGTAAATCGTTGAAGGAAACTATGAATATCTTTTTTTAACCTTTTGGATGCTTATGAATTATGATACTCTCCCTTGAACATTTTCGATGCTGCTCACGGATCCATTCGTCATTGCAAAAAATTATATAAAATATAATACTATAAAATTAAATAAAAGTAAAGTAAAGTTATCCCCATACAGGCCATGGAGGCCCAGAGGGTTCCAGGAGGTTGAGGCTCCCGGATTTTGGACATTCGGCACGTGGTAAGGTTGTCAGCCTTACTCACCGGCCGCCTTTACCCTCAGGGTTCCTCCTGGTACTCATTTCTGTTAGAGGCTGAGTCGACCCCAGGGTCATAGTGCCACCAGAAGGATTAGGCCAATTGAAAAACTCCAACGACCTCATCGGGAATCGAACCTGCGACCTTCCTGTTAGTAGCGCAGCGCCTCAACCACTACGCTACGGAGTACCCCCCACTATAAAATTAAATAGAGTATTTATTTAAATTATTTTTTTATTATTTTTATTTACGTTTTAGAACTGTCATCCGCAAAAACCAAATATACTACTGCAATTTTCCTCATCGATTTCAAAAATGTATTGGACTGTCAATTTTACGTCAATGCTTATATTAATATACAAATGAAGAAGAAAACGTTAAATCAAATGGAAGGCACTGCATCGTTGTGAGTATTCTACCAGATACAAAGAACACTGACCAAATAAAACTCATTTGGATGGATTGCATAGCGAAAATTAACGCCATACTGACAACAAAGCTATTCATCTATTTTACTAATGACAGGGCAGATTTCTCTAGACATTTCCGGAGGTGTGAAGTAGGAAGACCACTCTGGGTCCATTACGTCACAGCTTGCTTGCTCTACATTAACATAGCTGTAGAAATTTCCGTAACTAGTCTGGCACAAGAAAGGATCCCAGTTATGAGAGAAGGGCTACGTATTTCCTGCAGTTGAATCTTTCTTGAAAGTTTTCTACAGAGCCTTCATCTATAGCTGCAAATATGGTCAATATGTAAAATCCCTATCTAAGAAGCAGTAATCCTCGAAGGATTGTTACAGAATTTCGATAATCACATCGATAAATTTCATTTCTGTAGTGGTCTATTAAATGAAAAATATGGTCCTAAAATATTATTCATGTTACATGTGGAAGATTAGTTGGTTTAGTTAATATTAAAAACTATTCGGGGTTTTGATCTTCCTCTCACTTAACTTCGTTATCAGTTGATCTACAACTGCATTCTTTGTACAGGACATTACATAAATAATTTCAATTTACTCTAAACATGAGTTATTTAGACCAATCACAGCATACGATAAAATAAGAGAATGTGCATCCGGAAAAGAAATAGGCTAATTAAAACAAACTCTGAACTCAATTGTATCGAAGACGAATCTGCTTACTACTATTACTTTCAAATTGTAATGAAAACGCTATTTTAAGGGGACCAGGAGTTTTCACTTCCAGGTGCCTTCACAAGGTTTTAATCTGGCACTGCTATGTACTTGTAAAAAGTTGTCATTGGCTAAGTTCCCAAGTCTATAACATTTCAGACTGCTATGACATAACATGATCAGCTGAGAGAGGAAGGTGCAAATCTACTAATGGACCAGTTGACCATGACAAGCAGTCGTGACACTTTAGCGTCCCGAAAACTCATCTTCAGTTTAACATATTATCTGCGATCCACCCACAACACGGAGTTCCGTGCCTCATCGTGATCGTCATGACATTTTAATGCTTGCCTAACGACTCCCGTTCATCCTTCAAGAATTCCATGTGATAACAGGTCTGTCTTAAGAAAGGCTTTGCATAACCTCAGGAAGATTGTAATGCTTCACTGTTGTAATAGCCGGCTGTAGTTAAAGAATTGCATAGCTCCAATTTTTTCCGAAATGAGATATTGGTCACCAACAGGAGATAAAAACCAGCTTTCGTTGTGAGAAATAAGAGAATACGTCTAACATAAAATTTAGTATTTTCCTCGGATTGAATATTTCTATGTTGTCCAAGATTCCAGTTAAAAAGCCGGCAATGAGTATTTTACTATTAGACTATTTCCCTTCGATCACTATAAGATTTTCTCAACCAATTCCCCCAACCATTGCCTCATTCAAGGTACCTTCAACTTTTTCAGACTTCCTCTGGTCTCTACTGTTATCTATTGTCCTACATAATCCTTCATAATCCTCTGAATACATAAGGGTATCTTCGGACATCTTCGGGTCTTTAATAAAAATTTTGTTTGCTGTTATTTCGAAGCCTACTTTGGCACTGTTGAGCGCTCTTGGTGGTTTCAATTCCACTGAAGCATGTTGGGAACCTTCAGTTCACTTTAGGTAGGTATCTTCAGACATCATCGTACATTCAGGGGCATCTTGAGCCTGAGAGAAGCTGTATGTTGGCATTCAATTAAGAGACTACTCCCCCGTACTTCTTAGCGAGAGAAAGACGTACTTTCCAAATGAATACCCTTGTGAAACTTCGAACTAATAAAATTTAGCCAAGTATAAAAATACGATAATAAGCTTAAGAAGTATTTAAATATGTTTTCTTGTAATTTATTATTAATGTACAGGGCTGGCTGTTTCAGTTCAGTTGAAAGCAAGTTAAGTGCTACCTAGTGTCTGGCATGTAGGCTATTTCAATTGTGAGGCATCGGAACGACTTTCCAAAAGAGAACTGCACAGCTAATTCAAAGCAATTTCATTTGTAACTAGATGTACTGTAAGCATATAGCCTATTGAGTGGTATTAATATATATATATATATATATATATTTACAAAAACATTTCAATTCCACTGGGTTTATATTACGAAAAAAATGTAGAAATGTGTATCAAATGGAAGGCAGCATGCAGTAAGCTTACACAGGTGTCTTTGCACCCAGTACTATCAGTATCACTTGATCAATCGCTGTCCTAAACTGAGAGTACACAGGTGTGTATAGGCATAGATCAACTTAACCTTTCGCTAAAGTTCCTAATAAGGACTATTAATGACATACTCATGCCGTTTATTGAAATTTATACACTTTACATTGGAAAAGATGACTCTAAATCCAAAACTTTCATCCGGTTGTACTCTTACAGTTTTGATTTTTTGTAAAATTATGAAGTGTAGTAGAAAGTACAAACTTTGTCTTCTGCATTACGAAAATGGTGTTGTAAGTCTGTCTATGTGATGTAATAGGTGTAAAGTCTCGGATGGACTGTTTGCCATTTGGGTATGAGTGAAGGAGTTAGCACATTCCAAATATTGAATATCAGCTATAAGAATGCATAATATGATAAGAGTAGGATGAGAAATATTCATTGCTTCATGCATCACCACGCCTATGCAACGCCCGTCTTACTCATACTATGTTTGTGTCAGGCCAAGTGCTAAGTTTATTTTGCTCTTTAAAATACAATATTTTTGTTTTTTTCGTGACATTTAAAAACAATGATTTTCTTTATTTACTAACATCATGCTGATACAAAAATATTATTGCTTAGGCTGGAAGTATGACTGATAAGGAAACTGATGAATGAATTCCTCTGCCTCAGTCACAGAACTTCCGTTTTTCCCTTCAGATTCCGGTAATGAGTAAGTGGTCAAGTAGCTAAAAGCGTCTTACAAATTGAGAATCTGAATATAACATATGTCTAGCTAAAATGGAATCTGAAAACTCATGTCTCCTTGCTTTCATTTTACCTTCGATTTCTTTACGAATATAGTTTTTTCTTCGATTTTTCATCCGGCTCATGGCTGAAGTGTTTAATTATTTTTCCATTTGGTAAATTTCGTAGTCTTTTGTATCTTCCCTTGGACTTTATTGCTTTGATTTTATATTTACATTAACTATGTGTTAAATCTCTGATGGTGTCTGAATGTCTTTCTAATGTATGTACAGTATTTGTTTCTGGAACTAATCCCCGACATGAGAGTTTGCTCATTCGGGTACCGTACACATTTATATGTAAGTTAGTGTATTTATGCACTTAAAAGAAATAAAACGAAATTTTTTTTCAAAAGGTAAAAACTGCCGGAAATGTTTCAGAACTATCTAAATTTGGCAAATTAATGTTGGATACTGATATTAGTGTATTCATTTTCTATCTAAGCTTTTAAAAAGATATATAATATATCGAATTCATTGAAATATTACTGTCTAGATTCTTGGTAATCATAGAAATCCTTCAACGCCATAGCCCATCAACCCTTAAATGCGTGAGACTCAATAATTTCTCATGGAACGTATAAATCCATGCCGGGCTGCAAAGAAAAGTTTAATGGTTGGTAGTAGGGGATTAATAACAAAGTTCTTTTAACATGTTTGTAAACGTTTCTCACTGTTATGGTATTATTGTCACTTAAGGGCCCCATACAAATTTTGAGGAACCACTTGTATAATGACAAAATTGAAGCTAAGCCTTAATTTTTTTTATTCACTTGAAGTGTTTGATTTACTTGTTGACCTTAATTATGAAATCATGTAACTTTGTGTAAGATAAAGAAATGGTTTTAGCATTCCTTGTTCCTGATGGCAATATGCGATGAGGATAAATAATAAACAATGATTAGGTCCATAGTGTCTTTTTTCTTGTACCCTATTCAGTAAGTTTTACATGCACTTAAATTTTCTGTCTAGTTATTTTCCGTTATTTTGTTACTAATTTATGACAAACTATTGTAGCCTATAGTACACATTACGTAAGTAAGGGTTAATTATTGTGAACTAGTTACCATAAATAACTTTATTTATCTTGATTCCGCTCGGCTAGAGAACACTTTGCGTTAACACACAAATGGCATTATTCTGTTTTCATGCATCACATCGCATTACTGCAGTGAGAATGGAACACACAAATAAAGCCTACCAATTTCAATCAGATGAGATTATTATATTATTATATTATTGTTATATTATTATATTATATTATTGTCGAAACTAATTACAATAATTAGCTGACACTAGTGATGATCAGATAAGTAAATTCTGTATTAACAAAAAATTACAGTAAAATTGTGTTAAATTTATATGCATTCTCGCTGCTCTTTTGAGCCTAGCTTCTGTGGTGAGGTCTGTATGGTCTAGACCCACTAGTGGGTCGCGGAAGGGTTACAGGTGGGTCGTGACTCGATCAGAAACCATCGAATATACCATCAGAAAAGATAAGAAAAATCGAAACAATTCAAATTGTGTTTTGATTTTTTCTTGGTTCTTGATTTTTGGCATCTGGGACAGACAACAGAACCACTATAAATCCCTCCCAGATGACTCACACAGTCAGACAGGTGGTGCATAGGCCTATATAAGCTTATATATTTGGAATATTTGATGGTAAATTATAATATATACATAAGGAAGGGATACGATACAAATAAGGTTTTTTAATCCACCATGGACCGACGGACCGTGGAGGAATTCCGATAAGGAAAGGTGGGTCGCCAGCTGAAAAAGGTTGGGAACCACTGGTCTAGAGAAATGTTTTAAATTGGGCTGTGAACGATTTTGGGGAGCCAATAGGTGTTAGAGGGTGTTAAAAACTCGGGTTCGATTCATGCCCAGGAAAAAAAAATTCTCTACAGAATGTAATGAACATCTCCTCAGACATTTAGTTGCGAGTTCGATCCCGGCTCAGGTCGATGGCATTTATGTGTGCATAAATGTGACAGGCCCATGTCATTATATTTATTGGCATGTAAAAGAACTCCTGCGGGGCAAAATTCTGGCACACCGGCGACGGTCATAGGCCTAAGTTGCAGTACAACCCCGTCGTTAAAATAACCATATTCAACCAACCAACCAACCAACCAACCAACCAACCAATCCTCAGACATTTAAGGTAGTTGACTTAAAGAATACGTTCTATGGATATAATTTACCATATTTATTAATATTAGTCTTTACTAAAAACAACATGGAAATGTCCCCCATACTCAAGAAAACTATCTGTATCTGTATCTGGTACCCTATGATCCCCAGGTGGGGCGAAGGGGCCTCCAATGGAGGTTTCATTGCCTATACTAATTTTGATATGCTTATTTTCCGATGGAGGGTAGAGGGACAGGTGGTAAGCCTCGCAACCCCCCTCTGGAAACTAAGTATTTCTTGGACGTGAAAGGGCCGAGAAATTTTGTCCAGAGGCTCTAATTTAGGCTTGGAGTTCTTTTACGTGCCGTAAATCTACGACACGGGACCCCCAGCTTAAAGTCCCTCCCGGAGGACTCCGTGCCCAGGATTTTTACGTCCTGAAAAATCCATCGACCGCGGCCGGGTTTGATCCCGCGCCCTGCGGATCTAGAGGCGGGCACGCTCTAGACCACCGCGGCCGACCAAGAAAACTATAGGAAAGTAAAACTTATACAGAATTACTTAAGCTAGGGGAATATAGTAATAACAAGTGGATGGTTAAGTTTGAGGATCTAACAAGATGAGTCATCAATTTATTTATAGCAGACTTATGTCTGTAAGATGGTTACGGAGGAATTTTAAACCTCTTTTACAGCAAATAAACATGATAAAATTCAGTACTTATTGCAATGCGGTGAGGATGTGCAATAGTTACATCATGCTTCCTTGCTTGATTTCATGATCAATATTTACTCTATCAGGAATGATTTAGGAGTTTGTAGTTCTATACTAGCTATTAAAATCTTATATCCTTGAACGTACCGGGTCATAAGTTTTAACTTATGCCTTGGGCACTCTTCATATGAAAAGTATAGTAACGTTTGTTGAAACTTGGCCTAATATTTGTTGAAACTAACATTTGTTGGAACTGTTGTGGTGTAGGTTAGAGATTGGGACGGTACACTAATTCGAGTATCATAAGACTAACCATTTCGTGGAAGGGGGACAGAGAATGAAATATAGAGAGTGAGAGATGATAATTGGTACAAGACATCGTGAGGAAAGAAGGATCTACATTAGGAGTGAAGTAATGAAATATAGCTGATAAATAACCTGTTTCTTCGATTACTAATTAATTTTACATTTATACTATGCAATGAACACATTTCTATTTAGAAATTTAAGGGGTAGGTACAGATTAAAGTACCAAAATAAAGACCATACGCCTATTCACTTTTTTCTTTGTACACATGGCTCATTGATGCACTGAAAATCCAGACTTTTACTTTCATATGATATTAACATCATTTTCACATGTTTAACATGCAAGTAAATTTACAAATTTATTGCAGTTTGCCACAAATTAGGGGTTCCCTCCTAACTCGAAACAATTTTTGGTATTTTCATATTTCTTTGTTTTTTTAATTCTATTTCATATTTTATATATTTTAATTTATGTTTAATTATATATTTTAATTTATGTTTAAGTTTATAAAACAGATTTCTAAGGTATTTTAAGCACCAAATTATTTTTGTAGGCAAACATTTAAAGGAGAGACATCATTCTGGTCACTTTTGATATATATATATATATATATATTCTGGTCATTTTATATATATATATATATATATATATATATATATATATATATATATATGACACCTTGAAAAAAGGAATTCCTAAAATTCTATTCACTAATTTTCCAAAAATTGGGGGAACTAAAATAATGATTAAACACATTATAGATATTATAAAAAATCAAACAAACAAAAAATCATTAATGTTTATATCCCCAAATTCCTTAAAATATAGTTTGCGTCAATAGAGTATTAAACATATAATACCAAATCATATAGGTAGCTTGTAGCTGCTTACAGACAAGTGAAGCGTCTTGCGTTTATTTCATAGACTAAGTTTTAAAATAGGCCTAACGTAGGTATTTAAATAAATTATGTATCAAAACTATTTTTAAAAGATGCTGCATATTTTAAAAATTATTTTGAAAAATAGGAAGATGTTATGCTACCCTCTTGAGAATAAAAATGAAAATAAGATATACGTTTGGGTTATCAATATAAGATCAAAGTATAGGGAAGAATATGCTCCAGGCTAAAAATTTTAACTAACAGACAATCGCCAAACAAGCCAGGTAATTCTGTACTTTAATACACAACCTGCACGAATTTATTTTCGAGAAATATTATATCTTTCTTCTTTTTAGTTAAACCTCTCCCGTTGTAAGGACGTTTATGCGGCCCACAAGACCGCGACCTTTCGGGAAAGGGATTGTCTTTCGGATCACAGTCATACTTTTTTCACCAGATAAGTACATGGAGGATTTCCCTGGATGAGTGATCGGCCCAAAGCCGGTGCCACTTCCGAGACAACACGAACACATAGGAGAGACATTCGCTCATACGTTCACTTTGAACAAGGCGTGGACGGGATGAAGATGATAATGACGGCCAGATGATATCCGGGGACCAGAAGGGCCTAACCGACAGTCGTAATACAGGTTATACTTTTCTTCATTGTTGGTTAAATATTGTGGTTGTACACCAAAATTAGCAAACAAATAAATGCCAATCTAGAGATGGGATTGGAAAAGGTAAAATTATGTTTGTCATGACTAGACTTCGGATTTTAGGTAAAAACCTATTTTAATCCTTAAGTGATAAATGGATGAAAACTTGTATATGCATGTTTCATAAGTGACTATGACTAAACCTGATACTTTTATAGGACCTAAAAAAGCCTATTTTTACGTTAGAGCCTAATATTGCCTTTTTGCTTGTTTTTTCCTGTAAAGTTCAAAATAAGTCATTTTTTGTTATAAATTGTAGCATTTATTTCAGTTCGTACTAAATTTTTAGCTCGGAATGTGCAGTCCATGACACATTTGTGACGTGGTTAAATAGTAAGGTATGTTTCGTCTTCAGTAGAAAAATTCCTTGGAATTCCCGAGAAAATGTAGTGTTTTTCTACCTACTACCAAATCTAGTAGGGAGGGATACAGGGGTTGAATATGCTAGTATGACAAGCGTAGCTTCTGGGCGCAGGGATTGGGTTTTCACTGTTATGGTAGTAATGCAGGCCCTAATAATAGGTCTATATAATTCTGTGTACCATAGGCCTAT
The DNA here is from genome assembly GCA_964059195.1 of Ectobius pallidus. Lineage (NCBI taxonomy): Eukaryota > Metazoa > Arthropoda > Insecta > Blattodea > Ectobiidae > Ectobius > Ectobius pallidus. The sequence continues at coordinate 128,989,867 of CAXKWD010000008.1, forward strand.
ATCTGTGTTTTATCATGATTATTGATTAATGGTGACTTCAATAAATATAATATTCTGTATTGCAATTGAGATATTTCAGAAAATTGGCAATTTAACGATTTTATAAGAGACTATTTTACGATTTTTAGAACCTATTTTCCAATTCTTAGAGCCTATTTTAGGTACCTAAAACAGCATTTTTAGCGTCCTAAAAGTCCGAAGTCTAGTCATGACTTCATTCTAATGTAATATAGAGGAATATTAATATGTGTTATGTAGGTGGTATCACAGATGCGGACAGTCATTCTAATGTAGATCAAGGTCCATAAAGGGTTGCGACATTATCAGCAGTGTGTGTTTATTGTCACAGCACGTGGACTGTCTGTACTGATTAATCTGAAACGCAGTCTCATTAACATATTCAATTCGATTATTCACTGTCGCAAGAAATATTCCATTCTCGTACTGTTCAAATGGATTCAAGTTAAATTTATTATGATAAGTACTGTATGCACTTCCCCTCCTTTCGTTGCAAGGTCCTGGAATCGAATCCCTGATAACATTGTGGAATATGTGGTGTAGGAAAGTGAGATACAAAAGATTCTTTTGCAGTAAATATTTCCGGATTCTTTGTTACTATTAGAGACGGATGTTACTATTTTAGAGAGTGAAATTGGTAGAAATCATTTTCGCATATACACCACTAATAATTCCAACTGAGTACGACCGTCAGTGTGTTTGAACGCTCTTACTGGATTTCGCTTTATCATATTTTCATAATTATCACTTAGCATAATCACTTATTAAGTCTTAAGGAAAAACAAATTGATTTTAACAAATTTTCATCAGTGTATAGAATGACTATGCTGTTGGGAACTGAAGTCAAGTATTTGTATGGCTTCAGATACTTTGGCAAAATAAAAAATATATTGTTGACTTGAGGAATTTGTTGTAAATTCGTTATCATAATATTCTAGTTATGCAAATAATTCCTACACGTGCCGATCAAAGTTTCTCAAGAAACTATGGTTAATAGTTTCTGAAAAATGGCCTACTAAGTTCATCTGACACTTTGTTTTATAAATTTACCTGATCTTATTTTTAACTAGCTGAAAAGGCCCGGCGTCGCCCGGGCTTTGTATTTTGTAATTTGAAATTAACTTATGCAGGACTTTCGATTTTGAAACTCTAGGTTTTTATATAATATGTATATAGAACTTGAAATTAAAAAAAAAGACTTATCACACTCAAATTATTCCCTCAGAAAACGCTAAATATAGCTTTGCTTCTACACACCATGCCTGGGAGGGATTGAAATAAGAAGAAACAGAAATTCCGGTTAGATGAGATTGTATTGTCTTATTGTATTATTTCTCACTCTCATGTTACCATACAACCATTTCGGGGCTGAAATAGAAAAGAAATTCAATATCACTTTCATACTTTCCTACCCAAAAACCTGGGACATAATATACTGCGGGCATAGGAGTGAAAATGTTCCATCCTATTTTGTCTTCTTTTAGATGCTTAGGATTTTTTACAGACTTCTTTATAGCATACTCGTTGGCACACACTTCAAGCTGTCCCTGCAATACGACCTCTTATTTTACATCAAAATGTGAAGTGAGAAAATGATATTCTTCATGTCCAGGGTAGAGAAAGTTATGAGACTGTATCACACTGTGCATTATTTTCGTGTATTTCATCATTCATTATTTATTTTCACCAATGTAACTCATTACCTTACATCGATAGCATCAGAATTTGTTAAAGTCCAATATTATGTAGTTGCCAAAGCCCTATGTGAACACTGTAAACAATACACTGTTGTCATGACAACTGAATTGGATTTCATTTTTACTTCCTCTGCCCGTACCATAGGTACTATAGGTAGAGAAAGTATTGTTTTCGACCCCCAAATTCGAAGTTGAGTTTCTTACATAAATACACGTTTCAAGCCTCCCCTGAATCCAAAAATACTATTTTTGGAAACGTGTCTGTGTGTCTGTCTGTCTGTGTAGATGTCTGTGAACAGGCTAGCTCCAAAACGGAAAATCGTATGAAAAAGTTTCGTATTTGGGCCAGGTACCTTCTGACGATGTGAGCAGAAGATTGGCGAGAAGTTTATCTTATTTTTAAGGGAACTTTACATGAAGAAACTTTCGCTTTTCTCGATTTTCTCGAAAACGGCTCTAACGATTTTCTTTAAATTTTGCGCATGGGTTGCTTTATACTAAGTGCTAAAACTTTTATTTGAAACATTTTTTCGAACAAATTCTCTGAAGGGTAGTAATAAGCCACCCACTGTGAATACGCGCTCTTTGCAATACGGCCTCTTGTAATGCAAAATCGTACGAAAACAAAATTTTGTATTTCGTTAGGTACCTGTGAACGTGCAATATATCACTTCTCCAAGAGACATAAATGCTGAAATAGTATATTGCGATACAAGTGCCGTAAGCCATGCTTACGGATCGAGGAAAGAGTTTTTTTTTCAATTCCGAGATCCGTTATGCGCTTACGGCACAAGTATTGCATGCTATTTTTTGCACGATGATTATTTATATCAATTTATTTATATTACAGTAACTGAGATATTAGTTGAAAATATTATGTATATACACTATTGAAGATGGATGTTATATTTCAGAAAGTGATTCGCATGTGTTCGTTGTTATGGGGACTGAATATTTGTCCTGTTAAAGTCGCCACAAACTGGGGGGGACCTTGGTTCCGGTCTTCGATAAAGGCTTGTATTGTGATGGTTTTACTTACGGCACTAGTGCTTTTTGTAATTTTTACCGCACGGAGATTTTTTGTTTTGTTTTCATAGCAACCAGATTGCGTGAGGGAATATCAAGTTACGATCCATAGCAACAATATTCGTAAGTACCACTAATTAGTTACGTCGTGCAAAAAATAAGTTGCACAAACTTTCTCGCATATACGAGTTAAAAGTTAGCATAGAAAAACGTAGGCCTATATGCGAGAAAGTAAAGATTACGAAATAGAGAAAAGCACAAACGGCATATTATAGAAAACATAAATCTCAGCACATAGCCAATTATGCGTTCTAATCGTAGGCCCTATCGCTTTAGAATGGGATAAAAAAAGTGTACAGGAATTAAATCCAATTAACATATTTTGTGTACAAATAACAACATTTTCTTCTATCTGCATTAAAAAAATCTCAAATTCACATTCTTTATTCATAACTCGTAGATGAAGTCTCGCATTCCTTACATGATAATGGATAACTTTCGTTTAATCGACACTGATGGGTCCACTCACATTCTCTATAATTTCTATTTTTGTAATCGATCTCTGAGCTAAGCTCCAGATCGTTTTATAATTATTATAGCCTGGATGGGTCGTCGGTAGCTCGCCTGCCTTCCGCCCCGGCGGTCCCGATTGGGAAATTTTCAGTAGTGAAACATTCCTTTCCTGTGTTTAGGGTTATGTATTAGGTCCCAGTATCACGAATGTTCTTTAAATTACGGTAATCTGATGTATGACAGCGTAACACATTCTCCAAGTTAAAAGAACTTAGACTATATAAAATATGATCCAACATTAACTATCTAAATTTATGATCCAAGTGTTAAAAAAGATATTTTATTTTGGGAGGAGGTTAGGCCTATGTTTGCTAAATGAGCTCCATTAGGGCGAGTGTAGCAAACCTACGAGTAAAACAAACTCATTTTACCACATGTATCATATTAAACCTTAATTATATGACATTTATTTTGTCCTAGTGGTGATAGAATTAAGAGGTCATATTAGGCTATACAAGTATGAATCGAGTTCCTATTAATAACAACATTATTCTACTACGTTTTGCGTGCTTCACTATGTGGTTACTATTATGCAATATATAGACTATCTGTCAGATTTTATTTGGGTTATGTATCCTTCGGGGATGCAATGTGATGTGGTAACGAGATTATCTTCATTTTTACAACCAATTTACATGAAAAGAATGTCATAATAATATATTGTACTGAGATGCTAACTTTTATTTGGACAGAAGAAGTTATGTGAATTTCACATAAGATTTTTTGGTATAATACTCTCAGAAATTACATAAATTTTCATGGGAAATAGTGGTTTGTTCGAATTTTAATGTTAACCGCGTTACTTCCCGGGCTTAACTGGGTATGTGTGCAAACTTTCGTACATATTGGTCAAGAAATGTAGATTTGTATAAGGAACATACATACATACATACATATCCACATACCCACATACCCACAAACACACATTCGATTTTATATATTAGATGTAGGCTACCGTACCTAAGAGTGTAAAAGATTTGTGTTTCTTCTTATTGTACGTAAACTTAATGTGGTTATGATTAAATTGCACAACTAGTGGATCTAGAGTATCTTATACTGAAAGTTGAGACCAATATTGCTTTTGAAGGGAATGATCATTCTTTCACACTGGCAGTGTCTAGGCTAAAGTGGAAAGGTAGAATCGACTGAAAAATTCAATCCTATAGCCGGGATATGAAGCAAAAAATTTATTGAGAAATGGATATAATTTCGAATCATAACAGTAATAGCTTCTGAAATACAGAATATTGGAAAGAGTGGGTCATGCAATTTTATTTTAATATTTGTATGAGACCTGATATTCTTCTATAAAATAAGAATTATTTGTTACTAGCTGAAAAGGCCCGCGTCGCCCGGACATTGTATTTTTAGGTAGATTTTCGAAGAAAAATCTACCTATTGCAATGGATACCACTTTATGATTTTCGAAAAATTCTTTCATATCTTTACGTTTCATGCTCCTTTAAGTACGAAACCACCGCCCGTTCAAAAAAAAAAATTGTGATATTTATATATATATTTACACGATAGCGGCCGTAATTTTGAAGATATTTGAACCAAATTTTATTATGTTATTTCTAGGCCCAATAGTTCGGACAAGTTCGTTAATGGGCAAAATTGGCCCAAGGGGGTGGTCGGGGCAGGGGGTTGAAATTTTAAAACATTTATATCTCGGCCCCTATGAAGTATAGAGGGAAACTTTGTTTGAATAAATTAGAGTACTCCCTATGGAGTTCACAGTGACACCAACAATTCGGGGATTCGAGTGAGGGTGGGGGTGGGGGTGGGGGTGGGGGATGAAAATTCGAAACTTTTGAAACCACGTCTTGTGGGGTATCGTTGAAAAGCTCTTGATGAGTACTCTACAAATCAATAAATAGTTTCTTGATAGCTCTGATATGACGCGAGATTTTAATGTTTGAAAATAATAACACTTAAAATAATTATTATAATATCATAATTTTGTCTTGTTTAGCGGCTTTGCTAATTTTATTCATTGCTGATCTTGCGCACGGCCTCCCAGAATATTATATCCTATTCTTGTTGTCAAAACAAATGATTGTAGGCTCTCCCTCTTTACCGAATTCAGTTCTTATTACTGCAGGTTTACCATGCCAAGGCTAAAGAAGAAGAGTGCTATGCAGCGACAATAAATTAAACCAAAAGCACTTCGAAATCTACCTCCGCCTGTAGGCCTGCCTAAAGGGATTTTTTAATTTGAAATTAACTTATGCAGGACTTTCGATTTTGAAACTAAAGGTCCGTATTTAATATGTATGTAGAACTTGAAATAAAGAAAATTACTTATCATACTCAAATTATTTCCTCAGAAAACGCTAGGAGGCCGGAGGGAGTTGGCGGGAGGGGTTGAAATAACAAGAAACTGATATTCCGGTTACATAAGATTGTATTGTCTTGACGGAAAATTTTATTTCTCAACCTCAAGTTACCATACAACCATTTCGGGGCTGAAATAGAAAAAAAAAAAAATTCAATATCATTTTCATGCTCCCCCCCCCCCCAAACAATCTGGGACATAATATACTACGGGCATAGGACTGAAAATGTTCCATCCTATTTTGTCTTCTTTTAGAGCCTTGGGATTTTTTACAGACTTCTTTATAGCATACTCGTTGGCACACACTTCAAGCTGTCCCTGCAATATGACCACTTATTCTATATCAAAATGTGAAGTGGACATGGAGAATGTTTTCTTGTCCAGGGTAGAGAAAGTTATGTGACTGTATCACATTGTGCATTATTTTCGTGAATTTCATTATTCATTATTTATTTTCACCAACGTATTACCTTACATCAATAGCATCAGAATTTGTTCAAGTCCAATATTATGTAATTCCCAAAGCCTTATATGAACACTATAAACAATACACTGTTGTCATGACAACTGAATTGGATTTCATTTTTTAGTATAATAGTCTCAGAAATTGCATAAATTTTTAAGGGAAGGAGTGGTTTGTTTGAATTTTAATGTTGACCGCGTTACTTTCCGGGCTTAACTGGGTACGTGTGCAAAATTTCGTACAAAACTGTCAAGAAATGAAGAATTGTATAGGGAACATACATACACACATATCCACATATTCACATATTCACATACCCACAAACACAATATATTCGATTTTATATAAGTTATTAGATAAACAAATTTGAGACTACATAAACATCACCCTCATGACCTTAGCCTAAATTACAGTTGCAATGGAACAACATTTAATTGCATATGCCTATATGCGAAGTACAGAACCATTTTTCCAATAATGAAATATTACACCAATTTTACTACTGGCTCTAGTTTAAAATGATCAGTTATTGAAATTTATGGACATTATCTAATTACAGTTTTTGCTCTTAATGCGTTCAGTATCTTTAGTTAATTACAAAAGTAATAATAAAATAAAGAAGTTAAACGCAGATTTTCAAGATTACCATTTTTATGTTTTCCGTATTCATGCTTCAGGAAATCAAATGACGTTAATAAACTTCTACAGCACTTCTTGCAAATCCTAAGAAATAATTTTTAATATTATTGCGAAAAGAGTGATAAAAATACGTCTCATAATATATATTAATATTAATTATCCATGAGATCTTTGCATTCTGACTTCAATGTATTCAAAATCCACCATCTTTAATATAATGTTGTATTAAATTACATTCACAAAAAGTAATAAATTTCCTATTTTCGCCTATAATAAATAAAACTAAACGCTCTGATTTAATGTGCTTAATTGAACCTAAAAATGTAACAACTGCCGCCACCAATCGTGGTTCCTTTTTTGGTCCTAGGTTACATAACAGAATTATTAAAAAGTTCCCAGATTTACACCGATTCAATATTTATACATTAAAAATACAATTAAGAACATTATCAAGAAAGAATTCCTGTAACTTTCACTATATTAATTAAAATTGAATATTGCAATTATTTGGTATTTATATATGTTTTTTTTATCAATATAACTAGTTACTTTTAACTGTATTTACTAGACTATTGTTATTATTGGTGTATAACAGCATACAATGCAGCAACATTGTACAAAATTGAATTAGTTTAATTTTATTATTTTCATTATTATTATTATTATTATTATTATTATTATTATTATTATTAGAAGTATATTAGATACTGTAAATTGAAAGTATGGTTAAGATTCCGAATCCACCCCTCAACACGAGAATTTCTCATTCAGGGGTGTTGCTAGAATTTAAGGAACTTATTTGTGTATTTATCTGTATATATTTTGCTAGCGATAAAATATTATAATCATTAATATCATCATCTCTAAGTAATGGCGTGGATCTCATCTGGTGCAACTGGTGTAGATTTTATCGTTGATCATTTGAAATGAGTTATTGAACCAGGTCGGTATATTCCAGGGTGAGCGAGTCGATAACATATGCTTTTTTTGCTCGCAAACTGTCATGTTTAGAAGAATGTCGTTATGTAACCTATCGTGGTTCGGTCGGAAGTATTATGTACTGCAAGTTTAGGTTGTGCTATTATATAAGAAGTATCAAGGTCAAGTTTAATGGAGAATTGTATTCATTGTATTTTTTCAGTAGTTTCTGGAAGGCCGTTTAGTTAGCTTTAAATGTTAATTTACGTAATTTAAATAAACTATATAATTTAATGAGAAGAAGCCATCGTGCATTTATATAATTGAGGTAAAAAGAATTTCCACTAAATAGGATCACGTCTATTATTAATTTTAATTTTTTTTTGCTATAGTTACCAATTAAAACTACTTTGAAAAGGGTGTGACAGAAATCGATAAAGTATGTCAAATAGAAATTAAATATGTGACAGCTTAAAATATATATGAGCTTTGAAACATATATATCATGGTTCCTTTCAAATTTATTGAAGTCGTATAGTGGAGTAATTATTTATTTTTAGAATACCAGTAATTCTTTTAGTAACCAAACGCCTCCTGGTTTTGAATATTATTTAATGCTGAAATTCTCAAAAAATTATTCATGTTCACTTTTATTTACTGTATTGTTGTCATTTATGTTATGGAAAATAATTCATAAGAGTACATATTACAATAGGCCTAATAATTTCCACATGTCTTTTTGCAATTTTCAAATTTAATTATTTTGTTTTACAGAAGTTTTGCAGAAAACAGTAAAATAATTAACCCTTTAATTGATCATGTATCCTATAAGATACGGTAGTTTGTCTTAAATTTTTAATAAATAAGTAAACGGAAAAGAAATTGGAAGAATTATTTGAATTTCATATAAATTCAGAATAATGTAAGAAAAAACTATGGGTCTACTAATTTTGTTAAATGTTTTCTTTGCAGTTCGGCATGGGATTATATGGTTACAAGCATTCATGAACCACGAACCGCTCATTGTCTTTATTGTCCATTGGAGCCATTAGTCTTAGGAAAGAGGTTCCATCTGGCGCTGTGAAGTGAACTCTGACTAAGCTCAGTAGGTAGAGCGGTGGCACGGATAGCCGAAGGTTCTGGGTTCGAGTCCTACTGTCAGATAAACTTTTCCTATAATATTCTCATGGGGTTATATATTGTGTGAGAAATTCAGTATCGCCAAATAAATAGTTAATTTATGTAGCCTTTCTGGGATTGATAACACAATGATAACAAGCAGGTTCACATTTTCACGTCAAAAGAATAATAATCCTTTATTTATCGCCATGAAGTCAACCTTAACCATATCTGAAGCGCATTATATTTATGAGAAACAGAGCTGAACATAGAAGTCAACAAAGGAACGCTAATAGAATTTACTGTGGGAAAAAAGAAGATAAAAAATTTATGATTTTATCGCTTGTCGACAGCACAATAAACTGAACACATCTGAAGACAGTACATAACTTATTTCAAGATAACTTTTACTGAACAGGATCTTCAGATTTTTCGAGTTCACAAGATTCTCAGGGTTAGCGAATGTGCAACAGCAAGAATGCTTACGTCAGAAATCTGATACATACCAATAACGTATCAGAGACCGCTAGACTTCACACAATCATAATAGCACTTATTTTGAAGTATTACCCAAGACAATGAACTAAGCTACAAAATATACATTTTTAAAAGAGTGCAAATATTAAGTTAAAAAAAGTGTGCGTGGAACGCCACGCGACAGAAGTGAAACTTGTTTTAATTTTTGGATTATTCAATTTTGGATTATTGGATTTTTTATTTTGGATTGTTGGACTTTTTAATATTGGGTTTTTGGACTTTTTAAACTTTGGTTTTTTTAATTTTCGATTTTCAATTTTTTAATTTTGGATTTTTTTATTATTACATTTTGGATTTCTAATTTTGGATTTTTTATTTTTTAAATTTTTAATTTTTAAATTGTTTTAATTTTTAATTTTCGATTTTTAAATTTTGGATATTTGGATTTTTTATTTTTTGGATTCTTGGAGTTTTGAATTTTCGATCTTTGAATTTTTCAATTGTTGAGTTTTGGATCTTTTGATTATGATTTTTTTTATTTTGGAATTTTTGAATTTTGAATTTTTTTATTATTTTACTTTGGATAAGCCTAATCATTGAGTTGATTGTTTTCTGTGCAGTCCGTTCCGTCACACCTCACTAATTTCGTGACGATTTTGAGCGTTACATTAATTTCGTGACGATTTTTGAGCGTTACACAAGCTCTCGATTTACCCTTATCGCGGCTAAAGAAGTTTCACTTCAAAATATAATAACAATATTTTAAATTATATATGACTCTTACGTCCGCAGTAGACAAGATCATTAAACTCTCACGAAGGTTTTCACAAGTTTGTACACTCTCGAAGTTAATATGAAAGTATAGTAGGCACATTTGAACCAACCAGCTCCTTCATTTGAAGCTTATTAACATACAAGCAATAAGGACATAAATTGTCCGTAAAATTATTAACTAAATTTTAATAGTAGTTTATAGATAAAGAGAAATCTATTCAGTTGTCCTATTAGAATTTGTTGATGTAGCTTTGTAATTTCTCATACGCAATATAATTTAAAATATAGCAACATAAAAATAGCAAGATGAAAATACTCTCTGTTGTCTCTGTATATTTTGTAACATTTGTGAATTCCTTTTAGCGTTGAAATACTGATGCATGTTGAATCTGTCAATGCTTTTATCAATATATGTTTCCTCCTGCTGACCTGCAAGCTTAGAGCTGTGTATAATAATAATAATAATAATAATAATAATAATAATAATAATAATAATAATAATAATAATATTTATAATAATAATATTCTCAGTTGTTAGGCACAAATATTGGCATTAACACTGTCAAAATAAATCTGTAGAAACTATATTGTCTTAAACACATTAAAATATAAAACTAAGTTAAAACACAATGTCATTTGAACTTATCTTTATAAGCTTCTCAATGCAATAAAAGGGACTTTTTACTAGCCAATTGTATACTTCCTTTGAAAATTCCTTTTTTGTATAGTTTCTAACTATACTTTTGGGACTCTTAGCACAATAATAAGTAAATAAATACCAATAAGCATGCTGTTATGAACAGAATCCAAATGTTAAGTAGAACGGAAGGAGTTTTGGCATTTTATTTTCCATGTGGATAAGAACTGGGGAACTTCGACTTTGACATGTTGGTTGACTTGAACAAGCAAGGAAGCACGGCCCCCTGCAAGGTGCAAAGCATTCAGCTGTCATATACTGTGTTCATTTCTTTTCTCTGTATTCAGCTTCTATAGGAAGACGTGAAAATAATTTGCATGAATATTGAATAGAACCTCGTGTTCTAGCGCTGAAATCAGAAAATGGAAGAATATGGAAAGAGAAATATCATGAAAGGATTTAAACAATGGGTACAAGTAATGGGACGCCACGCGTCAATATTAGTAAAGTAAAGTATTCCCTATATAGGCCGTGAAGGCCCTTAGGGTTCAGAAGGTTGAGGATCCCAGATTTGTTAAACTTGTCACGTGAAAGTGGTAAGGTTGCCAGCCTTAAGCACCGACCGCCTTTACCCCCGATTGCTCCTGGTACTCATTTTTTTTAGAGGCTGAGTCAATCCCAGAGCCTCACTGCTACGGAAAGATTAGATCAATTGCCACTTCACGGCATAACCGAAAATTATCGTCATTTGTGTACAACAATTTTGGAGGAAATGCAAGAGTTCTCATCATTGCTACACATCAGTTTGCTCAAACAGTTTAGGTGAAAAGGTAAAAAATTCCCGTCATTCATACACACCACTTGAAGAGAAAGCATTAGAACTTTCGTCTTTGCTATTGGTAGAACTTTCTCTGTTTAGTATTAGGTTGTTAGTTTATATAGTTTATATGTTTATTCTTTCTATGCATTGCATTGAAGTTGGAAGAGCATTATATATATAATGTTATATATATATAATATTGCATTATATATATATAATATGCTCTTCCAACTGCGTATTGCAAATAAGATAAGTACGCAAAATTCAGCTATTACATCATGAAGATCGATCCCTATATTTTTAAGGTCGATATTTCAATATCAGCCAGTGCTAGGCTGAAAAAGACTATTGACTTTAACATTCCTTTACTGCTGTTTGTGTGAGGTAGAGCAAATGAAAATGTAGTAAAATTTTATGATGATTGCTGCATTATGCAAGTACAGATTACAGGAGCAGGCAGTAATATCATAATTGTATTCCTACCTCCGCCAGTTTCATTCAGGTAGGTGTTGTCTTCCAGCTCCCCCGGCTCCCCGGACATGGCTGTAACAAAGAAAACTTAATGAGTGACAGCTTTATGACCATGACTCTGCATACAACAATTGTTTTTATAACCGCAGTCCTTAACACAACCTGGCATGAACTGGTTAATTCGAGAGTCACAATCAGTACGTTTGGTCACCTCTAATCTTCTCAATACAGGATGACATGTGGAAAGAGTTTGCTGATTTTATGAATTAAGTTTTCGGACTTCTTTCTATCTTTCTTTCTCTCTTTCTTTCTTTCTTTCTTTCTTTCTTTCTTTCTTTCTTTCTTTCTTTCTTTTTTCTTTCTTTCTATCTTTATCTTAGTTTTACCTTTCCCTTTTAGGACTTAAGCGACCCAAGCCGCCCGGGCATTACAGGGCCGCGACCTGTCGGGAGAGGGATTTTCTTTGGATCACATACATACTTTTTTGACGAGACAAGGACATGGAGGGCCTCCCCGGATGAGTGATCAGCCCAGTGCCGGGGCCACCTCCGAGACAACACGAACACATAGGACGAGACACAACCTTCACACACACACTCATTCCAAACAAGGCGAGGATAGGATGAAGATGATAATGAGGACAGATGATATCTGGGGACCACAAGGGCCTAAAGTTACCTGACATTTGTCTCACAGGTGAGGGAAAACCCTAGGAAACCCCCACCTAGATAACTTGTCCCGACCAGGATTCGAACCCGGGCCCGCTGCGTGAGAGGAGCGAACGCATTTCGGACTTCTGACCATTTTAATTTTTTGAAGTTCATCAAGTTAACCTCCATCATTTTCCTTTATCAACGACAACAATCATATACCCTGTGCTGCATACAGACAGAGAGATAAATTCACTGTTTGAATTTGGGACCAATACTGGATTTACCAGCTCTAATAGTACTACTACTAGAGAAGTACTACTTATTTTTTTATCCAAGTTTCTAGCTTCAATGTCTCTTTAGTTGTTTAAAATATTGGCATTATATTTGGAAAATAAATTCCGGGAAATCACGTTTTTTTTGGGACTCGAGCGTGAAGTCTAGTTTTAAAATGCCTTTTTCATCATTAAAATTCTTAGACCAAAGTATATGGCGAAGTCATATAGCTGTGATTGGAAGGAAAGGAATCATTTTTATACACACTTTGTCTTTTATAAATCATGTGACATACCTTGAAATACTACTGGTAGCTGATGAAATTCATATAGGTTCAAAGGGGGAAAGTATTTTTGAAAAAGGTTATTAATATCTAAAAACTGTTATTAACGTGTTATTGTTAATGCCACTTGTGACAAGGCAAGATTTTTAGATTGGACTCCCAGTAAGATTTAATTTTTTTTAACCATATGCCTATACTAGTAACATAAAGTGGGTGATTGTTTCCACAAAGTTCACCAGGGTATTAAAGTATTTTTCAAATGAGAAGCCAATTTCTACACCGCCAATCACGTGTACGAGCTAAAGAAGTACCGCTAGCAGTAAGAGTCTTCCCTCCGTCTCGCCGTCTCTGATTGGGCCGCGTATCTAAGCAAGGAGAAGGATAAACGGCTTGTCATCTGCAAAACAGTTGTAGTTTTCCTTTCCTTACTTATATAAATTGGGGTATAAGGAGGGACAACCTTTTTAAAATACTACTGGTAGTAATGCTCACTATTCACTCTTGAGAATTACTTATTACCGGTATATTCTAATAATATTGTGAACAAATGCTATTTCTTTACAACACCTATATAAAAGGAAGTAACTCTAATGATGAAAGGCATTAGAGCAAAGTGAATTGATCCGGCTCATGATGTTAAGCAGATGTAGATTTGCCATAAAGGTCTCCTCCCTAGAAGGGAGATGGGTTCGTGTCAGGGATCAAGGCTGCAGATGAGAGAAGATGGCAAGCGTGAATGCCTCCGAGACTTACCGCTCGTGCAGACTTGAAAGATTCTCACCTTTAAGTTGAACCAGCCTGCCTTGCCAAATATCTTCTCGCAGCGTGTGCTTTATTTCATTGCATTTGTAGTCTAGTTCGTGCTCTTCCAAAAGATGAAGTTTCTATTTGAATTCATAAATAGTATTTTTATTATGTATCCTTTCCACCTGCTTACTATTAATCTTTCTATACTGTTTTAAGTGTAACCCAATAAGATAGAATATTCTGGTCATGAAGCAAGAGATACATATACATATACATATGTATATAGAAATATATGTGTAAATAATATGTATGTGCAATTGAATCGGCACATGCTAAAAGGGCCTCAGTCCAAGCAACCCAGTTTCGAGAAAGACGAAAAAACTGTTTCTAAGTAACCCTAATTTTTGTTAAAAACTAATTAACTTTACTGGAAGGTATTACTTACCTCAATGTTACCCTTTTTTACTATATTAACATTTATACATGAGAACCTTTTAGTGTATAAAATGTCATTTTCATGCTTAACTCAGTTTGCCATTTTTTGTGACTGAGGCCCTTTTAGCATGTGCCGATTCAATTGTAACATGTTCTGTCCGTACTGTAAATATTGTCAAGTCATACTTGTCTTTCTTTGTAAATATTTTTTTGTATTATTGCAATTAATAATAATATATTAGTGTATTTCACTGTATTGAACTGAACGGGCATAAACTTTGTTTTCTTTTTGAGTGGCGTTCTAATTCTCATTTGTAAAGGTTTTAAATTATAATATGTAGCAATAACTGTATTTATTATTATAAAAGTGTTAAAACAGCGGATCCATCTAAGTATAGCACCCTTAGTTACTTCTAATTGTCGTATAACTTTAGAACTTCATTACTGGGTTTATTTGACCATCACAAGATAAATAAATAAACAAATAAATAAACCAAAATGATTCTTTAATCAAAATGGTCATCTCGTTACCTATCCCTTCTCAGTTTAGTATAGGTATTAACTAGTCGTTATATAAATATTAGACCTCGCGTTAAAAAAAAAAAAATAAAAAAAAAAAAAAAAATGAAGATCTCCTCTTCATCAATTAAAATGACCGCTATCTTGAAATGGAATCAATAAAATAAAAATCCTCACACATTCGTCGTTTTTAGTGACTTCAAGAAACATTCATGCCAAGATGAAAGAAAATCGAACGCGTTGGTCGTGACTGGCTGACAATAAATTTACAGACAAACAGACGAAATGCCGGTAAACCATTAGAGTTCGTCAAAAATGTATTGGAACAAAGTTGTAGAAAATTTTACACTCGAGAATGGAAGTAGTCTTAAAACTTTTATAGAATAAACCAGTTTGGCTACAATCGCTGAAAGGAGCCATAATTATTACATGAATTAAAAGACTGCCATCTTGAAACAGAATACAAACAATAACAGGATCACACTTAGCTCGAAAAGCTACAGAAGAGCAGAGATTAACTTCTAAATCGCTGATATCTACCTTAAAAACTAGTAAGTTATTAAAACTCCGTGGCGCTACATTCATGAAGGGACAAGGCCTACCACCCGACCGCTGCGTCATCTACCATAGGCAGATGGCAGGATTGGGTGGCAAGTGGTCAGCATGCCGACACTGTACGGGCAAGCAGAAACAAGCGGACTGTAAACAATTTCCATGGGTGATATACTTCTTTTGCTGAAGGCTTAACCTGAAAACAGATCAAGCTACACTTGCCCAATATATTTTATTTAGATATGTTGCCATATAATAGTTATTGCCATGAACAACATTACATAACTCATATGAATTTTATACAACCGGATCACTTGGATGTCTGATAAATTGTTATTGAGAAACACTGATGAAATTATAAAGTGGCACAATTATTTGAATAACAATCTCTTTATTCAAGCTCATGAAATTATCCTCGAGATGGCTTAATCAGTTCAATCCAAACCACACACGAAGATTAGTTCACTGATGAACTTTATATCTGAACTGTTCCTCAGATATATATTAAGGTATTGAATGACGTACCTTTGAATTAATTATAATTACCACTTCCTGATAATTGCTAAAGTTGCTGGCTCGGAGATCTTGCCAACACCAAAGAAGAGATGTCTTAGATCTCTGAAGAAGAAGAGTCGAAAATCACACGCTGGGTAATTGAATATTTTAGACTATTGGCAGTCATCAGAATAATTAGGCACATAAAGCCTTAAGAATACTTTGAAAAACTGATCTGGTTCAGCAATTGATACTGTAAAACCAAGCCTATTTGCTTGGTGAAAGATAGGCACTAAAGGGGCCTAGAAGAACTCATGTCTTGATGAGACAGAAGTTGAATTGAAAGTAATAACTATTTGCTTGTTGAAAGATAGGTACTAAAAAGCCTAGAAGAACTCATGTCTTGATGAGAAGAAGTTAAATTGAAAGTATTAATGAATAAGAATAAAAGAAGCAAAAGCCTTATTGGCTATTAAACAACAAGATATGATACCCAGTCTCTGATTGGATACAAGCCACAATGAAAATAATTAAAAAGTACAATAGCCATAAACAGATTCACTTGAGATTCACTTGTTTCAAATATAAACAAAGAAACAAATGCAAGCAAAGCCTGCTAAAAAATAAATTACAGAAAAGCATGGCTCACTATGAACTAGTACATAACGGAACAGGCACCCACGGCCGTTAATGGTGGTTTCCATGACCGGAGCCGCTACTTCTCTATCAAGTAGCTCCTCAATTTGAATCACGAGGCTGAGTGCACCCCGTTTCAGACCTCCCTATCTCAGAAGAATCAGAAAAGGTACCGGGGATCAACCCGGGCCGACGGATCTGTAGTCAGCGACGCTAACCACAAGACATGCCGACGGTCCAGTAAGTTACTAGGGCTATAATCATTTTAAAAATATTGATAAAAGTTGCTACACGGAACATTACTTTATTCTCTCTATGGTAAGTACATGGTGACGACATTCCAGGAGCTTCTTCCCTGGAGCAGGAGATCCGCCAACAGTTCCGTAATTGATGGTGAATTCTCAGTATACAACTTATCCTTGAGACACCGGGTTTACAAGGTACGTGTTGGTAACAGTGGCTAATGCCTCTCTTCATAGGATGCGTGCAAGTATGCTGCATACATTCTCATGTCTTCTCTTATTTATTCATATGAGATTCTCATTGGAGGTTGAAAATATATCTTGATAATAGAGCTAGTCAGGCTCTTCGAGAGAACTGGAAATTTTCCTAGTGGACCACTGCTATATGGGGCCGATTTCTTATATTCACGGGCAGAAGTATTCTGATGTAAGGAACCCATGCCTGAAGTTTGTAAAAGTATTTTTGAAACACTCTGTATATGTATATAATATGTATGATAAGTATCTAATATTAATTTATATATAATGAAGTTTTTAATACTCCTCTAAAAGTCCCCACAATAATTTTAATTTATGTAATGAATTCTTGTGTTTGCCTAAGCTAAGGCTTAGTGCAAAAATGTGCGAAGTACAATTTTGGGAGGTTAAAAGTATTAAGTGCAAATTTGGAAGCTCCTGTGGCATATCTTTGCTGTATACAAATGTGATAAGGGAAAAACAGAAGCTGAATATATTTTCTGCAGTGATAAAATGTGTTAAATGTTTTTCCTGGGCGAACATTAGAATGATATTTAGCCATTAAAATGGATTTACTAAAAATATAGAAGTATACTTAACACATATGAACATTAAGACATAGCTATGCTAACGTACGATCTTTACACTAAATTACCTGACATTTTAACGATTGACTTGAGTCATTGTTATTTGACAACTTAATCATTTAGATACTAACGTCTGATGTGAATCATGAACCAGCGAACATAGTAAACATTATCATTACAGACAACAAATATTTCATGTAACTCGTCCGCCTTATTATTTTAAATAAATTGATGATGTAGTAATGATATAGTTAAGCTAGAACGTATAAATTAACGTCTCAGTAAGTACATGGTCACAACATGGATATTCCAATTAAGATATTATATGCACAAATGCATAACATTGGCTGTTGCAATATTTCTTCAAATGGAGAAATCACTTCATATCTATATTCATGTTTATAAAGCTAGAGAATAATAAAGCATATGCGTCGTACAGAATAAATTTATTCAAACGCAGTTTCTCTAAATTCTTTGTTAAGATTCCTTACAAACATTTAGTAAAGTGAGGTTCGACCTAAATTTGTTCTTCCCAATTTTCATTATTTTTATTTTTATTACTCCTATTCAAATAAGATGTATATTTTTTTTTATGTATTTATATTTAATGGTGTATTGTGTAATATAAATAACTGAACTGAACCTGAACACGAGCACTTGCTCATTCGGGTAATCATTTCATGTATCTATCTTGTGTTTCATACAATAAAATAAATAAATATAAATATAAAAATGCTCAATAAAACTAAAATCGTTATTTTACTCATATTGTGAATACACTTAAAATGTTACATGACACTAATACTGCCTTCAATTTTTATGCTGATTCATTTGTTATTGATAGTCACAACTTAATTTTAATTTCAGAAACTTCCTTTAATAAAAGGTTTCCAAATCTGACAAGGCGTCCCAAATAAAATATAAATAGCTAGTGTTGATTGGTAAAGTAAATAGAAGAAAAACAATAATTTAGTTATGCATAAGTTAAAATAAAAAAAACTGTCATTTGTAATATTAGTAATATATTTGGGCCTAATGGGTACTGGAGAAAACTGCACAACGACGAGCTTCATAACCTTTATTCGTCACCGGATATAGTAAGGGTAATTTAATCACGGAGGATGAAATGGGCTGTACATGTTGCACGCATGGGGGAGGAAAGACATATCTAAAAAAATATTGACTGGGAGACCCGAAGGGAAAATACCACTTGGAAGACTTAGATGCAGGTGGAGGACAGTAGTAGAATAGATTTAAGAGAAGTATGATTTGAGAGGGATGACTGGATAGAGTTAGCACAGAATAGGATTGAATGGTGGCCTCAGGTAAGCGCGGCAATGAACCTTCGGGTTCCATAAAATAGATAATATTTCTTTAGCTTGCTTAGGAATTGAATATTGCCATTGGGTAAATAAGTTATCAGTGATAATAATTATAGGTCTGATATGAAATTAATTTTAATTTTTTTATACATATTCTAAATACGGGGAAACCAATGTGAAAGTTCATAATAGTATTACGATTTAATTTTATTCGTGAAAAATACTCTTTAATACGCTCATAGTAATGGCTTAAAAGATAAGCGTTTGATAACTGTTGTTGGCGCTTTGTCAAGAAGTACGTAAATTCCCATGGTAGCGATTAGATTGCCACCAAAATCCAATCTTTGTAATGTACGTATACGCACATAACGAAGAAAACAGAAATGAAAATGTATGAAGGCTAATATCTTCCCTACAGTAATGTTAGTAATCGTCAGTTTCCTTGCTATCAATTGGGTTTTGCTAGGAGTCAGCAAATAACATCGCTTGGAGATGATTAGTTCGCAGATATAGACGCTACATCCTCTTATAAAGGTCAAGATCATTAAGACCTTGGATGTGACACAAGTTTTGGTGACAGTTAAAATTGCTGAAGACTAAAAGATATGAATTTTATGATGTATTAATTATAAGGTAAACGACGGGTTAGGCGACTTCAAAACTTTCCACCCACTGACATTTTCTTCTGGGATGGGTCCAGTAATGTTGTAAAATAATTACCTAATCCTTTTAAAACTTATACCTTAGACGAGCTATAAGAGAATACTAAAATCTAATAATAAATAACAGGTATCATAAAATTATCTAGTAGATTCCTTATCAGCATCTCATCAATATCAGATATTACTAGTGCATTAGTAAAACTAAGAAGGAAACCTGAAGTAAACAAAAACCAGTATGTCTCTCTCACTCTTAGGTCATACGAGTAATGTGCTAGAGTGAGATAGGCATACTGGTTTTGTTTACTTTAGGTTTCCTTCTTAGAACGGCCAGACTTTAGACATTAATTTTTCTTTTCTTTCATAGGTAGGCCTAAGATAAGCTCTCAGGTCACAGGTAATTGTTGTGATACAAAAAATTATTTACGCAACCGTTAATTTGCAAATCAGCAATATATTAATGAATTCACTCTACTGTAATAGTTTATATTCATGACGAAATATCTTAAGTTAGTTTCCTGTACAAAATTCAGCTATATTTATGTGGATTTATTTAGCCACATATGTGTGTGTGTTCGCGGCTGCGTTTCGTGTGTGTGTGAGTTTGTATGTGCATTTTACTTCTTGAAAGAAAGAAAAAGACTAGAGGAAAAAAAGCAGACTAACTAGTCTAAAAAATTATGTCTTGCTATCATGCAAAATTTGTAATGGAAAATTAAGCCAAATTGAAAGTTAAACAAAAACATTTGGAAAAATAATGTTTGAAAATAAAATAAAATATTCTTTTAATAGCTCTAAACTGTTCTAATATAAATATGTAATCTGTTAATAAAGCGGTTTATTAACTTCTTAAAAACTTTAATAATGTGAGAGGTATTTTAATTTGACCATTTTTGTTGGAAAGCAAAACTTGACAAGTGTTTTGTCCTCTGTTAGTTTTACTTACAAGAAGACTAGTTGGACATTTGCCTTTTAAAAATTATAATTAAATTAAAAAAAGTATTTAATGGCTTTTATAATCTTTCTAAATGAAAAGTTGTTTTAATATTACACTTATGTTTTTTTAATTGTTTAAATTCTAATTGCACCGAAAAATATTTCCTTTAAAATGCTAATTGTACGATAACTGATCTGCCATTTTTCTATTTCCAACTGTGCAAAAAATAATTATTCCATTTTTAAAGTTAGGTCTACTAATTATATGAAAAACATTTCACAAACTTTTTTTTCAATTTATAAGATTTGTCTTTATAAGAAAAGTATTATTAATATTATTATTACATCTTCATATGGAGAAGTGAAAAGTGACATCTATGAGTAATATCCCGAACTTCAATTGATTCGGAATGCATAGATAGCAGCACTTTCAAGGCCGCCTGGTGATAAGGCATATAATCATTGCAGAGTGTGTATAATTTACCTAATACTATGTCATTTGTGAGTACTGCGCCATCTCACGTGCCAGTCCCACGTGTTAACCAGGGCTAAAAAAAAGCCATGTCATTGTTTCCATTAGATTTACACCTGCAAAAATGTCTTGATTGTAGTGCTACTGTTGCAATCATTCTCAAGAGGCTATGATTATTCACACCGTAATCGCATCTCAGTTCCGCAACTAATACCTCTGTTATCCGAAACAGTTTTAACCGAAATACCGTTTAACCGAAATGAGAAAAAAATTGTTATGATATTCTGTGTATGTTGATTCACTTGGGTTACCACACAGGAAAGGAATTCATTGACGAGAGAGGGGAATCTCCCCACCCCTCTCATCAACTGTTTGTATGAGAAAGAGTGTTAGGAAAAAGAATGAACAACGGAATGTCCACCTCCATCCCTTATCTACTGTAAAGACACATGCCAACTCTGTTTCTTTTATTTTGTTCACATCGGTCATGTGCGAGTACTTCTCCGTGCGGTGATCTAACATTTTTGTGAAGTGTTTTTATAAAAAATTAAAAATTGTTAAATTACTTTAACATATTATATATATGGTCTTCATTTATTTTTACCTGAAACATCAAAAAGCGATTATTAACCTCTAAAATTGA
Organism: Ectobius pallidus; assembly: GCA_964059195.1. Lineage (NCBI taxonomy): Eukaryota > Metazoa > Arthropoda > Insecta > Blattodea > Ectobiidae > Ectobius > Ectobius pallidus. The sequence continues at coordinate 129,011,528 of CAXKWD010000008.1, forward strand.
CACTTTACTTTTTATCCGAAATTTTGGTTATACGTAACCCCTCCATTTTTTCGGTTAACAGATGTTCTTCAGTGCTGTGGAAATATTATGTGGATAAAAACTCAGCTATATTCACAGCCTTCATAAAACCAGTCCATGAAATTTAGCATTACAACAGTATCTAATGGAGCTTACAAACGTATTTCATTATTATGACTATACGGATTCCATTCGATCTCATAAAAAAAATTTTGATCGCAGAACTTTTTAGTATACTTAACAGAAAATGTCCCTTTAAAAATTATGTACGCTATTTTACTCTACCTGTTGAAGAGCATAATTATTCCTCTGTTTAAGTTTCAATCTATTTTACATTATCGTACAGTCCATGTACAATAATGGATGTAAGAGATGACATTCCTTATCTTTTGCTGGAACGGGCCATGGACTAGTTAATTAACTACTTTTATAGCTACAGATAGAGTTCACCACTGTGGCGTAGGGGATGCGTTCGCTCCCGAGTTTGAATTCTGGTCGGGAAAAGTTGCCTAGGTGGGGTTTTTTTCCAGAGTTTTTCCTCGCCTGTGTGACAAATGTTGGGTAACTTTAGGCCCTTGTGGTCCCCGGACATCATCTGGTCGTCATTATCATCTTCATCCCATCCTCGCCTTGTTCAGTTTGTGTGTGTGTGTGTGAATTGTGTGTTTCGACCTATGTGTTCGTGTTGTCTCGTAGGTGGCCCCGACATTGGGCTGACCACTCATCCGGGGAGGCCCCCTCATGTCCTTGTCTGGTCAAAAAAGTATGTATGTAATCCATAGATAATCCCTCTCCCGACAGGTGAGTTTTTAATTAAGCTGCGGGCAGCCTCCCCCTAAGGAAGAGAGAAGTTTGTATTCCATATTCAAGTTTATTTTACAGTAGATCTACCCACAATTTATAATTTAAAGTGATTTCCCAACCACGGAGAACAGAATGGAGAGCACCAAACAGGGAAAAGGATAAGAAGTAATAAAATAAATTCAAACAAAAAATAAAAAAGGAAACATATTATAGGCCTATCTCAGGATTATTTGGACAAACACGGGTTCTGATTCTGAATTGTTATTGTTCAGTCCTTATGCCTGTATGCCTGTAGATAACTGTTTGAATTAACATCATTATTTTCGAGGACAAATGTTGTAAATTTATGAGTACAAATATCCGGCCATAACTGTCTTATAATTGAAAAATAATGCTAAACAAATTATTCGCACCAAAGATAGAAGTAATTAAAGTTGGATTTATTGAAAGTGGATAGAGAAAGGCAACAAGCAGAAGCAGATAGTCAACTAATGTTCCAAACATGGCAACACACCTAAATTATCATCTTCTGAAATGAAGGACACCTATTGTAATAATATATAATATAATAATGCCAAAATTCAACGCTGAAAACTAACAAGATTTGCTTATATGGTTATCTCAAATAAGAATGTATAATATATTCTTTCACTTTAAAATATATAGCTTCTTATTCTAAGTTGTGACATGAGAAGAAATTACATTGACCTCTTCATTGAAATCCTAACTCTGGAAAATGTAATGCGATGAGAAGGGCATATAATGAAGTCAGATTGATCGACTGATTAGAGAGATTTGTTGACGTTTCTTGATTTCATGTTTATTCTAAACAAGCTCGCAACCTCGTACGACTGAGATTGATTAAATAATCGAACTACCTATCGATTGTAACGACCACAATCTCAATTCAACCAGGTCATGGTTTGACTGAATAATTGCTGTTTGGCCCGATATATATTTGCTTTTCACGTTATCTTAAAGTAATGTCATTGTCATCTACCGGGTGTTCGGAAATTCATATTACAAACTTCTAGGGCTAGTAGAGTGGACTTAGCAGACACTATTTCGAATAGGAACCCATATCCGGAAACGGTACAGCCTGTCGGATTTTCCGGTGTTGTTTTGCAACCGGAGAGGCAGTACATGGCATTTTTGTCCCCCCCAAAAAATACTATTTTTGGAGTTTAGTGTAAAAATCAATCACACCCTAATGTAAATTGTACAAAATATTACGTTGTTTGGACGCATGCAAAACGTGCCACTGGCCTCAGTGCGCTTCAAACTTTAATCGCTTTTTTTCTCAGCTTCCTCTGAATGATATTTTGTCATATTCAAAATCTATCTTTTGAACTAAACTAAACTCCGTACGCTACATTCTTGAAGGGACAAGGCCTACCACCCTACCGCTGCGTCATCTACCACACTGTAATGGCTGTAGCACGGAAACGGTACGTTTCCGAACATGCGTTCCTATTCGAAATATTGTCTACTAAGTCCCCTCTACTAGCCTTAGAAGTTTGTAATATGAATTTCCGAACACCCGGTATAGAGAACTGTACTGTGGATGGATCTACTCATTAAATAAATAGGTAGTAAAATCAATTATCCAAACAACTAAAACTTCTAGTAAGAAATTTTAATGATTAACCAAGGACGAGCAAAGGGTTTTAAGTTTTTGCTTCAACTGTATCCATTAAATCAGGGAATTCATGCAACTGAAGTTAAGGATTCTATTAAGAGGATTAATTTTCAGTGAAGTCAGCTTTATATTAAAGGCCACTTTTGATCAGTAAGTTACATTGGTATTACATTAGCCTGTATTTTCAGATTAAAGTACTTCTTTGATTCCTTGAAATGTGAGGTTGCCTAAGGAAAAAATAAAAATATTAAAATAAAATCCCCCAGACCACGCTGTGCAGGGATTTGTGTTTTTGTGCACACTTTGACCAAATTTTACAACTGTGTGTGTTAACAAGTATATTACCCCTTGATGATCGTGAGCATTATGAAAGAAATAGAAGTCGCTCAATTGTAATTTTGCAATTTCACCGCAATCAGAAACCCCATTTTTAATTGTTAAAAAAGCCTTTCGACAAAGAGTTTTATCTTCAAGTAGCAGCGCAATGAAATCATATTATTTTTATCGTGCTTTGAATCCAAAATGTAATAAAAACAGAATGCAATGATTAAAGAATTATTAGAGTAAGATAGTCTTAGCCATGGTTGTAAAATAGTGACAAACCTCATAGTGAATTATCTCAAACCTTAGTCGTCAGTAGGTTTATCTGTTCATTCAATCTAAAACCGCAATAACCTATACAAATATTTACTCGTGAGAAAATTTGTGCAACATGTTTTGCTCCAGTTATGTACACTCTGTCAAAATTAAACTTGACCGCCGCTTCAAAAGCTATGTGTCACTTGTGCACTTCCATGACCGGGAGTACCAACTTTAGCTTCAAAACTGCGTATAATTCCCATGGTTATAATGATAATAGTAATTTATACCATATAAGAACCGTGTAAATAAACCTGCTATTAATACCAAACCCAACGACCAGTTTCATTTTGACCTAGTGTGCATTCAGAAGTAAACTACTTATGGCTACTGACAACTTCATTTTTTGTGTAACAAGTTATCAAGTTACCCGACCATTATGTCAGATTATAATAATCCCAGCTTAAAGACAGGCAACTTACTCATGATCTCTTATGAAACCAGATTTTAGGTTAACACATGGTTGCATCTCGTGATTGTACATTATCTGAAAGAGCTTAATTCTTATCTCGTTAACATTGTTAATGCTTTTACCAAATCCACCCAAATCTAGTAGTTATGACGTCAATACATATTCGTTACGAAAGTTATTAAAGTTTTAATCCCAATTTAAAGGAAGTGGCAAGTTCAATTCATTATTGATATCCCAAAGAAGTGGCATATTTGTAGAAAATTCCAAGTGTCCTTGAGATGTTGTCATAATTATCTGACCAATGAAACAGGGAGAAAAATTATCTGGGGATACAGAAAAAGTTATATGTGTTCTATATATTAGCAAAATATACTATAAGTGTATTAAATTAAATTTTCCAAATATACACCAATTGAAACGATTTTTGAAGTAAAACTTCTTTAGTGGCGGTAGAGGGTAAATCTGGAAAATCAGTCACACTAAAACCGTCACGAAATCAGTCACAATCAGTCACGAAATCAGTCACACTCTTACTTGTTTCGGTGCGGACTGCACAGAAAACAATCAACTCAATAATTAGGAGTAATCAAAGGAAATTTTTCAGACCTTACTTCCTCAATGGCAATAGACAATTCCTAAGCAATCTATTTTATGGAACCCGGAGGTTCATTACCGCGCAAATCCAAAATTAAAAAATACAAATTTCCAAAATTTAAAAAAACAAAATTAAAAATTATAACATCCAAAAATCCAAAATTTAATAAATAATAAAATCACAAATTTAAAAATATAAAAATTAAAAATTAAAAAAATCAAAAAATAAACAATTCAAAGATCGAAAATTTAAAAAATTCAAAGATCCAAAATTAAAAAGTCCAAAATCCAAAATTAAAGAAGTCCAAAAACCCAATATTAAAAAGTCCAATAATGCAAAATTGAAAAAAATCCAATAATCAAAAATTGAATAAAGTGGCGTTCCACGCACTCTTTTTTTTTTTAGTTATTATTCTTGTAACAACTCGGGAAGTTTGGCGGAAGCTCTATTCATGTATCTACATACTTTTGAAACAAGGAGTCTGAGTAAAACTGTTTATTTAATTCAAAATCGTATCTAACACAACTAATCTCAGCAGCAACCCTGGGGGTAAAAGCGGCGGTGGGACAGAAATCTAAAAGCTGGATTCACTGGCTTCATACATAAGAAATTAATGCAGTATTACTCCAACTTTTTCGACTGTATGAATGAGGACATAGATAATACTAGCTATATTTTTCCTAAGAAATATTGATTTATATACAGGAAGTTAATGGATTCTGGAATTTGGAAGTTGAATGCTACACACAAGCGAGAAAATATTATCAAAAGTCTATTTACAGTTCCGGTTTATCCTTAGATTACTATTATTCTGATACGAATAAATCACACAAATACCGTACTTGTGTAATGTGGGAAGAAATTAATTAAAATCCTCAATCACAACTGAAATAAGTTATGTAAGAATGATGCTACGAGTACAAAATTGCAGTATAACACCTAGGTAATTAAACTATTCTTGGGCAAAATAAATGCAACAAAAACCAATTCAGAGTCACATAGCTTAAACAACAAAATTTCATGTCGCCACATCCAAAGAACCTAAACTGTAAAGCGAGAGAAAAGCTTTTCTTATGACTGCTTCCTGCTCATCTTAGATCCCAAGTTTTTATGATTCGAATTTTAAATTTTAAGGCGTACAATCATCAAAGTGTCCACTGACGTCATTATTAGATACCATAAATTCGGCGATAAGGAGATTCCACATTACGATTATTAGTTTTAAGAGGCACTTGTGCTTACATCTGATATGGAATTCTTGTCCCATTGTTTTTCAGTACAGTGGACAGTAATTTCAACTCTAAGAGATACTTGTTAACCTGTTTAACTGTTCCACATTCTTTTGGTATTGATAAACAGAAGCACATGGAGTGTTTACTTTGAGATACCATGATTACAGTTATCTTTGCTATCTTTGCCCAATTTCCAGTGTTCCAGTTCAGCACCGTAAACTGAGTATCTTAAAGAAAGATTACACTGATTATATTCACATAAACAACACACTTTGAAAATAAGTATGTTATGTTATTATTCTCATTTACTCTACATGAAAATTACTGAGCGAGCTATTTTAAATAGGTTATTTTAATACTATTGACTATTATACCACTAAGTTATGGGTATTGTTGGTTTATAAAAACACCACGGGCGTGATTAAAATGATCTACAGCAGGATATTGAATACAGTGTTTCATAGTGAGAAGTTAACAATACTTCTTTGTGCTAAGTAAGATATGCTTTGTAGGCCTACCAGGAAATAAGAATATGCTAGTCCGGTTTATCATATACAGTCATCAATCGATATAATTCCCCTCTTTACAGTGCCACCCTCGAACTGTGCCAATAAGTGCAAGTGAACGGATCTTCTCCCATATAAAATACATAAGGAACCTCGTTACTGTGCTAATTCAATTAGTGCCAGTGAATATAAGACAAGATTTTAGGTTGCAGTGATTTCTTTTCAGTTTCAAAATTCTTTTAAAACTGGCGTGGTTGTTAGGAAGATTATTTAAGAAACATAATGCACTGTATTTCCAAGAAGTGAGAGTTCCCCTGCCACTAACTGTAAATGTAGTGCGGTGGAATAAGGAAACTATGTTAAGATGTCGGACAGACAGCCTGCGTGAGGGTGCAGCAGGTAGAAAGAGCCCTTCATACAATGAGACATTCCAAACTTTTACTTCTTTTAGTCCATTGTCCATTCAGGTGATAAACTCTACACTACAGTTAAAATGAAGAGAGCTGTTGTTACACTTCAAGAGAAACGAGAAGTTTGTGAATACAGTGAAAGATTTCCAAAGTCTAGCTAGCTAGCATCACATTTTTCAGTATTGTGGAGGGAAACTGTTGGTCGGAAATGCATAGGAAACATTGTATTAGGCCTAAGTAATTTTTATTTTAAAAATTAGATTTCGTTTTAGTGCCTCCCTCGTTTTGTGCCACTAAATGTTCGAGAACGGATGGTGGCATTATATCGAGGGTTGACTGTAGATTTATCACAAAAGAGAAATTAATAAATATTGTTCATAATAAATATTGTTCATAAAGATCAAATAAAAAATGAAACAATTTAAAGAAGCTGGGCTTTATAATAAGAAAAAGCTTTTACTCGACTAAAGGGTTTGGTTTATAAATTGAATTTATTATGTAGTTTGTTAAAAATTTATTTGAAGAAGTAATATTAACAGCAAAATAAATTTTAAAAACTACCTAATCGAAATACCTAAAGTTAATTGCTTTAACTGATCAACACTTTAATAAACAGCCTATATGTCGACATTCTTTAAGGCTTTTGAATAAATTAATACAAAAACCATCAAATACCTTGCCTACTTAGCCTACCAAAGGAAGAAAATTTAAAAATATGTGGAAGAAGGTGCATACTATACACAGTATACAGTTCACATACATAAACATACATGAAGACAGCTATAGACACACAGTAATAAAATATGTATATTAATTTTTGAAGAATGTAAAATCCTTAAAAATTGTATAAGTTAATTAAAAAAAACTTACTGAATTTTTCCTCGAACATACTGCAGTAGATTTTCTTAATCCGATGCACAGTAAGTTATCACGTTTCTGATCTTCTGAACTTCACTATTAATGAATATACGCACACTAGAATCCGTAACAGTAAATCAAGGTGTCCAAAATCTGTCGCTCTTTAGAGCTAGAATAGATATCAAGTCGAAGTTGTCATAATAAGCGTGAGTCGGAGTCAATGAAGCTTTGTCATCCATAAGCTCGATGCACGACACAGCGGAAAATATCGCACTAAGGGAGCAGAGAGCATATGAATCAGAGATCGAAGAGGACTGATGAGACAATTGACAATATCCCTAATCACCTGGCGGCTTATAAGCTCACGAGATAAGATACACTTGTAACATGTAGGCCTACATGCAGGCCTTCATATTCCAACAGCGGATGTTCCATTGCTTCATTACTCGCCAATTAGAAAGTTCTATTACTGTGCTAAAGTTCACGAACTCAGTGAAATAGGCTATCATAAGATTTATTGTAGATCATCTGATTTCTAAAATACTTCCTCCCGTAGGAGGATTTTGTATACGTCCGATTCATTCCTTACAGAATAAAAAAAAAGTGTACGTGGAACGCCACGCGACAGAAGTGAAACTGGTTTTAATTTTTGGATTTTTAAATTTTGGATTATTGGATTTTTAAATTTTGGATTGTTAGACTTTTTAATATTGGGTTTTTGGACTTTTTAAATTTTGGATTTTAGATTTTTAATTTTCGGTTTTCGATTTTTTAATTTTGGATTTTTTATTATTAAATTTTGGATTTTTTATTATTAAATTTTGGGTTTTGGATTTTTAATTTTGGACTTTTTAATTGTTTGTTTTGAATTTTTTGAATTTTAAATTTATTGATTTATTTTGGATATTTTGATTTTTAATTTTTTAATTTTGAACTTTTGGACTTTTGAATTGTTTTAATTTTGGAATTTTGGATCTTTTAAATTAGGATTTTTTAAATTTTGGATCTTTGAATTATTTAATTTTTAATTTTGGATCTTTGAATTATTTTATTTTGGATTTTTTAAATTTTGAATTATCGATTTTTTAATTTTGAATTTTTTTAATCTTTGGATAAGCCTAATCATTGAGTTCATTGTTTTCTGTGCAGTCCGTTCCGTCACACTTCACTAATTTCGTGACGAATTTGAGCGATACATTAATTTTGTGACGATTTTTTAGCGTTACACAAGCTCTCGATTTACCCCTATCACGGCTAAAGAAGTTTCACTTCAAAAATTAAGAAACTGTCTAGGAATTTACCTCAATACAAATTAAAATACTTTGTACACAAGCATGAGTAAACCTCAAGCATTCCTAGATGTTATTGAGAGAAGTGTGGTAAAGCAGTTAGCCAATGCACAGGACCTCATTAGTCAACATTTCTCCTAATTTATTATGTTATAGGCTGAGTCAACTCAGAACCATCCATATCTTTCTCTTTTTAATAGGAAAGGGATTATACGCAAAACGAACGTCTTCACAAAACAAATAGGCCTAATCAGGGAAATTTAGTTTGAAAACTGGATATAGCGTTAAATTAAATTTCATTTATTACTAAATGAAATCATTCCAATAATTCTTCCTTCTTCATCCCCTTATTTCTAGGCCTACAGCCTGTTTATTTCGCCCAATTTAATAGCGGACTATGAGCTATTTCACGAATGAACGTACGGATGGTGGCTAGCCGAACTTCTAGAGCAGCGGTTCCCAAACTTTTTTGTCCTGGGACCCACCTTCATCTAGAAATTTTTTCGCGACCCACTACTACATAACGATGACCAATATAGGCTATATAAAATACAGCACATGCTTTTCATATGTCTTTCAAGAGTTTTATTGTGTTCAAATGCCCTGTTGAGAAAACACAGTTGAAAGAAAAATGGTAAAAGTTCAATAAAGAACATTGTCCAACTAGTACATTTTATTTTTAAAAAAATTAATGAGATTTGTGAAACTGTTGTTTTTTATTTACAAATTAAATTAAATTAAACACCCTTTCCTTATATTGAAAACACGTTTAATTTTTCTCGCCCTTTTCGCGACCCACAGACATTGCTCCCGCGACCCACCGACATTGCTCCCGCGACCCACCAGTGGGTCGCGACCCATAGTTTGGGAACCACTGCTCTAGAGGATGGAGAACATCCCACCATTGTAGGCTGGCGACAAATAAATTTGTTATTACAGTAGTCTGGACCTACAGCCTCAATCTACAGTCAGGATCTAGGTAGAATCCGAATCACGGTGGAGCTCCCGTATACTCTATGTAACACAAATTGTCAGAGCTGAAGGTACCGGTCACCCATCCAAGTTCCACCGGAGTTAGCATTGCTTACTCGGTGTCAGGATAATTCTACGAATTTAGGAATCAATCACTTTCAAGTAAGACACGGAAGATTATGGAAATTGATTCCGTTTGAAAGCTGTAAAGTCTAATTTGTGAAAGATTTAAGTAGACTACATCCAAATGTAATAGTTTAAGTTACTGTTTTTGCTTGTCTATATATATGGTCAAGGGTTCGCCGTCCAGCGGTTGGTTGAGGCTCTGCGCTACAAAATTCGATTTCCGATGAGGTCGTTGAGATTTTTCAGCGAACCTAATCCTTTTGGTGGCACCATGGGCCTCAGATGACTCAGTCTCTAACAGAAATGAGTTCCAGGAGCAATCCTGGGGGTAAAGGCGGCCGGTGCGTAAGGCTGACAACCTTCCCTGACAACAGCCTCAACTCCTAGAACCCTAAGGGCCTTCAAGACCTGTATAGAGATCACTTTACTGCTATATGTAGGGCCGATTGGGGTTCAAGACTGACAACAATAATTCTAAAAGAAAATAAAAAAATAACTGAAGCTCAAAAGTTGTAATGACCCGACGATTACTGAAATATGAAACCACAGGCAACATTACCTTCTTCTGCTCATATGCAACAAAACATACGAGTCAGTTCTTCCCTATTTTTTAATTACTTCACATAAATTAAAATAATATCTAGAATTACGAATCACACTGTTCACTTTTTTTTCATTTTCCCGATATGCTGTATGCACTTGATTATTGTTTACATGAAATCTCTTCTGATTATGATTGCAGATTAAGCCCATGTGACAACTTAATTAGTCCAATGTCTACATTCATAAATATTTACTTCTTCTTTCCCTGAGTTACAGGGGAAAATTTGTAGTGATCTCTCAAGATTCTGTACGAAATTCTGATTCCGGTTATATCATATAGTTTAATATGAATTATGAATTTAATATACAATTTTGAATTTTAAAATCTACCCTAGTCCACCGCTGTGGTGTAGGGGATGCGTTCGCTGGTCGGGACAATTTACCCAGGTGAAGTTTTTTTCTGGGGTTTTTCCTCATCTGTGAGACAAGTGTCGGGTAACTTTAGGCCCTTGTGGTCCCCAGATATCATCTGGCCGTCATTATCATCTTCATCCCATCCTCGCCTCTTTTAGAGTGAGTGTGTGTGAATGGTGTGTCTCGTCCTGTGTGTGAATGGTGTGTCTCGTCCTATGTGTTCGTGTTGTCTAGGAGGTGGACCCGGCATTGGGCTGATCACTTATCCCGGGAGGCCTTCCATGTCCTTGTCTGGTCAAAAAAGTATGTATGTGACCCAAAGATAATCCCTCTCCCAACAGGTCGCGACCCTGTAAAGGCCCGGGCGGCTTGGGTCGCTTAAATCCTAAAAGGGAGAGGTACAACTAAGATAAAGAAAGAAAAAAGAAAAATCTACCCTACTTAGTTTAACTCACATCAGAAGTCAATGCTCTTGGAATAACTTATCTGCTATTGTTTTGATATTTACTGCTGCTGGTTTTATGTTATAAATAATTTTGTAATAACAAGGTATTGTTTGATATGTTGTAAGAGATATACGATGCACTTCCTAGATCGAAGAAAATATACATGCTACATGATTAAATTAATCCTTCCTTGTGCAGGAAAACGCTCATGTCGAGGAAAGTTGCATTTATCGGATTATGAAGAATACGAAGAAATATTGCACATATCATGGAAATCCATGGATTTATCTCTATTTCGATAGCACAAGGGATTATGTTCAGATTGTACAGTAGGAACTGTGTAAGATTATCAAGTGACCTAGTTTCAGTCTTCTGATAAACTACTTTAACTTATTTCATTAATTCCAGCAATATGCGTCGTGTATACTTTCGTATTTGAAAAATCATTCTTACTACTTCCTCTGCCTGTACCTTAGGTATTATAGGTAAAGGAAGTATTGTGTTCAACCCAAAAATTCGAAGTCGAAATTTTAACATAAATATGACGTGTTTAAGTCCTCTGAATCTAACAATGGTACTTCTAGAAATATGTCTATGTGTGAACAAAAGTAGTTAAAAAAACAAAATTTTGTATTTGAGTTAGGTATCTTCTGGAGATGTGACAAGAAGAATGGCGACGACATTCTCTTACTTTTAGTGTCACTTTACAAAGAAAAGTTCGCTTTTTTGCGATTTTCCCGAAAACTGCTCTAACGATTTTGTTTAAATTTTGTACATGTGGTATAATTACCACATGTACAGAATTTAATTATACTAAAAGCTAAAACTCTTATGTGAAACATTTTTTCGTAAAAATTCTCTGATGGATGGTTATAAACAATCCACTCTTTTTAGAAACTCAGTCTTGCCTGGTGAAAAATGTTTTGCAGCTGTTTAAAAACAACTGAATACGCACTTTTGTTTAAATTACCCACATTAATTCCATATTATATGCATAGTATATTATACTAAACGGTATATCACATAGGATTTCTAAATCATCACTGTAGTGATTTTAAATGGAATCTTTCCTAATTTAATGCGAAATATAAGAACATTTCCACAACTGTTGCATATAATATGATGACTGCCTGATAATTACACATCATGTTTCTTAAAATGATTTCATTTTTCGTTATTCAAATGTTGGTATTACCGAGAAAGTTTAACCTATAGAACAGGGTTCTTAGCATCAGCAATTGGCAAGCTCCATCTGCATGCTTGAGCCAAATTCTGATAGGTTCTCTTTTGTCATCCCATGGTGTCACTGTCACTATTTCTGTGAGTATTGTGATTCAGCCAAGTCAGAGAAATCCTGATATTCAGAGCATTACAAATCAACTTGCTTGCAAAATGCTGACCCGACTGGTTTCACAATATATCCGGGATATTTAAAGTATCTATAGAAGTTGTGTCCTCTATTCTAATTTCAAATCAAGTCTGGATAGTTCAAGGAGAAATATGTTACACGAATTTGTGCAATATCATCCCGTATTTGCTTATTGAATATAGGTAGAGAAGTCTTTTTTATCTGTTACCGTTTTATGCTTTATCTGTTTTCAAATTCTTTAAAAAGTATGTTGGACTGATATTTGATCTTTAATGCTAAGACCATGATGATGACGTAAAGCCGAAGGGCCTAAGCAAAGACTTTTGAACATTTTATATACCTTCAACATAATAATATTTATTATAATTACAACAGGGGTTTATGTACAGGTTTCTCCACAAAATAGACACAAGAAGAGTCACAATCACTAGGGACAATTATTCATAAGACCGTGTGCTCAAATCTTTGAGACAAATCTTAGAAAAGACAAAAGAGTATAATATCGAATTACATCACCTCTTTATTGCTTTTAGTTCTGCTTATGACACTATTAACAGATCCCAACTTTATGCAACAATGAAGGAATTTGAAATCCCCTGGAAGCTTATTAGACTTGTCAAGGCAACAATGGAAAATAGTTACTGTCAAATAAGAATCCAAGCAAATCTCTCAGAACCCCTAGAAACCTTAAATGGATTAAGACAAGGGGATTCACTATCATGTCTATTGTTTAATCTAGTACTAGAAAAAATTGTCAGGGATGCAGGCATCCAGACACGAGGGATAATATTTTATAAATCCACACAAATACTTGCTTATGCAGATGATATTGATATTATCAGCAGATCTGAATATGACTTGAAGAAAACTTTCCTAGCATTACAAAATTCAGCTAAGAAAATGGGACTAAGTATAAATGAAAAGAAAACAAAATATATGATTACTAATGAAAATAATAAATATAATAGAACTGGAGAAAATATCAAGATACAAAATTATACATTTGATAATGTAAATAATTTTGTCTACTTAGGAGCCCTAATAAATAAACATAATAACATTCAGGAAGAAATAAGCAAAAGGATACAAAATGCTAACAAATGCTATTTTGCATTAATAAAATACTTCAAATCTAAATATTTGTCACGTAAAACAAAAAACAAGGCTATACAAAACATTAATTAAACCAGTGCTTCTTTATGGGAGTGAGGCTTGGGTTATGACAGAATTCGATAAATCTCGACTGGGTGTCTTTGAAAGGAAAATACTCAGAAAGATTTATGGACCTATTAAAGAAAATGGAGAGTGGCGAGCAAGATATAACAAAGAAGTCTATGAATTATATAATCGCCAGACATCATTACAGACATTAAAATAGGTAGACTAAGATGGGCAGGACACATACAGAGGATGGATGAAAATGAAGTGGTTAAAAGAATCATGGAGAATGGACCAGAAGGAAGACGGAGGATTGGAAGACCGAACTTAAGATGGAGAGACGGAATATTAGAAGATGTGGAATCGTTGAAAATTAGGAACTGGTGGTCTCTTGCCAGAGATAGAGACGTTTGGAGAAGGACTCTGAAGGAAGCCTTGACCCACCAAGGGTTGTTGAGCTAATGATGATGATGTGTGCTCAAATCCCATAGCTAGCGAACTCTCTTAAACAGTCTTAATAATATTTTTTATGCACTATCTCATTAGTTCTAGCCACCATTCTGCAGAATCTTCTGAATAAAATACCTATATCGATGACTTAGAGCGCACACATGTTAAGTAAGCTTCAGTTTTGGGGTTAAAGGTGCTAAGTTCAAATCTGGATGCTTCTGAAGCATATCATCACTCTACAAAATTGTGACAAGTAAAAAGGAGGCCTAATATATTTTCTGCAGGGTTAAAATGTGATTTTCTTGGGTGCACATTCGCGATATGTTTTAAAATGGATTTACTAAAAAGTATAACATTTACACACATATCCTTGGATGTTGTAATAAGTTTTAATAAATGACTTCAGAGACTTGTGCAATTACTTAAAATTTCGAAATTAATTTTTCTTGAGTTATAACGACAGATTACAGTATCGCAATATGAATTATTCATGAGATAAACAATATGTTTCAATCGTCTATACTGGTTCAAAGAACAAGTTTGCAGAATATCACACCTATCTTATAATATTTTCTGAGTTCAAATCTCAAAACAATGAAAGTGGAAGATGGAGATGATGTAAGACAGCAGAATACATTCACTACAATTTTTAACTTACTGGTTAGAAGCTTCTATTACGTTTTGCAGGGATGTTTATAACTTTTTGGTTATGCGCTTGATAATATAAAAAAGATTTGTTTAACTTTCTCATGTGCACAACATCATCAGCCCTATAGCCTAGTAGATTTCCGAATTTTAAGTCAAGCAAATAATATTCCTTGTCTACAGTATACTGGGACTAATTCAACTAATTCAAAATAGAGAAATTCGCAATTTGTTTGGTTATTCGTTATACACTCCAACTAAAGAACTGTACTTTAATACGGAAATAAGGCCTATAAAAGGTTTTCGTATAGGTATTTTCTAAATTTTACACAAACTGAATTTTAATAATATGGAAGAAGTATTTAATCGTGATTACAAGGAAACATGAACATATACAGAGCCAAACAATTAAGTCTAATAGATACGGAATAGAAGGAGTTAAGTATAATTTATGTAATAGTTTTAATTAATTGCTTCTCGAAATTCAATAGTTAACCACTTTTAAATTATACAAAAACAATAATCGCTTGCTCAAGAATAAATATATATATAAATATATTAATAATGCATTTTAATGGTCTCCTTAAATATGCAGACATTTATTTGTGCAACGTTAACGAATTAGATTAAATTACTTTGTCATCAGTCTGTATATATTTGTCAAAATGGCCAAAATTGTATGGGCTTTTCTAATGAGTATGTGAGATATTCACATGTAGGTTCAAATTAACTAATTTTCATATCTAAGACTCTTAGGATTCCAGGAGGTTGAGCCCCCCGATTTTTAGATATGCGACACATGAAAGGTTCTCAGCTTTACGCACTGCCTTTAACCCCAAGATTGCTCCTGATCCCGGCGCCATCAGAAGGGTTATACCGATTGAAGAGTATGAACCACCTCATCAGAGGGACGTAGTAGTAAAATTGTAATAATTTTGATCTTTACTTAAGATACACAATCTACATTTCTCCTCCATGAGTAATAATTCTTATCACACCATTTTAAATAGCTGGCATCGTTCAAGCTGAATGAAAAAGGCGAAGCAATATTGAGATCAGTTACCCCACTCCTTTACGCTAATAATCACGTGATATTTATTTTGGGGGAGAAACCAAACTTGTCTGGCATAGTGGCCCCACTAAGAGATTTGTTGGTATTTCAGAAGAGATCCGCTGAAGTTGGAATAAGGCCAGGTCCTGTTTCGTCTAGACCACATTTCTTTATAGTCTGCTATTAGTAACAATTTTTTTTCTTCCGCTATTATCGTTTTATTTTCTTCCGTGTTGCACTACAGCCAATTTTTTTCTTCCCGCCAATTAAGAAACTCAGATAAGCCTAACAAGTGTAGCCTAATGTCATCAGCTAAAAAGTTCTTACATAATAGCCTACAGCCCACATTCATAAAATCACAATCAATGGGCGATCAATGTATTCTAATTGAGGTTTTCCTGGGATTAACCAACACTAGCAAAGGCGAATACAGGATTGGAATGTATTCGGTAAAAATGCGTAATTTTATTGACGAAGGGACTCTACAGTTAACACAACAAAAATAGAAGATAGCTATATACTGAACGGCGTTGGCACATTCATTTTAACATTTTTAACCGAAATAATATTATAAACAATTAACAAGTTAATGTCCCTATTCAAAAAATGAAATATTTTGCAAACCGACAAACTTTCCGAAACTATGGTTTCTTTTTAATAATTCGAAAACCAGGTTCTGTTTTAAATTATATTTAATTATATTTCTGTGGTAATGTAATAATGAATATCCTTTACAACTAATGTTATGAAACTTAAATTATAATGCCCTTACGGCGTTTTAAAATTTAATTGAAGACCAAATCGATTTTGGACATCAAATTTCAACTGGTCATACAATACCAACAACATAAACGTTTACACTTAGCTATGAAACTAAAATAAAATAATCATGCATTGTCTAAAGGAACTTTGTTTAAGACCAAGTGATTTTTGATATCACTTTTTCATTGGTCATAGGAACAAAACTATAAGAAGCTGTTGGATACCTCATAACAGAGCTTATGAACACCGTTCATCAATCGTTGAACATCATGCACTAAATGGCAGCATCCGCTTTATGGATCTTTTCTGTATTGAAATGCATAAGGCGAAGGCCAACACATAAATTATAGTAGATAACAGTATCTAAGAGTCAAACCAAGATTATATCCCTCCATATCCTACATCCTTTATCCTTCAGAATATTGATATTTATTTAAAAATATAACTTATTATTTTGTACTTACTTATTTACTCAACGGCAACATACAATTCCTCAGCAAGCTACAGGAATATTATGTATTTTATGGAACCCAAAGGTTCATTGCCGCTCTTACCTGAGCCCGCCATTCAACCCTATTCTGTGCTAACTCCATCCAATCATCCCTCGCAAATCCGACTTCCCTTAAATCTATCCTCATATTGTCCTCCCACCTACGTTTCGGTCTTCCAAGTTGTCTTTTCCTTTCGGCACTCCCAGTCAATACTTTTGAGATATGTCTTTCCCCCATGCACGCAACATGTCCAGCCCATTTCATCCTCCGTGATTTAATTACCCTTACTATATCTGGTGAAGAGTACAGGTCATGAAGCTCGTCGTTATGTAGTTTCCTCCGGTCCCCATTTTCATCTCTTTTAGGCCCAAATATTTTCCTTAGCACCCTATTTTCGAACACAATCAGAATATGTTCTTTCCGAAGAGTAAGCGGCCATGTCTCACATCCATATAATACAACTGGCATTACTATTACTATTGCGTAGTTTTTAACTCATTTATAAATCACTGCCTACCATCAATAAAATGAAGTAATAAGTTAAATATATATCAATCTTTATGTACAATATCGACAAAGCGATGGGTTGCCAAAGCAATCTGCTTCCTGGGTGAAAGCCACGTCGCTTCACCTTGATCTCTCAGCGTCAAGGTAACCACTTCGTGTTGAGGTTGTTGTGGTTTCTCGTAATTTCTCTGAGCAGTTACAGGGAATTCGGCTTACTTTACACACAGCTGAGATGATCTAATCAAAGCACGAACTCGGGACCTCCCTCAACACCTCTTCATGCAATGACCTTGCATATGGGAGGTTCTAAATCTTAATACTAAAATAATCCATGCAATCGTGATATTACAGTTTATCAGGACATTTGAAAGAATTTAATCACATTGCAAAGCAGTAGGCCTACAATATGCAAATAACAAGGTTAATAATGAATAAATATGAAGGGGCTAGTTCCATAAGGGCGTAAGGCACATCTTGAATTTTGAGTTTTTAACATTTATGCCTTCTCCTCATATCTCTTAGGCTAAATACTCAGTGGACAATTTATACTTGAGCCTTAAACCTCTTCTCAGTTATAAGAAAATACTTGTGCTTGTGAGTGGTAACATTGTTTAAAAACATTAAGATTTCTAAAAACTTTGCTCTTGTGCCTTACGCCCTTATGGAACTAGCCCCTTCATATGAAATGAGTTAACCTAGGGTGAGCGTTGGAGAAGTTTTTTTTTTTCGCCCGCGAAAAAGAATGACAGCCCTTCTCCGAGAAAATTAATATCAAATTCAGAGATATATGCCTAGATGATGCATATGCAGAAGAAAAATATTGTTCTAGACAACTAATAAATAACCAATCTTAATCCTGTGCAAGTATAATTCCTAATCTTTCGTGTTTGCAATATTAAAATATTTAATTGTAACATAAGTATTAAATTTTAAATATTTCTTTTACCATTGAAGTTAATTTGAACATTTAATTTCCTCCTGTATTACATATACATTGCATCGTTATGTACTTTGTTTCGCCTGCAATGTAGACACTTAATCCTATTGGATTTTCACGAACTAGACATAACATGTAAGAGGGTTTTTGCAAAAGTTATTTAGAGAACAAGTTGTTCAGGTATGTATGTACATGTATACAAGTATGTATGAGTATGTAAGTATGTAAGTACGATATTTAAGTATGCAAGTATGTAAGTGTGTATGTAGCCTATGTATGTACGTTTGTATGCATACACACACACTCATATATATATATATATACGGTATATATAGGCGTATATATAATATAAAGCCATTCCTTGTAAGTGGTTTATTATAAGTTTGCTATCTATTACTCTGTTTGTATAACTTTTCCATTTTCCCCAGAACTGTAGATTTATAAGTTGTAAGTGTTGTAGGCAGATGGCGGAATTGGGAGCAAGCGGTCAGCATGTTGAAACCCGGCCGTAAAATTATTGATTATTCAGTCGTTATCATACAGTGAACCGCCAGCAGTTGAATAGGCCTATTAGGAATAGTCCCTCACGGAATGTAAAGCTACGGAAAAAATAAATCATTTGATTTTAACATTTCCATAGCTTCTTTTAGAATGTTTGCATTAAATGCTCGTTTTTTTTAAGTTGCACAAGACATGCTTGATATTTATGCACGTATTATTTCTTTCTTCGCCAACGGTATCCATTATTGGTGCGTTATTCTAGGGTGATTTATGAAAACCATTGTTTAGTAAATTCACAGAGACAATTTGGCCAGGACATGTTTATAAATAGTGACGTGGTTGACTACAATGAAAGGTGACCCTCGCTTAAAGACTGAATTTCAGCGCTGTGGACATGTTCGGGATTAGAGACAATAGGAACTATATAACATAATTAATATTCCATAAATTGGCTAGAAATGGTTTTATTAACGCAATAAACCATGATGAAATATGTTTTTGTGTACTGACTTCATATGTTTTTAATTTCCGTAAAATGAAAGAAGAATGAATAAGCAGCAATAAATTATGATTGCGATCTAGTCGCACATGTATTTCCTCTTCCATAATTGCATAATAAAGAATCGGAACACGTTTGTTTATGAGTTTATGCGGTATATGGAATATTAACACAAGACCTTGCTTGAATATGGTAATACAATAATGAAATCATCATAGAAACCTGCTTATTTAAAAAAAAAAAACCTTTGTACAATATGTCGTGCTCATAGACGAAGGTGTCTATTACTCTTAGTATAAAATAACTATCAATTTTTCACAATTTAATTAAACTGTTCAAAAAATTATATATCATACGAAAATAAAAACACAACTAAGATGAATATATTTCTCTATTATTGATTTGTTTAATCACAAATAATAGAAACTTAAAATGTTGCTAAGTATCTAAGTACCTTATAAAACATAATAATATTGTCATCTCTTCATTTTCTTAGCAGGAATATTAAAGTTCTTTAAAGGTAGATAATCGGAACCACGCTACTATTGACGCAACGCGTCGTTGCGTACAGAAATAGGCCTACTGCGATAGTTGTCAGGTATACCATAAATGTATGATACTTATATACCGGTAATTAAAATAAAATAACGTCAATCTATCTTTTAAATAATAATTAGAATTACGTATGGTGTGTCTCGTCCTATGTGTTCGTGTTGTCTCGGAGGTGGTCCCGGCATTGGGCTGATCACTCATCCGGGGAAACCCTCCATGTCCTTGTCTGGTCAAAAAAGTATGTATGTGATCCAAAGATAATCCCTCTCCCAACAGGTCGCGGCCCTGTAAGGCCCGGACGGCTTGGGTCGCTTAAATCTTAAAAGGGAGAGGTAAAACTACGACAAAGAAAGAAAGAAAGAAAGAAACTATTGATATACTCGGACATGAAATTATTCCGAAAAATATTGCCTTCCCCTTTTAAGAGCTAACCTTTATTTTATGAACCATACAAGGAAAGGAGTACTTGTTCCTGATAAGTGCACCATTTATCAGCTTATCGAGATCACTGCAATATTTACACAACAGCGTAATTATGTGATACCGTGATAAATAACCAATTGACTCTAGCCCGTGCCGGACACGCAGATTACAATCCTGAAGAGACAATACGTTTGTTTCTTCAGGTAAACCTTTTTCATCATAGGGTGTTAAAGAAATATGTGTTTCCATGTTTGTTTGCTAATGTCGTGTAATGCTAGGTTGTGACCTAGGTTACCAGATTGTTACCAAATAAACAAACACATAAACAACATTATATCAGAGGAATTGTGGTGTTGAACTCGACTCGACAGAACTGAAGATAGCGCATCAAATACGCCGAAATGCATATTCTTTTTAAATAGTGACATATCTTGGTTCCACACAGAAGAAACCAGCTTTCATCTACATCTTTATATGTGACATCGGTATTTTAGTTGTGTCTATCTTATAAATCCTGTTTTTGAGTGGGATCAAGATAAGTTGTATGTTAAGGGTTAAGGCGGAACTTTATTAAATATTTAACGTTCTAATAATTATGTTCAGACATTTGGACGTGATTAAAACCAAGATTGGCAGACATAAAAGCTGAATCACAAAAATAGTGAGTTTTCCCTGCAAAATTGATAAAAGTTTTAAAATTTAAAAAAAGGACGAAATAACAAACCATTATTATCTGCATTGCACTCGGTCTAAGACACGAAATATTCATGCGAAACCCATACAGGTGTATATATATATATATATATATATATATATATATATATATATATATATATATATATATATATATATATATATATACATGTATATGTATGTATATATATATATATATATATATATATATATATATATATCTGTACACATTCACATATATTGGTATATACATATATACAGGGTGTTAATGAATTACACCGAAATATTTTACCTATGTAAGTTATAGAGGGGACATAGAAAAGCAACTTTTATCAAGAGATTTTTGCTCTATGGATTCAATTTTTCCTGTTACAGCATAAAATCTTCCAGGGCATGGCCGCCACTAACTTCTAACATTAAAATAAATTCAAAACAAAGGAACTTCGTTGTTAATATTGGAGTTATGAATAACAAAACCAATGCAGTGGCAGCCAGTCATGTGAATAGTCTGTAAATTTGGCAGAATATGGAAACACTAAATTATGATACAGCTGTTGATGAAAGATTAAGAATTAGGTTTTTGTCGATCACTAAGAAGACATGAAGTAAGTTTGATAAAAATTTTAACCCTATTTCGCTTCATTATTGACTTATGAGCACCAAATTATAATGACTTTAATGCCCTGTAGCGTACACATTTTACGTAATAGAGCAAACATTTCCTAATAAAAGTTGCTTGTCTTTGTTACCTCCATACACAAGTAAAATGTTTCGGTGTTATTCATTAACACTCTGTATATATATATATATATATATATATATATATATAGTATGTGTATGTACTGAATTGCTGGTGGAAATGGTCCAATATGAATGAACCAAAGTTGGGTGTTTCCTGACATTTTATGGCCATGGTCCCAGAGTTTAAATATGCTACCCAGTTGTTTACTACGGCCATGTGCACATCCGAGGGTTTTCATTCACAGTGGGCATTGACCGACAGACAAAAACATCCTACATCTTGTGTACGCAATTACATGGCTGGCATTTCTCTTCGAAGAACACATTCCTTCTCTAGTTTTGTAGAAAATAGCGCTTCCTGCAGTAAGAGAACAGATACTTATAATCAACCCATTTCGTGGAATATGTAGATGCTAAATTTACTTTTTATGAAACTGCGAGGGATTTTACTTCCCAGAAAAATGATTTAAGAGTTATTTGTTTTAAGAAAATAAGGTGTGCATAATACGAGGATTGTAGTTATAATTGTTGTAACATAAACTATATTCAAAATCACTGCAAACCACAGCAAGTTTAAATCACATTTGTCAGATATATGCCTTCACGTACCAAGAAGAATATGAGCTCTTCCCAGTATCCACCCTAAAATGTTTTAGAAATAGCGACAGAGGTATCAAGGGATTTTGAAACTTGAAATAATGGCATGAATAAACTTGAAATCTGAAGTCGGGACTCCTAGCCTAGAGACCACTTATTTGTGCATAAATGCTACAGTCCCAAATCTTTAACGAGCCAGCTGTAGATTTAAAAAAAACAAACTAAAATGACTTTTGCGCGGAGGATTTCAGGCATACCGGCGACATTTACAGGTTTCTGTTGCAATGCAGAGCCGTCGTTAAGTAACCATGAACAAACATACAAACAAACAAACTGTAAAAGACTGAATTCTTTATCACACAAGATCATAAATGCATTAGAGTACGAAAACATGGTACAGAATGTATAAAACATCTGTTAATGAAACAATAAGTCTGCCGGAATACGAAGTAGGATTCATTAATATGGAAGGACAAGGTCAGAAACACACGGCCATGGGTCAAGACACGTGAACACAAACACATTCTACCTCGCCTGCCCTACCACATGACGCAAACGCGAAAGAAGACGGGATTCAGCTTTATGAATCACAATCATGCTGCACTGGTATAGTGATGTAGTATGTGGAATTCACAGGTCAGAGAGCTTCTAGCGTATGCAGGAATTAGAACAGTGCTAGTAAAACGTGGTCAGATGAAGTAGGCTGGAAGTAGCATAACTGGCTGACTTTAACAGCTTGTTCCTCCGATAGTAGCAAAAAAAAAATAATAAATAAATAAATTCAAATACCATTTTTGTCCCAAATAAGTACTTTTCTAAAAAAAAAGTCTTCTTGTTATTGTTTTTATTCTTCTTCTTCTTCTTCTTCTTCTTCTTCTTCTTCTTCTTATATCTTCAAGGATTAGCCTAGAGCCTGTTCCGGTCTCACATCTTTCCATCTCTTCCTGGGTAAAAAAAAAAAAACTTAAATTTAGCCTACTTAACGTGATAAATAAGGAGCACATATTTTTCCATTTGGAGTTCTTCAATGAAACAGCTAGTTTTCGTGGAAATCAATACAAAGATTATTATTGTTTGGACCACATATTCGGCGCAGTTTGGTAACGTCAAAACAAGTCTTTCGTCAGAAGCATAAATGTGCATAAATGCGATAGTCCCACTTCTTTCACATGTCAGTTTCAGATTTGAAAACATATAAAATAGTAAGTAAATTTCATGTTTTACCGAAGAGGGAGATTTATTTTGAACAGTATTTTTCCTCCTTATTCCCTCTAATACTGACAACAATACAACACACTGTGACACTTAAGGGTAGACCTAGTTTATTGGTTTGTTATAGGGTTACATGAGCTTATATTGAGTAGTACAGTTATAGACATGATGTATGTGCTATTTTTAAATCTCAATTAAAATTATGTAGTTATTTCATTTGCCCCCATGGTAATATATATATATATACTTATAGACATGTTATATGTGCTATTTTTTAATCTCAATTAAAATTATGTAGTTATTTCATTTTCCCCCTTGGTAATATATATATATATATATATATATATTACCATGGGGCAAATGAAATATATATATATTACCATGGGGGCAAATGAAATAACTACATAATTTTAATTGAGATTAAAAAATAGCACATATAGAAGCAAAATAACTGTAGTTAATACAGTAGGCCTATGTAGTTACTGTACTATAATTACCGGTATGATATATTTGTGTTACGGCCCGGTAGTCCTACATCAAAAAGAAAATGGCCCTTAGTTTAAAAAGGTTGAAGATCACTGGTTTAGAGAGTACTGTGAGTGCTTGAAATATGATTTTTCATTTATGCTAAATACTTTGCAGCTTAGAAACTCATAAATCATGATGTTCGTCAAGGAAACTATTCTTTAATGTTTTCACATCCTTCAAAAACAAATGAAGGTCTTTCCTGTACGTCTTCTACTATTTATGTAACGTACTTTACCACAGAGAATGCAACGATACTAATATTAGCATAATGATTCTGTAAGAACTATTCATTACCATTCAAATTACCTATCGCATCTGATTTCAAATAACCGCAAAACAGTCACACCGTACTCGTATTTGTTTTCATAAAGGTAGTTTTTCACAATAATGTGTTTTTAATGAGTTTTGTAGCCTGCTATCTGCTTACTTCCCCACTCATCACTTTTTCTAGGCCCAACCTTTTTGAGTAGTCTTTTTACCTTTGCAGTGAGCGGTTCTACATAATGCAGTTATAGTCTATAATTGTGAACAAGATTAGCAAATGACCAGAAAATAAAAAGGCATTTTCAGTTGTGTACATGACCGGATTAACGCAATCTGACTGTCCCAATTACACGCTGGGGGCCGCTCCTTTCCCAATGCGCGCAGTTCACACATGAAAACCTCGCTGTGCTTTGTACCAATAACATCAATCAAGACCACAGACATTCTTCAGTATATATGTATAAGTATTTTGTACACATATAAACATAAACAAGAAAAACAAATGTGTAAATATATATATATTTTAAATACTACATTAGTTTAAAACACATATGAATTTGGGAACAACTGATTAAAAACTATAGTAAATGGCATCGTTCTTTCAAATTCAAACAGAGTTACATTTTATATATTTTACCTTCACTAATATTAAAATTTCTAAAATTTTCCGTTCTAAAAATGTAAAAAAAAAAAAAAAAAATCAAGTTAGCTATGAAGCTATATACATTAATTTAGGGAATTCATATGCATAAACTAGCATCAGTTTTGCAACAAGGTTTTTATTTCTCTTGCGTTATAGAAAAAGCTGATATTTACGGTTTCGAAAATTTTATTGTCTAGATACGTTGTAGCCGAAAAGCTGTATGGCAAATATGATATTTATGTTAATTGCAGAGCTAATGATATTGTTAGTAATTGATATTTTAATTTTCTGTAGATAAATGTAATGGCAGAATTTGATACGTAAAATATCATTTTTTGTTTTCTTACAGTATGTAGCCTGCTTTTGCCACAACACCTCAGATTCAATACAAGTAATAAAATCAGGTAGTGTGATGTAGCAAAGTGCCAGAACGGTTTTGTTTAATCAGTTATAATTGGAATTATGATATGCAGAATTTTTTTAAATGAATTTCCGAGTTAAGCGCCAGATTGATTCATTAAGCAGGGCTTACGGAAGAACAAAGGTTTAGTTTTTGTAAAAATCATATTAAAACCGTCCAGCATCAGATTTGTGATGTTTTATCTTGACAATCGCGAACTCACATAACAATACAAAAAATATATCAAATAGGCCGGCTAAGAGATTTGAACCATGGACTTCCAGAATGTGAGTCCAAAACATTACCATCTCGGCTACCTCGCTCGGCTTAGCGGGCTAGTTTGATAAGCGTATGTGATGGAATAGTGTTATTTGTCATAACTAACTGTATTGCAACTTCCCAAGCTATATATGAATACTGTAAAACAATATGTTGACATGAGAACTGATTTGCATTTGATAAATTCTTTCTAATACGTTACCATAAATTAGGCACTGAATTGGGTTTTACTCCGGTACCAGTCAACCGATTTGGTCCAATATCAATAAGCTTCTTCCCAAGGACGTTATAAATGAGTACACCAAGTTTTATGAAAATCCGATAAAGCGTATTTGAGTTATCGCGCGTACAGACCCACGGACGGATGGACGGACGGACAATTTCCCGTCCCGCACACAATCTTATAAAGTACTATACTGGCACTTGATAAATATCCCGTACTGTACAACACATAAAGATAATTAAATATTACGTTTATTTTAGGTAGATGAAGAAATGTTAGCCACAGTTTTTTAATAAAGCCTTTTTTATTTTAGATTAGTAGAATGCATATCAGATTGGCGCCTGCAGGTCCGGCCCGGGGGCTTGGCTCGGAATTACAGGGAGTCTTCTTGATTGTTACAGTTACACAATTGGACGCTGACCAGAAGGGGTGGCTATCTTTGGAGCGCCATCAATGTCAACCCTGGACACATAGGCCTCACGATACAAACACCGCTCTATTTCTGTGAGAGATATCCACTCCTGCACTAACAATAAGAATGGAGAGTATTTCAAGATACTGGCTCTCACTTAAAGGTTAAGGGCAATGATTCACGGCATGTCTGGATTGAAGAGAAAGTCTTATGTAATACAACCAATCTCTAAGTACCGCTGGTAATAGTTTTCACGGAGGTTAAAGGGGAAGAGGTCTTGATAAATTAAATTATATTGCGTTGGGTAAGACTAACATATAATGATTAAATCCATTTGATAAACGGTTTTCTGTTAAGCTATATTCATACCAGTGCATTTAAATATTATTCCTTTAATCTATTTTTACCTTTTCTGCCTATTTCGCACGTGCAGTCAAATTCATGGCCTGCCAATTTGATTTGCAGTTTTTCATATTTTCCCCGATTACAAAGGATTAATGCCGAACTGGATATTTACTTACCATGATTCATTACTGATATCTGATCTAGTAGCACAATCAATAAAATTAAATATCATCTCAAGTTGGTTATATTGGTATTGAACGATGGGAGTGCGGTATTCTGCAACTTAGGTCTGCGATCGTTGCCGGTGTGTCGGAATTTTGTCCCATAGTAGTTACGTTACATGCTTGTAAATCTACAGACATGGGCATACTCAATGGCAATAGACAATTCCTCAGCAACCTAAAGAATATTATGTATTTTATGGAACCTGAAGGTTCATTTCCGCGCTTACCTGAGCCCGCCATTCAACCATATTCTGTGCTAACTCTATCCAATCATCCCTCGCAAATCCTACTTCTATTAAATCCATCCAAAAATTGTCCTCCCACCTACGTCTAGGTCTTCCACGAGGTCCTTTTCCTTCGGGTCTCCCAGTCAATACTTTAGAGATATGTCTTTCCTTCCACCATGCGCGTAACATGTCCAGCCCATTTCATCCTCCGTGATTTAATTACCCTTACTAGGCCTATATCTGATGAAGAGTACAGGTCATGAGGCTCGTCATTATGTAGTTTTCTCCAGTTCCCATTTTCATCTCTCTTAAGCCCAAATATTTTTCCTTCAGGAATGCCCACATAAATGCCATCGACCTGTGCCTGGATGGAACCGCGGCCTTGAGCACAGAAAGTCAGCTGAATTATGGGGAATCTTACTAAGCAACCCAGGCCGAATAAATATCAGTGAAAATGAACAAGTCATTATACAACATCAATAATTACACAGCCTACCAGTACACCCACAAATCTTAACACGCTATGTGACTTCTGCAGTTAAAGCATACACAAATACAACTAAAGTAAAAAAGTATATGCAGGATATTTTTATTGTATTCAATCCTGTAAAGAAAACTCGTTTTGAAGTTTTTCATGTAACATATACACTATGTATACGGACAGCCATATACCTGTATGCATCAGAAAACAGCATAAAAGGAAAATGAGTAAGAATGAATTATATTTTCACTTCTACATTTTAAAAAAGTTGACGCCTTTCTCTTAGCCTAAAACGCTTATTTCTGAAATTTAAAAAAGAAATGGTTCTCTCTATATTTTGAACATTGTGCAAGTTAGTCATCTGAGAGCCATTTTTAATTTGATTTGTGAAGACGATTGAGAAGCTACTAGAAAAGGAACAGCTAGCCAAGAAAATTATCATTAATGACCGGGGAAACCGACAAGCTTACCAAATGCCACCAGTTCTGCTAAATGTCTGTAGAGTGCGGCAGAAGATGGAGCTTATGGATACTAGGACCTATCCATGCAAGGGAATTAGTCCCACAGAGTTTTGTTTTACTCTCGAATATGAATTTAAATTAATAATAGTAAGTTAGGCTAATAATCATAACTGGCAAACTCTCTCCAGTTACATAATATTTAATGTCGATGTCTCTGTTTTAATGCAAGTGACCAGACAATTGCAAGGCATGTACACGATTCCTATCTTATTCTTACAGACCGATCTGATCTCTGTGTTTGACATTTATTTTATAATTCGTATGTTTTATTCCTACTGTTTGAAAAAATCTCCTACTGCGAATTTTTCACTCAAAATCGGAATCTTTATTACACATAAACAAATTAGTAAATGAGCTTTTTATCTCGTCTTGAAGGACATCTACATGAAAACAATATAATCAAGAAGACAATGAAAACAAAGATAATGAAGACTAGATGTGAAACAATGTGGGATTGTCAAAGGAGTATAGAGATGTCAAGAAGTTAGTTCACGATTGCATCTTCCCACATTAAGAATAAACGTAAATAACAAATATATAAATAGAGTAAACAATTAACAGGCAAATGCACTATATAGGCCTACTAATTAATAAAATAAAACTTGAAAATAGGATAACATTCTAATTAAGTTTTAACTAATATATTTCTCAATGTGTCTACTGGGTCTGTTGTTCCATAAAACTAAATTACAATTAAAATTGTAGCGAAGGTGCAGTTTATTTTTTTAAATAAGTCTATATGCTTTTAAAATTATCATGGATTTCATTATACTGGGAAATTTGCATCATTTGGATATACATTGTTCATACTGAAGGGACACCCCTGTCATTAAAGATTCTTTGAAGCTTCAGAATTAAGGAGTTTTATTCCAGATACAAATAGAGGTGTATATAGAACAATTATAATTTATTTTCTTTCTTTAATCGATTTACCGTTCTTTTCTAGGGTCTTACCCTCGCATTGCCTCAGAGAAGGGAGACACGTATCCAGGCAGGACCTAGAGAGACATCCTGGTGCGGGATCAGCACATCCAAGTCCTCCCCCGAAGAAAAAAGGTAATGTACAGGAAAAGTTCGTAGTATATTTTAAGTCTAATCTGGTATTCGCCTTTGCGAATGAGAAAACCCCAAAAAACCGACATCTAGATTGGCTGACCAAAGGATTCGAACTCGCAGCCTGCCAATGTGAGTTCGCGACTTACCACCTTGACCATCTCACTCGGTTGAATATTATTTCTAAGTCATGGCAGCTAGAAGACACGAGCAACGAACTAATTCTACAGTCACGAACCACAAGCTGATTTGCTGTCATGAGTTACGACCCATGAAATGCTAGCCACGAGCTCCATAAAATTTGGCGATCCTCACGTCCACTTGAACCCAGGATCGCTTATACCATACCGCACATAGGCTAGCTAACCGGGACAATATTGCTGTATTGGAAAGAAAATTATTTCGAAATAATGCAATGCAAATATCATCAGTAAAATTTAACTGAAAACATTGCAATACCGGCGGTAATACTTGTATACTGCTTTAGCGTGATGAGACAATGACATTTAAAACTCCAACAGTAAATAAAAAAGGGTTTGTTAATGATTGCTTATAATATTACAAGCGCATTAACAACTAAGACTAACGCTTAGTGTATATGGAAAGATGTCGATAGATCCCTGCTCAGGGAAAATTTTCTTAATTTCCAACAAAATCGCCAGTAAGAGCTACGGGAGTCGGTATGTCTGATCAAATCTTACCATCTACCAACGAAATTGTAAAGCAAGGACTTTGCCATCGTTTGGTAAGCTCAACAATATTGATGTATCGCCATGGTACTTTAGTGTAATTTTAGTCGTAAGTTTCACCTTACCTATACACTGCTATTGATGCGTCGCAGGAAAAATTACATAATAAGGCCGAGATACATTAATGCTTTATCTTAAAATAAGGAGATATTTCTTCAAGCATTGAAACTGTCATGTATGGAAACCAGCTATTTCAACAACCTTAACTACTTCCATTACTACTATATTACTAATACTACTAGTACTATTGCTGCTCCTACTACTATAACAGATACTGTTATTGAAGCTCATGTTGTGGATATTAAAACTTACTTTTCTACAGCATAAGTTTCAATGCTACCCATGGAAACAGCGAAGTTCACTTACCTGAAAAAAGAAGAAAAAAAACATGAGCGTGGAAACAAAACCAAGTATTGCAATCTTTCTGCAAGCGTTATTATTTCCCTTTCACTGGTCATTGTCTTCGGCCTTGAACTTGCAGTAATAGACGAAGGTATAGAAAAACAGAAGCATTGTATTCGTAGGAGATCTCTTCATCACGCAGTATTATGTTAAAAGTCACATACGTGACATCGAGAGGGCATTTAAAATTAACTTAAATAAAATGCACATGAAGAAAGAATTATTCTTGAACATACTGAAGTATTTGTATTCAGTCAGTACACATTTTTTTAGTATTTGGAAGGATGAAACAGAAATCAAAATATTTTGACAACACGATTGACATCAGTATGTACGAACCCCGCAGTGGTAGGCAACCATTTCAGCATGTGTACTCTGTGGGTCACATTTTTGCAGTACGCGTAGTAGCCATCAAAACATATATATATATAACCTCCGAACAAGGGAAGTATCAAATTTCTCATTCCCCAATCCACCGTAAAAATTTTGTTAAAAGAAGTAATAAGCTATAAAGAAATCAGGCAAAATCCGTTGCTTCATTCCACGAATATGCATCTAAATAGACACCAGAATTACGCATATTGATAGAAAACTATACAAGTAACTACTGGTTGGATTAAGCAGCCCTTGTTTTCTGCAGTAGCGAAAGCACCACTCACAAGCTACTCAGTTGGTACTAACACCAGCACCAAACTAACGTTTCTATTTATTACTAATTTAAACAATATTTCCATTAAATAATTCCTATTAATAATTAGTATCATCTTCATTCTCTTAGTTTAACCTCTCCCGTTTTTCGATCATATAATACTTTTTTAATCAGGCAAGAACATGGAGGGCTTCCCCGTATGAGTGATCAGCTCAATGTCGGGGGCCATCCCCGTGACACCACGAACACGATGAACGAGACGTAATGGTCGCACACACACACCCATTCCTAACAAGGAGCGGAAGGGATAAAGATTATAATTACGGCCAGATGATATCCGGGAACATACAGGCCTAAAGTTACCCGACATTCGCTTCATAGGTGAGGAAAACCCCATTTCCCGACTGGGAATCGAACACGGGCCAGCAGCGTGGGGAGCGATCGAATCCCCTGCGCCACAGCGATGGTATATGTTTTATCTTCCTTTATTTTCATCGTTACTATTTTATTCTTTTTACAATTATTATTAATAGTATTGCTATTAGGGCAATAATAAAAATACTTTAAAAAAAATCACCTAAAATGTTGTACTAAAATAAATAAATTAGTAGGCCTATTCTTTTCATGTCTCTGGATGAGACGGCTATCGACTACCGGTAAACATAAATTTAAAGCAAAATGTTCTCTCTAAAGACCATGGAGAATCATAGATCTTTATGCTCATATTTTAAATTCAGTTCTTCCATTTTCTCAAGAAAGAGATGGGACAAAAATCATACTTACCTGTTTATCCTATACATTTTGTAGGATGACATAATGGCTTGAATATGCACAATACTTTTTTTTAAAATCCCGTTACTATAAATACTATTATATAAAATGTTGTGTAATATTATATCAAACATAATATAACATAATGTACTATTATACGATATCCATTGTGTATTATTTGTGAAAGTTACGTGTATCAAATAGGATGAATGTGCAAAGTTTTAATTTTATGGTTTAAAAATTAGTGGAAACAGAAATTACACCCTTCTCGTCTTTTATTGAAGGAACCCATAATTCCTATATGAGTAGGGCTGGAATAAAAGACAAGGCTGGTTTTAACACATGTTAACACTTTATACGTTACAAAAAGTTACTATCTGCATATGATAAAAGTGATCATTTATATGATAAGTTAATCCGTAATTAGGCAACAGAAGCAGATAACCTATTATAGTTCATTGCTACTATATACTCTGAGATAATCTCAAGGAAACCTCGGTAGGCCTATCTGAGAAATTCTGATGTAAGCACAGTATGACTACAAATTGAAAATAGGTTTTCTATCCAGTATAGATATAGAAGCCTTTCAAAATAAGTAATTATCGTGATTTTTAAAAATATTCCCAAATGAATTTCGCTGTTTAGAATTCCTCCCCTAGCACAAATTCGCGGGCCGGCCTGGGTGGCGCAGTTAGTATCGCGCTGGCTTTCTGTGCCCAAGGTTGCGGGTACGATCCCGGCCCAGGTCGATGCCATTTATGTGTGCATAATTGTGACGGGCCCATGTCAATAGATTTACTGGCATGTAAAGGAACTCCTGCGGGACAAAATCCCGGCACACCGGCGACGGTCACAGGCCTAAGTCGCAGTACATCCCCGTCGATAAATAACCTTAGGCCTATGCCAACCAACCAACAAATGCGAGGAACTTTGTGTATATTAGATGCACAAACCTCAATGCCAGCTCGGTAAAGATATTTATATAAGTTACTAGTAAAATAAATGTTGCGTGCGTCGGGGAAGAAATACATATTTAAAAAAAAAATATTAAATGGAAAAGATACCACTTGGAAAAGTTAAGACGAAGGTGGGAGGAAAATATTAGGATATATGTAAGGGAAGTAGGATAAGCGAGGGATGGTTGAATGGAGTTAGCACAGAATAAGGTTGAATGGCGGGCTCATGTAAGCTTGGCAATGAACCTCCGGGTTCCATAACACATATATATCAGGTTTATTCCTTTAGCTTGCTTAGGAATTGTCTATTGTCATTTAGTAAGTAAGTAAGAAAAAAAATAACTATTCTTTCTTTCTTTCTTTTTCGTAGTTTTACCTCTCCCTTTTAGGATTTAAGCGACCCAAGCCGCCCGGGCCTTACAGGGCCGCGACCTGTCGGGAGAGGGATTACCTTTGGATCACATACATACTTTTTTGACCAGACAAGGACATGGAGGGCCTCCCCGGATGAGTGATCAGCCCAATGCCGGGGCCACCTCCGAGACAACACGAACACATAGGACGATACACACCATTCACACACACACTCACTCAGAACAAGGCGAGGATGAGGATGAAGATGATAATGACGGCCAGATGATATCCGGGGACCACAAGGGCCTAAAGTTACCTGACATTTGTCTCATAGGTGAGGGAAAACCCCGGAAAAACCTCACCTAGGTAACTTGTCCCGACCAGGAATCGAACCCGGGCCCGCTGCGTGAGAGGATTGGACGCATCCCCTGAGCCACAGCGGTGGACTAAATAACTATTAAAGTACATAAAGATATTCAGTAATGGTACAGTATGATAACGAAGACATAGGCCTACCACGTTGGATTACTGTCGGTTGATAATTAATTCGTATGGGTAATGGAGTGTGAGCACCACGTACCTGTCTGCATCAACTGGAAGTGTTGAGGTTGACATTTACTGTTCAGGGCTGTAACCTTCAATATCATAATCGTCGTTCTCTCAGATTTATACCTGACCTACTTTCTCACTATCACAAACTCGGCTATCTCCCATCGCGAAGTACAGTGTCCTCAGTTACATTGCTTACTTATAAAGTGACAGGGGATTTTTACACTCCCCATAACTGTGTGATACATTCGTATTATGTATTTAATGGGGTTCTAAAGGGACCGAACCCCACAAAATATGAGGTTTTTAAAGCATTATTTTGAAAAAAATCTATGCGTTGTGTCATTCAGGAAAGAAAGATATCTTCGTTGGTGTGATCTTTCTTCAGCTGCCGAAAAATATAAAAGTCACTCGGCATGGAAACGTGTTTTTGAAATCCATCGTGACAGGGGATGAAACGTGGATTCGTTACGACAATCCACAATCAAAAGAACAATCCAAATAATGGATGCACACAAATTTCCCAAACAAACCCACATCCCAAGATCCACATCAACGAAAAATTTCAAAACACTTCTCAATACGCTGGCGGTAAGCTTCTATGAAGAGGGTATTTGAAAATTGCACCACGCTTCAAAAAATGTCTCAATTGGAGCGCGACTTTGTAGAGAAGTAGCTAGAAGGTGCACCTAAATGTTCCAAATAAAACAGTTTTGATTTTGACTGTGGTTTTCATTTTAGGCCCCATCGGAGGTTGAAAAAAAAATAGCCCTCGTAAATACAAATTGAGGCAAAGTGCTCCTTGCTCAGAACAAAAGCCCTGACATATCATACTTGGTGCTTGGATAGTCGATGAAGAGTAAACTGACAAATTTATAGTTTTTTTCTTTCAATACCATATTTATTCTTCTGTATCTTATCATAAGCAAAAGGAAATCTGGAAGACAATGTCTTTTACTAAAGAAGTCGCATGTTGGTATGATTGTTTGAGTTATAATCATTTCGTGTTTCAGTTACACAATTTCCTCTTCGTGTTCACAGTGGTTACCTAAATGAGTAAGCTTCTCGCTTTTGTCATGTTGTCGTGTGTATTATTAGGGGAGTTACGTCAATTTATAGCCCGGTGCTCACTGACAATGCCTGTCCTTGCTACGGAGTCCGAGGTCGTGGAATCCGAGCACGGCAAGTCCAATCCTTGCACACAACACATTAAATGTTGTGACTACGAAAGAAAGATATCAGTGATTTAGATAAAAAAAAAAAACAGCTGTTTTAGTCATCGCATAGCAGTAGGAAGTGGCCTATTATCCTTGACATATGTAATGTTGTGAAATACGTTAGAAATTAATAACTATAGGCTAATATTTTGCATAAAATTATTTATTGAAAAAAGTAAACATAGAAACTAAGGAGTAAGACCGCATGTAATATTACTAATGTAATGGCGCATGCAGGAATAAAAATGATTATTAAAAATAAAAAAATAAAAAAAAATTAAAAAAAAATTAAAAAATAAAAAAATACTGCGACGGCACGTGTTAGTAGTCATAAAAAAAAAGTAATACTTAAGCATAACACATGGATATTAATTACCCTATAGCAGCGTTTCTCAACCTTTTTGAACCTGAGGACCTCTAAAATGTAAAAAAAAAAATCTACGGACCCCTAATGTTACATCCCATTTTAAAAAGAAGGCCTATATTCCTAATATTTGGGGTATTAATTATAGGTCATTATAACGAAATATGTGAAAAAATTACTTCTTTACTTTCTACTTCCTTTATGATATTTTTAAAATTAGTCTGCGGACCATCTGCACCATCTTCGCGGACCACTGGTGGTCCGCGGACCGTAGGTTGAGAAACGCTGCCCTATAGTATATGAGATGGCTTACAATATGTAGGCCTAGTAATAGCTATTTGCAAATATTATAATACATTCTTAAATTAAGTAATATCTGAGTAGTACAAGAAATAGCTAACAATGTGGGATTATAGTTATTTATAAAAGTATGACATTCCTAATTACTAAAGCATAGTATTATTTATAATGCAAAAAAATGCATAAAGTGAGGATATTTGCAAGATAATGCATTTCTAAATACTAAAGTAGGCCTAATATATGACTATTTACAGTGTATGAAATAGCTAACAATAATAATGACATGAATATTTTATATCTGAATTCGACTATGGTTTTATTTTTGGGAATATTGTGTTTAAATAAGAGAAAAAATATTTATATGATTTACAGTTCGTCAAAATGTTTGTGTGTGGTTTAGAAAATGTACAGTCTACTGATTCTAACAGTAATTCAAGTTTATGCCCGTCACGGTATTGTAAAAAAGAACTAAATCATTTTTCACTAATTTTTAAAAAAGTCTATAAATCTAATTAATTTAACTATTTAAATGATAAATTCGGCTATTAAAAACTTCTGTAGTGCCCCCCCCCCATCTCTTGAAGTCATAAGCACGTGCTTACTTTCATAAGGTTAATCCAGCACTGTATTCAGAAGACATAAGAAAATCATGAGAACGATATCAGAAAATAAGATTGCTTTCCGCTACCACTGAAGATGTTCTTCATGCTTGAAGGTGGAGGTCACGAGCACCGGGTCAAGGTTGGACCCATGCCATTGTTTCGCATCTGAATCCGACAATGCGTGCGACTGTTGGGAAAGTTTGCACTTTCGTTTGCTTCTCTGCCTGCACGTGTTAGTTTTACTTGACTACACATGACTATAAATAGGAATCACTATGGCAATATCCAATCCACAAGTTAGGCATTTGTTTCGTTTGCGCGTTGTTATATTTAAGATACACTGGTAACATATAAGTTTAAGTTGAATTTTTTCTCAAACTGTAGGGTGTGTTATACTTCTTTGTTAACAGAAGCATAATAAGCTTTGTCGTTTAGGCAATCTTGTAATCAAGAAAGCAAATAAAATTTAAAAAAAAATTACACCTGTAGGTATGAAAATTTTATTTTTAAGTATTAGGACTCTCAAACTTTTTTATACATACTATGCAGCTGTATGTTAAGACATTTCACAAAAAATGATTTTTAATTATTTATAATTTGTTT
The DNA here is from genome assembly GCA_964059195.1 of Ectobius pallidus. NCBI lineage: Eukaryota > Metazoa > Arthropoda > Insecta > Blattodea > Ectobiidae > Ectobius > Ectobius pallidus. The sequence continues at coordinate 129,048,135 of CAXKWD010000008.1, forward strand.
ACAAAAATTGTTTTCTTTAAAATTTTGACTATAACTTGCAACATGATTACTTCAAAACTATGGAAGATAGAAATGCAAAATTTTCACTGTTTTGTAGATAGAATAATTCTCTAGTGCCTGATATTTAGGTTTTTTTATATTCAAGATTTAAAACTGTTACATAGATTTATATAAACAGATTTTTTTTATTCACATTATAAACAAAAATCTAGAACGCAGTAGAATATTCATACATCAAACATTTCTCAACGTCAATCACTAGAGAACATTTCAAGCTTCAAAATGACACCAAAATCGCCTTGATATTTTAATTTATAGAAGAATTGTGATGTTTGAAACATTTGAATACCAGGCGATTTCCTACTTACAGAAAACTGAGAAGAAAGCAAAATTTGTATTCAAACGCGAGGAAAACACATGTCGAGATGAACACGAAAATACAAAGTTCAAACAGTTCATTCTTACCCCAGCATAGGCCTATGGCACCACTTCCTTACTAGTGTATTAGTGACAACTAATAGTCAATATGAGAACTTCTAGCTAAGAGGGAAGAACAAAATACTGAAATTTGATAGATGACTAAGGAGCATGGCAAAATGAAGCTTCTTAAGAAAAGGGCTCTACCTAAGGAACCAGCAGCCATAACTTAAAAATTGAAATATGAAATTAAAGAGAAAATTACTGTCTATCTAAATATGTCGTTTTAAAAAATGCAAGTTTCCAGAATTTTTTTTTTCTTGGGTGTACATATACCTTGTATACCTGTAGAGGAAGGAAAGGTTAGTTAGAAATGTAGTCATCGCTCAATGCACATTGTGCTACACAATTTTGTTTTTATTATAGCGCCATAACCCATAGTTAATTGCAATTCCCGCAACGAAAATAAGATTTTATTGTGTAGCCTAGACTTAACGTATAAGGCTGTCAACTGTTCACATTTTAAGTAATTCTGATTAAAAACTCATTGTAAATATTCAGAGTAATATTAAAAGCATTTCATTTCAAGAAGGTCTTTCTTTGGACTATGTATGGACAAAATGAGACAGATTCCTTTTTAATCTACTTTTGGCTGGGAATAGTAATGCGAAGGATGGGGTGAATAGTTCATTGATCTCAAGGCAAGAGAATGTAAGTAATTGCTACTTTAACCATGTGCCAAGTGATTGTACCATACTGTATTCAGTGAGGAACTTGAACCAATTCTCTAATTGATTTAGCTTGTCAAGCAATGATATTCAAGATACGTAATTTAAAAATGAATTTATGAAATATTAGACAAATAAGTGATACCACTGACGTTGCACAAAAACTTTCTAACGCAAGGATGTTACTGAACTTTATTTTTAAGTTTATTATTTCAGTATATTTTTTAGTTTTTCATATGAACGAATGAAATCCACATGTCTGTAGTTTTCATAACATTAAGAGTTATTGTTTTTAGAAGCTCTTAGCACTGCCTAAATTTAGAGACAATTTTAATACTAGTTCTGATGAGAGAATTATACATGTAGGCCCCTAATTGTTTGAAGTATGGTTATAATTTAGATTTATCTTATTTTATTTACTTGACCTGGCCATAAGGCCTTCTCTATCGCTCAGCCAGGGGAATAACATGAGACACAAAGATATTTTTAAAAATTAAGACAAGAGATGAAATACATGAATACTAAAAACAAACATTAAATACAAAGAATGCAAATATAAAATAAGAGGAAAATACAACTTAATTACAATACATAACACAGATGACAAAAAAAAATTAAAAATAAAAAAATAAAAAAAATAAATAGTAAAGAATACAATGTTAACTATTACACATACCGTAAAATTCTTAAATACTTACTTATTAGCATCAATCGTAACGTGCTAGGCCTAAATGTTCCTTTATCCTACATTGATTAAACGTCGATTGAACTGTGAAGCCGTTTGGCACCTCATGAGATAGCCAGGCAACGAATTACAGTAGCAATAACTAATTTATGGGCACCAATTAAAAACACTCATTATAGGACAGTGTTAACTGAATTTTGAGTTAAGTTATACCAATAAATTGTTCAAGAATTAGCATTTCTTTGTATTTTATTTAGGCTTATTGTTTATATTACGACACGGTTGCATTAAGTTTTACAACAAATTTTGACTAGCAGATCCGTACATGAGCAATTCAAAGCTCAAATAAAAACTTCAGACTTGTTTTTATATCTAAGATTTTTAAAAGAAATGTTATTGAAACGAACTTAATATTTTAATAATATTAAAATGGAAGATGAAACTACAGAGGCTTATAACCCTTAGTCAGATTTTGTATGGGTATAAAAGTAATCAAGTGAAACCACCAGTGGGTTCTAAGTTTGAAAACAACGAGAAAAATTTTAGTAGAAAGCTGGTCTCCAAAAATGTTAAACGTAACGCATGAATAAAAATCCTCACATTTTACAGATAGAACTACTTTATTAGTGTTATATCTCTGTTTTAAACAATTATTCGAAGTGGTCCATTTATTCGTCAACGTTAACCCGCAAAAGGCCTACACAGACAGAGAGACAAAAAGTCGGCCAAGCAGAAAGATAACATTTCAAAAATATATTTTTGGGGTTTCGGAATCATAAAATGTTATCCAGTGTAATCTCAATTTATTTCGATCTTTTTCAATATCAATTGGCAGTCAGGAATCTTTTTATATTTTTAAAGTTTCAAGACTGAAATAGTATCAATTGGTAATATCTACTATATTTTATGTTATTATTAGATTTGTTTGCATTTTTCATGTTTTATAAAGCCTTTATAGGTACTTACCTGTTTGTTTATTTTTAGGTAGATTTTCGAAGAAAAATCTACCTATTGCAATGGATACCACTTTATGATTTTCGAAAAATTCTTTCATATCTTTACGTTTCATGCTCCCCTAAGTACGAAACCACCGCCCGTTCAAAAAAAAAATTGTGATATTTATATATATATATATATTTATATCTTTACACGATAGCGGCCGTAATTTTGAAGATATTTGAACCAAATTTTATTATGTTATTTCTAGGCCCAATAGTTCGGACAAGTTCGTTAATGGGCAAAATTGGCCCAAGGGGGTGGTCGGGGAGGGGGTTGAAATTTTTAAAAATGTATATCTCGGCCCCTATGAAGTATAGAGGGAAACTTTGTTTGAATAAATTAGAGTACTCCCTATGGAGTTCACAGTGACATCAACGATTCGGGGGTTAGAGTGAGGGTGGGGGTGGGGGTGGGGGATGAAAATTCGAAACTTTGAAACCACGTCTTGTGGGGTATCGTTGAAAAGCTCTTGATGAGTACTCTACAAATCAATAAATAGTTTCTTGATAGCTCTCATATGACGCGAGATTTTAATGTTTGAAAATAATAACACTTGAAAGAATTATTATAATATCATAATTTTGTCTTGTTTAGCGGCTCTGCTAATTTTATTCATTGCTGATCTTGCGCACGGCCTCCCAGAATATTATATCCTATTATTGTTGTCAAAACAATTGATTGTAGGCTCTTCCTCTTTACTGCAGGTTTGCCATGCCAAGGCTAAAGAAGAAGAGTGCTATGCAGCGACAATAAATTAAACCAAAAGCACTTCGAAATCTACCTCCGCCTGCAGGCCTGCCTAAAGGGATTTTTTAAACTGTCGTAAATCGACGATAAGGGAACAACGACTTTACTTTCCTCTCAAAGAAAAATATGCTTCTACCTTTTGTACCCGGAATATCTGAACAAAATGTGACATAATTTCATTTGTAATCAGTTCTGCGTGTTTCTAAAACGCAATTATTCAAAGAACAATTTTTTTCGTCTGTGTTTGCTTTCTGATAGAGAACAGACACCTTGAGTTCGGGATTTGTTCCTGTTTCCTATTGAAGGTGGAGTCAAGGAGACATCGTAGAAGGCGTTCTGCTAATGACTAATACCATTACATAATGTAACGTGACTGTATTAATCTAGACTAGAGCCATGTGTCCCTTTAGCAATATCAGCTAGGCCTATGTAAGTTATTTTATTTTGTTTCGTAATAATCTTTTATTCAAAAGAGTTTGATAAATGAGAATATACTAACTGGAAAAACCATGAGCTTCATTCGTTACGTGGTGGTAAACTGTGCTCTAACCTTTTCGCTGCTACTGACGTATAAAAGCGCCACTTCGAATAATTGTTTAAAGCAAAAATATAAAGCTATTAAAGTAATTCTATCTGTTTAATGTGAGGATTTTTATCCACGTGTTAAGTCTATCGTTTATGGAGACCAGTTATTCTTCTAAAATTTTTCTCGTGTATTTCAAACCTAAACCATATTGATGGTTTCAGTTGATGATTGGTTTTATACACATACAAATTCAGCTTTGAAAAGAATGAATGTTTGTCCCAAAAACACATTCCGGTGGAAATAGACTACTATGCAGGGTTGCCATACGTACGACTATAGTCGTACACATACGACTATTTCATAGATTTGTACGACGTACGACGCAATCACGAGTCGTACGCCTAATTGTACGACTATTTTGAACACAGCGTTTTATATTTTTTTAATCAATCTACTGACTAATTTTAAATTTTGATATATATCCAGCTTTTTGTTTTCTCAGATTTTTGTTGTAAGCATGTTGCTAAAATCAATATGATTGGAAATAATTACAATACTGTGGCAACTATTCTTATTTAATTTTATTGTATTTAATCAAATTTAGCACATCGGAAGATAACGAGCCTAATCATTTACAAATAAGATGATTTATTAACAATTACATGATATATTATGTAATGTGCATTATACCGATTATTTATTATTATTATTATTATTAATATTATTATTATTATCATCATCACCATCATCATTAACGCAATAAGTTCATTACACTGAAAAATCACAAAGTATACGACAGTTTTAACTAGCATACGACTATTTTCGGATATTGGTACGACTGTTCTACGTTTCTGATCTGGCAACCCTGCTACTATGATAAAATATTTTTGATCAGAAACATGAAACGAAGTTCATGAGAATCAACATAGGCTCATTATTGTATCTCACAGCCTGACTTTTATGAGCAGAACATCCTCACGACCTTACTGCTATTCATGAGGTCTGGAGTTCGATTCCCTGAAGTCTTTCATGCATAGTCTCTCCCCGAAGAACATGATCTGACTAGTTGTAGGAGTTCAGGTTTAAGGACCCTCGTGCTAGTACATGTACTAAGTACGTATTATCTCATCCACTTACCTAGCCCCGTCTAATAGGAATTCCAGCTGGAGAAATGAAAAAATCTCACAAACAGTAACAGGGTAATGGTTTTAGCCGAAAAAATATCAGACTTATTGGAGAGTGTTTAGCAAAAACTACCCTTGTCAAAAAAGTTCTTTATAAAAGTGTAAAACCTACTACAGTGAATACTGCATCTTACACCAGAATGAGCTAATGTAGCATACATTGTAAACATTTTTAGGCTTCTTAACACTTCCCTGTGGTCGTGGCAGTTTTCTTAAATGTTGTCAAGCATATAATTAAAAAAAGTAAAAAAATAAATAAAATCTCCTCACAAGGCCGTTCTTGACAGAACACTTATGGGCCTATAAAAAGAATAAGCCATTGGTGTTACAATAATAGGCTAAGCTACACATTATAGAGTGCAGGGAGTAACTCAGTAATCTCATGCGGATATTTAAAACCAAAGAAAGTTCCTTAAAATAAGCTAGAAGTTTGAATGAAGTTGACGGTATTCGTGTAAAATAAAAAAAGAATAATAAATGTTATGCTGCTGTCTAAAGTTTAAATCTCTTCATAAGTAATTTAGACAAAAACTTAACTTTTTTTTAACTGTAAAGCGATAAATAATCTCTAATGGAATTTGCCATCAGGAAAGTTCCGGAAAACATGGTAGGCCTACAAATAAAATGTGAATCACCCGATTTTAGCTTAATGTAGATGTTTATCAGTTGGGTGATGACATAAAACCCAATCAAGAGAAATGCAGAAAGTCTTTTCGATCCCTGAAGGGATATTGGATTGGAAATGAATACAGAAAAAACCAAGTATATGGTCATAAAACGTTAAAATAATGCGCCAAAAAACATTAAAATAGCCAGTAAAACATTTTAATAAGTGGAGAAATTCACATATCTGGGACCAATAAATACAGATACAAATAATATTAAGGCAGAAATTAAGTGTCTACTGAAATCAGGAAATGTTTGCTTTCGTGGAATTCAGAAACTTTAATCTTCTCTTCTTCTGTCCAGAAATTTAAAAATAACAATTTATATGACAATTATCGTGCTGGTTGTACTATATGGATGTGAGACATGGTCCCTTACTCTTCGAGAAGAACATGACGTGAGAGTGTTCGAAAACAGGGTACTCAGAAAAATATTCCGGCCTAAGAGAGATGAAAACGGGGAGTGGAGAAAAGTGAAAATGACGAGCTTCATAACCTATACTCGTCACCGGATATAATAAGGGTAATTAAATCATGGGATGGACATTTTGCGCGTTTGGGGGATGAAAGACTTATCTAAAAAATATTGACTGAGAGACCCGGAGGGAAGAGACCACTTGGAAGACCTAGACGTAGGTGGGAACAGTATATTAGGATAGGCCTAGATTTAAGCGAAGTAGGATTTGCGATGGATAGATGGATTGAGTTAGCACTGAGTAGGGTTGAATGGCGGGCTCATGTGCATCGCAATGAACTTCCGGATTCCATAAAATAGATAATATTCCTTTAGCTTACTTAGAAATTATCTATTGCCATTGAGGAAGTAAGTAAGTAGGTAAGATATGTAAAATCAGAATTGTAAGGAGAGAACTTATTTATTAAGATGATAATTGTATAAAAATTGAAGCAGTTCCTCTGCGAAAACTGTACATTTTTACCTATTTATGAGTTGGCCTATTGCAGTTCAGATACTTCGGTAAAAAGAAATAAACAAGATAACCAAATTAAGTATAATAAATGACAGATTAATTGCCCAAATTTATTCAAACTAAAATCATAAAATCTCATAGCCCGTGTTTGGTCTTAAAATGACCGTGAAAAGACGGAACATTCATTATAAATATTATTAACTAGAAAGAAGGCAAAGGTAAAAAGTTTAACAACATCATTTTAAATAACTATTAAAATGAGATTGCAGTGAATAGACGGAGAAGCTGGGAATTTCCCTAGCAGACCTAGCGGGTGCGAGATAAGGCAATGCAGTACTCAGGTACAATGTATCGGGAATCTCCCGAGATCTTATCACAAAGGGTACTGATCCACTTAAGTAATTCTAAGAAGTCGGCTATTGTGTTTAAGCCTTGCTTCTGATGTTGCTACTGATACAACACGCTGTCCGAACCTTCTTAGAAATCCGAGACGCTAAGTTGTGGGTTTTGAGAATAAGGGAAAATCCAATTGATTTCCGTGGGAAACTAACATATTATTATTGGTCGGGAGATTTGCCAATAAGAACTGGTCTATAGTACCACGTGCCGGGATTCACGAATAATAATTAAGAAGAGTAGGGATAAATGTTTGTCCAAGAAAGTTTTCTTTAGGCCTAACGTGGCACTGTAAAATCACTCTACTTCAAGGCCCCGCGCCTATAACAGTCATATTCAACTCTACTTCAAGGCCCCGTGCCTAGAACAGTCAAAATCACTCTACTTATCTTTGTGGCCTCGTGCCCACAGAATTAATTGGACTTATAAAATTTTCGCTGTGGAATTAATCGACTTAGAAGGATTCTTACTTTCAATCGCGATTAGTCAAAATCATATACGGCAGCAATTGTATCACTAGTAACGATCTACCGAGAACTTGTAACAATATTAATTATTCACAAACAAATTTTGTAATTATTGTCAATGACTGGACTTGTATTTCCAACGCTTTGAATAAACAGAATATTCCTTCAGTGTTCAAAGAAACTGCATTATTATTCAAGCAATAATATTAAGGTGTTCTTCGCTTCCTACCCTGAAGCTAGAGGGAAGTGCTCAACGATCGACTGGCAGACCGGAGGCGGGTTCAACAAATCAGAAATATTCAGTATATGCATTATACTGTGGCGCCCAGGTAACCATCATTTCCACCGAACCGCTGTACATGGCTATTTCCCAACGTGAGGCACGAGTGAAGCTGGACATCAAGGATCACCAACTTCAAAAATCATCCCAAAACGGAAGGAAGACACCGCAGAATTTCTAGAACGTCACCCGTAAAGGCACCGCTGGAATTCAAGATCGTGGTACATCAGTTCCGGAGACCGTCGCAGAAAACATCAAAAATCACCAACAGATAAGAACTTAAATATACATAGAGTTTCAGTAAAGTAAACAATTTTATTATCAATAATTTAAGAAACAGTAAATATTAATTAAATAAATTAGTAAGCCTGACATCAAATAATATTTTTTTAAAAGTTTGCAATTTAAGATCAAAGTAAAATTAAACTGAAACTCACTAAGTAAATTAAAGAATAAATTCAAGTAAAATAAAATCTTTTTCAAATTAGAAGAACTCAGGCATATCGAATATTTATTGTGCAAGGGTATAATTATACATGTTATGCATTATATGTTGAACTTCTTAACCAAAGGTAAGGTAGATCGTAAGAGTGTATCAGTACCCTTATAATTTATGTATGTGGCTTAGAAACGGAAAAGTTACTAGGAATAAAATTAATATGGAAGGTGGAGAGGGGCACGACTTGCTTACTGGTGAGGAAATAAATAATTGTAGAATGGAGATTAACAATGAGAACAGTGTCGCGACAGGTGACGGGGTTTTGGAGCAGGGAGGTGATAATAGGGAGGAAAATAATGCAACAAATATTCAGCTAACTGAGAGTGAGAGTGTAACTGAACATAGGCCTAGGGAAAAAAATCAAACCATAGACCCGAATTCTATTGCATATTTGATAGCCATGATGAAAGGGCTAGAAAAATCAAGTAATGAAACTAATGAAAGTATGAAAGGACTAGAAAAATCGAGTAATGAAACTAGGGAAAGTATCAAGGAAACTAGGGAAAGTATAAAGGAACTAGAGAAAAATTCTAAGGAGAATATGAAGGAACTAGAGAAAAATTCTAAGGAGAATATGAAGGAACTAGAGAAAAATACCGGGGAAAAGATAGAGAAACTGGGAGATAGGATAGACCGATCGGACCAAGAACATAGGCAGAATATAGATAGGCTTGAGAGGGAGCTTAATAATATAAAAGAGGTCCAATCTAACATATGCAACGAAATCAGGGGAGAACTCTGTAGGGAACTTAAAGAAAGTGAAAAAGCAATGAGGCAAGAGATTAGTGAAAGTCAAGGGGAAATTAGGTCTGAATTAGAGAATAATATGGCATCGGTAGATAGGAAAATAGAAATTCAGGGCAAGAAATATGAAGAAAAATTATCGAATGAAAGGAAAATTTTGGAGAAAGAAATACAGAAATCGGAGTCTAGCTTGAAAAAGAATATGGAGACTCAGGTGGGAAAAGTAAAAGTAGGGTTAGGAGATAAAATCTCAGAAGTAAATGACAAGGTAGTGCATTTAGAAAATATATTAGCTGAGAAAATAGGGGAAATCTCTAAAGAAGTAAGCACGGTAGCTAAGGAGGTTGAAAATCATAGGCCTGTAGCAAATAACTATGCTGTAAATTGTAGTGAGGGTATATGTAATGGAATAGGAAATACATATAGGCCTCCTAGTGTTGCAAATGAGTCCTGTAATACAGTACACGAGACGGTAGCCACCAGCATGCCGGTAGTTAGCGATAATAGGATTAATATATGTAACCTAATAGGAAATGAGGTATCACTTCCCAGCTTCAATGAGAGCAACACGAGCCCTCAGAGTTTCTTGAAATCTGTTGAAGAGTATTTTACTTTGCGGTCTATTCCATCTCAGTACAAAATGTTGATCCTCGGTAGAGCCTTAAAAGGAAAAACAAAAGAGTGGTTTGAACTTACAGTACACCCGGAGTGCAACTATGAGGATTTTAAGCAGTTATTCTTAGCAAGATATTGGGGTGAGGCGAAGAGAGCTTTAGCTAGAAATGAGGTCTATAATGGGAGATATTCTCCTAGGGGCAACGTCTCTCTATCGGACCATTTCCTAAGAGTTATAGGCCTAATCAAGTTACTAGACCCCGGAATGCCAGAACGCGAGGCCATTCAGCTTGTGACGAGACATTTTCAGCCGGAAATATGTAACCTGCTTATAGTATCATGTCCCCAAACTTATAGCAAGGCTTTGGAGTTATTATCTAGTTTCGAAGTAGGAACTAACAGAGAAGAGCGTAGCGATAATAGGAGACAAAATGGACCGGATAATATGCAAATGAATCAAGATACGAGAGGAGGTCCAAATAATGACAGAGGTAGATGGAACCAAGGACATGCCAACAGAAATGCGGAATCGAACAGAGGACCCCCTAATAATAACTCATATAGAAATAATGGGAACCAAAACTGGAGGGGAAATAATCAAGAGAATAGGCCTCAAGACAGACAAGTAAATAATGTTCGATTTCATGGCAGGATGCAGAACGAAGTAGGAGAACGAATTCCAGAAAACCAGGGGGACATTAACATAGAAGGTGAAAGGAATCAGGCGCATAGCACGGGAAACCACAATGATATTCAGGGAGACATTCGTCACAGAAATGACGAAAGGCATGTAGCGCAAGACAGGCCTTTAAACTACTAGGAGACGCATTTGGAGGTCGAAATGACGTCACACAGACCGAGGGATTACAAGGATTAAAAAGACCTAATAATGAAAATAAAACACGAGAGAAGGGGTGCGTAGTAGGATGTGCAAATAGAGAGGGTATAACACCCACATATCCGCCATTAATAAGGGTAAAAATAGACCAATTTGAAGTCGATATGTTGGTGGACACTGGCTGTACTTTTTCTCTAATAAACGAAAAATTCTATGAAACGCTGAAAGCAGCAAGAGTGCGCGTTCAGGAATTGAAAGTACATGGCCTATACGCACAAACTGCCATTGGTGCCAAATCCCATAAAATTGAGCATCAGTGTATGTTGCCGTTGGAAATTGAGGGAAAGAAGTTAGAAGTCTACTTTTTGACAATAAAACATTTAGCACATAAATTAATTCTGGGTTGTGATTCTATGACAGATCAACTAATGAGAATAAATTTTGAAGAAAATTGGGTAGAAATGGAATTAGATGAGAAAGAAAAGTTACGTGTACCGTTTTTATCTAATGAGAATATAATTACTAAGGAGTTGGAGTGCCAAAATGAAGATGTATTATTACGCGAGCCTTTCGTGGTGGAATCAGTTGTAGTACAAGAGGGAAATAGTATCGACGAATATAGGCCTATGGGAATTAAACCGGCCGTATTTATATATGAAGGTGATAATGAGGCTGATTGTGACGAAAGTGTCGCAGAGTTACAGGGAATGGAATCTGATATTGTTTGGGAGGACGAAGAATATGATCATTTGTGCATTAAGGGTTCTAATAATTATGTAGATGAAAATGAATGTGAAACGGTACACGCGAATTTTACTAACATTAGTCAGAATGGAAGAAATGAAGAGGAAAATGTTGATATCGAATTAATTCTCAGGGAGAAAGTAGAAGAAATTGATGTGCTGTCAGATGGTCAAAAGTCGACTTTATATAACATGCTATATAAGAACAAATCAGTGTTCAGTTCAACTCCAGGCCTATTTCGGGGTTACCAACACAAATTTAAATTAAAACAAGAAATTCCTGAGCGTCGCTATAAGAGTAGGCCTGTACCAATTTCAATGAGGGATGAAGCCGATAAGCTAATAAAATCCATGCTAGATGCGAATATTATTAGAGTATCGGACTCAAAGTATTTGAATCCGATTTGTTGGGTCGTGAAAGCGAATGGAAAGCTACGTTTAACCCTGGACTCGAGGCATACTAACCTATATATAGAACCAGATCAATTCCGGGCGGAGCCAGTAGAAGATTTACTTGCCAAAATGGGAGACTCAAAATTTTTTAGCAGTATTGATTTGACGTCAAGTTTTTGGCAGATAGAGTTAAGAGAAGAAGACAGACAATATTGCGCATTCAACCATTGTGGTGTTACGTACGAATATTGCCGCTGCGCGTTTGGAGTCAAAACCTCGGGCAGTGCGCTACTGAGAGCGTTGAAAATAATGTTTCCGGATGGGCAAGGCTCCTGTGTGACGTCATTTGTTGACGACTACCTGATTCATACAATAGACTTTGAAGAACACGTGAGACAACTGGATAATGTATTAGGAACATTTCTGAGGTTCGGAATGTCTGTAAACCCGAAGAAAGTCTTTCTCATGAGAAAAGAGGTTAAGTTTCTCGGGTACATTATATCGGAGAATGGCGTAAGGGCTGATCCGGAGAGGATTGAAGCAATAAGGAACATTCCTAGGCCTACTAGCGTAAAGCAAGTTAGAAAGCTATTAGGCATTTTCAACTACCAATCACGCTTTATTCCTGGTTATGCGGAGCTTATTACACCCATCAGAAAGCTCTTGAGTAGCAAATCTAAAAGGTTCAAATGGGGAGATGTGGAAGACAGAGCTTTTATAAGTATAAAAAGGGCTTTCCAGGAATCTATCCTATTAGAACGGCCTAAACAGGACCTACAATACATTCTATACACGGACTCTTCGAGTAATGCAATTGGCTGTGCGCTTATGCAGGAGCATAACGATGGAACTAAGCATATTATAGCTGTGGCCTCCAGGGCCCTTAGCGAGTTGGAATCACATGGATCAGTTACTCTATTAGAGATTTTAGGGGTGTACTTTGGGCTCACAAGATTCAATAGGTACATCTTCAACAGGCATGTTATCGTGTACACAGACCACGTTAGCCTCACTTTCATAAATAAATGCAGATTGAGTAATAGTAAAATAAGCAGAATCATTCACGAAATTAGCCAATATGACATTGAGATAAGGCACGTGCCTGGGAAGGAAAATATTCTGTGTGACTATCTCTCTAGAATGAAGGAGGAAATACCGGAGAACCAGCAATCGTCAAATAGGCCTATCGAAGTGATGCCGGTACGCCTAATAAGGGAACCATCCTTAAAAGCGAACTTTGCGAATATTGTAGAGTTACAGAGACAAGACACAGAAATAGCACGAGTAATTAATGAACTGAGTAGGCCTATTGAAGATGACGCAAATAAGACAAAGCTAAAATACAGGTGCATCGATGATGTAATATATAAATTATGTGGGCAGGACGTCAAGAAATGGCTAATTTATGTGCCCCGAGAAATAGAAACAAACATCATCAGTACTGTCCATACAGTTTTAGGCCACAGTGGAACGGAGAGGGTGATGCTTTATATATCTGCGAGGGTGTACATTAAGAACTTGGGACGGAAAGTAAGAAAATTCATAAGCAGCTGTGATCTATGCCAGAGGGTAAAACCGCTAAATAAGAAGTTTGATCGGCCTCCTTTGACGATCACAAGGGAAGAAAAAGGGAGCTTAATAGCTATAGACTACCATGGACCGATTCCCACTGGGAGATTCGGGATGAAGTATATCTTTATAGTGGTAGACATTTTTACTCATTTCGTAAAACTCTACCCAGTGACAAGAGCAGACCGTATCCAATGCCTCAGGAAACTTACAGGGGATTTTATTCCGACCTATGGCCCCATCCAAAATCTAATTTCGGACAACGGAGCGCCTTTCACAGGTGAGAGGTTTAAGAACGTGTTAAATAAACATGGAGTGAAGGTATATAAGGTATCAAAATATCATCCTGAGGGGAACCGGAGTGAGCGGGAACTCAGAAATGTGTCACTGTATCTTAGGGCGCTGTGTCACAGGAAGCATTCAGCCTGGGTACCATATTGCCAGAAAATCGAAGATATTCTGAACCACACAGTCAACCCAATAACAGGGATAGAGCCATTTCGATTGATGACTGGGGGTGAGCCTAAAGAACTGGTAAAAGGGATGCCTGAGGCGCTGGATTACGACCAAAATGGCGAGACTATGGAGGAAATTTGTAAGCGGGTCGTAGAGAGAATCCGCAAGAAGAACGAGAAGAGGAGAAGCAAAGCAAAGAGACACAAAACTGTGTGGCTACCTCAGATAGGGGAAGAAATAATGGTAAAAAGGAAGAACTTATCCAGCGCACTAAGAAAGGAGTATGCAAAGATGAATTTATTGTACGACGGACCGTACCAAGTCACCCAAGTTTTTAACGGAATTACAGTAGAGGCATACGACCCGGAAAAAGACAGAATTGTAGGAAGATACAACCTGTCCTTCATTAAACCATACATAAGGGCAGAATAATCGAAATGCATTGTACTGAGCTGGAATAATGTAGGCCTATAACCTGTAATGTATATTTTACGCGGTAAAATAGCTACTGGCATGATAGGTTATCAGTTCCACATAGGTTTAGGATTAGAGGAATGGGTATGAATGAGAGTAAAATATGCGTGTGTATTTTGCATTGCAATATATTGTATTGAAATTGCGGTGAGGGCTGAATGAGCGCCCTTGTCATAAAAAAAAAAAAAGTGTTTTTATACATTCTTTATAACATAGTGTAATAGTAGTGAGAACTGATTGATCGACCTTGTCATAGCCTCATGAAAAAGTGTTTTTATGCCTTCTTTATAATATAGTGTAGGTGTAGTGAGAACTGCTTGATCGACCTTGTCAAAGTCTCAATATAAAAAAAAAAGTGTTTTTGTTTTTCTTTATGCATTCAATATATTTTATAAAATTTCAGTGAGAACTGCTTGAGCTTAATTTTCATGGTCTCACGAGGGTATATCGGTAAATTTATGGTGTTTACGTAAAATTTTGTTGTAATGTCTTGGTCATGCAATAAATCAAGTAATACGTACAAACAACGTAACACTACAGAAAACCGCAAGATGTATGAAGGCATGAATGTGATAGGGTCAGAAAACTTGTACATGTGGGACAGGATTTAAGGTGAAGTCTCGTGTCAAGATAGGAATTAAATTATTGATGTATTTGTTTAAGATAGTTGCAACACTGGAGGAAAATAAGGTATAATATTTTGTGGAGAGATGCAGTATATTCAGCCAGTAAGTCAATCATAGGCTATGATGATTCCTGTCTTAATAGACTGGGGCATATATTGCAGTTCAGATACTTCGGTAAAAAGAAATAAACAAGATAACCAAATTAAGTATAATAAATGACAGATTAATTGCCCAAATTTATTCAAACTAAAATCATAAAATCTCATAGCCCGTGTTTGGTCTTAAAATGACCGTGAAAAGACGGAACATTCATTATAAATATTATTAACTAGAAAGAAGGCAAAGGTAAAAAGTTTAACAACATCATTTTAAATAACTATTAAAATGAGATTGCAGTGAATAGACGGAGAAGCTGGGAATTTCCCTAGCAGACCTAGCGGGTGCGAGATAAGGCAATGCAGTACTCAGGTACAATGTATCGGGAATCTCCCGAGATCTTATCACAAAGGGTACTGATCCACTTAAGTAATTCTAAGAAGTCGGCTATTGTGTTTAAGCCTTGCTTCTGATGTTGCTACTGATACAACACGCTGTCCGAACCTTCTTAGAAATCCGAGACGCTAAGTTGTGGGTTTTGAGAATAAGGGAAAATCCAATTGATTTCCGTGGGAAACTAACATATTATTATTGGTCGGGAGATTTGCCAATAAGAACTGGTCTATAGTACCACGTGCCGGGATTCACGAATAATAATTAAGAAGAGTAGGGATAAATGTTTGTCCAAGAAAGTTTTCTTTAGGCCTAACGTGGCACTGTAAAATCACTCTACTTCAAGGCCCCGCGCCTATAACAGTCATATTCAACTCTACTTCAAGGCCCCGTGCCTAGAACAGTCAAAATCACTCTACTTATCTTTGTGGCCTCGTGCCCACAGAATTAATTGGACTTATAAAATTTTCGCTGTGGAATTAATCGACTTAGAAGGATTCTTACTTTCAATCGCGATTAGTCAAAATCATATACGGCAGCAATTGTATCACTAGTAACGATCTACCGAGAACTTGTAACAATATTAATTATTCACAAACAAATTTTGTAATTATTGTCAATGACTGGACTTGTATTTCCAACGCTTTGAATAAACAGAATATTCCTTCAGTGTTCAAAGAAACTGCATTATTATTCAAGCAATAATATTAAGGTGTTCTTCGCTTCCTACCCTGAAGCTAGAGGGAAGTGCTCAACGATCGACTGGCAGACCGGAGGCGGGTTCAACAAATCAGAAATATTCAGTATATGCATTATACTGTGGCGCCCAGGTAACCATCATTTCCACCGAACCGCTGTAGGCCTGCTATAGGTCTGTAGGCCTAACTGTAAGTCATACTTTGTAATTGCTAACTGTAATTTTTTTCTGCCACCGGGCATTTGCCCAATTGCAGAAATGAAATATATATACAATACAATACAATACAATATACAATACAAAATAATTGTTCAAAAAGTGTGCCCAGTCGTTTCTCTTCCATTGTGTAAGAGATAAAATAGACGGCCAACAAAGTTGGATAATTTAGGCCTATAGTGAAATATAAAGTTAATATTTTTTTATCATGATCCTGATTCTATAACTTATTTTAAAAAAATTACTTAACCTATATCTAGATAGTCGTATTGTTTGGATAATTAATTGGCCAAATTTCCCCTATAAAATGATGTCTTTGTCTCATGCCAACTTTGCTTTTGTTAGAAAAAAAATGGGAACCCTACAGAGATTAGGATGTCCTGGATCTGTAATAACTATCTTTACCTACAACGCTCATTACTTTCGCCCTGTTTTGGAGGTCTAGTGCGCACCGAAAATATGGGGATGATATTAGGCCCTGGATATTATAATAAAGGATTTTATCGAAAAAATAAACACCAACACGGATGAGTATAGTTTTGAGATGACATAATTGATAATTTAAGGGAAATCTGGTTTTCGAACGGTGTAAATATTCAATGACTCACTATCATAATATGACACATTTTAATGCACCTAATACGTAGTTCTGTACAAAAACTTGTGTAGGCCTATGTTACAAGGTAATCATTGTCTAATTACATATCACGATTTGATACCAAGAGACATGTTGTAAACAACATCCATCAACTTGGGATATCTTTTAAAATGAAATGTATCTCATAGATGAGATTTATGAAGTTGTAAACTGATTTATCGATCGTAATTCAATTTAAATATATGTAATAAATCTTCTCAATACATGGCGTCAAGGTATGCACTGAAGTCTGTGATCATTGTTTCGCATGATTTTCTTATATAAGACTGAAGTCAGAAGCATCTTTCTCTGCGACCAGACATGTATTTAATTATAACATTTAGACGCCGAAGTAAATTAACATAAGAAGAAGAAGCAGGAAGCTGGGATATGTGTGAGTGTTTTGTGTTCTAATAGAATTTTTAAGGGTTTATTTTTTATCACAATGAAAATACTAGAACACGATATATTTTTAATTTTTACTATAAAGAGCTTCACAGCAAAATTAAAGAACCAGATTACAAAAGTAGGAAGGTTCAAAAACACAAAATAAGGGGTAGATCTCAGAGAGCAAATATTGCCAAATTTACTTTTTTAAATAGAGGGATTCAGGATTGGAATAATTTACCTGCAGAAATCTTCGAAACTTTTTCAACTAACGCCAAAATTTTTAAAAATACATTGGATAGGGTATATGATAATGTATAATATATATATAAGTATATATTCCCCATAATATTCTCAGTATGCAATTTTTATATTCTACAGTTTTGAATGGAAAGAGATTTTTTCTTTTTAATTATCAGGTATGTAGATAGCTGTTGTGATAATTAATGTGTAACTGTATGTATAGTGTGTCATTTTGGTATATACGTATGGATGGTATTTATTACAACACTGCCACCGGGTTGTTGACCCACTTGCAGTGCAACAAAATAGGCTAAATAAAAATAATACATCTATGCCTGCATAGCAAGATGCCCTGAAGATGATACAACATATTGAAATGCCTAGTCACAAAATAAATATTGCTGAGCTGATAATATCAATTATTTTTATTTCACTTTATTGATGGCGTACCGTAACAGGTACACCGAGTGAGGTTGCGGAGGTGGTAACGTCTTGGAATCGCATTCGGGAGGTCCCAGGTTCAAATTCCGTGGCCGGCCAATTTGATATGGGTTTTTTTATAGTCTTCTCATTCGTAAAGGAAAATGCCGAATTGGATATTTACATACCATGAATCATCCTCACCATTTCATCCTGTATCATATCCATTTTATTTAATAACAGTTGAAATTTATTCCATTAAATACACAATTTAATCCACTAGAAACAATCGACAAGCAATAGTTTCATGGCCTACCCTACTGTAGACATAGATCCCGAACTCCTGATATAGCCACGAAGCTAAAAGAAGTATAGCAGAAATAAATAAATAAGAACATGCACTTTAATATCATTCAGAGAGACATTTGTGTAACTGCTATTATTGCGGTGCATTTTCCCCACTAGTATTTTTTTTTTCAATTGGCCAAACGATTCTTTGTGGTAGGCCTAGCACTATGGTTTTGGGGTCGACTCTGCCTCTAACAGAATGAATACTAGGAGAAATCCTGGGGGTAAAGAATGACAAATCTTAGCAATGATGACAACCTTACTACCTTCACATACCAGTTGTATAAAGATCTGGGTACCTCAACCTCCTGGAACGCTAAGAGCCTATATAGGGATCACTTTACTTTAGTATACTCGTGGTAGTCATTATCATATTACAATGTTATTTCTAATGCTACAAAGAACAAGCTGTTTAAATATATGATCATGCATATATTATAATACAGTGACAATCGCTTTTACTATAGACATATATCACAATAAGGGGCTATACCGTGACGTAGTGGTTAAGGCATTGCGCTACAAACCGAAAGATCGCGGGTTCGATTCCGATGAAGTCGGTGGGATATTTCCATTGGTCTAATCCTTCTGGTGATACCATGGCCCTGGGGACGACTCAGCCTCTAACAGAAATGAGTACCATGAGTATTCCTGGGAGTAAAAAGCGGCCAGTGCGTAGGGCTGACAACCTTATCACTAGGGGGCGGATTTCTATGACATGTCATATTTTTCCCTTTTGCATTATTTCAGGTTTCCGATTAATTTAAACCCGATTCCAAGCATCCTGGTAAAAATGGAACGGCTTTTATTGTGCATATAACGGCATATTTAGGAAATTTTCTACTATTGTAGCATATTTAGTATGAATATGCATATTTAGGTGATTTGTTGCATATTTGTGTGCATATTACAGAAATTTAGAAGTTTCATATCATATTTTGTAAATTTTGCATTATAATGATACTTTTTGAGAATTTCTAATATGAAAATGCATTTATTCAAACCATAATGAGCTGAGATGAAATGTGATAAACTGCAAATATTTTCAGTATAGACAAATATTTTAAATAATTAACACTCTAATTAATAAAATATATTGTAATGAAACTTAAAAAAATATATATACACAATCTGTAAGTGGTAAAGTGATATTTTAAATTTTAATGGTCATATTTTAATGTTTGTTAGGTTATAAATGCATGCATATGTCCTATTTTTTAGGTCATAGAAATCCGCCCCTACTTATCACCTTCCTGTGCCCTATGGGTCTCCATGGCCCATACATGGATCAATTTACCTTTATACCTTCTATCATTATAACGTTACTATTGAGTATAAACTAAATGAAATATAATAAAACCTGATTAAAACATCAGCATGCATGTAGAAATACAGACAGACACGTTTATGGACACAACTATCTCAACATTCTGATAAAGACATGCAACGTGATAAGAATTTGTTATAAATTTTCTGTGTTGTCTCAAGGTTAAGTTAAAATTATGTTATGAAGAAAACGTAATTTTCCAAGACAACACTAGTACTGCTAAATAACATAATCGATTATCTTGTAAGAATATAATGTACATTAACTTTATATTATATAGGAACTATCAAACTTTGCGGAGATTTAATCGATTGGTTATGATTATTAATTTACGATAGTTGTGTAACGTCAGCCTGTAATCGTAACGTTTGTGTGGGAATTGTGTACTATAGAAATTCTTTTACTTGCCTGGAAGTGTAAAGGCACAAGGCTATCGCATTAAGCACGTAAATTCCATCGACCTGGGCCAGGATCGACAATCACTGAGAAATCACTTAATATTATTAATAAGACAAGGCATTTAATGTCCATAAAATAGTAAAAAAATGCAAAATAAAAAATGCATTTATGACCTAAAATAGTGAAAAAATTACACTTAATTTTAAAAAAAGACCAATAATGTTACCGTTAATACTTATAGCTAGATTTTTAAAGTAATTAATTGCTAAAATCAATTTAATGGATGTCAGTGAGTTACATTATATGAATTTACAATATAAAACACACTTATTTTATTACTAAAGAAGTATGTAAATTTATACTACTTGGACACCCTTAGCGAAAAGAAAAATTCTTTCTGAACTGGCATGCCCGTCAAATTGTCCCTAGCAAATATGTCCCATTTAAAAAGAAATGCCAAATAATTTTTTATTCCCACATGACAAACTGCTATGATGGTTACATTAAACCTGAATTAAAATGAAATATGAACACTTGGTGGAGAGTCTCAAATAAAAACGATTTCTGACGTCTGAAAGTATCGATTTGTACATGGAAAAGCTCCGCTCTAACTAAAATGCCGAAAAAGGCCTAAAATGCCGAAAATGACCTAAAATGCCGAAAAAGGCCTAAAATGACCTAAAATGCCGTAAAAGGCCTAAAATGCCGAAAAAGGCCTAAAATGCCGAAAATAACCTAAAAATTGCCAAAAAATTACCTATCCCTTGAAAATGACGAAAAATGCAAAAACAAATTGCCCTTATTTAATCAATTATTTCAATATACAGATTTAAATATATTCAAACTACTGTACCTTTAAACCTTCCTACAAAAAAGAAGCAAAATCATCAATGAACAATATGGAGCGAGTCTTGAAGTATGTTTAAGGCCAATTCCTTAATACGGCTGAAGGCAGTGTACCAAATCGTTGGAAAAAATTGACACAAAATTTTTCAAAATTGTCCCTCTTGCCCGAAATAGCAACTCAACCACTTAAGTGGTCGATACTCCATAACCGTGGGAAATTCTCTACCATAAGCTATATGGGACTACCATCAGTACATAAATCCCCATATATTACGACAAAATAGAGGTATTAAGAATAGGCATTAGATCCATAACAAAGAGGAGAAAGTAAATGTTTAATATGTTTATAATCAGAAAGTCTAAATTTATTTAACTTAAATTACATTCATCTCTCTTTAGTCCATGAATTATGTAGATGTAAGTTGCAATTAAGTACCTTCATTACAATACTAAGTAACTACATTTATTATAAGAATAGCTATTATGCATTCTCCCACGCCAAGCTGATGTAATGGATATAGCTGATACAATTACTGAATCATGCTTAATTACATGAAAGTGAAGTCTTAAGGACACTTTTTATTTTATTCCGGTTTCAGATGCCTGACGAACATGGGTGTGTCTGTTAACTAGCTTCAACTGATTTATTCCGGTCTGAACTGAAAAATCAGAAAATGCAAATAGAGGCCTGCTTACAGGATTGCTGTGGTATAAGATTTTCTTCATTCAAACTAACTCTCTACTAAAAGGAAAAAGGGTAAGATCTTTAAGCGGATATTCCATTAAAAAATTACAAATTCTCTGTTTTAATTACGGTAGTCTAATGACATTTTTACACCATCTTCTTGAAACCGGAGTTTGAAGCCCGCAATTTAATTCAATTCATGTTTTTAAATTTCAAAATTATTTTTAGTAATGAGGTATAAACAAGAATCAGTTCTCTCAATATGGGTGTATGTAATCTGCGCCACGGTTGACACCGAATTTGAAATAGAATAAAAATGAGATATGTAAACTGGGGCACACAACTATGTAAACTGCGCCACACATATATGTAAACTGCGCCACCCTCAGTATGGGCGAATGAACATTCCACAGAATGCAAAGAAACGACTAATGCAGTAGAACATTTCACGCAAAATATAAATCTATGTTTTATCACGCTTCTCCTAACATCTTCCTTATGTTAGATGCACTTCTCCAGTTCCAAACAAGTGCCTACATAAAACTGAGAAGTATTAAACAAGGGATATCTGTAAGAAGAACATAAAATAAATGACAAGTATTCTCGTCTACTCAAGTAGAGAGAACAATATATAAACAATGAAATATCCCTTTTAAGAAGGCGTCATATGAGAACAATGTGCTCATGCAAAAAAAATTAAAGTAGTGTTTTTAACGATTTTATAAGTGACGAAGTGTTCATGCAAAATAAATTAGGTATTGTTTTTAACATTTTTTAAAATGACAAAGCTACTAAGCCTAACATTTTGAACCACACCTAGGCAATTTCATAGCTAGTCCTGTCTGAAGAAGTGGGAAGAAAAATGTTAGTCCGTTAGTATGACGGTGACGCGATTTAAATGTCGGTGACGCAGTTTACATCGCGTAGGTTGGGGAAAAAGGTGAAGTGGCGCAGATTACCATTTCCCCTCAATATAAGTGCACATAATAGTAAAGACAGTATGTTTATGACTTCTTGCTCTAAAAATTTAAAAAAAATGGTTAATATTAGGATGAAATGTTGGTATTGAAATGATAAAAATTACGGAAAAATTATTTTTGTATATCTCTTTCTGTTGGTTGCTAAATTGTTATTTTTAACGACGGGGATGTACTAAAACTTAGGCCTGTGACCGTCGCCGGTGTGCCGGAATTTTGTCCCGCAGGAGTTCTTTTACCTGGCAGTAAATCTACTGACATGGGCCTGTCACGTTTATGCACGAATAAATGCCATCGATCTGGACCGGGATCGAAAGCCAGCGCGATACTAACTGTGCCACCCAGGCCGACAGATCTCCCTGTGTGACACTTCTACGCAGCTATTTGATATTTCAGCCACAATTCTAACTCGAATATATATGCATTTTTTGAGTGTCTGAAATGCTCGTTTCTAAATATGAGAAGGAACCAATTTTTATATATTATAGTGTATATATATATATGCATACTCATAATCTGTTTAAAATAGTTACATTGCAGAAATGGTTTAAAGAGACGATTATTGTTGGTAATCCGATAGGTGTCAACTATAAATCAATGTAGGCTAAATGTCGATTTATCAAGTCATTCTTCTGAAAAAGAAATGTACTGACGACGAAATCTTAGCTGTTTTGCCGTAGTACTTTAATAACGTAGGCCTACACAGTAATTCAATGATTATATTTTCTTTGACTCCAAATTATAATTATGAAAGAAATAAAAATATTTTGGGAAATGTTAATGTATTTAATATTATTACTTGCGAAAAATTATGAATTGCGACTTTTACTGTAATAATCATTTTTAACATTTTACAGAATTACAATATTATGCCTTATAATACGGACAACATTGAATAACTATAGTAAACTTGGTCAATTTTATTAAAAAAAAACTCTTTATATCTGTTTAGTTTACTTTGAGAATAACATCAATCAGTATTTCAAATAAAAGAACCTACACAGCAATTGTTACTAGATTATATAACATTCTAGTTCTACCTACTCGAGTATTTGCATATGAACAATGGGATACAGAGCAATTAGTCTTGCAAACACTGCTCTTAAAAATACTTCTTGAAGAGATCTGAGTTCGAGATACATATAAATTAATTTGTAACATCCTCTTACAAAATACTCCTCATTTCCTGACTTTAGTCACCAGAAGCCCATCTATACACTATTGGTAAATATGATTCTATAAATTTCTCTACGCAATCAAGAAAAAAGGGTAAGAAAACGACGAAAACTTGTTTTCCTTGTGTCCTTGAGAATGGGAAACAAACTCAAGGTTTTCAGTTTTGTACTCTTACGCCGAGATAATTTCGTCTCCATCTCAGCCCAGATATTCTTGTAGACGTTTAAAAATCTCACTTACAGACGCCCCAAAAATGAAACAATGAAAGACCTAAATTTTATGGTAAGTTTATCATCAGGGATTTAAATATTTTCAATTTTTTAGTGGTTATGGGATTTGGTTTCGTTTTGCCCCGAGGGGAAAATACAGTCTTTACAGTACAAAGCAATACTTTCTCCGTGGCATATACAGCGAGATTTTTTGATAGTTTTCAATAAACCCCATCAAGTTTCTCTTTTATCTCTTTTATCTCGTATATGGAATATCAAGAGCTTTTTGCTCAGATCTATGACTGTTAAGGGGACCGATCCGTGAAATGTAGAAATACTACCTATTTCAAACGATTTTTAAAATTATTTTACCCGACTTTTAAAGCAATTAACACAAAAAACCATAAAAATTTCAGCTGTAAAATTGTTTGATCTTGAGAAAAAATGCGATTTTTTTCAATGTGTTTCATGGAAACACATGCAGTTCAAATTTTTTAAAAATCGAATTGCAGAATTGATGTCCAGACACTTGAAAAAAATGCTACGCTAATTTGTTACAGAATTGCCTATTTCTTTTAGGCAAATTTTTTTAACATTACTTAATTTTGTTAAGTTTTAATCATAATTATAAAATTAATTTAGATTTATTGGGTGATTATAAATTTCATGAAAATTTCAAAGTAATTTATTAAAAACTGCTACGCAAGGGACAATTTTAATAATAAAATAAGCGGGGAAATCTGTGGGAAAAAATCAACTTACACATTTTTTGTATATTTTGTATTTGTTCCATAGCTGTAAATAATGATTTGTTAGTAATAGTTTAATAGCCTCGGAAATACACAAATCCCCTTCCAGTATTACTCTTAAATGACTGGATCTATAATCTTATATATTTAATGTGTGTTGTAATAATATAATTTCGACATAAGACTATTATCAGCACATGCACCGGATTCTTAAGTCTCATTACGTACACGTAAATTCGCCTAAGCTAAAATATTTTGAATCTTATATTAGCCAAAAATTGGTGTTAATTTATACGACAAAAAATATTTTTCTCTCGTTCTTGGAATATTTCACCAGTTGGTCCCCTTATGAGCTACTCATAGAAAGCCTACTTATTGAGTGGCTACGAGATTACGTGCAGCAATAAACAGCAATAAATAGTAAGAACATCCCCACATTCGTGCGGACAAACAAATTAGTGGCATGGCTGAAGAGGATACAGGGTAAACACGTAACCCACAGATAATGCCCCACATTACAATGCAATTTCGATTTTAATGGGATTACTTGACGATTTACCTGACAAGACTTTATGTGTTTGTTACACGAAGACTCAAGGACACAATGAAAGATGCTACAACCTCTTATATACAGAACAACGTTATAGAGTAGGATAATTAACTATAATGCTGCTTCACGGTCAATGTGAAGATACTGACATTAAAAATAAATAGTTTACTTATTCTTCTCACGAAGATTTTAGAGGTGTTGTCCTTTTAATCTTCTCCTTCAAGGTCTACATACTGGAATTCATGACTTTTATATGTTGCAATCTCCATTAAAGTTAGCTTTTAAGTTTTCAGCCGAGTACTACATTTTAACTTGATGAGGTGAGAAAACACAGAGGAAGTAATAAAAAAAACAAATTTAGTACTTCCACAATATTTTGGTCAGGATAATTGGTAGTTTGGTAGTTTTTACCGCTTAAATTAGGTCATAGGACTAAATAGCTCAAGGATTAGCAACATAAAATTTATATATTTTCCATAAAACTAATTTCTAACGTAGTTTTAAGTAAATCTTAAGCTTATGAGAAATTTCACCATATCTTTGGTATCTTGCACAGTGCACACTTTGTACACATTGCATTTCATAGTTTTTATTGTTGAAACACAGAACCATTGCCTAGTGAGTAGGGAAGATTAGGAAAACACAGGGCCAGGAAGAAAATGTTTTGTTCATCAGCGTTTTAACTCAATTCAAACCTAAAGTGTTAAATTCATGTCGAATCAAACCGAAAATAATTCTTTTCTACTCCACTTGCGGAGCACAGTGCCTCCTGCAGGAGGTTTCATTTATCGAACACTAATTTAGTTATGCTTATTTTTCTATAGAGGGCAGAGTGGCAGGAAGGAATCCCATCAACTCGACGACCATCTATGGTATTACTTAGACGTGAATGGGCCAGGGAATTTGGCTCTAATTTAAGATTGGAATCGTTTAACGAGTCGTAAATCTATGACAAGGCACCATACAGTAATATTTCACTGGTCGATTTAACGGCCACCAAGTTCAGACTTCAATATCTTGCGTTTCGAAAGTAAGACTGATTTTTCAAAAATATTGTTGCAGAGTATTATATTTCTTCTTTCTGAGTCATATCTTGAATAATGGTGCGAAATCAGAACTGATGTTTACGGCAAGAACAATAGATTATCTTTATCAGATGAATACTGTATTCACTAACCTCAATTCACAAAGTATCGATAAGGTACCTCGCTGACATTCACGAATTCATGTATCTCCACTCCTTCTCTCACAGGAATGTAGGTACATTTTCACACCGACCCGTCTGCGCCAGGAATCACAATCAGAACGTGACTTTTCCATTATCATTTCACATAAAATATTGTTACGTGTACAGCAAACTAATGTAAAGCACTACATATGCTTTGGATTTTAGTGATATTCACTTATTCTTATCCTGTTAGGTTATCATTAGTCAGGTAAACATCGTTAGTAGGCCTATTTTATTATTTAACATATTTGTGGATAATGGACTATACTTCATATTTCCAAAATTGGTTGAAGAGCTCAGGACTGAAGCCGGAGGATGTACTGCGATCGCCAATGAACCTACAGCTTCGTTATTATAATAAGCAGATATGACCATTAGTCTAGCACATACATCCAAATATATTAATATATTATATATTATAATATTCGCGGGAGAATCAACTGAAAACCGCAATTATTTTTTTCACTATTTTACTGCAGGAAGAATGTTTGCTTGTACATTATGTTTCTACTTAGTCCCCTCCTAGTTCAACGCGCTTAAGCCATCGGATAGGAAGTGCTTCGATACCGCGAGAGAAATTTTTTTTTTGTTGACGCTGTAGCCACTCGTGCACCGCCGATTGGACGTCTTCATCAGACTTGAACTTCTACCCTCCAAGGAGCTCCTTTAATGGGCCAAAGATGTGAAAATCCGATAGCGCCAAAGCGAAGGAGATTGCTGAGTGCCAGTGTTTTGCTTCAATATGATAACAGCAGTCCTCATGCTCCTCGAGTAACAGTGAAAACCCGTCGACGACAGCAGCCATAAACGTCAGATAAATGGATGAAAAAAAAACCTATCGTAGAAAAAAAGTAACAACAGGGGATAAGAAATGCGAGGATAAGGATGTTAATAATAGCAATAAAATTCCAATAGTACATTATGTAAAGAGCCTATATTGACATTTATTAAGGTACGAGTATGTTTATGAAACGCGCAAAGCAAGTGCCACAATTTTCATAAGAGTATCTTAATTATCATTAAAGGAAAGTTACATACGACTGTTTTTGTTCGACCATAATTAAATGTTTAAGCTTTGAGATTTTAGATTCAAACAAACAAACGGAGACGGTTAACCTTCGCAATCAGCTGTTCTCGTAGTTCTAGTCTCCTGCTGCAGATGGCAGCTGATGGCGTCCGGTTAAGTCAAAGTTTCTGAAATTAATTTCATTTAGCATAATATTGAAATTGACATGAACAAAATTGATTTTATTTTAAACATAGGTTGTTTATTACGCAGTTTCATTTACTACCCTCAAAAGGGTCTAGATCGTCCCTTGTTTGATAATAATCGATACCAAAGCAATGTTACAACGAAAAACTGTATCGTTATGGATTCATTATGATACTGTTACACAAAATAAGGGTATTAGGCTTTAATAAGTTCGAATAGGAAGTAATGTAATTTAATTAATTTTATGATTGATAGCACAGCCCAACAGAAAATAACTTTTTTGTTTGGTCTCTCAGATGTTTTACCGGATTTTGGCTATACCTTGTGTGCTTATTCCAAATACGTAAACACTTTTTCTCTACCAGCTCTACTTTTATATAGATTTTATTCGTGAACTCTTAGTCTAGCGAAACAAAATCTTGCTTGATAATATACAGTAGCTAGTGAAGGTTCTTGACCATACTTTGGTCACGTAGGACGAAAACTGCACAAAGTACAGAAAAAACTAAAAGCTGGATTATTTTTGGCCCTCAAATTCACAGCTCATAAGTCACCCCATTTTATATTGTTATTGTAATGTTAATGTAATGTTAGGGTTGTTGCTTTTTTCTTCCCATGATTTAAAAGCTAAAACCGACACTTTTTTTATATCAAACGTAAAATGGGACAATATGCATAATATCTCACAAAACTAAAGCTGATAGGGAAAAATTAATGGCTCATTTGGCATCAGCGACCTAAATATACCCAAGAATAAGTATAAGTTCTAAGTCACCAAAATGGATGTTGGTCTGTGTAATCAAACCACGTGGCTGTAACTAATGTGACGCTTCTATTAGACGCTTAAAGCAATGCAAGGCAAAGGTAAATGCTAATAGAGTTGAAGTGTAAAAGTCCCGTTGCCTGACGTGGGTGTGAAGTATTTCACTATGCGCGTGTACACATGACGAACACTTGACTCTCTCGCTTTGCGGTGTATCAGTGCATTCCTCTCCCTTTCATATGCTAAACACTTGTTTATTTCAGGGCTGGGCACCACAAAGTTCAATGCTCCAAATGTACACAAGATCTGCTCCAATTACTTTGATATGAATAAAATTAATTCTGTTGTATATGGACTTATATGCCTCAATCCTGTATGGACATAATATAATCTAGATAAATTAAGGAAACTTTTTTTTTTTCAAATATGAATATGTAACATCTGAAATATGAGGGTTATAGGCCCACGGTTTAAGTCCCTTCCAAGGAATTTTTCTATATTTTCCCTCCCTAATCTATCAATTCCCACCTGGTTTGAACCATGATTGTTCGATTCAAAGCTCTTAACCGAACCAAATCACCAAGAACTTTACAATTGACCACACTACTACGGTTTAAGATTAAAATCATTTCTGATATAAATAAACGAATCACTATGATTTTCTCTGCAAGCATTCATGTAATCTACAAAAAGACACGCTAAAATGTACAGTAGGTGTAATTCGGTCCTCTTAATGAACATAATTATTACCTCCAAGGGCAAGTAGTAAGTGTAGACCACAATGGATCTGGAGGCCTGATTTCGTTCACCGGTACTTCGTCGCTGTTTTTGTGTTAGGGAGACTTTAGGCAACTTTGTAAGAAATTGATTAAGATTTAGTAACTCTTGTCAAGAAAGAAAGAAGAAGAAAAAACAATCCATAGAGTTCACGGGAGTTGGTGTGGTGACCACATGCTTCTAATCATGCCATTTACCGAAGAAGTCGAAAGGCGGATGTAGGGTATAGGTTGCAGTGATCGAAAGGAAAGCCATGTTCCTCCAAATTCGTCCCTATAAAGTTTAGTTTAGTTCATCTAAGCTTCGTAAGGACAACTACTCTGAAATTACATGAATAAGATTTAGTGACTCTGACTCTGTCAAGCTGACCATACATTCCTAATTGTGCCATTTACCAAATCAGTTGAAAGGTGGATGTATATGTCGTAATAGTCGAATGGTAGGTCATGTTCCTCCCAATTCCTCACTATAAAATTGAATTTAACTTACGTAAGCCTTCATAAAAACAGGCTATTTTTGAGGTGTCAGCCAATGAACCATCCTTCTGTTACACATGCTACTGACCATGTTTAAGTGAAAAATGGATGGAATTGTGCAATTGGCACACACAAGGCGGTAGGAGACTTGGAGCGTGCGTCTCGCAATGTGTTGACCATGTGTATGTGTCTGCAGAAATCCGTTACATTAGCTCTAACACGTCCCGGATATTAAATATTTTACGATACCAACCCGTCTCCATTTTACGGCAACATCTGTAGCATTCAACGGCGTAATAAATGCAGAAGAATAACTTAATGCAGTACTGCTAGCACATCAAATCCTTTCAAAAGTATTAATGAAATTCATTTTTACGTTGAGAGTGAAATTATTTTGTATTTAAATAACCATCTTATACCCCCAATTAAGATTTTTTTGTGTGTGTGAACTACTCACATTAAGCAGTTATAATAAAAGCATATAGACAGAGCTAATGTAAATATTTTAAATTCAGAATAGCTTCTGTAGCATTTGTGATGTTATTTGATCATCTACAAGGCATTATCATTATTTGGGGTATAGGTGGTTATATATATATATATATCCTTTCAAAAGGCTGAATATTGGTAAACTCTAATGCAGCTATACAGGCAGACACATTAAACCACTCTACACAACAGAGATCCTCATGAGATAAGACAAAGAGGTAGTAGTTCAATGGATACCTCTACATGTAGGAATCGAAGCAAAGCATCAGCTGACTAATTAGTTAAAAAAGGAAGAAAGGTATAACTAGGTATAGATAACCTGAACGTATTGTAAACAAATCCTCTTGCACCCTTGAACAATAGTATATTGTGATACTAGTTCCGTAAGCGGTGCTTACGGATCAAGGAAAGAGTTTTAAAAAATGAGGCACTTGCGCCGAGTTTTTTCAATTTCCGAGATCCGTTATGCGCTTACGGAACGAGTATTGCATGCTATTTTTTGCACGATGATTATTTATATCAATTTAATTTGAGATATTAGCTGAAAATATTATGTATATAAATTATTGAAGATAGATGTTATATTTCAGAAAGTGATTCGCATGTGATGGTTGTTATGGGGACTGAATATTTGTCCTGTTAAAGTCGCCACAAACTGGGGGGACCTTGGTTCCGGTCTTCGATAAAGGCTTGTATTGTGATGGGGCTTTTTGTAGTTTTTTGTAATTTTAAAAACCAATTTCACCGGAATCCCCTAAGAAACTTATTAATATGAAAATAATGTGCACCTGAGTAATATACCAAGCAAATAAATCAAAAGTCGAAATATGGCGGGAATATACGATGTAACTGGAAATCATTCAACAATAAACCAAAGAAAGATCAATGGCTAATTTCAGATTAACTTCAGGGTACGACTGTTTGTCTGACACAGCATCTAAATAGGATAGGAATATTACCAACAAAAGTATGTCCTATTTATAGTCACGCAGTCATGAACTCGGAACATCTTCTTCTATTCCCAGGTCTCCAGAAAGACCGAAATTGCATTGGTAAGGGCAAACTCTAACGGTATAAGCCAACTTGTATAACTCAATATTAATGCATTTCATTCCACTAGTGCTGATTTAAGTAAAGTGGAGAAAATAATCAGCTTTAAAGCACTAGAATAAAACCTAACAGAATCTGTGAAAAAATCTGAATGCTGGAGACGTGTTGTATTTTCTGTCTCCAGCACTCAGATTTTTTTGACAGATTCTGTTAGGTTTTTATTCTAGTGCTTTCAGGCTGAATATTTTCTCCACTTACTTGCATTAATCAATTTATTATTTGTAATTCTGTGCGATAGTCAAGTCCGTAATTTTCTGAGTTGTATACAGAATACCAGTTATGTAATGGATTAAGTTCCAATAATGCCATTTGTAACAAGTATGCACTGAGCTACTTGCAGTTATTTCATACTCATTGTATGGGGTTATATTTCCTGTATTCATGTGTTATTCTCTCCATGGCATGCAATCATAGTTTATCTTTGAGCATACCCTCTACGAAGGACAGAAATGTTTAGGTGCTTTGAAGTGTAGGTAAAGTTGTGAAAAAAACTAGGGAATAAAAATAACCAGACTTAACCAGAAATGTTTAGGTGCTTTGTAGTGTAGGTAAAGTTGTGAAAAAAAAACTAGGGAATAAAAATAACCAGACTTAACCTTTATTACCATTTAATAAGTTTTATTTTCGTTGGGTGTCGTCCTGACCTCTATATTAGACGAAGATCTATATAATTATTGCATTTGTATAATTATGATGCATTAAAATATAGTTATATAATTCATATTTTGTATGTTAATCATACGATCATTACATGATACCACCAGATAATTATGAGAGAGTTTATAGTCATTTCAGATCTAAATTTGTTATATTTATATAAGGAACCGTGAACTGAATTCATCAGTGGGTTCTAAGATTAGAATCCATGAAGACAATTTCAATTAAAGAACTAGTATCAATAAATGCCGATCATAATAAGATAAAAAAATCCTCATATTTTACATAAAATACGCCTAATTATATTCCAATAATACCATTTATAACAACAAGTATGCATTTATATTTCTGCCTTCGGGTGTTCGGGTGAGTCTGTGTCAAGCTTTGGGGAATGATAGGTAGCGTCAAATGGAATAGCTTTTCATTATACACTTAGGCTATATCTTCTCCATTCCAACAGTATGCATCCAGATTAGATGGGACCGGACCCTGCCCGGATGATCGAAAGTAGGATTAAACGGAATTTATCATAAAATGCAAGTACTGAACTGTAATACAGGTTTTAAATGGGTAAAATTATAAAAATCTATGTTTTTTTCTCATAAATATATCTTTTCCTACAACTTAACTGTAGTTTTATTACTACTGTACACGCAGATCTAGGTTATTAACCTACAAATCGTTGTAAAGGTAAAGTGATCCCTATACAGGCCATGGAGGCCCAGAGGGTTCCAGGAGGTTGAGGCTCCTAGATTTTGGACATTCGGCACTTGAAGGTGGTAAGGTTGTCAGCCTTACGCACCGGCCGCCTTTACCCCCAGGATTGCTCCTGGTACTCATTTCTGTTAGAGGCTGAGTCGACCCCAGGGCCATAGTGCCACCAGAAGGATTAGGCCAATTGAAAAACTCCAACGACCTCATCGGGAATCGAACCCGCGACCTTCCGGTCTGTAGCGCAGCGCCTCGACCACTACGCTACGGCGTACCCCACAAATCGTTGTAGGAATAACAAAACAAGACCTCTTTGCGATTAAAATTCAAAATTTATTGATTGTTCAGTACAAAATATTCGTCCGGATTATCGCGACTCTATTGTGCTTGCAACCTTCTTTCTAATATCAAGTAACTTTTAGAAAAAGTTTAATTGGAATGTATGCATTTAAAATGTGTGAAAATCACCATTAAATATCTTTCGTGAGAATACTATATTGTGCGCTGATGAATTTAAAAGAAAGGCTATTTCACTTCATCTGCCCACACCATAGGTAGAGGAAGTAGCTATTGTTTCGACTCCCAATTCGAAGAAGAGTTTTTATCATAAATTCACGTTCTGAGGTCCTCTGAATTTAAAAAAAAATCGGAAATATGTCTGGGTGTGTATGTGTGTGTCTGTTGACAGCATAGCTCCAGAGCGGACAATCGTATGAGAACAAAATTTTATATTTGAGTTAGGTAGGCCTACCTTTTGAGGATGTGACGCGAAGATTGGCGAAATCTTTCTCTTATTTTTAAGGGGGCTTTACATGAAGAAAATTTCGTTTTTCGCAATTTTCCTGAAAACGGCTTGTAACGATTTTCTCTAAACTTTGCATATAGGGTGCTTCTATCAAGAGTTAAAATTTTAATGGAAACATTTTTCCTAAAAAGATCTCTGAAGGGTATTTATTTTTTGCAGAGGAAGTTTATGAGTTTCATATCAGATCTTTGTCGAATAGACGAAATTTTTTTGTGACACTGACTGGATTTTAAGAGCTAGAGTGGATGAAATGAGTTTATTACAACTGAAATGTGAGTCTGGATACATTGAATTAAAATAAAAAGAATAATAAAATAAAATAAATTCGTGTAAGGAAAAAACAAATTCTGAAAAATCCAATCACTCAGTCTGTAAACTTTTAGTTTCTTGTGGATATTGTGAATATAACAGAATAAGATGAAATCTGTAACGATTATGGAGAAGAGGTACATTTTCATGGTAAAAATCCCTCCTTAAAGTATTCATATTTTGCTTATTGTATTACAGTATATACTATTAACTACACTATTTTTATGGAAAGTTTGAACAGTGTTTATTAAGTAGGGCTTATATGACTTTGAAAATCGTATTTCGAAAAAAGAGGGCGCATTTTTCTTTTAGGCGAACACTGCAGTTCCATTAACGCCCCCTTAAACGATTTATTTATACTCCACAATTTATTTGTATTAAATAGTTTTCTGCTTCCCATAAAGACTTTACTTAAATCACAAAGGCTTACTTAGTATTAGATCCAAGCCAACGATATCGGAATTAAAAGACAGCAAGTTCCGTTTAGGTTTCCCTTAAATAAATTAAAGTTTTTATAGGATCTGCTTGACCTCGTGATGAAGATGACCGGCATACGAATGTCCATCATCAGCTTCTTTTGAGTTCTGAAGCCGCATTGTATTACGTAAAGGCTCCAACGCAGGTACCGTGAAATCACGAGGACCTCACAGATTCCCACAATGTTCAATGTCTTCACGTGGAGACTTATTGCACTATGTCAGTGCCATAGCTTCTTCTGAATATTTCTCAACGTTGCTTCGAGTACAAGGGCATTGCCTGTAATCTGAATATGAAAACGTCTCCAGAATATTAATGGAAATAAAATAATATACTATCAAATCCTGAGCATAGGCGTAACCAGGCCGACCATATGGGGGGGGGGGGTTATAACATCCGCGGGGCCTGGGGGGTATACCCCCGGAAAATTTAAAAAATTAAAATGCAAAATAACGAGTTTTAAGCTTCCGGGGTCTCCCCCGGAAAATTTTAAAAATCAAGACGCAAAATAACGAATTTTAAGCTTCCGGGGGTTTTCCCCGGAAAATTTAAAAAATTAAGACGCAAAATAACGAATTTTAAGCTTTCCGGGGGTCCACCCCCGGAAAATTTTAAAAATTAAGAAGCAAAATAACGAGTTTTAAGCTTCCGGGGGTCCTCCCCCGGAAAAATTTTAAAAATTAAGACTCAAAATAACGAGTTTTAAGCTTCCCACGCTTTATACTTGTATTAAGTAATTTATGGGCAGACTTAAAAAAATTATACAATTTTCCTTTTTTTAATCAATGGGGGGGGGGGGGTTCAAACCCCCAAACCCCCCCCCCCCTCGGTACGCCTATGATCCTGAGTAATACATTAATACGCGGTACGAACGCGATTCTTAGTGATGCGGCTGTCATATTATAAGCTGTAGATTTAGATTGTTTTAGGTTGCCTTTTTACATAACTTTTATTTAAATTTATAATTCCGTACACAATAACATTATAAGACTATTAAATAAGTACGGTACGCAAACAAATTAGGAATGTGAGTATAAAGTACTGTACAGTAAAATAAAATTAAAAATGAGGTATTTGAGAAGTGATACTTAATAATAATAATAATAATAATAATAATAATAATATTATTATTATTATTATTATTATTATTATTATTTAATCTCCACAGAGATAATTGAGATGAGATAATTGATAGATTATTTCTAGCTGAAAGGAAGCTTTACCGTATGAACTACTGCATTTGACAGAAGTGGAATTATAAAAAAATGTAAAAAAAATCAATTATTAAATATTCTAGTGTAACATAAATGTATTCAGGCTGTTTAAAATTACTGTATTTGATATTTTGTTTAAGAAATTAACAAAGTGAGAATTTGAATTTGTAATAATTTTATTTGGTTGTTTTCTAAATAATTAAATAATTAATAATTAATTAATAATAATTTAAGAAGCAAAGACTGAGGCTTGCAATGCGGACTCGGTCATGGGAACGTGGCAGACATATATATATATATAATATTATATTGCATTTTATGTTTTTGTTTGTTAGATAATTCAGATCTCTTGGAAAGTGTATTATTAGAGAAACACGTTTGAAATATTATAAGAATTGTTTGTTCATGAACTTCTATATGTACCGAAATCTAGACCTTCACAAAAGATGCCATATAGAGAATCCAAGCGTTGGAAATTAGATTTCTCAGAAAAGGATGCAAATTAGATGATCGATTGAGAAATAAGTTCCTTTAGTAGATTGCAATTCATTTACACCAGTCGTATCCCCATGACAGAAACTCTCGCTACCAATGTCTATGTGAGGAAACGCATACTACAACGGGAACGTATTCTGCATTTATCTGATATCGTAAGTACATTATAAGTTTTAACCTTGTCACTGCTACTGACGTCTGCATGCGTCACCTAAAAAACTTGTGTAGAAGCAAAAATTAAGATAAATAACATTATGCTTTATGTAGAAAGTGAGGATTTTTATTCCTGTTATGATAGACATTTATGTAAAACAGCTATTTGCATAGGAATTTTTCCCAGAGATTTCAAACTTAGTGTTCACTAACGATTTCACTTGATGAATGCCTCATTACCAGAGCTAAATTTTGCTCGGAAAGAGCTAAACTTCATCTCCATCATTTGGACCATTTACAAATATAAGTTTATTTTATTTTTTATTTTTTGTTGCAATTGTGGTAGGACTATTTGACTCAACGCTTACAAAACTACACAAATAATTATAAGCAGTGCCTTCTTTAATTCAGCAAAATAAAAAATTAGGAAAATCTTTATTTCTGGATGTTTTTCACTTCTCCTGAAAAATTTAATCTTAGACAATGGACATGTTTAGTTATGAAAAAGGTGTTTCCATCTATTATGATTGGTTCGGGTTACGAAAATAGGTTTTTGCAGAAGAATTCCTCTGTAGAAACTACATTACATTACTAGCATCCGACGTGCTGTGTGCATATTACTGTTGTACGTGAATCACGAGTTCATCGCTCGAACGGGTTATAAACGCCAGGACATTTCAGGAAGCGGCGAGCTCTGATTGAAGTTTTATTACATGCGCTTCAGGGTAGCCAGCTGGGGTACGCCGACCCCTGGACTTCAACAACTTGAGCTACAACATTTGGACAGCGTCTATTGTGCCCTATATTCACACCATTAGTGAGATGGAATAAAACCTAACTAATGAAAGTCACACGTATAAATTGTACATCCCTCCAGTGTAAACTGCATGAAATTTCTGGGTTCGTCAGGAAAATAAATAAGTCGAGATTACTATTTACAAGTTTCTGAAGATTCAATGATATTATGTGTGAATATTGTATTGGGAGATTTCTTCGATCTACGGTATAATTAACAAATATTAAACAAAATACAGTATTCACAGTTCAAATTAACTAAACTTCTTACAAGCTTTCAAATTAAGGCTCTTCTGCTTTTCTTTGAAAATTATAAATAATTTTCACTATGACGATCTAAAATAAAAAAAATAAATTATAAGACAATTATCCTGCCGGTTGCATTATATGGATGTGAGACATGGCCACTTACTCCTCGGGAAGAACATAATCTGAGAGTTTTCGAAAACAGGGTGCTTAGGAAAATATTTGGGCCAAAGAGAGGTGAAAATGGGGACTGGAGAAAACTGCATAACGACGAGCTTCATTACCTGTAGGCCTACTCGTCACCGGATGTGGTATGGTAATCAAATCACGGAGGGCGAAATGGGCTGGACATGTTGCGCGCATGGGGGAAGGAAAGACTTGTCCAAAAAATATCGACTGGGAGACCCGAAGGGAAAATACCACTTGGAGGACCTAGACGTACTGTAGGTGGGAGGATAATATTAGGATAGATTTAAGAGAAGTAGGCTGTGAGATGGATGGTTGGGTGGCGTTAGTACAGAATAGGGTTGAATGGCGGGCTCAGGTAAGCGCGGCAATGAACCTTCGGGTTCTATAAAATAGTTAATATTCCTTTAGCTTGCTTAGGAATTGTCTCTTGCCATTGAGTAAGTAAGTAAGTAATTATAAGTCAGCTTAATAACATTACAGTAACTTATCGTAATTATCGTGTCCACGATACGATATAAGTTTTTATGCGAGTATATATCACTTATCCGTCTATATCCCGTAGATTACTTAAAACGGAAGTGCCTTAATATGATTTTTTTTTATTTAGAGGATTTGAGCAAAGGGTATTAGGCTATATTGGTTTAATATTCGTGATGAAATCTCAAAATCTGCAAAGAAAATAATTCAAACTAGCGATGATTTCCTAGAAAAAGTTTTAATCTTTGACAGAGACAGAAAAAAAAAAAAGGATATTGGCCCTTCGAATATTTTGAACTTTTATAGAAGAACTTATAAACGGTTTAGCTTTTCTCCCCTACATGTTCACAAAGCAAGAGAACTTAACTTCAAACCCAACACCGCTTCTGAAGATTTGTCGTAGGAGGGTATGACCACTATAATCAGAAATTTTCAAGGTCCGTTTTCAAGGTAGAAGCTGCCAATTTTTATGGTTGATTATATCATAAGGCATGGCTAGTTTATATAATAGTTTATCATTATAATCTTCGCCACTGCTGGAATATAAGTAACAAGCATTATTATGTGTACATTATCCTATCATCTTACAACTATAATCGTTAGCTATAGTATAGAGAATTCCTAGTAATAAATCATCCTCATTTGATGCCGGTAATCGAGAGGAATTTCATGGCATTCCACGTTTTCAATTGTTGGTGTAATCAGTGACCGATGATCAAATAAATTATGTAACATATTTTCATAGTAAATAGTTAAATTCTGAAGTTTACGGCTCTGTTTTACTATTAATGAGATAAAAAACAAGCTTTCTCTAAATTCAACACTGAAATTGAAAGACAAAATCTGACACGAAACACTCACATTACTATCTCTGCTCTGACTAGATTTTGCAAAGTTCTCGATTTTCACTCCGACACAGAGTCAATGACCGTAATGTGAGAGTGCGAATTCGCCTGTCTTCGCCATGTATTTTTATTTTGCGTTGTGAACTTTTCAAAAGTACTGCGACACTCAACCACGTCCACGGTGCGGTATAAAGAAATAAAACATAATTTCTTGAAAATGTTCACTGCAACAGATACTGCAAGTGTTCGGCTATTTTTTATATATATTTTTTAAATTTTTAATATTCGCTACAGGAATTGAGACATTTTTCATACCGGGGATCAACTTTTGAATACCTCTGTCGCAGAACTCTGCCGCCTGGGATTTGAACCACTGCACTGTGTGACAAACATCTCCGCCTCTCTGTCATTCTCTGTCATTTCTTGAGATCTAG
This sequence comes from Ectobius pallidus, assembly GCA_964059195.1. NCBI lineage: Eukaryota > Metazoa > Arthropoda > Insecta > Blattodea > Ectobiidae > Ectobius > Ectobius pallidus. The sequence continues at coordinate 129,087,333 of CAXKWD010000008.1, forward strand.
GAAAAGATGGAAATCACTGGGATTGAGGTCCGGGCTACAGGGTGAATGTTTAAACACCTCCCAGTCGAACTTCTGCAGGAGACTTGCTGGGAGGTGTTTAAACGTCCATCCTATAGCCCGGATCTTGCTCCCAGTGTTTTCCATCTTTTCCTACACCTCACGAAATGACAGAGAATGTCAGAGAGGTGGACATGGTTGCCGCACAATGGTTCAAATCCCAGACGGTAGACTTCTACGACACAGGTATTCACACCCTCGGTGTGACAAATGTCACAATTCCGGTGGCGAATATGTTGAAAAATAGCTGAACACTTGCTGTATCTGTTGCAATAAACATTTCCATGAAATTGCCTTTTGTTTCTGTAAACGACCTTAGGGAAACCTTCTCAATAATAATAAGTTATAAGGTAAAAATAATAATTTAAATTAATATCATAAAAGGACTCACTTGTTTAATATTAGAGTTGAGAAAAGTAAGAAGTACAAAATTGGCATGCACGTGAATAGATCACATGTGGTTACACTCCATCACTCATTGTGGCTGATGTAACTCGAAATGAACTCGAAGTACTGGTTTAATAACTTGCCAGGTATTTATGTGGCAAAGCAATAGGTACAATACCGATAATTCAATCATATTTATGACATGTCTGTCGCTATGGTACGCAATGTATAATTCTGACACGTGTATTAATGAAGAACGACTTTGCTCTTTTTACAAAAGCCACAGAACTACAAAGCAGTAACTCAAGTAGAAATTTCACAACAATGAAAGTTGTGAATGGTAATTGAACACTAATTTTTAAAAGTATTTCGGTATGTGTCTGGAATCCTTCCTGAGATATTTATAGAAACTAAGACTTTCATAAAAAAATTTGTGCATTAGGCCAGACTTCATGAACACCTTGAATTATCTACATTGATTCTTAATTTGAAACTGTTGTCATTCGAGTTAAGTAGCGAGAATGATTGCATCGATTTTACGTAGGCCTATACTTTCTCACTGAGACGAACATAGCCAAATGCTAGCCCTAAAATTCCCATATGCTTTTCCTGTTCACTATACAGATTTGTTAATTACTGATGTAAGGGAGAAACTTCATTCTCTTACATTAAGGAAGGACTTAATATTTCGTGTTTATTTAAATAGAATGTTAAGATTCATGTGTACTGTATATTACTTGTCTCTAAAAAAATTATCAATTTGAGTATCAATGATCATCACTTACAGAATTTTAATTTTTTGTGCCTGTATATCGTCTCAGAGAGACACATTTGCTTTAAGCATACAGGTTCATTATTCCCAAGTTCACTGCAAGGCGATGAAAGGTTCATTGACAGTTACTTAAGATATTGGAACGAAATGCAGATAATTACAGTATAAAAAATGAAACTGAAAAGTAATAGGCTATGAACGATTAAATGAGCTTTAAAAGATTACTAAGAATCTGCAGTAAAATACAAAAATAGGAGGAAAAGAGGATTGTGGGAACGGTGGAGAAAAACTGATAAAGACCCTAAAAATGGGGGAAAGGTTTTAGAAAATTACCTCCATTCTAAACCAGAGACAATATTCCACACTGTGGTTATTTCAAAGGAGGTCTAATTTCCCACACGAAATAGGAGCGCACCTAAAAATCCTAACCCTGATTATCACCTTCATCGCAGTATCTGAACTACGGATGGGGGGGGGGGGGAAGCGGACGGACTAAAATATCGAAATTGACGAAGTGAGCCACTGCGCATACCAAGCGACATTCACAGGATAGCAGGGAATGTATTGAAATTTGTTCTAGACAATATAGACAATCAATTGAGAAATAATTACACGTAATTATATTGCTTGTGAAAACAAACGTTTCCGTTACATCTCTTACATTTACATATTTACGTATCACAAGCCTCTGAAATCAGCTACAAGAGTCGGTCAGCTTTTTTTCCCCCTTCCTGTACAACACCTCATCTAATTAATCGAACGCCTGAATTTGATGCCCGAGAGACTTATCCCTCTATACTTAGTCAAGATCAGAAGGTTATGAAAGGTTAAAGAAAATTAAAAAGTAAGAATCTAAGCTGAAGTGCAGGCTCTTCATGTCACTTCTTTCTTAAGTCCGTACAAACACTAGAAGCGGAAATCCTGACAACTAAGTATGTACTTTGAAGTCATCCTCCACTTCACCTCCCATCTGTCATCTTGCACGTGCCTCTGTTCGAAGTCCAAAGTCGAGGCCAATGCTTTCAATGGACGTCATTTTGAAGAAGTGCCTCAAGGGATATTGTACTAAAAGGAATTCCAATGAAAGGTTGGGGCTTCCCTCAAAGGGAAGAGCCTAGTCAAATAACTTATCTCAAGAAGTTGATCTTCAGTTAGAATGCATGGTTACTTTTACTATTCAACTTATTAAGTCCGGTTAAAAAATATATCGAAATTCAATCATTACAGCCTGCAGTCACATTTTTATCTTCTTAGCTGTTATATTTTATCGCATCTAAGGGCACTAGACTTGATCCAAGATGTGTACGGAACAAAAGTAAACAACCTAATGTGAAAGTACAAAGCACACTTCACAAGAGTTAGTTTTTTAGAAGGTTTAGTCGATTATAGGCTTCCAGTGAGGTCAATTGAACTTTCTTTTTTATATTAAGCTCCGAGGGTCGGTTTTCTTCTATAATAAAAATTATTAGAGGCTATTACATTTACTTAGAATATGTGGTGTACTACATCACACATTATTATTTTTTTGTAAATGGAAAGTATAACGAATTAATTAATTATGTTATAAAATACGTTTTGTATGTTCAACCCTGAAATGTAGACTACTCAGCAATAAAATACGTTTCTACGTCCCCTGAATCCAGAAATAAAATGTCTGGAAATATGTATCACTCATTCTCTCTCTCCCTCTCTCTGACCAGCGAAGCCGAAAACGGAAACGTTAAGACGTTATTATTATAGTGTTAAATATAGCGTTTTCCGTATTCTGGTGTGACAAGAAGCTTTGTCATTATTACAAGTTTCTCTTACTTTTACATTATGTAAGGGGGAAGAATCATAGTTTCATATTTTGGCGAATTGTGAAGGTTTGGAAAATTGGAGGGAAAAATATTTACCATTATCTTTTATGGAATCATTGGAGCAACGAAAGTGTTTGGAGTTACTGACGGAAAAAAAAACGTTGAGGAAGGCATTGGAAAGTTTTTAATGAAGGCGAGACAGCTCAGGTTTGAAAAAGCTACAAATTGGAGAGCGGGTGTGGAGGGTGAGGAATAGATTTAGTTTGTTTGTGTTATTTTGTATTTATATTATTTGTTCTTTTGTGTGTGTGTGTTTTTGCGTAAGCATGTGCGGTCCATGCGGACTCGTGCGATTGTTTGCATTGGAATTTGTAAATTAATTCTCAAAGGTTGTAAGCTACTAATCTCATTCGAAATCTCATATTTTAATCTTGCCTGTGAATAATAGAGCTTTGGATGTACTGAATACGTACAGCTGCAATGCTACCATTTACACGGTGGAATGGAAAGGGTTTAGAGAACCATGTGGACGTTCAACATAGATTTTTTCACATCTATTCATCAGGATAGCATATTTTAACACCTGCTGACCTAAACTATTAATAAAAAGCAGTCGTGACACTATAAATAGGCATGCAACTTGCACGCTGCAGCGCATGCTTCTTTAGTCTAGTATACGAGGGTCGTCCACAAAGTAAGTTTCCCTAGGACCGTTTACACAAACAAAACAACATTTCATGGAAATATTTATTTCAACAGATACAGCAAGTGTTCAGCTATTTTTTAAAACACATTTGCCACCGGAACTGAGACATTTGTCATAACGTGGGACCAACTTTAGAATACATGTGTCATAGAAGTCTGCCACCAGGGATTTCAACCATTGTGTGATATAATTTCTCTGTCAACCTCTACCATTCTCTGTCATTCTCTGTCATTCTCTGTCATTCACTGTCATTTCCTGAGGGGTAGGAAAAGATGAAAATCTCTGGGTGCGCGGTCCAAGCTGTAGGTCCATGCAAGTCTCCTGCAAAAGTTCGGCTGAGAGATGTTTCAACATCTCCTACAGCCCGGACCTCCCTCCCAGTGATTTCCATATTTTCCTACACCTCATTAAATAACAGAGAATGACAGAGAAGCGGAGATGGTTGTCACACAGTGGTTCAAATCCCTGGCGGCAAACTTCTACGACACAAGTGTTCAAAAGTTGGTCCCACGGTATGACAAATGTCTCAATTCCTATGGCGAATATATTGAAAAATAGCCGAACACTTGCTATTTCTGTTGAAATAAATATTTCCATGGAATTTGGTTTTGTTTGTGTAAACGGCCCTAGGGAAGCTTACTTTGAGGACGGCTGTAGTATTTTACCTGATTTTGTCCGTCCGTACCATTTGTATTCGTGAGAGTACATTCGTTGCGAATGAGTCTAAAGATATAGGTCTATGGGAGTAACTGAAGTGCATTATGATTTCATGGAACAAATGGAAGTAAGTTATTTTACACTTTCAAGTATAAATCACAATGCATTAATTGTAGAGGAAAGAGCTTCAGCGAAAGTTAGCTCTTTGTCTAGTGTGCCACGGTTTCTACTCCTCTATAGGTGCTATAAGGGCTATGTGTGTTCTATGACATGTGAAATAATATATGCAACAAATTAATAACAGTCTCCATATGTATTTTTTCAGCTATCTATGGAATTGTACATTTTTAGTATAGGAAAAGTGCTGGGATTCATTCGCAAAATAAAAGTGCTATGGAACAAGTAATAAGCGGCCTTTCATAGGGCTAGGGTATCTGTGGCCAATATTCTAAAGAAAAAATAGACGCGATGTTTGTCATAAAGTGAAGATTAAAAAAGAATGGCAAATATTTTAGGGTATGCTTTCGAGTTAGAGGGCTTTGCAACCAACTTTTTTTTAAATATTTTTATCAGGCAATGTATAGTATAAAACTAACATATTTGAAACTTAATTTTCACTTTAAATCCCTAAAAATATTATTTTAAAGTAGAAAATATGGTAATTTTAAAAATATCATACGATCTTGATATCTCTTTCCTGATTTGATCCTTTTTACGCATAGACCGTTGTGAACTAGGCGTATGTAGATAGCATTACTAGAAAGATTGATACATATTTTTTAAATTAAAAATAGCAATACCATTACATAAAACCTACATCACAGTTGTATTGTTTAGAGTGTAAAGAAACCCGTAATTCACAACATTTCTCCATTCATAAGCTTTCTTTTGTATGATGTATATATGAATATTCTAACTGAATTTTTAGTTGAGTTTTAATTTTAAGGGTAGAAATGTAATTTAAAGATATTAATAAAGGAAATTTATGGGTTAATACCTGACACCCCAAAAGAGTCGAATTGATAAGATTCTTAAAATTCGCAAAGCTTTACTGACACACTTCAATCTTCAAAAGTGACTCGACGCAGTATAACGTAAGACTATATCTGATACAAGCGTATTGTTATTTCACGATATTCACCTTTACAACAATGTGTCAGCAGATAATTGATTATGTACTTCTCAAATATAATACAATGCTCGAATGTCTGGGTGAACTGGTTTCCCATGGGACGGATAGCTCAACAGTTCAATGACACATCTGCAAAAAGAAAGAACAAGCAGGCCCTTGCGCTGGACATGATGACCTCTCATTTGATGTCAGTGTGTGGTACACACTCATAACTCTGTGAGAGACCAATCACATGCTGTGAAAGTAGTTTAGAAATGCTTCTGTCCACTTAGTTTAATTTCCCATTATCAGCAATAGTCAATAGTTTATGTTTTGCTTTAAGCGAAGAATTTCTTATAGACCATAAGGTTTTAAAAATCGCAGATTGATCACATCTGGAAAGGCGGTAAATTATAATACGAAATATTACATATGTATGAAGGGGACAAAAGAAGTATATTAAAAACTATATCAGAAATAGGTAAAATTGAGGATGAAGACAATAGAAAGAAAAGAATATGATAGATAAAAAAGGCCACAATCAGTCGTGAGGAGAACAAAAAGGTAGGAGAAAGACGAAAATGCAGAAAGACGAAAAGGGTAACTGAGATTACAGAAAATTAGTTGATACGGTTTCATAGACCAATGGGGTCAAAATAAAAGAGAAGTCTGGATGGAACTACACAAGGGACAAAATACTGGCAATTAACAAGAAAAGGAGAGTGAAGAATAAAAATAAGAACGACAGGAGATATATAAAATATAAAGGTATATAAATTATTAAAAAGGAATATAAATGATAAAATAAAACTATTATTTTTTATATCAAATTGCTTTTTATTTCATTTACATTTATTTAAGTGCGTGAAACTTTACCACTTTTTCTTTATGATAAATTGATATATTTGATATGGAAGGGGTGCTGTGGGACGAAATAATTTCCTAACTGCATAATCAAACCTGCATTATAATATTTTATTTTAAATGAAATAAGTTTCTTTAAGATATAGTTCCGACACAGTTAACTCGTTGACCAGAGATCTAGGTTGAAGGAAATCAAGCCTGTAAGTGAGAGTTAGTATAAAATTATAACGTCAAACATTATAAAAATATAGGCCTATAATAAATTTATACTTCGAGCTTGCTATTGCAATAGAACTGTAATATAGAATGAGAACAGGAAAATAAAGATGGGTACCTGTCTTCGCAACCTGCATACCGAGAAGAATACAGGTTTCTTTTCTCTCCATTCTTGGCAAAAAATAGTCGAACTGCCAATCACTGCCCCGAGATACTTCAAGTAAAGATCACATTAGCGTAAGTATGCGATCTTCGAAACATGAGCTTCTGCTGTAAATGCATATACGGAAACATGTACCGGCGCTCCTTCGCCATTGAAATGCAAATCCGAATACATTATTCCTTCTAAGCTACCGCAGTTTACCATATGACTCATATCACATAATACTTCTTGCGAATATCTGCTTATGAGACATCAAGTTATCGGCTGAATAAATCTAAAAAACGCAGTGTGCATAATTTATTTAAAAACTTGTTCGACCGGTTAACCATTTTAAAGCTATGAAGCTGAGTTCTTTTATATATTTTCACAAGTTATTACAGATAACAAAGTATTATGTTTGTGTTAAGTAAGTGCAATTATAGATAAATGACTACTGAGATTTCCCGAATGCCTTACACAAGCGTTGGAACTTACAAGAAGGACTTTTAACCCTTAAATTGATATTGTACAGGTATCCTGATATGGTCGCTTGCCTTAAATTTGTATTAAAAGGACGGAAAAGAAATAGGAAGACAAATTTAAATTCCATGTAAAATTGCAGAAAAAGGTAGATGAAATAAACTATGAACCAAATCACCAAATCACTGTGCATTTGCATAGTATTACATATTACTAAAATTCTAATTTTATTGTGCATATCAAATACAGGTCAGAAGAAAAATAATCGCTCTTCATTAAGATTTAAATAATCTACTTTTCTTTCATTTATCCTTAGGGATGGAGTTACTGAGTTTGCCACTTTACGAAGAAGGACTATGCGCCATTTTACGAATGTTCCTGAGGCTGTGGCTAGCCGGAGCCTTATTTATTTATTTCCCTCTGGTATGACTAAGGCCTTAAGGCCTTCTCTTCCACTAACCAGAGATGGATACATTCAAACACTACCAATGATCTAATTTAAGAATAGATAAAAGAAACATATTAGAAATGATTATTCCAATATATAAATTTAATTGCATTAATGAAAGCTATATTAAAGTATAATCATGAAAATTAAATATGGTTAGTAGAAGCAATGGAAAATAAGAATGAAAAATAAGTGAAACGATACAAAAAGATCAGTATTTTAAACATGTAAGCAGTATATGATATGAGTATTAATGATTGGTGGTCAAGTGGTCGACTAACTAGATCTTGATCGTGTAATGTCCAACAGAGACAATAATCTGTGGTTCATGAATGCATCATATATCCATCATAGATCTTGATCGTCCTGGGTGTTAGGCAGCCTTAGAGAATGTAGAAGATTCAAGTCACATAGATTAACGACTACTGAAGCTGTTGTTATAGCCATCGGGATCTACAGCGTAACAGTAAATTCTAACCACGAATGTCCTTCCGTATGCTTAATTTAATAAGAATTATCAGAGGTTAAGGTAGTGGTCATCCATTCTCGTACTCGTCAGAGACCTTTTACAAAAAAAAAGTATGAGAAATATATAACTGTACATATAAAATCATTGAAAGACCTTAAGTTTAGTTATTGACAGCTTATTCCAAAAGAAAATATCGGTGAAGAATTAACACCAAGATATTTTATAAGACAAGTACAAAAATGGTTGTCAACTTTATGACTGTATTTTTTCCATATAGGCCTACGTAGAAAACGGTTTGTTTTTATCATTACCACAAAAAAAAGTCACGTTTTGGAGAACCTACGCCAATATTGCACGTGTTGAACAGGATTCTAGCAGACCGTCTACAGTGTGATGCCATCTGAATAAGCACCTGCACCATTAATTTAACACACCAACAAATAAATCGCCTTCTTAGAGAGTAATATTATAAATAATGACCGTACAATCGTACAGAAAGATTCGCTAATACAGATTGCGTTACATTGTAACAAATGGCATAAATTCTTAAATTTATAGCACTTTCATCGTATAGTGAAAGTTGTAACGGATGTTCCCTTATGTGCATTCAAGAACACCACGCCTTTATAAAATACTGAACTTACGTTGCAGTGCACATGGTCACAATCAGTGAACCGATTTCCGTATGGCCATTGCCAGAAGACATTTATACTGTTGATGTAATGACAGTGCAAGAGGCTATGAAAATGTTTATGAAATTAAGATCCAGAGCAACAAACATATTATAAAGTTTCAAACCGTAATTTAGAGCAAGTAATTTCCCAGTAGTAGTCCTGCATTTTGTTTCGGCGAAATGAAACATAGCGTTTCATCTTATATTTTGACAATGTTTAATCGGTTTTTATGGTAATTCGATTATAATGCAAACTCATAACGCTATTCGATTTTCATGACCTAATTTTAATATAGGCCTACTATTCACAATATTCTGTAGATACGAAGGGGCGAAAAATAGAAGTACCGGTATTTAACTTAAACAAGAATTACGTTGTGCTGTTCTACCCTTGCATTGAAGTCACTGTACTAAATCGTTAAAAATGCAAGAAAATTGATAGCCTATTAAGGAATTTAAGGTAAAATAAATAATTGTTCTGATGTTGTTCATTTACAATCATATCATAGGTCTAATTAAAGCTTTTTAGTTTTATTCTTACTTTTATTCAGAAGCAGTAATCAGAACAGAGTTAAAAATATACAATGTAAAAGGCAGAATAAATCATATAAAAAATAACTGGCTAGAGCATATAGAAAGAATGATACCAGATAGATTTTCACGGATTTTATTCCATTATCAACCCGAAGGCAAAAGAAGAGTGGGATGCCCAATTACTAGATGGAGAGACTCGATCTCTTGATGTGGAAACAGGCCTAAGGCCTAAATCCATGAAGTAGAAGAAGAAGATTCAGAAACAGTAAGATTTAATTTCACTTAATGCAGACAAGAATATTCTGCATTCTGAAGTAATATATTTTGTCGGTTTGGCTGAATCAATAATTACGTTCTGTTCTGTTCCTTAGCTAATCTCAAATTAAGTCATTGCCATTTGTTTGTGCATAAGTGCGACAGTCACAGGTCTGTAGATTTACAGATATGTTAAAAACTTAGTAGCAATATATAGCCAACGTTAAATAACCACGACAAATAAACGATGATGAAATCTAAGAATTCCAGTTTTGTATAATAGAAGTTGCTGTTTCCTTATTATGATTATTGCTATGCCTACAACTGTGGAAATAGAGAAAATTGGATGACCTCATCGTTGCTTCTGTGATTTCACGGCTTTTGTGACAGCAAAGTCATTTTACAAATCGCTCTAAGCGGCAATTAAATGAGTTTATATTTTTCATTCCGGTAAAACAAGTGTGTAGAAAGATGTTAATGAGGGGTTTGAAAATGTTTATTGCATATTAATGACGATTATGTAATGCACATAATGTCGCCCATAAGCGTCTATAGTTATATTAAAACAAATTTCCTTCAATATAGGTATAAACAGGATGCAAGTTCTATAACCGTGCTGGTTAAAGAGTATAGTAGATAATATTCAAATTAATATAAAATCTATTTTGAGTTTTGTAAATAAGTGTATGGTTGATAAGGTAATCATATTATTAAGCCTCTCCAGAACGGCATCAGCGCACAGCCAGATCGCTCATTCGGTGTCAACGACCTGTGTCATTAATATGAAAACTAACCCACTTCGTAACGAATACCTGTCGGCCTCCTTAGCTGAAGTGCTGCATTTGAGGATGCGAGTAAGGGTTCCGTAAACAATGGGCTCAGCACCTTTCTACTTCAATTCCTCTAATAAATTAGGCCTAATTAGCCAGGACAATCCTTTTTCTAACAAAAACTAATGTAAAACTCTCATATGAGCTAGCAAATATCATATTCCACGTCTGCAATAATGAATACAACAAAAGTTAGAGGATTTGACACACTGGCGCATAGTGTGTACAAAGTGTTATGGTAAGTTACTTACCGCATACAGGTTACCCGCTCTTGGCGCAGGAAATTCGAGTTTTCAACATGATAGTGTGAAAGGGAATTGGATGAATATATTAGATTGTTCAGTAAGTATCATGAGAGTTCTTGTGAAATGGTTTACTCACGAAGTTAGTCTATACCAAACACTCCAGTTTTATTACAGCAATCTTTCGCCATCAGAACTAATAGAATCAGCACATGCCAGTTTGTCGTTAGTTCAATATCATCAGCAAAAAAATGTGATGCAGGTTATTTAACAGCGGTTTGATGTAAGAATTTATAAGCAATCTCCTCTTTAATTCTAGTGCAATGTTAAAGTTAACGAGAAACACAAAATATGTAAAAAAGAAAGTGAAATAAGGCTATTAAATGCATCTGATAAATAATTTCTGAAACAAGTAGTTTCTCTTATGATGAGGGACTATCAAGGCAAGAACCACGGACCTGTACTAAGGTGTTATTAAGAGTCGTTGCCCTCCTCAAGAGTTAAGGTTTCGATGCAGCATTCAGAGGCCAGCTGCACCTCGCCTTGGGGACTATGGGTACCGAAGCAAGGCGTCATTGCATTTTATCCTGATACATATTATGTAATGTCATCCAGCCAAATCCATATCACGGCGATCGAGTTCTTTGTCGGAAATCGGCCTTGTTCTGGTCCAGGAATTTTCTGGCTCGTATGGTATCTTTCGACCTTTGCTTACGCCCAAATTTCAATGGCTCAAATCTCTTTCGACCTTAGTGCCAGTGCCTAAATATAAAATATAATTCTGTTTGGAGACATTCTGAACAAACTTGAAATCATCCACATGTTTATGACCAAAATAATGAAAATATACCGACAGTTATGAGCAGCCTTTAAGTACAAAACGCTAAGAAGTCTCAATTCCTTATTCTAGGGCAAAAGAAAAGCAGATACATCAATAGGGATATGCGAAGACCTACAGATACGTTTCTGTAATTGGAGACGATGTTGATAAAGAACCAAATGTAGTAAAAACTGTTTCTATTTTATAAGTTCTTACCTGGACAACAAAAATTAGGATATTTTAAAAATATTTGTTAATACGTCATGTAAAATGGCACGCGTTATTACAAATCAGTACGTTTACCATGAGAGTGCACTGGAGGAGTTACGATATCGCTACATACTATCCGTAGTTGTTAAGTGTTAATTGTTAAATGATTAAAAATAAATCTTATTAAAAATGTCATATCGGCTAAGGCAAATTATTTGAAGCTAATTCATACGCCTACTATCAGGAGCTATCATGACCATAAATGTAAAGATAAATGTTTAACAAAATGTTAAAGGATATTATGTAAACCATACATCTTGAAATTACCTTCAAAATCTACATTATTTAACCATTATTTAATAATGATTTAAGGAATTTTAACATACAATTTTTACCACATGACAAAAAAGATAGTTGGTGGGATATTTTAAATATATCTTATGGTTCAATAGTTTAGGCCAGTGGTTCCCAACCTTGGGTGTGCTCTTGGGGGGGGGGGTGCAGAACGATTTGGAATTAGTAACACTGTTATATACATGCTAAATAATGAATATTCTTTTTAAAATCTTAAGAAGAATGTTGTCACATTATATAATTAAAATGATGATTCGTTGACTGCTGGTCTGGAGAACTTTTAGATAACTCGTCTTGCATTTTATCCTAAAATAGCCATATAGTTGAGATGTCAGTTATCGTGCTATTTTCGTCCACACATTTATGTGAGCCATGATTCTAAGCTTTGACTGTAATGAAAACAAAACAGCGTTGTCGGCTGGATGTCGCGAGTGATCTCCGTTGTGCATTATCACTTGATTACTAAACTGGTTCATAAAAAATCTGGCTTAAGTAATCATTATTTTCACTAGTTGATTTAATATTAGGTTTGTAAAAATGTGGGTTTATTTAAACATCTGTGCTTATGTTGTCTTAGTGCACATACTTCCCTTCAAGATATTATTCTCTAACCTAGGCACTGTTTAAATGGTGACTGCCATAGTGCCATATTTCAAAAGGATAAGGCTGGGAACCCCTGGTTTAGGCAAATGGTATTTAAAAGCAAACTCCTTGAAACCATTTGATACAATAGTAAAACATGTTATAATTTTAAATTCAATCTGAACCGTAAGTTATAAGGTGTTATCACAAAGAATTATCGCGTTTGAAACGTATTATTTTTTGTTTAAAGGTATGGTATGAGTAGTAACAAACTTAAGATAAATACATCAACTGAACAAGTGCTTATCTTTTCATGAAAATTAAATTTTGCTAACGATAACAAAATCGTGGTGATTAATTAAATACCATTTGGTTTCCACTGTGTTTAAAAACTTAGAGTCATCTGATGTTAGGCATATAAACTTATTGTGACAGAATATCTTTACTGACCTGATGGGGCAGAAATTTGCTGAAAATGTTGTTGATAAAGAGTTCATCTCAGCACTTACCTGCAAAGAGAAAAAATAAAGTTGTACCGCTAATAATAATAACAATAATAATAATAATAATAATAATAATAATAATAATAATAATAATAATAATAATAATAGTAATATGGCAAGTCCTCGTGCGAGGAATGGGCTATTTTGCAAGTATAATATATAATTAATACTATGATTGCAAATATTTGCATAGTTCTGCGTGTAAAACATAAATTACATAATGTGACACCTATCATCTAATTCAGTACCGGTACTCACTTCTTGACCAAGTAAATAGACACAGGCATATCAGATGGATTCGATATACCTACTGAAGTATGTTAAAGGCACGTCTCATTACACTGCATTTATATAGCACACGGTATTTATACAGTAGTGATGTTAGATCCAGTAGCTACACGAGTGAGACAATGAGCCTCTATTCCTTCCTCCTCTGAGCATCAAGTGACGTCAATAATCGCGTCATCAAGCCTTCAGGTGAAGTTATAAAAAATAAGTTAGTAAAGCTGACCGAAGATCCCGGTAACCGCAGGAAAAAAGTTGAGCTAAGTTATATTGAAATCTGCAGAACCTTTGACGTACGATATCCCTTAATGTGCTAGCCTGCGACCTTGTGCAGTAAGGAGGAAGTTCCTCTATCTTAAGCAGTGGCGTAAATGAAGACCCCGGAGGCGAGGGGTGAGGGGGCCCGAAATGAGATCCGGAAAAACGGGAATGTCAATAGGTTGTCATAATAGGGGAGGGAAATATGCAAAGCATTAGAAAAAAATATTTCTCTTAGTTACTTGAAAGATGGTTTCTCATTTGAACAGAACAAGTAAAGGCAGACAAAAAATCAGGCAATAATTTTCATTAGGCTAAGTGTACATATAAAAAATAAAATAAAACTTGTACTGTATGGAAAGGACTTCGATTTTGTTGAAATCAGGTTAGATAGCTTACCTTGAGGTGATACTAGACAAAGACTACTATGATCACACCATTAAAGTCGGTTAACGAGAGCTACAGTACATCTAGATTATATTATATACGTCTTGCTGCTTCCAAGGATCCTTAGGATTCTACATATTTCTTGTTGTAGGACCCAAACTAAATTTTACAGGGCGGTTCAGTCTTTCTAGCAACGTTGCTAAGATTTTGTTTGAATATTCTGCACGAATTGCATATTACAAAAGTCTAAAGCTTTTTTTTTAACACTTTTCCCAATAAATTCTCTGAAGTGGTTGAAATCGCAGGCGGCGGATTTCTACAGAGATGGTATCGAAAAGCTTGGGCCACGGTATAATAAATGCCTTGATTTGAATGGCAATTGTATAGAAAAATAGCCTAAGAGTCTACCTTCAAAATGTAGGCCTTTGTAATAATTTTTTTCAATTTGTTTATTTTTTACTTCAAACCGTTTGTTACTTTCTGTACAGCCCTCGTAGATGTCGGTAGTTGTACATTTGGATAGAATTCACAATATTATATCAACAGCAGCTGCGTTCAGTTATTCAACGGCTAGATGTGTTTTAAATATAGTACCATTCTGCACCTAATAATATTTCGTACCGAGCGAGGTGCCGAGTTGGTCTTGGACTCGCATTCGGGAGATCCCAGATTCAAATCCCGTGACCGTCCAATTTGACATTGTTTTTTGTCATGGTTTTCCCAGTCGTAAAGGCAAAAGCCGAATTGGATATTTACATACCATGAATCATCCTCACCGTTTCATCCTGTTTCATATCCATTTAAATTAATACAGTTGAAATATACTTCATAAAATACACTAACAATAGAAAATAATTGACAATCAATATTTCCATGGCCTACCCTACTGTATAGACACACATCCCAAACTCTTGATATGGCCTCGTAGCTGAAGGGAGTATACATACAGCTGAAAAAATTATACATATCCGGTAGATACTTAAGGTCAAATTCAAGTTACATTATGTTACACGGCTTACCATTTTTCGAAATATGCTATTCACAGATTTACTCATAGACAGCATACACAAACGCTCATGTTGCTGAAAATAGAGGTTTTGGATTCAAATGTCTCAAAACGTATATTAATGCCAACAAACTAATGCCAATTTCAGTGTCTCTCTCTGTGGTAAGTAGTACTCTTTGGAGAGAGAAGGAAAAAGTTTATTTGTAAATTTGTATGGATTTGTACGATTTTCTTCCAAAGTAGTCTATTAATTTGGAATACTGTTTCTTTATTGGTCTTAATTTCTTTGTATTTAACACAGGCAGTATGCATTATTGTATAAAAGATTAGAATTTTTATCGGCGAATACTATTAATGAGCTCTTTAAGGGCTAACAGCTATCTGATTGAGAAGACTCAGATCCCAGAAGATGAACTCAGAGATGGAGTCCGAAAGCTCGGAAACTTTTAAAACTTCGACTAGGCTGATAGCCCGTTAAGAAATCACCAATATCATGCGTTATTAAGAAGCTAAATTTCAGTGTCTTCATCTATGGGGAGCCGTGCATTATCCTTCCAGCGTTTCCTATCACACCGGTATCCAGAGATCGATCTCTGGGCGGTCCAAGTTGGATTTGGATGAAGTTAATGGTAACAGGTTAACTAGATGATTTCCGATTTTATTTGTGTAACTCCACCAATGCTGCATCTGGTACTATCACGAGGATCATCATCACCATAATCACAATATTTCAAAATCTGCGGGGTAGTGTTCTTAACCTTTACAAAAGCTGAATTTTATATCAATATAAGTATTCATCAAGTAATAACATCAGTGGACATTAAGCTTGAAATCAATTAGGAAAATTTCAGGAAAATATCTGGTTTCCCTGAATGCCAATCGTAATGAAATGATAACAATCCTCATATTTTACACATAATATTACTATACTAAATTTATATTTCTCCTTTTAAACAATATTTTGAAGTGACGTATTTATAAGTTAGTAGCAGTGGAAAGTTTAACATTAGGCTACGTTACATAATCACGACTAATTAGATAGTTTTTGTTTTCTTATCGACAAGGAGACTATGCTTGTGCAACCAATTGCCGTTTTTACTCGAATATAATGCGCCCTCGAATTTAATGCGCACCCCTATTTTGAAACTTGAAATCATAAAAAAGAGTTCGTTGGCGAATGTAATGCACATCAATGGTAGGATAGGTACGTACTTTATTTGGAATTTTGTCATAGTATTAAAGGAATAATGAACCACCACGTAAACATTTGAAATTACCATTAAGATTATAATTTGAGTTGGGAAGATACACAGTGAAGTGATTTCAAACTTACAGATTGTTGAGATCGGGATTTGCACACGAACTTCACTTATTAATTTAAGTTCGTGTGCAAATCCCGATCTTAACAATATATAACTTTACCATTAAGATATTTTTTTCTTCTTGCCCTCCATTTCGTGACTACTAACTAGTACTTTTATACGCTCGATGTAATGCTAGTAATAGGCCAACAATAAAATTAATGAAGTCGAGAATTATAGCAATGCATTGTTACGTAGATAAAAGTTACCGGTACTGCCAACCTACGAAACGGATTTGTACTCGAATTTAACGGGCACCTCAGTTTTGAAAGCTACAAATGGAGTAAATACAGTAATACATTTTCATTGTCAATTTATGTTGCCAAATACAAAGACTTATCCGAAGAAATCTGTGAACCGGGAAATGCTGTTCCGAAAATTCTTAAAGTGCCCAATTCAATTAATTCTAATACACATTTATGGCTAAGCTCCAATGTTGACTTTTTCAATTTAATGGATTCCCTTAATTTTCTGCTTCTCTCCTAAAAACACAAACACATCAGTTACTTGTTTGTTAGGAAAGGAACTGCAGTCCAATTAAGTAGAAGAAAGACTTAGTTTCGATACCAGGTTCATTTTCCTCCAAAGCTTTTATAATAATAATAATAATAATAATGCTTTATTTTACCTGGCAGAGTTAAGGCCGTAAGGCCTTATCGTACACTCAACAATGACGAAAAAATGAGATACATACTACTTACAAAATAACTGATAACACATTACACGTTAAATTACCTTATATTAGTCTATAAGGTAATGTTACAAAAAAAGGAGTTTTAAGATACAATAACAATTATTCCAGAAACAAACACGTTACTAATAATTAAAAAGCTATATCTTTTTACAAGATATAGTCACTAAATAAAAATAAATCTTAAATGGAGGAAATAACTGTAGTTAACATTTAAAGTTATGTGGGGGATCTTTCGGCATAATGAGTTGTTTTTAAGAAGGATGTAAAGATATAGAAATTGGCATCACTGTTATAAAAATAAAATAAAATAGAATAAAGCTGCAGGCCATCGTACATAACAAAATATTACTCACTTACTCAATGGTAATAGACAATTCCTAACTAAGTAAGATAAAGGAATATTATATATTTTATGGAACCCGAAGAGGTTCATGGCCACGCTTACCTGAGTCCGCCATTCAACCTTATTCTGTGCTAACCCCATCCAACCATCCCTCGCAAATCCTACTTCCCTTAAATCTATCCTAATATTGTCCTCCCATTTACGTCTAGGTCTTTCAAGTGGTATTTTTCCTTCTGGTCTCCCCGTCAATATTTTTGAGATATGTCTTTCCTCCCCATGAACGCAAAACAAAATACTATACTGGTATTAATTAGGGATGGGTCCTCGATACTCTCGATACTTGCATGGTATCGGCATCGAGCGACACTTCAGAAAACTCGCTTGATACTTTTTCGATACTTTGGTAACTCTGCAATTTAAGGAAATGCGGTATCTCTTTCTGCTTTTAGTAGTCTACTAAATACAGTAAATACTTCTATTTCTCCTTGAAATGGAGAAAACCACTCTGCGACTTTTGTCTAGTCATAAATAAAGACTTTCCGACTTTTAAAATCCAAGCAGAGATTCTTAATTGTTTCATTTCCTGTCAAACGTTTAGTTTTAACGTAGAGTTTAAAAATAATTACAGGCTATTGATGATATTAAATTTTGTCTCATTAAATATGCACACTTAATTAATTTAGTTGGTATTACACAGTTCTCTCAATTTTTAATTTTTAATGTACCTATTTATTGAAACTGGAAATGTTGACGGTATCGAGTATCGTAGTATCGAGTATCGAGGAAAAAAATAATGTATCGGTTTCGTGTATCGAGTATCGAGAAAATCTGGTATCGACCCATCCCTAGTATTAATACAATTTACGTCATTGTATTCCTGAGTGAATACTGAATTAATTGGCCACAAGAACCTACGACTATATGGGATCAACGGAAGCGTTTGCTATTTTAGAATTGAACGATCTCTGAATTAAACATCAGCAACGACTAGTTACTGCTTATCGGTATACAATGAGCAATTAAATTAAATTACGATTTGCATTCGCAGTAAATCGAGGAGTGACGCTCCTAGTAGCTCGTAGTAAAGTGAATGTCTTCATTCATGCGAGAATCAAGAATGAACGAAGAGAGAGAGGAACTAACGACTGGTCAATACTATGTGTAAGGTCAATGTTAATGTTTCTTGAGAAAGAGTTCATGAAGAGTTCATGAATAAAGTTTATTGACCAAACTTGAGATATTTCAGTAGCAAAGCAGATGTATGTTCTCATATTACAATGCTTGTTGTTACTGTAAAAGGTTTTCTCAAAAGAAATCGCTGGCTGAATCCGTATTGCCAATTCTCTCATTGCTCAATGTCATTGCCACGTAAGTGTTTTGCTGCATCTACATCTTCCCGCTCTGTTTACTAACACTGTGCAGTATGGCAACTACTCCAAGCGGCGGCGACTTCTTTGATGTTAACTGTCAACGAATTGAGTGCGGCGATAATAATAGGTATTTGTGTATTGAATTTTCATGTTCCTTAGCCCTCGAGTACATTCGATATTCATCGTGTCATTTGACGCATGGTTGAAGAACCTAAACATAGCTCACATTCGCTAGGGGTGGAAGCCACTTCTTTCTCTATCGGAATACCTTTAGTAGGCTGTAGCATATATCCTGGCACCTTCACATCACATTAATAAAATCATATTGCCTGAGGTAGAGCTTTTGACTAAAACAACTGCAAGTTCATAGAGACAAAGAATAGGCCAACAAAATAATTAATGATACATTCCAGAGGGAACGTCTGCCCCCCCCCCCATGCCGACGCCCCTGGGCTAACCACTCAGCCGTGGAGGCGGGGCTACAATTATTTTGGATACAGTAGACGTAATTACGCTGCAAATTCTTTCATTAATCAGACACCTCATCTAAACATAATTCGTATAAACATTATGGAACCTACAATCCAATTAAGGCATGGTGACATCACCCCTGTGCCTAGTTTTCCCTTTCCAATACTGGTCAATGCTAAACATTTAAAACAAGGCGTCGTGAAGAATCCTGATCACATAAAGCACACGAAGTGCTTTTACTTTCTCTGCCCGTGTCTGTCGTACATGAAGTAGGTTATTCCACTCGTCATTGAACTTCAACTTTTTTCATGAATAGACCTAATATCTGAAAAGATGTTATAAATGGCAACGTTTGCAGAACTTAAAAAAAAGTGGAACGCCACGCGACAGAAGTGAAACATTATTGGATTTCAATGTTTGAGTATTGTATTTCAATTTTGGATTATTGGACTTTTTAATATTCAGTTTTTTGTAGTTTTGGATCTTTTAAATTTTGGATCTTTTAAATTTTAGATCTTTTAAATTTTAGATCTTTGAATTTTTTATTTTTTGGATTTATTGAATTTTGGATTTTTGGATTTTTAAATTTTGGATTTTATTATTTTTCAAATTTTGAATTTTTGGATATTGAATTTTAAATTTTTGATATTTGGATTTTTAATTCTGAATTTTTTATTTTTTTTAAAATTGTATCTATAAATTTTTTATTTTTTGGATTTTTAAATTTTGGATTATCGATATTTTAATTTTTTATGTTTAGATTTTTCAATTTTGGATTTTTTAATTTTTAATTTTTGATTCCCCTTTGAGTATTTTATTTTGTCCTTTAAATCGTATAGCAGCTGATTACTCCCAATCATTGAGTTGATTGCTTTCTGTGCAGTCCGTCCCGTCACATCTCATTAATTTCTTGACGATTTTTGAGCGTGACACATTTCTCGATTTACCCCCTACCGCGGGTAAAGAAGTTTCACTTCAAAAATATAACAACTGTCAATTCAAGCATAATCATGATAACAGAACAACTGTGCTAGATTTTCAACATTACTTTGCGATCGTTCGTCTATAAATCTGGGAGCCTCAACCACTTAGAACCCTATGGGCCTCCACGACCTGTATAGGGAAAATGTATCTGATTAATACTAGAAGTAGGCCTAGTGGTGGGGAAAAATAGGAAGGATGTAATAATCTTACAAACTAAATGTCAGATTTAATGTGTGTAGTATTTCATGAGCTAGTTCTAAACAAACTTGCATAACACGAAAACGCATTGATGTTTTAGAAGAGTCTTGTAACCGGTTCCCGATAAACCAGTGTGAACCGGCGAAGTGACACCGATGTAAAGAGAAACCTGACACCGGTACGAAATTACGCATGGAAAGGTGAAAGAATTCGTGAACCAAATAGCCTAACATATTTTAGTGCCCGATACTTTACTGTACTGGTTTTATCATTCCTGAGGCGGTAACGTCGAAGACTCGCATTTGGAAGACTGTGGATTAAAATCTTGTGGACAATCATCTTTGAAGCTAGGGATTTAGGGATTTACCGCTTTGTACCTGAGACCTAATAATTAGACCTGTGATTTTAAGGCAAATGCCTATTTTGTTCCTTATGAAATAACATTACAATTTGTAAATATGTGGACGTTTCATGATAAATCACATGCATTTATAGAGTTTTATAGTGCCCTAAAATGCCTATTTGGACCTTTAAAGCCTATTTTAGTATTTTAGTGCCTAAAATTCCTATTTTGTACATTTAAAACAAAATTCAACTTCTGTAATTTTTACAATCTTATAATGAACATCCCTCAATGAAAAGCAGAACAGCAGAGGTGGGTTTTTCACAGAAACTTGATTATTCCAAACAATAATTGTTGCTAAAGGAATGTTGACTTCCGGGGGAGGGAGGATTAAGGGGGAAGGTCTACTGTGTCAAGTCACCTGTGAAAGAACATCTATTTAAGTGAATATAGTTCGTGATGGCTAATTTTGCAGTTAATTCTGTTAAGAATAGGTATGCCACGTTTCTTGCAGTAAAAAAAAAACACGTTACAGTTTAAGTGTAATATTTTAAAGTCTATTTTTTGTCTATTTATACATTTTAAAGCATATTTTAGTGCCTATTTTCTCTTTTGAAAGCCTATTTACTTGTTTAAAAAGCCTATTTTAGATGCCAAAAACTAATTTTTTAGAGCCTAAAATCCCAGATCTACTAATAATAGTGGATACACGTACTTATCTATTAAAATTAATGGATACAAATTATGAACACTTTTGAGAAATTAAGTATATAGTAAGTTAAATCATGATTTCTCGCGGATCCCTTTTGTTGTCCCCACAGGCCCCTGGTGCCGCAGAGCACAGGTGGTAACCTCTGGCGAAGAGCATTATTTAATAATTACAAGAAATATTACGAAGTAAAATAAAGCATTTAATGGAAACGAAACAATAACGAGGGAAATTTGAATGGATGTTTATTCTTTGGAACGAGGCATTTGGGGGAAAATGTTTCAGGTGTAGGCTCATCATTTTTAATAACAGCACTGAATGCAGGCGGTAAGACTCTCGTTCCTTAATTACTTCACGATTATGTACAACTACAAAAAAAAAAAAAAAAAAAAAAAGTGCGCGTGGAACGCCACGCGAAAGAAGTGAAACTTGTTATAATTTTTTTATTTTTTCAATTTTGGATTGTTGGACTCTTTAATATTGGGTTTTTGGACTTTTTTTATTTTGGATTTTTAAAATTTTTGATCTTTTAATTTTTTTAATTTTGAATTTTTCAATTTTGGATTTTTTAAATTTTAGATCTTAAATTTTTTGGATTTTTAATTTAGGATTTTTTATGTTTTAAATTTAGGATTTTCTGTTTTTTTTATTTTTAATTTTTTAAATTTTGTATATTGATATTTAATTTAGGATTTTTTATTTTTTTAATTTTGGATTTTTGGACTTTTTGATTTTGGACTTTTTAGTTTTTTAAATTTGGAATTTTGGTTATTAATTTTTTATTTTTAAATTTTGGATCTTTGAATTTTTTATTTTTTTGGTTTTTTTTTTTAATTTTGGATAAGTCTAATCATTGAGTTGATTGTTTTCTGTGCAGTCCGTTCCGTCACACTAACTAATTTCGTGACGATATAAACTGAACATACAATAGAATATACTATTCCCTTCCATAACGCACACTAATTCTCTAATAATGCAGGATACATACATTTCACATCTTTTGCAGCCTGGACTCAGATTATAATTTTGTTTAAATTGTAAATATTTGAAAATGTATTATATATGTAATCCTAATATATTTACGGATTAAATAGGGTTCAATTCAATTTTACACATTCAATAATAATAATAATAGAAATAATATAACAAAGTCCCTTTATTTCTTAAAGTAAATAAGATTAAAATTGCGTATATCCCCTGATCTCAGAGCAAGAACAAACAACTAAAAAAAACAAAAAAACATATTAGTAGAAACAGAACATGAATGTGTTTTCAGTTCTATCAGTTAATGAAATCATGAACATAAAGTAATGACAAATTAATTTAGTTTTAGGTGACAGAAAATGTTTTGTAAATTTAATGACAATGGATTTCACGAGTGCACTACCGTGAGAATAAGTTACAGTTCATTTTTATTTAATTATTGCTTATGCAAGAATACCGTGCAATTATTTAGCTTATTACATATAATTACAGTTTTAATTATAGCTTACTCCTGAAATCTTGATTAATAATCAAAACAAACTGTTGGCACGGTGTAAATTCTTCATGTGAGCTACGAATCCTTACTATAAAAGTTGCTATGTTAACAAGTGAAACATTTTAACGTTTGATAAACAGATGGCAATTGGCCTGACAAATTTATTACCTACATTGTTAAAAGATTTATTATCCTTATATATAAAGAAACAGTTCTACAATTTCCGCATTCAGAGCTCAAAGTGATTAGTAGACCTGGGATTTTAAGGCAAATGCCTATTTTGTTCCTTATGAAATAACTTGAAAATTTCTAAATATGTTGACATTTCATGATAAATCACTTATATTTATAAAGTTTTATAGCGCCCTAAAATGCCTATTTGGACCTTTGGTGCCTATTTTTACTATTTTAGTGCATTTTTTACTATTTTACTATTTTGTACATTTAAAATATAATTCATCTTCTGTAACTTTTACAATCATTTAATGGACATCCTTGAATGAAGACCAGAACAGCAGAGGGTGGGGTTTTAACAGAAACTTGATTTTCCCAAACAATTGTCGTCAAAGGAATCCTGACTGATGGGGGAGGATTAGCTCAAAAAAACAAGTAGCAGGTATATAGTAAGAAGGGGCATACTGTATCAATTTTTCATATAATCCAAAACTGTTTTTGATAAATGTATTTTGAATTCTGTCTTAATTTTGGAATTATTTCTGTTGATAGTAAGTATACCACGTATTTTACAGTAAAAAAAGATCACGTTACAGTTGAAGAGCATATTGTAGTATTTTAAAGTCTATTTTCTGTCTATTTGCACATTTCTAAAGCATACTTCATGTGCACATTTTCTCTTTTAAAAGCCTATTTTAGGTGCCTAAAACTAATTTTTTTAGAGCCTAAAATCCCAGGTCTAGTGATTAGGAAGTTAGAATGTACTGTTACAGTAGACCCGATTATCCGGACCCCGCTTTTCCGTACTGAACAATGAATAATTAAATTAGTAATTAAATTTTAATCATATGTTAATCCTACGAGGGCCGTCCATAAAGTAAGATTCCATATGGCCGCTTACAGAAACAAAACACAATTTCATGGAAATGTTTATTGCAACAGACACTGTTAAGTGTTCAGCTATTTTTCAAAATAGTCGTTACAGGAATTGAAACATTTTTCATACCGTGGGACCAACTTTTGAATACATGTGTCGTAGAACTCTGCGCCTGGGATTTGAACCACTGCGTGACAACCATTTCCTCCTCCTTGTCATTCCTCGCAAATTCTTGAGGTGTAGGAAAAGATGGAAATCACTGGGATCGAGGTCCGGGCTATAGGGTGAATGTTGAAACACCTCCCAGTCGAACATCCGCAGGAGACTTGCTTAAAAATCCACCACGTTGGATAAAGACGTAGCGACTGGACTTCAGGAAACCGGCGAACATCCATAGGTCAGGGTTAAAGGTAATAACAAACATGGTCATTGACCATTTGAATATAAAATTAGAGTTTTTCATACAACTCGATTTTGGATATATACAAACAGTGAAACAAAGGGTAAAGATAAACACAGATCATGATGTTTTGAAGGTCATTCCTTTAAATCAGACGGAAGGCAGATAAAAGCCATGAAAATCGAAAGGAGGAAGTGAGAAGGAGGGATACCGAGAGAGGAGTAAGGAATTTAGAGCGTTTCAGTTCTGTGGAGCGCGACGATCTTGAACAGTTTCAAGTGCAAGATCTACACCTCTCGTAGACAGGAGTTCCTAGATCCCATGCAACCAACATGACTCTTTTGCTTTTGAATGTTATTCATATATTTGAAATTGGAGACGTAAGTCATAGTTCAAACATTAAAATAGTAAATTTTCCGAAGGGCAGTTAAAAGCCGCTCATTTCATACACAATCTTAGAAATAAAGTAGGGGTTCCCAAACTTATCCTTGCGATGCCCCTCTTTTGAAATGTGGGAAGTCACAATGCCCCCTATCATTTTTCAGTATCTTGAAAGCAAGAATTTAAGCACAACATTTTAAAATGAACACACATTTGTACAAACATAATATTAAAACAGGCCGGGTGGCGTGGGACGCTTAATTGCCCCTAAAAGGGAGATGTAAAACTAAGGTAAAGAAAGAATATTAAATAAACTAGAGAAAGTAATGATTAATTAAGTCAGATTATTTATGAACCAGTTTAGTAATTAAGTCATTATTAGGCTATTATGTCAGTGAGACAGTTGATACTATTTTGCCAAATGTTGCAGTAGGAAATCTTTTTCTAGGAGATACCATAAATTTACATGCAGTTATTTATTTACTTCTCATTTTAAGTTCTTCTAATATTTGGGAAATTGACATATACACTTTATTTTCAAGTTTCCACATAAATAATAGCCACACTGTTAGAAGAAATTAAAGACAATATCATAAGAGAAATTAACTCTCTCGGAAGCTGAACTTATGCGCGTGAAAGAAAATTCCTAAAAAGGTGCCAGTATTGTGTGGATGCAAGAGGAGAACATTTCAAACATCTCTTGTGATGAGGTACGTGGTTATTTTCATTGTAATTTTAACGGTAAATATGAGAACCTGAATAATTACACCGATCGCGGCTTTATTTGCGTAGATATTTCACCCGATCGCTCGGGAGTTGGAGCTGTGCCCGCCGCGACGCAGAACCCGCGTCATTGGCCAACTCTTGCGTGGGACTCACTGTATTAAGGGTAAAGGAAGTTGTATCATGTTTCACATAAGATTTTCTTTCGTAAGCAAAAGAAGGAAGAACTCACACGTTTCGCACGTACGTCTGTAAAACACGGCTTGCGGCTGTTCTTGAGAATTTACGCAGTATGCGGACGACCTTACCGCACATTATAGTAATTACACCGGCACATCACTCATAAGGAATAACGATCTCGTGCTTGCAGTGCCATACTCTCATATAAACATTGCATTTCTCTTATAGGCTACTCACAGCCAAAGCGGATAGGACCAGTACGAAACGAGATTCTCTGAAATCATGATAGATAGATAGAGAGATGTTTATTGTCAGAAACTGTAAAAATGTACAGATAGACTCGTCAAGACTTCATAAAAATAATACACATTATTTCATACAAAAACTATTGTTGATTGGAAAAACTCATTAAGATTATAAAAAGGTTTCTGATTTAAAATTTTTTTCAAGCGTATCTTAAGCACAGGTAACTTACGCATTAAAATCTCTTTTGGTATCTTATTCACAATTCTACTAGTGAAACAAATAGGACTTCTGGTATATCTGGTTGTGTTGTAATTATTTATACGTACATTATTTCTCAGTCGTGTGAAATGATTATGAACATCGCTATTTGTCCTGAATAAATGCATGTAGTTTATATAAAATATTACAGCATTTAAAATTAAAAGATCCGTCACAGTCATAGGCGTACCGAGGAGGGGGTTTTGGGGGTTTGAACCCCCCCCCCCATTGATTAAAAAAAGGAAACTTGTATAATTTTTTAAGTCTGCCCATAAATTACTTAATACAAGTATAAAGCGTGGGAAGCTTAAAACTCGTTATTTTGCGTCTTAATTTTTAAAATTTTCCGGGGGAGGACCCCCGGAAGCTTAAAACTCGTTATTTTGCATCTTAATTTTTAAAATTTTCCGGGGGAGAACCCCCGGACACCCCTCTCCCTGGGGGGTAAATACCCCCCAGACCCCGCGGATGTTATAACCCCCCCATATGGTCGGCCTGGTTACGCCTATGGTCACAGTGAGTATATTATTTTCTTTAAAAATATTTCTGACAGAATCCCTTGGTTTCATACTAAAAATAATTCTTAAATTTTAAATAATAAACACTCTTTGTACATCAGTGGAACTGCTCCAACTGGTTTTAAAGCCATCGAGAAAAACGTAATACTCGTAACATCAACTGTGCAACTGTTCCTAATTTTATTGGAACAATTATCCTGGATTTGCGTTTTGGACAGATAATAAATTCATGTTTTATATCGATGTGAAGACTAAAATTTAACATGTTGGAATTTTTCGTGAGGTCGAAAGGAGATAAAAACGAAATTGTAAATAAGCAGCAATAGAAGTTGATAATATATACTTACTTACTTACTTACTCAATGGCAATAGACAATTCCTACTTAAGCTAAAGGAATATTATCTATTTTATGGAGCCCGATGGTTCATTGCCGCGCTTACCTGAGCCCGCCATTCAACCCTATTTTGTGCTAACTCCATCCAACCATCCCTCGCAAATCCGACTTCCCTTAAATCTATCCTAATATTGTCTTCCCACCTGCGTCTAGGTCTTCCAAATGGCCGTATCCCTTTGGGCCTCTTTGTCAATAATGCGCGCAACATATCCAGCCCATTTCATCCTCCGTGATTTAATTACCCTTACTATATCCAGTGACGTATACTGGTTATGAAGCTCGTCGTTATGCAGTTTTCTCCAATCTCCATTTTCATCTCTCTTAAGCCCAAATATTTTCCTAAGCACCCTGTTTTCGAATAGGCCTACTCTCATATTATGTTTTTCCCGAAGGGTAAGCGACCATGTTTCACATCCATATAATACAACCGGCAGGATAATTGTCGTATAAATTTTTATTTTTAGATATGTGGACAGAAGACGAAAAGATCATAGTTTCTGAACTGCATAAAAGCAAGCATTTCCTGATTTGAGTCTACACTTAATGTTTCGGCCTTAATTTATATGTATCTGCAATTATTGCTCCCAGATATTTGAATTTTTTCCACTTGTTCGAACGATTTATCGGCTATTGTAATATTTTGTAGAGGATTATTTTGACGTTTCATGACCATGTATTTAGTTTTTTTTTCTGTATTAATTTCCAATGCAGCATTCCTGCAGGCATCGAAAAGACTCTCTGCATTTCTCTCGATTGTGTTTATGTCATCGCCCAACAGACAAACATCATCTGCATAAGCTAAAATGATAATATATTGGGAAGGAAAATAAGAGAAAAAAAGTTTTTTGTTGTTTGATGCGTACTCATGACAAGGATTGAAAAGACGGTGTCACATGATCAAATCGTCTGATATTACAGATAGTTCTATATCTGACACAAGCATTATGAGCAAGCTGAAGTCTGTCAGGAAGGAATCGTGTCGTTGCTTTATCCAGAATAGCAAACGGTTCAAGTATAAAAGAGATACCTCACCACCAACAATCCAGAATGTTAATGGAAATTTAATACGTACAATCTGCTGAATGTGACAAAAAAACATACTTTTTCTATATTTGCAGTGAGTTTCTTTTTCAGCAACAAGACCTTTACAATCCGAAGGGAAAGTGGCCCACTTTCCACGTGCAAAATGTTGACCATATGACAGTGGGTCATTCTGCACGTCTCATGTCAAATGAGATGCATTTCTCACACATGCAATCAGTCAGAGCGATATTACTACACCTTCGAATTTCACTATTAACCAGGTGCACGCTTTCATTAGGGATTTCAGTGAGCTCAGAATTCAGTATCAGAAAAGGATAGCCCAAAAGGTGTGTAAGAAATATGAAATTAACTTTTTAAGAAGATGTTAAAAGTTAACTAAGGATTTTATTACAATATTAAATGTCTTTGTGTACATACATATCAAACTAGAGCCTATAACATCTAATATTATATTTGAGTTGGTGTTTCCGTGTACGTACCGTGAAGATGGCCTCGCTCTTTTGCCATAGAAACGCTGAAATAGATTTTTTGCAATAACTTATAACACAACAATTTGTCGAACTCTTCGATATTGTTAACCCGCTCTACTTAGTTCATTTGTTTATAACTTTACGACACGCAGAGATCAGAATTTTTTACATAGGTGGACAGATGTGGATCAAGATTGCACGCCTAAATGGAAAGAACGTTGAATGATTTGGATATTTTAATTATTTGTCTGTTAAATAAATGATTTAAATGTAACATCTAGCAGTTGGGTAAAAAATCGCGGGCGAAGCCACTGGCACCTAATGTTTTAAAACAACGCATAATCGCTTGCATTTTTCAATTAACCATCAAGAGCTGCAAACACGCTATTTCTAACATTTCTACCACATTCATGTGACTCGTTGATTCAAAAAACTGTGGACATAATGTACAGGTAGGGGAAAAAAGCGGACCGACTAAAATATCTAAGTTGCCGATATGAGCCACTGCGCATACCTAGCGGCATTCACAGGATATCAGGGAATGTATTGAAATTTGTTCTAGTGTCGATAAATTGCTTGAATTGGGAAATAATTTCACGTAATTTGCATTGCTTGTGAAAACAAACGTTTTCGTTACATATCTTACATTTATTTACGTATCTCAAGGCTCTGAAATCAGGTACAAGAGTCGGTCCGCTTTTTTCCCCCTAGCTGTACATAATACAATTATTCCAAGGGAACTATGTTGCGGAAATTAAGACTTCCGCAAAGGACGAAACATAACTTTCCGCACGTGCTTCTGTTTGCATCTATTTTTTAGCCAATAGAAAACCAACTAAAGTCATTTTCACTTGAGTAATATTTGGAAATATTTGTCAAGTTTTCTTCGTTCTTGAATTGAAAGAAAATTTTGTTGATGTACAAGCAATTTCATAGCGCGTAATTATAATTATATTTTATTGTTCTTTTTTTCAAAGTGATGTCGATATAAATAGTTTGATCAGTAATTCTCATCCTCAGCTAAAATTAAAAAAAAAAAAAAAAAAAAACTATTAGGAAGCCCTTCGTGTTATACACACGACAATCTTATCTCTATTGACAAATAAGAAATCTGTCAGCCTTGTGCGTAGGAATGCCAGTCATTGCATATATCACAGTCACATCGCAGATCGCAAGGTCTTTGTACGCAGCACTTTCAGTTTTGCCTTCGCACATCTGCCATGGTAGACATTCAGACTCATCATTCCGTACGGATGCAAAGAAAAGGGAAAGGAGTTACACGATCATGTGTCTGATTTGTGTGAACCCACCAAGAGAAGTAAAAAAAGATTTAGCCTACTTATTTTCTCCAGTTTGAGAACTAGGCTTCTTTTTCTAAAGATATAGCCTTAAGGGGACTATTGATTTGGTATTGTCGACCGATCGTCTTTTGTTTTACGCCGATGCAAAAAAATAAAATGATAAAAATAGAATTCTTGTAGAAAAAATTTATTCCCTTTGAAAATTCATTTCAGATGTTACGAAAAATATATAGAGAATTACATCGCAGGGATAAGTTACATTTATAATAGTGGCTTAAAAAATTCTCCAAAAAATTGGTAGCATTATAATGCTTGTAGCCTACCCCTTAAAGTAGTCAAGAACCAGCAAAACTAGCCTATCAAACATGCACACGAAGAATAATAAATCTACATGCATTCTAAAACTGAAAACAGCTGATGAGAAGTCGTACGAAGGGCGATCACTATTAAAATATATCGAACGATCGATTTATTATAATGCAACGATTGCCACCATAGGCTATCTCGCTTACAATAACACCAGAATGACAGAAATAGCGTAGTTTTATTAATTTCCGTGGTTTATTATTATTATTATTCTTTACATACTGAACTCTGTGACTATTCGCTAAATAGTCCAATAAATTTAACTGGATGTCCGGATCTTCTCCTTGCTCGTGAATTAATCGATAAAATCCGGATCTCTCGTGGTATTAAGTATGAAAAAACAAAAAAATGTGCGTGGAACGCCACGCGACAGAAGTGAAACTTATTTTAATTTTTGGATTTTTTCAATTTTGGATTATTGATTTTTTTCAATTTTGGATTGCTGCACTTTTTTAATATAAGGTTTTTGGACTTTTTAAATTTTGGATTCTAGATTTTTAATTTTTGCTCTTTTAATTTTTTAATATTACAGTAGATCTTTGAATTTTTATTTTACATTTTTTTTAGGTAGATTTTCGAAGAAAAATCTACCTATTGCAATGGATACCACTTTATGATTTTCGAAAAATTCTTTCATATCTTTACGTTTCATGGTCCCCTAAGTACGAAACCACCGCCCGTTCAAAAAAAAAAATTGTGATATTTATATATATATATATCTTTACACGATAGCGGCCGTAATTTTGAAGATATTTGAACCAAATTTTAATATGTTATTTCTAGGCCCAATAGTTCGGACAAGTTCGTTAATGAGCAAAATTGGCCCAAGGGGGTGGTCGGGGGAGGGGGTTGAAATTTTTAAAAATGTATATCTCGGCCCCTATGAAGTATAGAGGGAAACTTTGTTTGAATAAATTAGAGTACTCACTATGGAGTTCACAGTGACACCAACGATTCGGGGGTTCGAGTGAGGGTGGGGGATGAAAATTCGAAACTTTTGAAACCACGTCTTGTGGGGTATCGTTGAAAAGCTCTTGATGAGTACTCTACAAATCAATAAATAGTTTCTTGATAGCTCTCATATGACGCGAGATTTTAATGTTTGAAAATAATAACACTTGAAAGAATTATTATAATATCATAATTTTGTCTTGTTTAGCGGTATTCATTGCTGATCTTGCGCACGGCCTCCCAGAATATTATATCCTATTATTGTTGTCAAAACAATTGATTGTAGGCTCTTCCTCTTTACTGCAGGTTTGCCATGCCAAGGCTAAAGAAGAAGAGTGCTATGCAGCGACAATAAATTAAACCAAAAGCACTTCGAAATCTACCTCCGCCTGTAGGCCTGCCTAAAGGGATTTTTAATTTTTAACTTTCGATTTTTTAATTTTAGAGTTTTTATTTTTAAATTTTCAATTTGATTGGATTTTTTAATTTTGTATTCTTTTATTTTTTAAATTTAGATTTTTGGATTTTTTAATTTTTAATTTTTGGAATTTTTAAATTTTGGTTACTTGGATTTTTTAATTTTAGATTTTTTATTTTTTAAATTTTGGAGTTTTGGATTTTTTAATTTTGGATCTCTGAATTTTTTAATTTTAGAATTTAGGATTTTTTTATTTTGGATTTTGGATTTTTAAATTTTGGATTTTTAGTTTTTTAATTTTTGATTTTTAAATTTTTAATTTTTGGATTTTTTAATTTTTGGATAAGCCTAATCATTGAGTTGATTGTTTTCTGTGCAGTCCATTCCGTCACAACTCATTAATTTCATGACGATTCTGAGCGTTACACAAGCTCCCGATTTACCCCTGCCGCGGCTAAAGAAACAGAGAAACAATATGATGTTGCAAGAGTCTCCCAGCTTCACCTGTGTTTGGCTGCATGCCACGCAGAGGAGGAGGCCGCGAAAACGAGAGCAAAGTGAAGGAAGCGGTGTCATTGAGGAGACACAATGAGGTCAAGGCCACTGTCCTCACGTGACGTGGCCACCCTACACTTTCTATGTTAATCAGCCTCATACTTGATTTTGTATAACTTAAAATTAGCATAAACTGCAATTCATTTAGGCCATTTTAATTTTCTTCAATATTTGGTTCATGAATTGTACTCGTCACCGGTATAGTAAGGGTAATTTAGTCACGGAGCATGAAATGGGCTGGTCATGTTGCGCGCATGGGGAGGAAAAACATATTTTAAAAATACTGACGGGGAGACCCAAAGGGAAAATACCACTTGGAAGACCTAGACGCAGGTGGATCATATTAGGATAGATTTAAGGGAAGTCGAATTTGCGACGGAGGGTTGAATTGCGGGCTCAGGTAAGCGTGGCAATGAACCTTAGGGTTCCATAAAATAGATAATATCCCTTTAATTTACATAGGAATGGTCTATTGTCATTTAACTGAGTTGCAATGGCAATTGTTTTTCATCTAAATTCACAAGGACAGGACACCGAGACAATACCTTCATATCTGTAGAAAATAATAATTGAATACAGTGATTGGGTATACAAAGTATAAGCTGCATATGAACAAAAGAATGTATGAAAATAGCATAGAGAGTCTAATTATTTATAAGTATGGTGGAGCATTTTATACACGTATTTTGATTGTTCCGCCGTAGGATATCTCGCTTACAATAACACAAATACCGGCTTATTTAATTCATTTTCGGGTTTTAATAATATTTTAATACATGCTTAATTCTGTGACTATTTGTTGAGTACTCACAATAAATTTAGCTCGAGATTACGATTCTCTCAAGATAAATTCCGAATCTGTATGATAACTTCGTTTAATGTTGATCATTTAGATATTATGTATTACTGAGACAAAATTTATTAATTGGTGAACATGTCTTTTTTTTTTAGCGTCGGGGATATGCTGTAACTTAGACCGTGACCGTCAGCTTTGTGCTGGAATTTTGACCGCTGAAGTTCTTTTACATGCTTGTAAATCTGCTGACATGGGCTTGTCACCTTTAAGTTATCACACATAAACGCCATCGAACAGAGCTGAGTCCAAATTCATTGTAGGCTATTCGGATGCTTTGAGGTTGCGTCAATGTTGACGAAAAAATTGTTATCTAACTTTGTAAACATACTATGCTATGTACTCTACAAAAACTTTCTATCTTAATTACACATTTCAATCTCAATTTTTTCCCTTCAGATACAGAATCATTCCAATACATATTACCTCGCAAACCCCAGCCTATGAGCAGTGAAAACAGAGAGAGATAAAAAGAAGAGAAAGAGACAGGAAGGAGGCATTTATACAGAAAGAAAGAAAGAAAGAAAGAAGAAAGATAGAAACTAACGTCAGACAGACGGCAATGAAGAAGCCCGGCGAGTAGGATTTAATTCTTTAATAGACGGTTGACTAAATTAGGGTTGGTTTATAAAAATTCAAATCAAATACGATTAGACAATATTAGAACCTTCAATAATTATAAAAATAATTAAACACCATTTAGAACTGAAATGATCGCCCATAAGCGTGCAGTTTAGAAAGAGAAATAAATTAATTTATATTCTTTTTATCTCAATAAGGCGAAGTACTGAGAAGGGTAGGAGAGAGGAAAATTATTCTGAATACAATTATTCAGAGGAAAGCCAATTGGATCGGACACATACTTAGACACGAGGGACTCATACATGATGTCATCGAAGGGAAGATCAAAGGAACTGCTGGAAGAGGAAGGAGAAGAATACAACATCTGGATGACATGAAAGATGGGAGGAGATACAGCAGATTGAAGGACGAAGCTGGAGATAGGGAACACTGGCGTCAGAAATTCTCCGTACGAAGACATGGACCTGCCACTAGGCAGAATACTGAATAATAATAATAATAATAAGGCGAATTACTTACTAGTTTACAAATTAATCAAATATTACAAATTGCAAAAGTTCGATGAACATTATGTTGTGAATCCAAAATATAAAATCGAATCAGAAATATTTAATATATTTTTATGTGGAATGATCAATAAGGACTAGGATGCTGAAGTAGTAAGACCCAGAAACGGACTCAATTTCCAAAATGAAAATGAAACATTTATGTACAGATGGCCGTACTTAGGATCGTGTATGTCAGAATCTTAAAAAGACTTTCCCCCCCCCCAAAAAAAGTTAAAACACTTGATGCTAATGTAGTTGTCAAATAATCTTTCCATGAAATTGCTCGTGGTTCATATTCTCCAACCTTCTTACCATTACCAAAACGAGCTACAGTTTCCGAAAACCAATTATTCACGTTGCTTACCTCATGAAACATTAGAGCTAGAACAACTATCAGGAAAGCGTGATCATGATTTTGGTACTTAGCAGGCTACTGAGAAATGTTGAAGTTTATCAAGTGTAATTTTCGTCACTCTAAGAAAACAGTTTTAGCCTTGGAAATGAAGCTCGAATCGTGATTCATATGCCGAGGTTGTGAAGTTTAGGAATATTAAGGTTCTGTGTGACGGACGTCAAGACCTAGTACAAGAACTGAAAGAAAAAATCTTCCGTGTATACGTTAACAACTGCCTGTCATATTGCATTGATTAATTACCAACAACAATCTAACCAGTATTACCACCATAATGTCAGGTATAAATCGATGAGCAATATTCCCCAAAGTTTTCATCAGCTCCTTGTGATATACTCTGGTATTTCTCTCTCGGATAGTGACTATTCTGACGTAAGAATGCTGTTCACATCTTGTCATATCCATTATACAAGGTGGCTGACTCGCAACTAAATTGCCATCGCCTCTATTCGTATCACCGTATATCATAATGCTAACAAACAACGTGTCCATATACAGTAGAGTCCCGCTATTCCGAACCACGCTATTCCGAAAATCCGCCTATTCTAAACAGAGTTCAGAAAAATTACCGATTTTTAAAACTTAAAAACAGGAGTAACTAAAAAGACGTCCGTGAAAAAAACGTTCATTTATTGTTATAAGAAGAAGTTAAATAGAGACATAGGCCTACATAGAGCCTAAGCCAGATGAAAACACCTGAAACCAAATTGGAATGAAAGCTGGTTACTTTCAGCACATGTCGGCTCCATTTATACAATTTCCCGCACTTAATTTACGCCTTAACAAGTCAATAAGTTGATATTATTCATGAAATCCGTCTATTCCGAATTCCCGCTAAACCGAACGATGTTCGGTCGAAATTAGTTTGGAATAGCGGGACACTACTGTACTTGAGATGCCACATTTCCCCGTGACATACATCTCATGGTACCATCGCCTTACTGTGAAGAAAAGAAAGAAAGAAAGAAAGAAAGAAAAAAAAAGATGCCATGACTTGTGCTCGATCCTTCGTAGTAGTAATATCTTACTAGTAGATTAGTTACATTCATATACTCAGCAAAACGGTTACAAAGTTAATCAGTTGACTCAATTTCTGCGAGTTTTATTACGGAATATGTAGGTTAATAAGCGCGAATGCAAATGATTTGAACGCGCGGCGAGGATAGCAACATTACGATAATAAAGTAAATTATTTTACGACATCTATGAGAGTGGACATGGTACATTAACATACATTAAGAACGTTTTCTACGGTGAAATTAGCCTGCTTATAAATTACTCTGTAATAAATTGAAGTAATGTATGGTTGAGAGTTTGCACACTCTCGTTATGTACTAATTGCTAAGAAGTAAAATGTTTATCCAGGTTGAAGAACCCAAACACTTATCAACTTGTAAGTTCTTTGCGGTCAGTGTATTTCAGTCTCATGCATTTATTTATTTAAAATAGACCTAGAATAATATTAGAAGAACGGTAGGAAATCATGAAAATATCTATTCGTCTAAAAGACATTCCCGATTTTAGAAACAATTTTTGAGAGCACCATTAGGGGAAAGAGTGGAGAGGACTATTTTGCTTTACATTTTTTAAATGTTTATTTAATATAGGTAACAACTAATTGTATTTCTGAAAACTGCTGACTTGAGGCTTTTATTATGCTATATAAAACATTAGTAACTTATTAAAAACTGTAAACTCCTTAATAATGAATGTGGTATTTAGTTGTTTTTTTCTTCCTTGTTCTTATTTAATATACAATCATATAAAATAAATTTAATATATTGATATATATTTAAATAAATGTATTTTTTAATGTTCCGGTACGTATTCTCCTAACAGCTCATTAAGCTATTTTATCGGTCAAAAAAGAGGTGGTTTCTAAGTGTTGTTGATATTATTGGTAAAATATTAGACGGAGGATGGATTTAACAAAATATGTAACCAAAAATTAAAATGAATTACCATCATCTGATATTTCCTCCATGATTTCTACACTCTCTCGTAGTTACTTTATTTTTCTTTGCAGCCACCATTAAGTATTCGAATAAAATTAAAATTAAAAACAGTCTATATAAATATAATGATTTGTTGAATAGCACTAAGTGGGTAAAATATGGCGTCTCTAGATCCGACGGTCGCGGGATCAAACCCGGCCGCGGTCGATGGATTTTTCAGGACGTAAAAATCCTGGGCACGGGGTCCTCCAGGAGGGACTTTTAGCTGGGGGGCCCGTGTCGTAGATTTACGACACGTAAAAGAACTCCAAACCTAAATTAGAGCCTGTGGACAAAATTTATCGGCCCTTTCACGTCCAAGTAATGCCTTAGTTTCCAGAGGGGGGTTGGGAGGCGATGGGCTTACTACCTGTCCCTCTGCCCTTTCACGGAAAATTAGTATAGGTAAAAGATACCTCCACTTGACTGGGGGGGGGGAGAAGCGGTGCCAGCCGTAAATAATCCGCAAGAAGAAGAAGAAAGGGTAAAATATGGATAACATTTCATAAATATTTTCCTGCATAAAAAATATTTTTCTTCTTTTTTGTTTTCGATACCATGACCAATAGGTCTTGAAAATGTATACAGTTGTTTCTATTTTAAATATACGCCTACTCTTAGAAGCGGTAAAGTTGTTTCTGTAGACTCCGCATGTCCTAATTCTGTTGTGTGCGTGCAGACTTAATGAAAGTGACACCGCTATTGTTTTAATTCACCTCAGTAGGTCACATATCTGTATGCAGTTCAAACTTCACTGTTTGGTGAAGCGAATCTTCCTCTCGTTTCAGCAAGTCTCTCCCTGATTTAAAATCACAACAAATATGCATCTACTTAATATATTACTAAGATGTGATCTGAATGTGTTTAACGCCTCTTCTCGCATAACTCTTTCCGATTAACGATAGCCTAGTTTGTTTACTTCCTATCGACATCTAGTTTTCTTGATTTTTCAATCCGTTATGCGGTATGGTATTATTTTTGGGGGTGTTTCTAGTAGAGTTGAGGATATATTGCCTTGCAGAAGAAAATACTTCGCATAATGAAAAGCTGCTCTACAAGGACCCACTGCAAACCCTTTTTTATAGAATTTAAAGTATTGGCTGTTGGATAACTTATTTTGACTCATGTACATATCAACATCACTGACTATGGTCTGAGACTCGCATCTAAATTTACCACAATTTCGACTAAGTCATATTTATATTTATGCCCTAAGTGTTACAATTTACTGTCAGAGAGAATTAAGTGTATGGACAGGAGGGGATTTATTAATGATTTATACCGATGACTGATCGACAATCCTTTTTATGTGCTTGAAGAGTTCAATTTTTTTTTATTTCTTCTGATATAGTATAATTGTTCAACTTTTAAGATTCCTTACTATTATGACACTGCCAATGTCTGTTTTGGGCCTTAGGACAAAGATTAATAAAATGAATATTATATTTAAATAAATCACTCCAATGGTCTGAGGAATGAAGGTGTTCGTTATAAAAAAAAGATAAGAAAATATGAGACTCTAAATGGAAATGAATATAGGCCCTAATAAACTCGTTAAATCACCTTCATAGAGTAAATACAGCCTAAATATAGATACGTACCAGAGTTATGCATAGCCTATTCTATGCGAAAATGAGACGTATTGCACTATAGGTTAAGCGCTAGAATTCTTTGTTTGAGAAGTAGGCTACAGAGGAGATATATTAATAGGTTTCTTTAGTAAAATACACACGAATACACATTAAAAAAAAGTTGGAAGTAAGAGCATATGTACCTGTGAATGAGCTTTAGTTAAGGAGGTTTAGTTAATGGCCTATATAACGCAGATGCATTGAAGCGTTACAAAATTTATCAGTGTGGCTGATAAGAAAATTGGTTAATCCCCATCAGTTTTAGCATGACACGATAGTGTCATGTGCAAAGGGAAACCCTTTCAGAAACGCAGCTCATCCTATATAATTTTAATCTTGAATTTTGTAATTTATAACGTTCCACGCGACTGAATTGCAAGGTCGAATAATGCATGAATAGAATTGGTTACACAAAGGAAGTCTAAAATATGCACAAATTAAGATTTCTAAGAATGTCATGTTATAATATAAAACCATAGTATATCATAGTAGACCTACTTACTGTAAGTAGATACGGCAGGTATCGCCACCATAAAGCGAAACTCACCTAAAACAAAGAAAGATAAATTATGTGTGACTTGATAAGGTAAAAGATAAATTAGTTATGATCTGACCAAAATGCCCAACGGACTGATAAAAGTCTATTCAAGGTATGGTCTATTAACCTTCCAGAGCTAAATTTGTATATTTATATAAACAATAACCAAGTAAAATTATCAGTGAGCTCTAAGCTTAGAATATATGAGAACAATTTTAGTAGAAAAACTCATATCCCTGAAGGAGAGTCATAACAGGAGAAATAAATCCCCACATTTTGGATAAAACAACCATTTGAAATTATGATTTTATACACTATTTTTAGATGAATTTATACGTCAGTAAATCAGTTAATTTCAATACGCTGTCACCAGCAATGCGACATTTGTAGTTTTCTTCAACTTAGCAACAAAGTTTTAAATCATTTAATGTAGGTGCTATTTTCAAATCATAAATGCATATTTTTATAGCAATTACTAAAATATGTAAGCTAATAAGGTAATAGAAGATTATTAAGGAATATGTGGGCGCATTATTCCAGTATATTACATGCATGCATACACACATATAATCACACACATTATAGAATTTGTGTGTGAATATAATACAGCTTACGCCAGAGCCCACACTGGTGTAGCCCACGTTTAAAAAAAAAAAAACTTCAAATGCCCAGACTCAAAAAGAGAAACCTTGCCAAAATTTCTTGCCGTTCATCTTCCTGGCAATGAATTCAAGATGGATTCAAGATTTAAAATTCTGTGAATCACTGTTATGTATAATTCTCTTTTGAAATTTGCTATAAGTGACGTTTGCTCCTGGTTAGCAACTGGATCACAGTCCCTCGATATCAAGGTACTGTAATGTCAGAACAATATTAGGGTCTCTTCAGTGCGATTTCTTCTGAATTTTTGTACAATGAAACAACACGCCTTCGTAAACCACGTCTTCCAATCTATTACCTCATCTTCAATTTAAAGCACCATTTTCTCATCAGAGCGGGCGTTACCTTCATTACGATAATTAGATATGTCAAGCATTCGTGATACACCAAACGATCTTCGAGATGGCCTTCCATAGTTTGTGATTCATTGCAAGCAACGACAATTAAAGCACTGAAGACCTGTCGTTTCTATTACATGCCTGTGACCAGTAATTATAGGAAATAAATTCTGGCAGATTTGAAAGTAAGATAGCGGTATACTGGTCGACCTTATGCTGATTTGGATGTTTCTCAGGATTTCTTTGTGAGGTGATCGCTTCTATTAACATACAACAGTCATTCTCTGAAAGTCGTGATCACAATACTGATGACCTGATGGGACTTATTCGCTCTTTGGTACAATGTATGTTTAAGGAAATCAATGATGGTGCATTATGTAAACATATTAGAACTATCTTACAACGAAAATTTTAAAACAAATATTAACTTGTTTCATTCCGATTAAATGCTAATAAATGCACGAAATGCACGAGTAAATTACTACCGTTGAACTTTAATACGAGGTCCATCCACAAAGTAAGTTTCTCTACAAAACATAATTTCAAGGAAATATTTATTCCAACAGACATTGCAAGTGTTCAGCTATTTTTCAACATATTCACCACCGGAAACATTTGTCATACCGTGGAACCAACTGTTGAGCATCTGTGTCGTTGAAACCAGGGATTTGAACCACTGTGTGACAAACATCTCCGCCTCTCTGTCATTCTCTGTCATTTCTTGAGGTATAGGAAAAGATGATGTAAATCACTGGGAGCGAAGTCCGGACTGTAGGGTGGATGTTTAAACACCTCCTAGGAAATCTCCTGCAGAAGTTCGGTTGGGAGGTGTTTAAACATCCACCCTAAAGCCCGGACCTCGCTCCCAGTGATTTCCAACTTTTTCTACACCTCACGAAATGACAAAGAATGACAGAAAGGCGAAGGTGGTTGCCACACAGTGGTTCAAATCCCAGGTTGCAGGCTTCTACAACACAGGTATGAAAAAAGTTGGTCCCACGGTATGACAAATGTTACAACTCCGGTGGCGAATATGTTGAAAAATAGCTGAACACTAGATGCAATTTAGTTTTTCAGGATACTAGATGTAGCATAATTATTAAAAATGGTCATTTGTAGAATTCCATAAAATAATTTCCTCATATTGAATTCTTTGTTACATTGCAGTGTGAATAAGCCTACATTCATTCATAGTGCTTAGGCCTACCTATTATGAACAACATTGCACCGTGCCATATACTACGAGTTACTAAATTAAATAGGCCTATCTGAAGAAGGCAATAAAACTTATCTTCACTACATTGACCTCGGAAAAGCTGTCATAACGAAAACAAATGACGCATCTGTACCGCAAGCTCTGTACGTACGAATTACCATCCATATTAAATAATGAAGTAATTTCCCTTGAAACTCATATTCGAGTTACAAGACACAT
This sequence comes from Ectobius pallidus, assembly GCA_964059195.1. Lineage (NCBI taxonomy): Eukaryota > Metazoa > Arthropoda > Insecta > Blattodea > Ectobiidae > Ectobius > Ectobius pallidus. Next base: position 129,128,581 of record CAXKWD010000008.1, read on the forward strand.
CAGTCACGGTACAATAGTGATGGCCTTTCTGCAAGTAAGGTATATTGTTATGTGAAGGTAAGCAGATGCATCTTCTGCATGAAGGATGCTGAGGGTATTAAGTAGTGTGAAATATGTAATCAGTAATCATTTTCATATGCAGGATAAATTATATGGCTCGCGGAACTATCTACTGGCACGATTCCATGACTCATTTGTGCATTGGTCTAGCTTCACATGCTCGGTCGTGTATACATTTTGCTATGAAGACGATTATCGAGAGCAAGTCATGTGATAAATTGATTACAGTTACAGTTACAGCTACAGTGTGTTCGAAAACGGGGTGCTTAGGAAAATATTTGCCCCAAAGAGAGATGTTAATAGCGACTGGAGAAAACTGCATAACGACGAGCTTCATAACCCGTACTCGTCGCCAGATAGTAGGGGTAATTAAATCACGGAGGATGAAATGGGCTGGACATGTTGCGCGCATGGGGGAGGAAAGACATAATCTCAAAAATATTGACTGGGAGACCCGAAGAGAAAAGATCACTTGGAAGACCAAGACGTAGGTGAAAGGACAATATTTGTATATATTTAAGAGAAGTTGGATTTAAGAGGGATGGTTGGAGTTAGCACACAATAGGGTTGAACGGCGGGATCAGGTAAGTGCGGCAATGAACCTTCGGGTTCTATAAAATAGATAATAGGCTATTCCTGGTTTAGTCTATTCCCATTGAGTAAGTAAGTATTTGGTTGGTAATTATTCTGAAAGCAATATTTTTTTATAATGTTAATTTGGCAGTTGAACCAACTCCTGGGAACATTGTCCAATATGCGATGTGATGTGATGTGATAGGATAATACAGCCAGACGGATGTTACTTGCTCGTGACGCAATGCACTATTTTACGTTTGGAACAAATTACAGCAATTGCAGATAAGCGAACCTGAAAAAGCACGTCTTTTGTCGTACGCAATGTGGTGAAAATCAAGGACAAAAGCCAACGGAGCATATCGCCTCCGCAAATCGTTTAAAATGCTCGCATTCCACTAAAAATTCAAAGTAATTATTACGAGTTTGAATACCAGCTGTTCAATTAGGTTGTTCCGATGAAAAAATGTCCCTCAAATATCTTTTGAGCGTTTCCATATTTCATTTAACTAATTCCAATTGTGCTGAACATATTTCAACTTTAGGATTTGAAATTTCAGTCGTACATTGTGTGTAACAGTTACAGACACAATAATCTGTGGTTCATGAATGCATATAGGCCTATATCCATCTTGAATGTTAACTGTACAATAACAGTGGAAGCCTGGTCCCAAAACACTTGTATCTCACAATATATATGTCATAACTTGTCTGTCGGTGACTAGGAATAAGCATATCTGTTATTTCTGAAATAGGATCGGACACTTTTCTTGTAATCCCGTTACATTATTATTATTATTATTATTATTATTATTATTATTATTATTATTATTATTATTATTATTATTATTATTATTATTATTAATATTATTATTATTATTACTATTATTATTATTATTACTAGTATTATCATCATCATCATTATTATTAAGCTACAGGAGTAGTATTTACGTCAGTAGTACAGTTTCCTGTCTGCCTAACTGAAATGTGGAGAGAATGAAAGAGTGACAAACTCAGAGAGAATATATTCTATTGAATAACCCATAGAAAAGCATCTACTACCTCATATCACAGTGAGCTTTTTGTTGCGTATCTTTCTAGCTTGTCTAAGAGCTCCAAACATTAAAAATCTTTCACTAGTATTCTCAACTTGCAGAATTTATCTGACTTTCGAAATATGTTTGACTTTCGAGAGCTGTGATAAAGATCTGCATCATTTTAAACAATTAACGCTCACCAACGAAATATAAACCATCCCATCATAGCTCGCAAGATTTACGAGTTCCTTGATTACTTTTTTACTTTCACGTAAGATCATATCACACCTTAAGTACTTTGATATCGCCATCTCGAGAATCTTTCTTTCTTATTTTGTTATTAAAGAAGCTATGTAGATAAGATACGGTCATTTTATATACTCCCATATTTGTGTTAATTTGTTAATTAGTTGATTAATGTTGATTTTTCAGATATCAGTGTCAAGGCTAACGACATTTCTTCTCTTCCAACTAGTATATTTACATACAGGAAATTTAGAATAAAAACTCGTGTAGTTAATAAGACAATTTTAAATAATATAATTTGCAAATTATTTTATACTTTATAGTTATTTCTTGCTACTAAGAATAATGATGAAGTTGACCGATTAACATTATTTTAGCGGGAGAGTTATGCTTTCAATTTTAATATTTGCGGGAAATTAGAAAGCTATTTCATGAGATTAAACACGATGAAAGCAAAATATTGTAAATGCTTTACATTAAACTTCTAATCTATACTATCCGGTTCAGTAAGCCATCAATAACGTCCCTAGAATTTAGTATGCTGACCACGTACCTTCCCAATCCTGCCATCTGCCTACGGTAGATAACGCAGCAGTCGAATGGCAGGCTTAGTCCTTAAAGGCATGTAGTGCCATGGAGTTTAGTATAGTTTAATTTATAACTTACTACACAACACATATTCTAAAAACATCACAGGAAGCATAAAAGTTTAATTAAAAATAACATATACGAAAAATCCTAAATTTGTATTTCGATAAATTTTACACGCATGAAAGGTTTCACAAATATTTTAACTTCACTCACCACAAAATAAAATAAAATAAAGATAAAATAATATCTTTCCTTAACTATAATCTTCACATTTGATGAATTTCATGATTTTTGTTGAGGAAAATGTAATGGTGTTGTATCTTACGCCTGGCACCTCAAAAAGCTACATAAACCAAGGAGGACTACAAATATGGCCCCATTTATTGAGATTGGCAGGATTGCTTGAGAATTGAAAGAGCTGATTAAATACTAAAACATTGGTACCCTTTAATTAAAACATATTTACAAAAAACGTTGTTAAAATACATATTAAAAAATCTGCTTAAACTGTTGTTTATTATACCATATTTATATATAAAATACAGTATTATATACGAGGGAGAAGCAAATGAAATCCGCAATTATTTTTTTTTTCCACTATTTTACTGCAGGAAGAATGTTTGCTTATACATTATTTTCTACAAAATCCCATCCCAGTTCAATGCACTTACGCCATTGGATAGGAAGAGCTTTTATACCGCACGAGAAAATTATTTTGGTTGACCTGTAGCCACTCCTGCACCATCGATTGGACGTCTTAATCAGACTTGAACTTCTGCCCTCCAAGGTGCTCCTTTAATGGACCAACGATTCGGAAATCTGATGGTGACAAAGCGAAGGGGTTTGCTGACAGCAGGTGTTTTGCTTCAACATGATAACGCCCGCCCAAATGCTGCTCTTGCAACCATGAAAACCATCGACGACATATGCTTCAAGTGCCTCCAACTTCTGCCATACTTGAGAAAAGGTATAATTTAATTATTTTATTGATCAAGACTCAAAAATTACCAAGCAACACCTTCACTGGCCATGAATTTATGAAATTTTGGAGAGGATATTGATAGTGTTTATGAAGTTAACCCCAATAATTATGTGAATTCATCTTCCCAAACGGATTAAAGCGACCAAGCATGTCTGTACATTAAGTGGTTATCCCATGATAAACCATAATTCCATGGTTTGATTTCAGTTTCTGGAATTCTAATCTGTTGTCTAACGTGCTTATATACGTGTACAGGTAGGGGGGGGGGGAAAGCAGACAGACTCTTTTAGCTGATTTCAGAGCCTTGTGATACGTAAATAAATGTAAGAGATGTAACGGAAACGTTTGTTTTCACAAGCAATGCAAATTACGTTAAATTATTTCTAAATTGATTGTCTATATTGTCTAGAACAAATTTCAATACATTCCCTGTTATCCTGTGAATTCCGCTGGCATGCGCAGTGGCTCATATCGGCAACTTAGATATTTTAGTCGGTCCGCTTTATTCCCCTTCCTGTTCATAATCTATGCAATTATAAATTGGATACAATAATTCAGCTGAAGACCCTCTCAGCAATCGGCGCGGTTAATTTCATTATAAAACAGTTTTAAAGCACACATTTATAGGTCTATTCTTCGCGATTACAGATTAGGATCATCAGGAATTGCCTTATCATTTGAGGAAAATGCAACACTTTACTCCAGCAAAAGGCTATTTACCTCTGGCGACGGCTGGGCTATGCATAATCATCCACCATTATACAATGAACTTTATCTCTATAGTTACAGTGCGACAAAATGCATCAACTTCATCCAAGGTTTGTTTTCATTGTTAATATATGAGTAAATTGTTTTGAAAATGGTTATGATGTTCAGTTAAGATGTTTCAATAATAAACGCAAACTTACCAGCACACTTGAACTTCGTTTGACATCAGCTGTTGAACCTTAGAAACACTTAGCTATATTCTTCGCACAGGAATTCCACTTCTTACTCAGTAGTCATTGAACATTCTGACTATGTTCATTTGTGAGCTCTTTTATTTGTCAGGTTAAGACATTGCTTCGTTAATTCAGGCACCCCACTAATGACTTCGTCTATAAAATTTAAGGATTAATTTGTACAGGAAAATTTTGAAAATATTCCAAAAGTACTTCTGTACATTGAGATCCTGAATTCAAACTGGTACACTTCTAGAACATGCCAATTTTGTATGAACTATTATATAATGGAAAATCTGGGGAGAAGTGAATGTTATATTTTAAACTGCATTGTAAAGTTTACCTCAACCAAGTTAAACATAGATGACATCTACTTATAAACAAAAGAGTTTCTCACAACAATATAAAATTTTTTGCACTTTCAAAATATATAAGAGGACGATTTCTCAAGTAAAATTAATTTTAAATGTTTATAAAACTAAAAACTAAACAGAACGCATGGAGCAAACCCCTATCCATTGCAGGGGCACATTCTGACCGCTGCGTCAACTTAGACTCAAGTCTACAAATGACTTACTTGCTTACTTGCTTACTCTATGGCAATAAACAATTCCTAAGCCAGCTAACGGGATATTATCTATTTTTTGGAACCCGAGGTCCATTGCCGCGCTTACCTGAGCCCGCCATTCAACCATATTCTGAGCTAACTCCATCCAACCATCCCTCTCAAATGCTACTTCTCTTAAATCTATCTTAATATTGTCCTCCCACCCACGTCTAGGTCTTCCAAGTGGTATTTTAACTTCGGGTGTCCCAGTAAATATTTTTGAGATATGTCTTTCCTCCCCCATGCGCGCAACATGTCCAGCCCATTTCATCCTTCGTGATTTAATTACCCTGACTATATCCGGTGACGAGTGCAGGTTATGCAGTTTTCTCCAGTCCCCATTTTCATCTCTCTTAGGCCCAAATATTTTCCTAAGCACCCTGTTTTCGAACAGTCTCAGATTATGTTCTTCCCAAAGAGTAAGAAGCCATGTCTCACATCCATATAATACAACCGGCAGGATAACTGTCTTATAAATTTTTATTTTTAGATTTCTTGACAGAACACGAGACGATATGAGTTTCTATACTGCCAGTCTACAAATGACAGGAATGGAAATGATCATGTAGACTCCAAGGATAGTGAATTGCTGCTTTTTTTAGTGGTAGAAATAAGTATAGATCTTATACTATACGAGCAGCAAGAGGATACAAATGTCTTACAGAAATATGTATGGCAAACGCATATAAGAACTTAAAGAAAACAATTTTTTCATACTATATTAAAGAATTCTGAATGGCATAAAAATACGTGGACCACAGCATCGTGAAAACAGCTAAGAAAAATCCGCCCAGCCATTCGGGAGTAATTAGTGAACACATACAAGAAAATTCTACGGTTGGAACTCAAAACCTACTTCTTTTCAGAAGTGTGTTAAAAAGAGACAATGCAAAAAAGGCATCGTGAAAAGTTGATACAAGAAAAACAGTTATTTTTGCATACAATAAATTCTCTTTTCAGCTGCACTAATTAATGACCTAGACTTCCACTTTTAAGGGTTGTTGAGAACTCTGATACTGATTTAATTATGTCGTTATTGTGTCACCACAGACAAGACCGATGTGGTGGAATGCAAGTCTTTGAATTTTATATAACCACTGAAAAAACCGGATCACCTCGTATTATGTAACTTTGTATAATAATGCTTTATATCTGATCTTGAAACCACTTACTTAAGCCATTTAATACACTTCGACGAACAACTTCATTGTTCTTTAAGCGAAGAATTAATATTCATATTTAAGTTCAACAACTGTATTACAAGAAAAATTAATAAAGAGACCAAACGACGATCTCAAATATAAAGATTGCTTCTGTGAATTTTAAGCAAAAACAATAGAAGAACATTTTCATCATTTTTGTTTTGTTTATAATCTTTGTAAAATTAACTTTGACGCCTATCAGTAATTCCAAAGGGCCTTGAAGTGTCTTAAGAAGCCGGTGGGCGTGGGTTAAGCATAGGATTCTTGTATATCAACTTTTTACTAAGTTTTCTGCTTTAGACTTTTCAGAATATTTCTTCCCTAAGTTTCTAACTTAGGGGCGTGAATCTTTTAACTAGAGGTCCTACTAATATGCTTCTCGTAATATTATTGTAAATAAAAATATTACCCATATGATTTGTCTTGATTTAAAATTATATTAATATTTTTGTAACACTTTGAAGATAATTTTTATTACAAATTAGTCTCCTAAAATTGACAAAATGTACAGTATGTTAAGAATATGTTATGAAGTTTTGGTTCACATCCTCAAGAATCATTTTCCCTGAACTCATCACCGCTAATATTTTTTCTAAATATGCAATATGCAATACTGAACACAGGTTCATAATGTACAGCTTGTGAAAATGTATCAACTTGAAGAAAAGCTACTTTTTCGAATTTCATCAGAAGGTATCAGAGGTGTATGACACCTACTCGTATCCTCATAGGTCAATTAAAAGTAATTTAAACTATACGATCATACTAAAATGAAATAATCTCACAAGATAAATTCTTGACACTCACCTGTTTTGAATATGTAATGGATGTAGATTAGCACAATGTTGCCAAAATCCGTGGTTGAGGGTAGGCCTATAAGTTTACACGGATATCACTATTTAAAATAATCATGGAGCAGATTAAGAAAGCTGAATCCCAGGTTTCTTATTCAGTCAAAATTACGACCAGTGATTGTATAACAAATTAAGTGGAAACACGACACAACGAAAAAACACAAACAAAGGTATAACACTGTGTTATATTTTAAAACATCTTGAACCGGCAAATGTTTCACTTTTACTTTATTTCTATCTCTTGTAGATTTTTTAAAACCACTAATCCTGTAAAATCAACCTTTTTGGTAAGTTGTTGAAAATGGAAAGAATAAGAAGCTTGCCAGAAGTGAGAAGTCCGAAATGCATTTAACATTCTTGACCAGGGATGCTCTAGGGCAAAGTTAAATTTTGCTTTTAATTAAACCCTAAAATCACTAAGCATGCACTTTATTTGAAGGAAACTGTTTAAACAACACAATATTCGCACTATATTTTGTTCTGGATTCGAAATATGATCAAAACACCACAAATGAAAAATGCTTCGTTCGCTGAATTAACGTTACCACTGTAAACATACCAGAAGAAAGGAACACAAGAAAATGTCCCAAATGCTGCACCATGTTCGGACAAGACTAGTATGTTCTATCGCCTCACATAACTTATGACTTCTATATCTGGCACTCACTAAAAGGGGGGGGGGAAATAAGAACTTCAAGGTGAGAAAACGTATGAAAACTTCATCGAATAGGTTTATATTATTCAAAGAATATAACGACTACAGGTTGAAATAAAATAATTCTTTACTTCCACTGACTTTTGTAACTTTTAACTGCTTTAATTAAAATACGAAAAACCGTTAAGAGTCTAAACGATCACATTGCACCTATTGCATTAATCGGAAACACGTCCTGACTTTTTCGCGGATAGTGACAGATGAATGCTTCCGTTCGAAGTTCTTCTACAGCCGACCTTCAGTTTCCCTCTCTCTGCACCAGTCTGAAAGATCCAATTTCTGCTCTTTATCCAGTCTTCCCTTTCCAAGCATTCTTGATTTCCATGTTTTTCATGATCTCCACTTAATTTATTCAGTCTATGTGCGGGTTCACTGAGTGCTATTATATTATATTACATAAGAGTTGTATCATTTTAGTAGAATATAAGAAGCTGTCGTGTAAAAGCAATCAACTCCGAATAAATTTAATTACTTACGTCACCACAAATAGGCCTAGTATATTACTTATCTGTACTTATAATGTATGACGAACGAATATAGTCCATCGAATTTGTTCAAACCCACTGATTCCACTGCCTGCTGTACAGTACCTATGTATGGGTACAGAAAGTAAAAAAAAAGTATGTAATCAAAACACGTTTTAATCGTAGCCTATAACTTTGCTTTAAGTGACAGTTTCGCAGCGTTGGTACGCTAATGAAAAACGAATGAACTATAATTATTCTTGTAATTTCCATTTCACTATTTCACAACTAAATGTCCCTTTAAGTTTGAATTACTTTTTTAACCTGTCTTCAATTAAATGCATCCTTTTATGTTAATTATAGCAGTTCATGATTATTCATGCAAATATGCACTCTTCAAAAAGCATTTACTCTAATTCTAGATGTAATTCTTACTGCCTTAGGCTACTCTGTAAGGACTGTGCTTACAGGTTGTCTGGTCTCATTTTAAATCACTGTCAATTCTTGTATCCTTTGGGAAAACAAACTGTCGAATCTTGTCTTTGAATTTTTCAAAAGTATTTAAAATCATGCTGGATATCGGTTGAGTTCGATCAATAACATAATAACATTAGAAAATAAGAGGCTGAGAAGAAAGGCAATACGTAATTATATTATTTCAAATTTTTTGTTTTTATTCTATTTCAAATACCATTTTTTTTTTCAACTAGCCATTGAACAGAAAAAGAAACTTTACCTACCGCATAAGCTGAATGCGAGGAGTGGCTTGAAGGCAATGTCACGAACTTATATTCTAGAGCTCGCGGATTCTAATCTCGCGGTCTAAAATATCAATGAGCTTTTTGAGCTTCAAGATTATTCTATGTAGGCTTATATAAAATAAATGTCCGAATGGCCATTCACCGTCAAGCGGCCACTAGCGTCAACACAGAAGGAATGCCGATGAAGAAAAAGAAGAAGAAAAGAAAGATGATGGTGGAAATAAATAAGAATAAAATATGGTGAAGATTATTGGCACAGCTATGTGGTACATACTCCTACACAGTAACGGGTTTTGTCATTTTCTACAGTACCTATTTTGAATTGTATTATGGAATTAAAATGTTTCAGTTAATTCCCCGTCTGCTTTATAGAAGAAGGTGTGAATTGTTATACTTTAATAGTTAATTGAATATGGAAAGCTGATATACTAGTGAGATTTTTGTTTGAAGTTTCCTGTCTCTTGTTTCACTAAAAGAGTTCCTTTATAACAAAATGCATTATTAAACACAATTTTATCTTAAAGTAATACATGAAGTCTAGAGAATATGAAGCTTAAATCGGAATTTTTAGCTGTGCTCCTGTGTGCTGTGAAATGGAAATGCTTTCACCAAAATCTGTTTTTGTTTTTGTTATAATTCTAAATGTTATTTGATTGCTGCTCGTAATTCGATAGGTACAATTTTTAAAATGTTCTATTTTATAGTATTAATCTATCGTAGTTTTAATTTTGTGAACGGAGCACAATCTCTTTTTAAAAATGCTGTGATATAGCAGTACTAGTATTTTTTTACAAGGCTTCTAATATGAACGTAGGAACAATGGAACTATTATTCAGGTTTAAAAAACAATTGCAGCAGCTGACTCCAAAACTGAGAATTTTTTTCCTTGTCATGGAACTGCTCAACTTCAGGGTCATGCCTGAAGACCACTTAGAGCCCTTGTAGCCTATGCTCATGGGAGTGGTGAGCTATCAGCCACCTGGTGTTGCGAAGAACACTTGGTGGAAGACGAGTCATCCTTAATTGTAGGGCTGGGGTAATTGCTTTAGTCGTGAATAATTATACAGTCTCACACTTCGTTTTGCGATGAAAATGATATAGGCTATTTACATTAGAAGGTGCCATAATCTCAGATTAAATAATTTTTCTACGTAAATACAATTCTTCAATCCTCTGTCATCAGATTTAGGAATTACATTTTGGATACGTAATTAAAATGTATAGCATCTTTCTTAACCCATTTTACCCCAATTTCCGAACGGATTGAATACCAATGCCTATAAAGGAGAAGAGATACACTAATGCCCGGTTTCTATAAACTCGCCAAATACCTATGGGTAAATTATCCAATGGACAGAATTTACACAAGAATAACTTTTACAAACTCAAATAATTTAAAGGTAACAATCACATACACTTGTGGAGAGTTTCTAGATAAATGTCCTGGGTAAATATGAAAATGACAGAAAACATTTTCCTAACTCGGGCTTGATCTTTCCAATGGTAAATCGTCGGGTTAATTTATCCTTTCATGGATGGCTGGATAAAATTTAACCTCTCATAGGATCATAATTTAAACAAAGAGAATCAAAGCCTTCTGAATTAAATTAACTGTACAACTCCAAGGCCTTCCTCATTTTTTCATTGTGGGTGAAATGGAACTAATTTGTCCATGGATAATTTACACATAGGTATTTCACGAGTTTATAGAAACCGGGCATTAGTCAACCAAAGACGAAGACAGGATCTCCTTGGAGAGCAGAAGTTCAAATCTGATGAAGACGTGGCTACAGCGTCATCCAAAATAATTTTTCTCATGCGGTATCGAAGCTATTCCTATCCAATGGCGTAAGTGCATTGAACTGGGAGGGGACTATGTAGAAAATAATGCACAAGCAAACGTTCTTCCTGCAGCAAAATAGTGGAAAAAAAATTAATTGTGGTTTTCATTTGAATCTCCCTCGTAGATAAGAAACTGGTCTCATACTTTATTAGTAATTTTCTCACATATAAATACAAATCAGGCTGCACCTGGAGTTCCAGGAAGATTGTTGATGACGATTAACTTTACATTAGAGATAATGCGACTGTAATCACAGTATAAGGGCCAGAGGGCGTTCTGCGGTTGTTACCTCTCTCTCAGATTCCTACCTCAACATCACCTCACATATTTTAACAGGACACCGCTTCCTGTTTTCAATCCGTTTTATTGGAACAGCTGTCCTCTTTTTTAAGTAAATAGGTTGAATTGTTAAGCCCTAGTTATATCATCAGTATCACCTAAACCAAATTTGATTGCCTTCAGACTTAATTACGTCGGTTTTATTCTCCAGAATGTGTCACAATTCTCGTAAGACAGTAATTTTTTAGGTGAAACTTCTTTAGGCGCGCTAGGAGTAAATCGAGAGCTAATCCAAAATTAAAAAATCCAAAATCCAAAATTTAAAAATCTAAAAATCCAAAATTTAAAAATCGAAAATTAAAAATAAAAAAATTAAAGATTCTAAGATCCAAAATTTAAAAAATCCAAAATTAAAAAATCCAAAATTCTAAAATTAAAATATTCCAAGATCAAAAAATTAAAAAATTAAAAAATCCAAAATTAAAAACGTCCATAAACCCAAAATTAAAAAAGTCCAACAATCCAAAATTTAAAAAATCGAAAAATTAAAAAAAAGTCAAGTTTTACTTCTGTCGCGTGGCGTTCCGCGCACCCGATTTTTTTTATTGTTTACAGTGTAAAAAGTAAGGTGTCAAAATATGCCATATTAACACTCTCAAAACAGAGCTAAGATTTGAATGCTGCATTCCATTTTCTAACTTTAGGTTATAATATTAGTCATTTGTTAAGTAAACTTTTTTATATTTATTTATTCTGCACTAAACATCTGCTTTTATGGTTCAATCTTTTCACAATTCTACTAATTTCTTTTACCTTATTCTGAAATTTAGCTCGCTCGAAAAGTATTTTAACTCATTTAAGATGTTCTCTTTTATTTATAAACTCGGGGGAAAAAAACTAGAATTTTATGTCGTAAGTCTCTCTTAAATGAACAAAAGAACTTTTACAATTGAGATTAACCTTACGTTTTGAAGAAAGCATTGAGTGGATTAATATTAATCCAAGGAAAATAACTCGTTGGCAATTATAAGAAAATCGCTAAGGTATAACCATATTTTGTTAGAGAGAATGAATAGGCCTACTTCTTTAGGGCGATTGGATAATTTGGAGTGGGAAGAGTCTCATTTCCATTTAGTGATAGTGCGTAGAATAGCATGCCACGTTTGTTATATATCTGTAGCCCTCAAAGAAAGCAAACAAAATAATAATACTAATAAGAAACAAGGTTATGGCAACAACGAAAACACATCTCATGGAGGTCGAATTCGACGCATGGCGCATCTGAAATCCTCTGTAATGTTACGCTTTTAATCCGGACCAATAATAAGTAAAAACATTATTAGAAATCAGCCAAGCATAGCTTATGCATGACAGATTTTTTCAACCATTTCCCGGTCATGAATTTTTGGTGGAAATTTGATCTTCCTACACCCAGTGTGGGTAACCTAACCTACCTGCGTCGTTTTGTCTACTTACAGCACACGTGCGTCATTATATCAAAACCTGTAACCTTTGATTGATGTATATTTATTATTATTGTTATTATTATCTATTATTATTATTACTGAAAAATCACATTTGCTAGTTGAAGTTTATAATTTAAATCTGACCTGTGTCTTGACTTCTATTTCAAATCTCATCAAGATTTAATTCACAGCTGATAAATATGACACTAGTAGAGAGCTGGCAATCTAGGAAGATGTTTGACCGCGCATCCGCACTTGATACCGTGCAATGCATTGAGAGACTTCCCTTCCACTCACTCTCTCCCTCACGGGCGCCAGATGTATTCCTAATTGGATCGCCCTCTACTAGCGCATGGAAGAATTAATTGAAGTACCGATGGCCAGCGATATTAAAATAGTCCCTAACGCTTTCAAGTTGATACGTGTGGCACTAGACAATCTTGAATATCTATTTCGATTGTCTCACACAAAAGCGATGAGCTTTATTCATTTTCGTGACACTGATTATTTATTAGATTTTTATTATTCATTACACCTTTAATTCTACTAGTACTGTATTTGCTGAACCGGAGTTCTCAAACCTTTTCCAGTCACTGTACCCCTTTTTTTTACCAACAGTAATTATGGGTAGCACCTTTTTAAATTTAGATATTTATTTACATCCTGCGTTTTACCCTATTGCAGGATATTTAGTCTAAATATATTCATAATATTTACACTGTAGCCTATATCATAAAACATAGTGGCTGAGTTAGTGTTCCAAGAAATTAAATAAAATAAATATTTTAGGCCTTATAGGCTTATAGTAAGCTCAGTTATTTCTCAAAATGTTCCTTCAGGGCCTGTCAGTTAATATGGTTTAACCTGTAATTGAATTATGCAAGCTACTTCAATAAAAAAGACATATATCTTACTTAAATATATTTTTATGACATTTTTGTAAAAACAGACACAACATTTAAATGTAGGCTTATATGAGAAGAGAATATGAATGAGAAGGCTGAGATGTTTCCCTTTACACCGCTGATCAGTGTTCGGTTCTAGCTTTGCCAAACGCATCTTTAAATCGTTCTCAAGATTAAGTTTGTTTCTGTAATTACTTATCTGATAAGTTAAACTCGAAAACACTCTTTCACATAAATACGTAGTCGTAAATCCAATAAGAAACTTTGTTGTATAGGTTGTTAGTTCTTTGTATTTCTTCCCAATACCAATCCAAAAATTCAATATTGCAGCACTAATATCAACCATAATTATTGAATATTTTAATACCATTTTACTGATTTTTCCAATGGTCAACCGCGTATCTCCTACAGATTTTCGCAGGGGTACGCGTACCACAGGTTGACAACCATGCTAAACCATCACAAATCTCAATATATATAAAAGGCTTTGTCCTGACTGACTGAATGACTGAATGACAGGAATCAACGTACAGCCTAAACTATAACAGGTAGAGACTTGGAATTTTGACAGTACCTTCGTTTCATAATGTAGGTGCTCACTAAGAAAGAATTTTGAAAAATTCTGATTCTAAATACCAAAAATTAAATGTTTTTGAAAATACTTAATCCCTTTTTACATAGAATTATCAATTCCAAATCACAGAATATATTGTTGCCAAATGGTATCAGGTGGGCTTGGAAAAAACAAATGAAATGCACTTTTGACAAATAAGAGAAGTTATCAAAATAATTCATGTTATAAATAAATATTACAGAATGAAATCCACTAAAATAATGGAATTACATAACTTTCTCTACCCTGGACATAGAGAAAACAAAACGAGGTATGGTAATGTGTATATTATTATATTATATCGCAGGTTTTTGGAGAGAAAAGTATGAAAGTGGTAATGCTTTCTGTTTAATTTCATCCCCAAAACGGCTTTATGGTAACATAAGAGTGGGAAATTTCCCGCCTCGATATTACAATTTTATGTTACAAGAATTTCTGTTTCTTCTTATTTAAACCTCTACCAGGCTTGCTGTGCACTGTACAAGCGACGGGATGCAAAATTCTAGATCCTCTATGAGCCATAAAAAACTATATCAAGCGTTTTCTGAGGGAATAGTTTGAGTGTAATAAGTCGTTCTTCCTATTTCAAATTATAAATGCCTATTTAAGGACCTAGAATTTAAAATTGAAAATCCTTCATAAGCTAATTTCCAATTACAAAATACAAAACCCGGGCGTCGCCGGGTCTTTTAAGCTAGTAGGCTATAATTCGAGGTCCGAATTCTCTTAAGAAAAGCATTATAGTAATTATGAAAAAGTGCGTCATTTATTAAATTTAGGAAATTTGTTAAGATGACCTGGTACAAGCATCAGACGCTAGCTGCTGGTCACCATGAGATAATACCAAAGTGCAACCACCTGCTTCCATGCCGTAACCTTGACAACAAGAATCATCTCCTGTCTACCAAACAATGCATTCCATCCATTGACGTAGTATTCAAATTCATCTGACAACTCCTGTGATTTGTCGATGCTTTTAATCCTTCGCAGAAGGTATTCGCTGCTTGGAACTCACGTTATGAGAAGATTGCATTCCCATAATAGAAAACCCACACGGTGTTCTAAAGGAAATACACCCAGTCGCCACGTTTATTATAATGAAATTTATATAAAGAAATGTGGGTGTTCCCCAATGTTAAATATGATTCTAAAAATGAAACACCTTTTGTGATAAATATTGCCTTAATCCCAGCCCAAAATTTGGTAGAGATTAGTTTAGCGATTCAGACATGATAGCATTTCGACTGATAAGCGCGTTTAAACTAAACTAAACTTCGTTCCAAAAATGATACTTCTGATAGGGGTGAGCTTATTTATCATGAAATTTCTCTTAGAACTCAAAATGCTAGAAGAAAAGTTCTTCGAAGCAATATAGGCTACATTGTTCACAGAATGTGTGGTCTGTCAGTCGAGGGGCGTGTACAAAATCCTATGCTTGCACAGTTCTTAAGAAAAAAAAATGAACATAATAATGACCTTATTTTATCGCAAATACCCTCCCACAGATTCTACAGAATTCATGTGTACAAATACTCAAAGTAAGATTGATCTATTAGTCTACTACTTGTACTAAGAACTGTTGCTCAGGTGGTATTATTTAGATTATTTAGTACACAAAAAAACACAAGAAAATAAAAAAACTGGCGTGTTTACGTCAACCAAGTATGTCGCCGACTGACTTCTCACATGGGCACATGTAGGATTCTTAATACGTAGCGAAATGTTACAACCTCTGAAATATAAAAATGATATTCAGAAACTATAACACTGGGGCCTATCATGCACGTGGAATGGTATGGTGGGCACGTCTCTAGAGCCTAACCATCCCCATCATAGACCAGCATTTTTATGTTAGCTACTTAATTCTACGATACACCACTGGGCACATCGGTCTCTTAACACTTGTGCTAATAACAATTTTTTATAAGTTTGATTGTACAGTTATATTTTATTCTAATGGATTCGAACGTAAAACAGATATTAAATTAGCTCCCAGCTCATCAGATAGAAAATTAAGTAGAACAACATATTTTTGGTAATGAAATTCTATCCAGAATAACTTAATGTATACATCGTAAGAAAATAATTAATTTAGCTGGTAGTATTAGCGCCAATTTTTCATTATTCACTCTTTTATTAAAGAAATTACGCTACTGCTTTTGCTTAGACCTATTATTTTATTATTATTATTATTATTATTATTATTATTATTATTATTATCATATTATTATTATTACTATTATTATTATTGTTGTTGTTATTGTTGTAGTTTCACTTTCTATCTACCCGTTTCAGCAACTCACACGAAATATTTAGAAATTAGTTTAAAATTCAAATATCTAATATATAAAATCGAAAGTGTGTATGTATGTTTGTTCCTTATACAAATCTACATTTCTTTACCAATTTACACGACATTTTGCACACATACCCAGTTAAGCCCGGGAAGTATAGCTGTCAACATTAAAATTGAAACAAGTCAGTCCTTCCCTTGAAAATTATATAATTTCTGTGAATATTCTACTGAAAAAAATGAAATGTTGTTCAGTTCACATGGCAACAGTGAATTGTTTACTGTGATTACATAGGGCCTTGGCAACTGTATAGCCTAATGCTGGACTTTAACGAATTATGATTCCATGTAATATATTGGCGAAAATAATTACTGAAAAATGAATTACACGAAAATAAAGCACAGTGTGATGCAGTCACATAACTTTCTCTACCCTCGACATAAGAAATATTTTCTCACTTCACATTTTGATGTAGAATAAGAGGTCGCATTGCAGGAGCAACTTAAGTGTGTGAGTATGCTATATCAGAAGTCGGTAAATAGTCAGTTATTCATAGCTGTAGGCTTTGTATTAGTTGAGATTTATCATAGGCCCTAAGCATGGGATGGAACATTTTGAGTCCTATACTCGCAGTATATTATATCCCGGGTTTTAGGGGAGGAAAGTATGCATTTCTATTTTATTTCAGGCCCGAAACGGTTGTATGGTAACATGAGAATGACAAATAAAATTTTCCGTCAAGTCAATCCAATCTTATGTAATTTATGTTTCTTCTTATTTCAACCCCTCCCAGGCATGATGTGTAGAAGCAACGGAATGCAGCATTCGACATCCTCTATGAGCCATAAAAAGCTATATCTAGCGTTTTCTGAGGGAATAGTCTGAGTGCCATATGTTGTTCTTCCTCATTTCGAATTCTACATACATTATTATATCAGGACCTAGAGTTTCGACATCGAAAGTCCTCCATAAGTTAATTTCAAATTACAAAATACAAAGCCCGGGCGACGCCGGGCCTTTTCAGCTAGTTCTAAATAATGAAGGAGCTAATATGATAATTTTGTCATCTAACTTCCATCCGTATCAAATTAAATTATTACACTAGAGTACAAATAGAATGCAGTAGAATGGTTTTGGAAACAAAACACACATTTGGTGGATCATAAGTAAGCATTTTCAAATGGAAAAGCCACCTGAATCTAATTCTATTGCAAGAAATTGTATTTATTATCTCATCATTTTCCCATAATTATTCATTGTTCAGTAGGCTACATATTTCATAAGGAATATCAACGCAAAATTAGATAAATACGTTTATTATAGAGTTTAATTTCATTGTGCAACATAAAGTCTAGTTTTAAATTACAGTAATGGAGTTATTTTGACAAGACAACATTATTTGAAAGCTTACTTCGTAACGTTTTAGCTTGCTGATGTCAGTATAAAGGGCAGGAATGACGCAAAACATTAACATTTTTATTCCCGTCTTTGAAAGTAGCCTCGCAATCTCTATAAAATAAGACATTTTAGTAGAGTAACAGCAGGAAACAAAAACCAAGATACGAATATAAGTTTAATAATCTTGTTAGTTCTTTAGAAGCACAAATAAATTTGAAACACTAATTCTTGGACTCATTCTACAGGACACGGTATGACGCAAAACTCTAGCAGTATTATTCCAGTTTCGAAAGACTCTTTGGAACACACCTCGAAAAACATTTTATTTTGGTATTTTAAAAACAGGAAAAACGTAAATTGTGAATATATTTAACAATAATAAACACCTTCGATGTGCAAATAAATTTATATGAATGAAAGTTCCACGAGTACACCATTTTACTGACTCACTTTAGAGGTCTAGACGACAGTATGTGACGCAAAACTAAAAACAAATTCACGGGTAGCAGACTGGAATACATTTACAGTACTGTATATTACAAGGTCAAACATTACATATTATTTAAACAAATATAGATAAAAGTTTTACGGATATAAAGTCAAAGGATATTTCTCGAAAGCAGTTACTGAAACTCGTTCCATTTAGTAAAATAATATTTATTCTGGAATAACAGAATAGATCAATAGATCAAGAAGCAAGAAGTTTAATGATATTTCTTCCTATAAAATATATAACTCGTATTTGGCACAGTTTAAATAGAATTTCAAGATATGGTATTCTATTGTGGAGAAATCGTAAAAAATAAATAAACAATAACCTTAAATCAAAGAAGTGCGTACTAAGATTAATGAATAATCTGAGACAGTGCCATAACTGTTTTCATACAATTTAGAATAATGATAGTCCTGAGCCTTTGTAAGTAGAATTTATTAGCAATAAGCCAAACATAGCAAGTACTCGAATTTTTCCTTTTCCCGAATGAGGTCTGTACTATCTCATTTGACTAAGAAAAACCTAAGTAAAACCGATAAAGTAAAAGGGGACATCCCAAATCCAATTACTGAACTTTTACTTAGATCAATATTACATTTGTAAGCAGAGGCGGGATCGGGGGGTGGCGAGGGGGACAGCTACACCCCCCCCCCCAATGTTCACTGGGAGAAAAAAAAGTAAAAACGGGTCTACGATTCCTGTAACATTACGGAAATTAAAGAAGTTTTTCCTATATTTTTTTTCTGTTGCTTTTATATGTCATAATTACAATGTACTCAGCTTTAAGTTAAAGATCATTTTCTTGTTTGGGATAGCTGAAAACTTACTGCCGAAACACTGGAGGGAAAGGAAGATTTCCTCTTTAGCTTTATTAGCTATTGAGCATGCTGCTATTGACGTAGAACAAGTTGTCAATTGTGTAATGGAAATGGAAAAGGCTGAAAGTGCCACAAAGTAAAATTTTCAGTATTCAATAAAAACTTCATAAAACCTATACTGTATCCTTTAAAAACCTATAAAATTCATTAAAAATTCAAAATATATTTTTATTTGTTTTTCAAGAGTTGTTTTTTTTATTGTACATATATAACTTGATTTTGCATGTGAAAAGCTGAAAGTGCCATCATATCTTTTTTTGGGAAACGCTGTAAGTGCCATACCTTGTTAGTTAAAAGGCTGGAAGTCCAGCGCTCATTACATGTAAAGGATGAATGGCGGGTGGCACTTTCAGCCTTTTCCACTGACGGTCAGCGGGCACTTTCACGGTGCTTCTCCTTGCGACTGCTCTAGGAAATAGTAGGAATTTTTCTGGCACTTCCAATCTTCTCTAGGTTATTGGCGATGTCGCTTACAACACATTCCATGCAAAAAATCTATTTTTTATTTTTTGGCACTTTCAGCCTTTTCCATTTCCCCTACACAATTTATTTAACAGAGAGCATCAAAGGCGATTGCATTTTGTCAAATTAAAGAGGACTTAAGCAAGAAAGTAAACAACTGTTTCGAAGTTTGCCCCACACCAGAAATAAAAGCCTTGAAAATCCACTCCTGTTTGTAGGCATATTACTTGTTTATCCATTGGATTGTCTATCCTAATGCCTCTTTACTAATGATCGAAAACGATAGCATAAATAACGAAGGAAAACCCTCAACGCAATTATATTTTGAACAATACTTGTTTGTCCTTCCAACTATCCATGCCGCAAGACATCCAATCTTCTCACCCAATAACACATTTACATTCTCAAAAGTGGCGATAACCAGGTTTAATTTATTGCAGGTACGACAAATCCGGCAGATTTTATACAGCCAAGATTATAACGTTTCCCATCATGAAGGACACTGTTGACGCACATGCTTTTGTTTAAGACTATCTTCAAACTTGACACCTTGTCAACAACGAAAACAGTTCCTTAAGTGCATAAAATGAAAACATAATAGCCGCAAAATAGCTCTCTAAAATCCAAGTTTAAATGTCACGCTAGTGGCAAGTTTTTGCGAGAATTTTTTTTTCCTCATGAGTAATGTCATGTTCCAAGATAAGAGTAGGATGTGACAATTTATTAAGAGATTTAAACAAACAACAATTTTACGTACCGTATTAAGTTCATTAACGCTATTTTTATGTATTGATGGTACACTGCGATTTCGATGTTAGTTTTATCTATATGCCGACGTATATTCATTTACGAATATCTTCAATTAATTATCAAAGACAAAATAAAAACCAGTGGGGAAGAAGAGAACACAAGTACCTAAAGATTGGAAGATAATGGAACAAGTAGGTAATACATAGGCCTAGTATTGTTTTCAAATAAAACCGTATACCCTCGTACGTAAAATCTGTCTTAATCAAGTTCACATAAAACTTATTAAATTATAGTATACACAGGTTTCATGCAAAGTTAGTAGTAAAAACATTATATTTTTAAAATTTACAGTGTAAAGAACTTAAAAACTAAAATTAGCTTATGCGTCAGTAACATTAAATACTATGACTCTGCATTGAGTACACTCTTAGCAATGTTGCATGCAACTATATAAACTGCATCCTAAGGGCTGATGATGGCATAACGTATGCCGAAATACATATCCTGCAGTGAATACAAGGCGGGACAACAACGATTTATTTACTTTTAATTTTCATAGAATAGAATACTGACGCATAAGCTACGAATAATTTTTAGGTTGTATTTGAAAACAGTACCAACCCTCTACTGAAATGAAATTCATTAATAATAGGTAAAACATTATTAATATATTGTCTATGTGGTTGTTCAAAATCCTGTAGTCTGCTATCAATTATAATCAATTCTGTCTTAAGGAAGTGGGTAAGAAAAGAAGACACTGATTTACCTATGGATTAATTGTCTAAGCTCACCATGTATATATTGTATGCATTCTCACATCTATTGTAATTTGTAAAGTTAACTTACGAAAAAATTATTTTATACTATATATTTTGTCCTGTAAGCCTCTGGAAAACGCAGCTATAGTATATAACACAGCCTAAATAAATAAATAAATAAATAAATAAATACTTACGAAGTTAGCTTAGATATATGATATACATACGCTAATAATGAAAGTTGTAAACAAGTGTGGGATTTTCCCATTTCCACACGCGGAAAATTCCTTCTACCATTGAAATTTCCGAACTGCTGTTAGACGGTTATCCTTGAAAACTGAAACGTCATTCCCTTGGCTGTTTTGTTTTTGTTTTTTTTGTGTGTGTGAATTTGTCATACTAAATCACAGCAAAATTAGAAATGATCTTTCTATAGTGTTCACGTCACTAGAATTCTGAAGATGCGATATGAATGACTCTTGCATTTAAACTGACTTTAACGAACATTTAGGCATTACTTATATCATTACTCTGTACAAACTTATATTTAAGTGGGAAACTTAGTTCTGAAAGCATAGGAAGTAATATTATTAGCCATTATACTGCAGTGTTCTAATGAAGGACTCTGACAAAAATATATATATTGTAAAGGCGGTGAGATAGTCGGATGGAACCAAAGACACCGTTAGGCCTAAGATGGACAGAAGACAGAATTCTTGCAGAATCTAGATATGAATGAAGAGCTGTTATGCGACAGGTAATGCATGACATAAGGAGCAACGTTAGGCTAGCGCCCTAATTTATATAGTTCTTTAATAATATTATAGTTATTAGTAATTTATATTTTGTTAATAATTAATAATGTTTTAGGTTATATCTTTAATGTTTTGTGTAATTTTGTATACATATATATTCATATATATTATATGTATACATATATATGTATACATACTATGTATATATATATAAGGATATATAGGCCTATATAAGGATATATATACACAAGGATTATGGGACATACTGTATGTACATATGAACTTTTTTCCATCTTTTGATGTAAGGAACCCATGCCCGAAGTTTGTAAAAGTGTTTTTGAAACATCCTGTACATATAATTTAATTTGCTTTATATCATGTGTTTTTGTGTGTTCCACTTAATGTATATCATATTCTGTATCATTTAATGTATTATTAGTTTCTGATGAAGTGGAAGATAATACCTTATGGACCTCCAGAGATCGTTCGCAATCTGAGGATCTATCAACTACCACGGTTAACTAACTAGGCCTACTACCATATTGCAGTCACCGTGACCGCGATTAAAATTGGCTTAAATATGCCCACATAATGTGGACAATTATAAAAAGTAAGCATAGCCTATAGTAATTCTTTAATTTGAAAAGAACAGATATTTATTATTGTACTAGCATGTGCCCGCGGCTTCGCCCGCGATAATTATTTCAAAAATTAAAAATTAAGAGCATAATAGTTAAATCATTATATTTATTAACACCTAAATCACGTGGACTACATACCACGATTAGATAGCGTCACCTGGTAAAAGCTACCTCAGATTCGAGTTCCTTGGTCCAGAAAACCCCTGTATAGTGAGTTTCGTCCAAATAAAACAATGTTTGACCATATTAGGGCTTACAACATTCAAGCGATCTCGAAAGTTTTATTTCAAGGTATGACAAAAATAGACAATGCCAACTGTAATTGTCAAACTTCCATTTAATTTAATTCCAAACCCATCTGAAACCCACTGGCAACAATATGTTTCAATGTCAAATGTGATTCGGATTCGATAATTCTGTGTAAGAAGGGATTAAGTATTCTCAAAAACATTTGATTTTTGGCATTTAAAATCTGAATTTTTCAAAATCCTTTCTTAGTGAGCACCTACATTATGAAACGAAGGTACTGTCAAAATTCCAAGTCTCTACCTGTTATAGTTTAGGCTCTACGTTGATTCCTGTCATTCAGTCAGTCAGTCAGTCAGGACAAAGCCTTTTAGGCCTATATATAGAGAGATTATAAATATCACTCGTTGAACACATTGTTTTTAAATGTTCCTCAATTATGTTCCTGCCGCTGCTACTGCTACAACAGTTAAGAGTAATCACTAATCACTGTCTCTGATTAACGGCCTTTCAGCATATCGCTTCATGAATATTCCTTAATAATATGTTCTTTATTTAGTCAGGAAGTAAAAATCCGTATTAGTAAAAAAAAAAAAGTCTTTCCCAGCGCATTTTGGCTCGTATATGTACAGAAGTAGAATACGGCATTGATTCATTATTCAAATCTTTAAGAATAAAAAGATTACATACTACCATACCATATTTTACACTCAGATAATTTTTAACATAGTACATTCTAATATATGAGATTAATAAGAAATTATCTTCTAATGAACAAACAATTACTCATGCTGCTAAAGACAGTCGAATGTCAAAGAAGCAATTTTAACGGTAGATGATAATTAAAAGGAGAAAATTTTTCCACTGAGTGGTATAAAATTATAACATTCCAGGGTAACCAACTTTCATTGCTTCACATGAAAAACATATGAGTATTAGTATCAGTTTGATAAAAATGGAACATTTTTAAATTCACTACGCCTTTCTACCAGGGACGTATCCAAGATATTTTTTCGGGAGAGGCTATATAAGTCTAACACTGTTATCACTAGGGCCCGGAAATTTATGAAAATCATATTTTTAATAATGCAAATTATTACAAGGTGTCAAAGAAATATTAAGAAATTGATGGTTTAATTTTGCATATTTTGTTAGTTTTGCAATGATGCATCATATTTGCTCAATATTAAAATATTTGTGCATATTTAACCAATTTGTCACATTTATAACAGCATATTATGAGAGATGTCAAATATTGTGCATATCTCTGTTAATTTAAAAAAAAAAAAAAGCTATTTGGCTAAGTGAATGTTTTGGAAACCGACTATAAAATTTGTTGATAGTAAATAGACTATTTTTTGTAACCAATTATATAATATTAAAGCAACGTTATATTCATTATTTTTCAATTTACTAAAATTTATTGCAATAACTTAACCTTGTTTTATTTTAATTTTTATTATGTAATTCATAAGACTTATACTATCTTTTAAAATTCGTGATGTAATTCAGCCAACAACAGAACGTCTAGTACAGTATTAAATTTACTTAAATAATAGAGCATACCTCATTTTTCCGGAGCATATTTCACAAATTTCAGGTAAAAATTCGATGTTAGGCTGAATTTTGTCAGGCTGTGCAATTAAACTGTCAACTAGACCTATTTGTCAAATTAAAATGTTCTTATGTGCAACATATTAGCATTACTTAACGTTTCGGGGGAGCTGTAGCCCACTCAGCCCCCCTCTGAATACGCCTCTGCTTTCTACCTTCAAAAGTCGTGGCACTTAATGGGTGGAAAGCGTTGTCTTCAAGTTGGCAGCAGGTACCAAAAAAAATCAATATCAGCTGTCTGTGTGCTCTAATATGGCTGCCTCCATGGTGCGTAATTCATTGGAATACATATAACGTTTATTTATAAAAAATTATTGCTATACTCGACCTTATCGGCTCGTTTCGCAAACATTACCTACTCGCAAAATCTCGATTTAACACTTGGATTACAAATAACTATTGTTAGATTTTCTGGTTCAGATCAACATTACTTCTAAAAACACAGAATAAACTTTAGTAAAAAACTCTACACTTAGCTTAATTATCACTTAATATACTAGAAGTGACTAATAAAGATGTTAATTTAACTGTAACCATGATATAGTTTATCCGCAGGTGTTTTCCTTTGCCGCTAGCTTAAGGCAAGTTATTCATATCTTTACACAGTGTGGGAGGAAAAAAACCGGTATTCTATGCACGATTTACCCTATTTACTTATCCTATTAGTACATTTATCCTCATTAACGGTGAATCAACCCTGAATAATTAGTAATCAGGTTTGAGGCCACACACACAATATTCAACTGACATTTACCTTAAATATAAACAGATGAGTGTGCTAGAAACCTCTTACGTAACACTAGATGGAGCCTTGACCTCCGGTACATATGGACTTATGCAACAATGAGATCCTGTAAAGATGAGTTATGACCATGTGTACCTTTGTGATCTTTAACATTTCATGTTGTAATGAACTTCTAGCTACGTACTGACTCATCTTATAAAATGAAAGAACTTCACATTGCCAATGTCTTGATATAATCCATGACGCTCCATCTTTTCAGATCTGAGAACGCATGAAAAAACTTTGAGTTGAGGTGATTTATAACGAGACTAATGTGAAAACTTGAACTGAGAAATCGTCCAAGCTGCAAGAACAAATAATGTTCTCGATCAGCTTATGTGTTCGAAAACAGGGTGCTTTGGAAAATATTTGGCCCTAAGAGAGATGAAATGGGGATTGGGGAAAACTAATGACGAGCTTTATAGCCTGTACTATTCACCGAATATAGTGATGATGGTGATGGTGATGATGAGTGTTCTGCCCGAAGGCAGGTCCAGGCCACGAGACGAAGCCGTGGGATGATGACCATGACTCGTCCCAAGTGATTAAGACAAGGGTGATACCGCGGAGATTTGCCATCGCCTCTCGCGGGATGGAATAAAAGGACACAACACCCAATCCTGAACAAAGGAATGAATTTTTGCACAGCTCAAAAATCCCCGACCCGGTCGGGAATCGAACCCGAGCAGCCATGGTGGAAGGTAGTCACGCTACCAACTCACCCTAGGTAATTAAATCACGGAGGATGAGATGGGGAAGAAAGGCATATATAAAAAATATTGACTGGAAGACCCGAAGGGAAGAGACCACTTGGAAGACCTAGACGTAGGCGGGAGAATCGATGTAAGGGAAGTCAAGGCTGGCTCTAGTCAAGCTTCAGTTCAGAGCTAGTTAACATAGCTACATAACCTTATATTATGTGGGTTTGACGTGGTTATAATTTTAATTTTTATACAAATTATTCACTGAAGATGGCCACAAGGATGTCGAAGTATATTTAATTTTTTTTAAATTCTACATAATATATTCACAACTATATGTACAGTATATAGACATAGAAAACAAGAATTAACTATAAGTAAATGTGAGTCTATGGATAATCGACATAAAAACTTATAAATGCAAATAATATACAATTAACTGCGTGTTCAAATATCAGTTAACTGTTTTATTTTTCTGCAATTAACTGCCTACGTGGTTAACCGTTTTACAGTTATCTGTCGTTTTTCAATTATTTAATACTTTAAATGAACTTACGAATTTGTAGCAATATGTTAAAACAGAGCATTCAGAAGAGAGCGGAAATAAAAATAAAAACTTTGTTCAATCCTTAAACCAGGATACTGTATGGTAGTACGGGAAAAGGCCATAGTAGGTACCATACAAAACATAAATATAAAAACTAACATTAATAAATAAACTGACAGTAAAGACACGCAGTTAAAAATTACAACGGCCGTCCAGTTGAACTAATGATTTTATTATTTATTAAGTTCCTATCATTTATGTACGTTTTTAGGGCAATACTTCAGGGCCTTTCGGTAGAAACAGGCCACTAATATTTTTCATGAAGCTTTTCTTATTGGAATAGATTCTGAGATAATATTTTCAATGACTGTTGATTAGGCATTATTCCTGTATATAACTCTTTCCCACCTCTTAGGGCTAACAGTATTTTGTTAATACGAATAATTAAGTTTATAATTTATTTTCTTATACATTATTGGTATGTCAAGGCAGATGACGATCGATTTGTCGACAATGATGTCAACATAATCGTTCCTCCCGCAGTGATATAATATATGGTGTTAGAAAACAACTTCCTCCATACAAATGTAAATGAGGCGGGCGTTGTAATCCTGAACTAGTGAGAGTTTCAATCCCACTTACAATGCCGCATATCACTGAGGAAAATGAGAGTGATCTTTAGGTAGAACAATAATCACAACAGCTCACAGCAGTGCAACCCAACTATACATTATTATTAATTATTATTATTATTATTATTATTATTATTATTATTATTATTATTATTATTATTATTATTATTATTATTATTATTGAATTTCCAAAAGTACATAACCCTATTTTACCAGCTGGCATATTAGGGTTATAGATTAAACATATATACTATATACCTACATAAATAATAATGTTATGGAAAGAATCTGATGATGACCACTAGGTCGAATTGTCGACAATATCACACACCTAATGTTTAAAATTTTAAAAATCGAGGGAAGAAGCTAAGTCGAGGCAGCTATTTTCTTTCCTCAAAGTAAGGCGATGATACCATGAGATGATGTACGACACGGGCGAATGTGGCATCTCTAGTATATAGGCACCATCATTTGGTAGAATTGTGATGTACGTTTATACGAATAGATAGCTATTCTCTGAGGGAGAAATTCGAGAAAAACGTTATAAAAACAGAAGACCCACCCTCATATCGCAATAGTGTACACTATTAACCTATTAGCTGCGACTAACGTTTAAGTACGTCGCTTTAAAAAGTTATTTCAAGCAGAGATATAAGATTAATAGAGTAATGCTTTATGCAAAAATTATAGGATTTTTATTTACATGTTACGTTCATTATCTACGGAAGCTAGCTATTTTATTGAAATTTTTCCCATTGATTTGAAAATTAGAGCTCACTGATGATTTTACTTGATAACTACTTATAACAATCATATAAATTAAGCTCTATCAAGGAAGTAATACATTTAAAAAATATTATTAGAATACTCCATTGATAATAATATTGTTATAATATGATTAATAATATTGATGTTATTAATTATTATTCCATGATATATTATTATCGGTGTAGCAGAAAATTCTCTTTTTGATATAATGAGGATACAAGCCTATTGATTTGATACATCTCCACAGTAAGAGAAACCACAATCCTTTAGGTAAGAGCTTCTCGCTCGCTCAGTTTTTGTCATAAACTATTTTTTAGAACATTTTACTCACATTGTGCAAGAATTTCAGTCTTAAGCGTAGAGTAGAACTTACCTGTAAAGAGAGAGAGAAAAATTATTAATATGTTTTTTTAACCACGTCTCTTATGAGACCTTAAAGCATTAAAGATTGTAAGTTATACATACGTGGAATACGAGAATACTTAAAAATATTATGCCCTGGTGTGCAAATTAAATTTATTGGAATTCTCCTTAGGAGAGTGTATTGTCAAGCATGATAATAAATAACACTGGTATTTTATTTTCAAAGGGATACATACACAGCAGATTCTGTAATATATTAGAGAAATACAAGTGTCGCATATTTACCCTGGGCACTTTTAAGTAAATATATACAAGAATTGAAGACAGTAGAAATGATATTGTTGCAGCTGATGGGTTGCTATAACTTGAAGGGGAAATGGAATTGATGTTTAGATGAAAATTATTTTCTTTTTAGTATTGTGTTTTATTCTCTGGACTTTCTTCTTCAAAATGATATATCATACATAATTGTACAATAATTCTAGCCTACTATTCTTTTCTTAGACGAGGGAATGTTGTAACTTTGAAGCTAGTTTCCGTAACTTTACTTTTCTGTATTAAAGGTAAATTTTCTCGGATTCTACTTAACCTAAAATCTTAAAATTTTTCATGATATACACATATGTCTTACATAGCCTACACTGAAAAAATACTTTTTGAACTGATTAATTTATTAAGTATCTACAGGTCATGAAAAGTTGAGAAAATTTTATAAATAAAAAAACATAGTTCAGTAAATACGTATGTTTATAAAAATTATTTTCTCAGTACTGACAGGGTACGTAAATTCAAGTGCCTAGCTTCACTAGTTTTTTTAATTTTTTTAAAATAAAAGTATATTGTATTTAACATTGTATTTAACATTGTAGAGATAGGGCATTCCGTTTCCCCTTAGCTAGTGGACTATAAAAAACGAACTTTTTCGAGAAATGCCACGATTGTAAGCAGAAGTAACACAAAAGAAGATATGGGAGTAATACGAACCCCTTATGTTTTGACACGGTATGCCTACACAAGTAGTCAAGTACAGCTCAGTCGAAAGAAGAAACGCAGGAAGACCCAGGAAACCTTGAAGAGATCAATTATAATTTATATTATAAACCGAATAATTTACGATGGTGATGAGGACGTAACCACGATATAATTTAATTAGATCTCGTTAGCTAAGCTTTTGTTTTTTATAACAGCCTTCATCCTTAATGTTGTACTGTATATTTGAACCGGTACTACAGTTAATCTGCCAGAACTCCAAGTGAATATCAGAGCTCAAGTTCGCTGAGCTGGCAATAAGAGAAAAGTTCACAAAGGCCTGGAGATTGAAGATACCCCATCCCCATCCCCATTGGAAATACCCCATCCTGAGGAAAGTAATTAATAATTTTTTCATCCATAATTTAATAAATATAAATGTAAGGAAAATACCAGTAAATTAAAGGAAAGGAATTGGGTGTAAGTAGAGGTACGTTACAGTGGGAATGTATACTCGTGATTCCGGATTTGCCTTAATGACCACAAGAAATCTCATTAAAATTAAAGTGACAGGGCCAGGATTTAAATTTGCGATCTCCCTAATTTATATTAATTCTATTTAATTACCGGTATGTAATTAGCCTAGCCTCCAACGAAATATTTACTACATCAATATGCAATCTCCCTAATTCCAACCTAATCACTAATTTTTGGACCAATCCGCTCAACCTAGCGGTGATTCCATCCTATTTGCAATTCGTACCTCATTTCACCCAAAGAATTGTAATTTATAGCTATTTATGTATCAAGTACACAAAATAACGCTTTAGTGGACGGATCTAGAATAGCGGCCAAGGCGTAAGCCAAGGCTGAAATACTGGATGAGTCCGATAAAGTTTTTGCGTACGTGATGCATACAATATGTTTTTTATTAAAAACTCTCTAAATTATATGAAATGAAACAAAAACAATTAATTACAGTATAATTAAAGCTGGTCAGCCATTTTTAAATCCCATTCCCACAGCCATCTGAATCGCAGAACAACAATGAACCATACGTACTAATACGAAATGCGGTGTATGCATTATATATGAGTCGCTTTTTGTAAACAATTATGCATAGGAACTAGTATTTATGAAAAGCTTGGGAAAATATGAATGATAATCCCGATGAAATTTCAATCCAAGCCAGAAACATTGAATTGGAGCTGGTGCCAGCAGCATCACGGCAGCGGTAGACGGAATATATTGCAATTAAATGCTGGTGCATCCATGGTAAGCAATGTTTCTCTTGTGAACGAAGATGTGAAAAGTTGTTGGCTTATATTTCTTGTTATATGATGAAATAGGCTACCCTGTTTTGCGAAAACCCCTGGTAAAGTTTCTGATTATCATAAATAAACATGTTGGCTTAAGTTTGTTGTTTTACGACCAATTATATGCTTAAATCCATGTTAAGTTAGTGTGATTGGTCAATGTCATCTGGATTTTGTTTATAGATTCCCATGACGATTTTAAAGTACTAGGCAAAAAAACTTTATTTTTGAATGCAATTAATGCGGCCTTGGTTGCTAAAATGCAATTTTTCGGCGTGTTACCAGTCCGATAAGCAGCTGTTTTAGAGATCGTGTACTAACAAATAATTTTAAGAAAAAATTAAATTTTATTTAAAGTATTTTCCTCGGTTATTCTCAACAAAAATATATTCGCATGTAGGTTTTCTTGACTCATCCCCATTGTAATGTCATGAATCACACAGGCTGTATTAAACGCTGTTTAGAACGCTTGTGAAATATTTAAATTTGGTGTCCTGCTATGTTAATTTAGGATACGGGCGTTGTTTAGATACATGCAAGTGCTATTACATCATCTCTTGTTACAAACTACAGTCTACTCAATATCCCAGAAAAGAACAATGGAATATTTATCTTTGATGTAATCCTTATTCTCAAAAATAGCATCTTAGGTATCACCGACCTTGTTACTGCAAGCAAATCCCTCAAATAGAAGAGAGAGATAAGTCAGAAAGCTACAAACTGTTCTACATTTTTTAAAAATCATCTTAGGCAGAAGTGCTTCATCCAATAAGGGTCAGATTTTTCTATTTTATTCAGCCAAATGTGAGCGTTCTTTGCTTGATTTTTTTGTTCATACAAAATATATATATACTAGTTATATATCAGTTTACCTGATTTTTATTGTCAAAGCTAAATGTATTGCAACTTAAAAAGCCGTAAATGAACACCTAAAACAATATGTTATCATGAGAACTGATTTGCATTTGATAAATTATTTCTAATATATTATGACTACCATAAATAGGCACTAAATTGGGCATTACTCAGGTATCGGATAATTTGAATGTAGCTCTTCTTATCAAAATTACGAAAATCAAGAAAGAGAAGAAGTTCAAAATTCGGAGCACTTACCAGCGTTTACTGGTTTCACAAATTGCACTTTATTTGCTTACTTATTTATTTTAGCACAGAATCATTCTTTGACATATACTTTCGTCAAAACAAAGACTCAGATAAAATAGACCAGGGCGAGAATTATTCAGAATTATTATGTGAACAAATTTCATTGAGAAGTACCCTTAATGATGGCAATGGATATGTTGCCGAAAACTTGAGTGCACATTCGTTAAGAAACCGCCTGATCTTCAATATGAAGTGAGTTTCCGGAAGTCAGCATGAAATCTCATACCCGGGCGCAGGCCAAGGAAGTTATTGCTAACAGAAAAGTTTTAGGAAACTGTTTTCTAACAGGATAATCATCCATCAGCTGACAACTAACAGCTAAACAGCACACCCAAAACTTAAAAAAATATTCGTACTTAAACTAGATGAGTGATGGTCGGGGCCCGGAAGTTATGAAAAGTCATATTTTTAATTAAAACACTTTATTAAACGATAGTATTAAAATGTGTACAAGACACGAAAGAAAGAATAGAAAATTAATAGTTTCATTAAGCATATTGTTGTATATTTTGTAAATTTTGCATCAATGCATCATATTTGGTTAATATTTCAATATATGTGCATATTTTAGTAATATTTCGCCTTTTAACCGCATATTTCTGTGATGTAAATATGTTTCTGATAATTCTAACATTTACATCAAAATTATTTGGCTTTTTCTGAGAGCCGTCATTCAATAATTGACATAGCTAGAGCATATTATCCTAATGTTTTCGGAACTGATTGTGAAATAATTAAAGCGACGATTTACTCCAGTAATTTTCAATTTACTAAATTGAAAGTGAGCTTATGTAAGAAAAAGTGTTGTATTTATACAAGTTTTGCTATATTCTGCAGCTTATAATGTAACTCAGCTGACTAAAGAAGTAGGCTAAAGTATTAAAATTCCTTAAATTATAGATCATACTTCACTCAAACCGGAGCACATTTTACAAATTCTGGAGCATAGGCCTATTTGCAGATGATAGAGCACTAACCTCCGAGCTGTGGTGATGGTTAACAAACTGCATGTTACTGCAATAGGTATATTTTTATTTTTAACACTATGAACAACAGATGCCCTCTTTTAACGTTTGTCCTTAAAATGATGGTCCCAAAAACATGAATTTGGCTATACTCTGTATAGAATTTATCACGGATATTTGATTTGCTTGTCAACCCTAGAAGCGCCTCGTGAGGTGTTCATCAGAATACAACATGAAAGTATTTTTGATACTTGTCGCGTAGAAATACGTCATAAGACAGTAAACAAGCTTTGCAAATATTACTTATGCAAAGCATTATTTGACATGTAGCTGATAATAGAGTGAGGTTCTTGCCAGTCGTGATAAGAGTTCGAAAACCATAAACCTGGCCTTCACATCCTAACAACAAGCAGCACTTTGAGTGTACAAGGTAGTACATGAAGCCTACTCTTCCAAACATTATGTTTCAATGACATCGAAACTAACTGAAAGTTTGTTTTCAAAATCCCACCAAAAAAATATGAGTAAATTGAAATTCAGGCTCTTATGACAGGACGCTTGAAGAATCCAACCGGATCTTCGGTGAGAATTCGAGTTGGGACATACACTAGAGACCAGAGGCGTAACGAGGGGGGGGGGGGTTTGAACCCCCCCCCCATTGATTAAAAAAAGGAAAATTGTACAATTTTTTAAAGTTTGCTTATTTACTTAATATGAGTATAAAGCGTGGGAAGCTTAAAACTAGTTATTGTGCATCTTAATTTTTTAATATTACATTTTCCGGGGGAGGACCCCCGAACCCCCCTCTCCCTGGGGGGTCCAGATGTTATAACCCCCCCATATGGTCGGCCTGGTTATGCCTATGCTAGAGACACTAATATATTAAGATTATATAACCAGGTATCACTTTAGAGGATAGAATCTTTGCGGCAGTTTATATTTCTTAAGGTTATAAATAAGCTGTCATGCTGTAAGGCTCCGGAATTTTTCCATTTGCACAAAGTAAAGGTATCTTTTAACACTTTAATGCATGATGTATCCAGTGGGCTTCCGTAATTTTCCTTAAATTTGTAATAAGATAATGATAAAAAATTAAAAGAAAAATTTTAATTTCATGTAATATTACGTAATAAGGTACTATTGGCCTAATCATTGTGTGGAGAGTTTTCTTTGCAGTCCGGTATGGGTTTGTATTATGGTGTGAGAAACTGAGTCTTCTGAAATTAAGGATTTAGAACTTTACTAAAATCTTACAGGTTATTAACGGCTACAGTAAAATTGAAGGGGCTAGTTCCATAAGGGCGTGTAAGGCACATCTTGAATTCTGAGCTTTTAACATTTAAGCCTTCTCCTCATATATCTTAAATACTCAGTGAACAATTTATACTTGTGCCTTAAACCTCTGTTCAGTCATAAGAAAAGACCTGTGATTGTAAGTGGTAACATTGCTTAGAAACATTAAGATTTCTCACAACTTTGCTGTTGTGCCTTACGCCCTTATGGAACTAGCCCCTTCAATTGTCCCTAACTGTATTTATCAAGATTATTGTAAATCACAACCATTAATTGTTCGTTTATTTTTTATTAATTATTGTTACCATTATGTATAAATGTGCGGTCAAAGGTACTAAAAATAAATTACTGAATATTAAAAAACCTGCTATAGCAGATTCTTTAATTTATTTATATTTTTATTCCTAATAACATACAGAAATGTTTCATGTTCAAGTAATGGTTAACACGTCGTCATCAGTGGCTTAGTTGGTGCAAGCTGGTGTCTAAACTCGGGTTCAAAGCAGGACATGAGCGATAACATTTTCAGCAAAGGATTGATTTTAAGCTTTATGTTAGCAGTCTGAGATATTGGTTTCGTGAAAAAATACTCTAAACAACCGTGAAATATGTAATCGTGCGCCAGTCACTCTGTATGCAACCCTTCTAGCAAATCGAACCAATTGTTTGAATTGACTGAAGAGGGAACGGCCGTAGTAAGTCAAAATGTAAACGCGAGTCAGCAATTTAAATTAGATAAACAGTATTATAAAAAAATAGCAAATTTAAAATAAAAATAAAAACATATTCTATTTGATATAACTGATTCTGCACCATTATTGAATCAACTCTGAAAACTAAAGAATTTTAATTAACAACTCGTGAGCAAATGTATTTCTCGCCCCATTAATAGTATTATCAGTGTTACCAATATCTCACAGGTGGTTGGTATATGGTTATTTAACGTCGGAGATGTACTGCAACTTAGGCCTGTGATCGTCGCCGGTGTGCCGGAATTTTGTCCCGTAGAAGTTCTTTTACATGCCAGTAAATCTATTGACATGGGCCTATCACATTTATGCACACATAAATGCCATCGACCTGAGCTGGGATCGAACCCTCAACCTTGGGCGCAGAAAGCCAGCGCGATACTAACTGTGCCACCCAGGTCGACTATAGGCCTACTCGTAGAAAATTACAGGCTATCGCCCCTATCAGGCCAATCTTCCTGGCAATAAATAAAAGTAAACAAAATTATGGAACAAGAAGGTTCTCAGATCCTTACGGTCTAGGGCTTTGTCTGGAGCTACAAAAAAGATTTTGAGGAATATAATCGTTACGATATTAAGGTATGAGTTCAATGGTTAAATTAAGATTTTCCCAAGCTAATTTAAGAACATCGACTTTGTATGTTGAAACACGTGGGCAAACATATTGTTGCGAAGTTTCATACTTAACTAGAGTATATAAAGTCATAATGTGTCAAATGTGTAAAGCAAATGGTGGAGGAGTACTTGCACAATTATTTGGCTAATCTATATTTGGATATTGCCAACAATATTTATGCTCGCACTAAATAGAAAAGCAATGTACACATTGTGTAATGTCAGACACCTTTAAGAAGAGATGGAAGACGATGATCAGGAAGGCTGCGAGTCCTCCCACCTTTTTAGCTGGTTTGTCATTTGTATTCCTATCTCATTCCCTTGTCGCAGATTTCACCGAGGACAGAAAGTGATAGAACATTGTATTGTAATGAACTCGAGTCTTCAGACCTTTGAGAGGTCAACAATGATTTAAAACTTGCTCGCAACTCAGCTAATTTGGAAAAGTGCATGTTTGTTTCTCTAACTTTTCACATTGGGGACTGATTATAGTGTCGGAAGCAATCATTCAAAATGTTAATTGGATTTTTATGGCATGAATCGTTTGGCTAGAATCGGAACAGTACACGAAACGGAACCATTAAAGGGCCACCATTTTGAAAAACAATACAAAATAAAAATCCTTACACATACGCCATTTTTAATTAATTCAAGGAACATTCATGCCAAATCAGAAGAAAATCGAGCAATTCGTTTGGTCGTGGCTGCTTAACAAACGACTTTACAAACAGACGAAATGCCTGGTCAATACTAACGATGTAAGTATGTTAGCTATAATTTCAATTGCAATAATAACACTCGTAACAGGGTTGATGATGATGATTATTATTATTATGTTAATGATGTTGATGATTATAATAATAATAATAATAATAATAAAATATAATAATAACAATAATAATAATAATAATAATAATAATAATAATAATAATAATAATAATAATAATAATAATAATAATAATAATAATAATAATAATAATGCCTGCAAAGCTAACAACAAGGAAAATAGCACAAGATAAATAATGAGAAATTTTGGTAGGGATAATTTTTTCTCACGCTCAGGTTGTATCCGGTTCGGACCGGTTAAAATCGTCTGCCATCTGCGTGCAATGCTCATGAATTTCGTCTTACAGCTTGGTTCCTTCGGAAGACCGGTTGTTAAGATTCTAGTTGTCGATCTAAACGCATTACATTATTCATAAATTTTGTACGAGGTTCAGCGACTGATATTGTAAATCTATTGGAAAAGGTAACAACAAATGATTTTATGTGAATACGAAATAATATTGAATAATATTATCTGCTTCTGATCATCTGATTGTTTTAGGTACAGAACAACTTCATACCTGAACCACACTGATTGAACTGCGAAAATTTCTGCTACAGACGTGCTGGTTGCAATGTTCGAAGGGGTATAATTTTCAAAACTGCCACAAACACAAAATTCACCTCTAGGCCTATATCTTAACGGAAGTAAGTAAAGTGATCCCTCTACAGGTCATGGAAGCCCTTAGATTAATAGGAGGTTGAGGCTCCCAGATTTTTTAGAGAAATAAGCACGTGAAAGTGTTAAGGTTGACAGCTTTACGCAGCGACCGCCTTTACCCCGGATTGCTCGGGTACTAATTCCTGTTAGTGGCTAAATCCACTTCAGGGCCACTAGAAGGATTAGGTAAACGGGAAAAATCCCTACCTCACCGGGGATCAAACCCGTGGCCTTCCGGTATGAAGCGTTGTGCCTCAACCAACCGCGCCACGACGTAGTCCCATATATTAACGGAATCTCTAAAATTTCGTTTAACATTAAACCGTTAATAAAATAAAATTGAATATTTCTCAAACTTTGTTTAATAATAATTCAATAAATCTCGTCATTCATCGCAAATGGTGAAAATCTTTCTATTTTTATATGGAAAACTGGATGAACGAGCGGTTGTAAAAATGTTAAGCTTCTATAACATTAAAAAAATACGAAAGATTGGATGAACGAGTAGTGCTAAAAATATGTAAGCTTCTATAAATTTTAAATAAATAACTATGTATTTTTTCCTTGCGGTAACCTTCTTGCAGGAAACATATAAATAAATAAAATTTCACATATAAGAAGACTGAGACTTATAGGATATTTTGAAGGATGAAGCTATATGATCAATATAATCATGTCAAACCATTTTAATGTCTATAATTATAGTTACCGGTATAACATTAAAAACTTTTAATTTTCATATGGTTTTTCTTAATTTCTCTTAGAACAATATTTATATGTATCCCTATTTATGTGACCAGATTAGCCTCAAACGAAATGTTCACCTTAGCAAACTTTTAGGAATATAGGCCTATTTAAGTTCAGTAGGCCTACGAGTTAGATACAAAGTTATTACGTAAAGGAGTAGATCTTACAGCATTTTTAATTTATTTACCCTGTTTCCAGTTGTCTACACTGAAGCCTTGTATCTTAAAATTCAAGAAAATCAATTAAATCCTTCATTACTATTTCACTGAATTTTGATTCAAATGGTATGTATTGAATCGAACTGATGTACGAGTATAAATAAAATATAAATTGAAAGTAAAAATCAACTTCGATATTGATGAGATTCATGGCCTTCGTGGTGCGATCAAAAGTGAAAAATGGTAAAATGTTTTCCGCCTAATATGTACATATAGCGTTTGTAATTTTCTGTTTTTCTCAACAACTCCGATAATAAATACCATTCAATATATTAATTGTAAATTCTTCGACGTGCCTTATTTGGAATTGTATTTATAAACGTTTAGTGGTGATTAGGGGGAAAACATTTTACCATTTTTCACGATCAACTTTGATATAAAGGTCTGTCATTACATAATCGAGTAGGCCTAATATTATAACAAAATATTATATTACTCTCACTAGAGCTTGGACAACATAAATCGTCAGAAGAAAATATCATTGTGTCTTTGTTAACAGTACAAGTCCTGCACTCCAATAGATCATGAATAGCAGACAAGAGTGGGAAACGATGCAAGAAAAATCCTTCACTAAAGCTCCCACGAGCTCTTATGTAAGTTAGACTCGAAAAGAAATGCCAACATCCTGAATACCTCAATGCAACTTTTGTTATAAGGATTTTAATAGCAGTGCTCTTAGATACGCTTCGAAAAGGCAAAGAACCCAGGAAACTACTTCAGTCATTTGTTTTAGAGCTGAAGATAAGCCTCGAATCTTAACCTCACGATTTTTAAGCGTAGGCCTAATAACCATAATTCAGTACCTGCTTAAATTTAACAATCAAAGTAATCTTCATACAATCGTCACGAAATATATGTTTTAGTACACGCTCTCTAAAACAGCTGCTTGTCGGACTGGTAACACGCCGACAAATTGCATTTTAGCAGCCTAGGTCGTTAAAATTGCATAAAACTGCACTCAAACTACATTCAATATGCAGTTTTATCGGCCTAGGAGGCTAAAGTCGTCATATCATTATATAAACGAAATACAGACGGTATTGACCAGTCACACCTACTTTAACAATGATTTAAGCATACATTTGGTCATAAAACAAATTTAAGGAAACAACCTTCCATTATAATCAATTATACGGTATCTTTGTTTCATTTCATACAATTTAGAGAGCTTTTACTAAAAAATATTGTATGCACGTCGTACGCAAAAACTTTATCGGACTCATCCAGCTATACTACATTCGCTCCTCTCACGCAGCGGGCCCAGGTTCGATTCCTGACCGGGATAAGTTACCTAGGTGGGTTTTTTCTGGGGTTTTTCCTCACCTGTGAGACAAATGTCGGGTAACTTTAGGCCCTTGTGGTCCCCAGATATCATCTGGCTGTCATTATTATTTTCAACCCATCCTCGCCTTGTTTGGAGTGAGTATGTGTGCGAATGGTGTGTCTCGTCCTATGTGTTCGTGTTGTCTAGGAGGTGGCCCCGGCATTGGGCTGATCACTCATCCGGGGAGGCCCTCCATGTCCTTTTCTGGTCAAAAAAGTATGTATGTGATCAAAATATAATCCCTCTCCCGACAGGTAGCGGCCCTGTAAGGCCCGGGCGGCTTGGGTCGCTTAAATCCTAAAAGGGAGAGGTAAAACTAAGATAAAGAAAGAAGAAAGAAGAAGAAACTAGTCAATAGTCACAATAAATATAACTTGAAATCCGGATTCTCTCAAGACAAATTCCGGCCAATCGTTATGTTACCTATGATGAAACTGCTTTAGTAGCAAGAACAGGATGAGTTAGCAAATATTTCTGACTACTTTTATGATCTCTCGGGTGCTTAATTGTCTTTAAGCTATTAATTTAATAACCAAAGTAATAGGAAAGATAAACATCATGTTATATAATTGGTCATTCTAGCTCTTATGTTAGAATCAGTGCAAGAACCTCTTATTGCTATTCAACTAGTCTATAGTTCGGACGTTCAATTTATCCAAAACGAGATAACTTAAGAGCACAGAGTTCAACTACACGACTACAATTTGCCAGCACAAAAGTGGCTATTAATAAAGGCTTGACAAGTACCAGAACAAGAACAGGAACAATAACTTAACAAGTGCTAGCAGACTACCTGTCTGCTATCCTGTCTTATGTAACTCTCATTTCAACCTTTAACTTGAACGACCAGCGAAGCGTATATCATCCGATTCAGTTTCTACACTATGGATAAGGAGGTGTGGTTTCTGGTCTTGACCACAATCCACTTCAACACTTACAATCTGTCACAAGGAGAAATTCTGTTCCTCGCCTGTTATTTCTAAGAATAGCATGAGTATTTCTCCATTAATTCCAGCCCACGCAATTATAGTTATCCGTTAAGGTTTTCATTCATATGGCATAGTGTTTACGTCATAGGTGCAACGAAAACTTAATATAATAGACGCTGACATCATCAGAGTGATCAATAGAACGCAGAATTAACTACTCCCTCCATTCCATAATATGGTCTAAGAAACATGTTTTCTATGTTCCACAATATGGTGCTGATATGTTAAATTTTAAATAACTGGATAATTAAGCTGTATGTAGGTCATTGTTGCACTGTATTTTACAATTTGATATTCATTATTAGGGCTTGGAAGTCGATGACCAAAATGCCTGAAAAATTACCTTAAATTTATGAAAATATGCCGTGAAAAATTGAAAATAATAAATTAATATTTTTAAACATGTATTTAAAGAAGGAAATATACAGTAGTATAATAAATAATAAATAACAATATACAAAGGACACGATTTAAGTATTTTAATATTACTACTTTTATTATGTTTGCTATTATTAATGTAAGTTGATTATATTTCATAATGAATGCTAAGGAATTATGAGATCGCTTTGTCTATAATGTTGGAAAAGTCCATTCAGAATATAAAATAGGGAAAAAATGCAACGAAATAATGAAAAATTTATAAAAAATGTCCAGTAGAGAATAAAATGCCGAAATATGAAAAAAAAAACAAAATAAAAGTAGGCAATTTTGTTCCTTTCAAGGAGAGGCGAGTTCATGCTATATCCTGCATTGATGTCACACAAAAATGGTGGCATTTCGTCAAATTCTGAACCCTGCTCATAATAATGCATTTTATTCCACATTATTCTGTACGTATTGACGAATTCATTGCAGCTGTCTTACTGACACCCATCTTTAAACTACCATTTTCATTGAATTGGAGTAGAAATTCTAGAATGAAAATATGACGTTTGGCTGCTAATTGCTTTTCTTTTGAGTTTTTACTCACTTTTGCCTCGGTTATGGGTGTGTTTACTCGTCCTGAAACGCCACAACGGGTGCCCACTTGACTGACGTTCATACTCAACTCCGTATCTGTTTACTTTGCAAGGCTTATAATAAGCCTACGCTATACGCAGTGAACGTCGACTGGATATAGGATCCCTTCACTACTGAACACACGTTAATACCAAACCACAACTCAGATGCGCATGCGCAATAAAGCCGAGCATTATCCCGTGTCTATACCATACTTTGGAACGGTGGGAGTATTATTTAATGTATCTCCATGCTAGGATGCTATATATTGAGTAAGCATAAGAATTAACTATCCCTTGCAGAGCCAAATCAAGGTATTTTGTTGGAGACACACCCCCTTATCTAAAGATATGACCCCTATGGTTGGGCTCTTGACCTTATATTTTGTTTTCTGAATTTATATATTAATAGGTCCATAAACAATCATCGAGTGAAATCAATGGAATACCTACTTTCATAATGACAATCGTAACAGAGGGAGAAAACTCCTTGTATTTGAACATAAAGCTTTACACTAATGGTCTTATATGAATATCACTTTGTTTTACAATTTTTTTTAGCTGACGCATTTATACCCAGTAGCAGTCTAAAGGTGAATTATTAACATTAGTCGGGTTTTTTTCCCTAAAAAGTTATTTTTTAGACTGATATTGGAAAAATCTGTTTATATACCTATGGGTGTACGACCCCTTGTAACTATTAGGAACTTGCACGTACTTTGTTAGTAAAATAAAATAAAATAAAATAAGAACAAAATAAAATAGACAAAATGGCATAAAAGAAAGAAAACAAATAAAAATAAAATAAAACAGAAATTAATTTTAGATAATTTTAGAAATGAAATGATTAAATTAGGCATAGTAGGCCTACTCATAGCTCAAAATTAATATGAACCACTGTAAAGAGTGATCTAAATAAAATCACTTAAGCAAAGTAAGCTTATTATTATTAATTTTATTATTATTATTATTATTATTATTATTATTATTATTATTATTATTATTATTATTATTATTATTCAGCAAGTTCAGAGAATTACCTCAACTGCTGAATTTATTTTGTGTAGTTTGAAAATTGTACAATTAGTTTGGGGAGAAGGAAATCAATTTCATGCTCCTAACATTTACCACATAGTGAAACGAAGAATTTTTTTAAAAATCCTAAAGCGATGTTTAGCATAAGTTTTCACATGAAAGGTTAAAGAATTCTCATTATAATTTTGTTGGTAGCCGAGGTCGAATTACTTAAATATCATTTCCTATTACGGTTCCTTCAGATGTCTCCGGAGGTAATCTTCAGAATCGTGCTATCATTATTTTGCCGCCTACGCCATTCTAATTGGGGAACCTTCAAGACCAAAACAGA
Source organism: Ectobius pallidus (assembly GCA_964059195.1). NCBI lineage: Eukaryota > Metazoa > Arthropoda > Insecta > Blattodea > Ectobiidae > Ectobius > Ectobius pallidus. Next base: position 129,171,003 of record CAXKWD010000008.1, read on the forward strand.
ATGCTCATGTTAGCATTGAGTGCACCAGAAAAATTTTATGCATTCACATTACTTTCTCCACCCTAAGCATGGAAAATGCGGATCTCTCGTTTCATATTCACACGTACGGTATCTTCATTTTAGGACAGTTATAAAATAATAAATTGTAAAGAATACGCATAGGCGTAGGCCTATTTTACCAGAGTTGTGCAGAAAGTAAAATATAATAGAAGAAATGGTGAACATTTTAACGATATTAATGGTCAGTATACGCTATTGTTTTAACACTCAATAAATCATTATAATCAATTAAGACTAGTTTAAGTAGGTTTAAATAGTCATTAAAACCTGTCCATAAATAGGCCACAACAGGCTAACTGCAGTTTTCCTAAAATTCTCTTGGAGCCTTTCTACAATGAACATCTATAGCACATGTCTCCTTTTTATAAATTTGTCTTTTCTTTTTCTAGCTCTGTTTAACATTTTTCACCTTTTTTTTATAAGTGTGTCATTCTTTCTCACTTTGTTTTTTTTGTTTCTCCTCTTTCTCCACTCTGATGTTCTGAATCTACACCCGAGCACGAGCATTTTGCTCATTCGGGTGTATTTCTAAATAAATATTTGGTTCTTTTCTTTCTTTTTCTTTTCTTAAAAAGTATTGTACTTTAATTTTGAAATTTGTAAATTTTTTTTTTATTTGTGTATTTTTATATTTGTATTTGTATTTGTACATAAGTTTGTAAATGTAATTTAAATAAATAAATTTAAATAATTAAACTAAAGAAAAATATCGACTGCTTAGTGCACACTTGAGTTAAGTACAATTCTATAGTTTTTAGAAATCCACTTTAATACCTATCACGAATGTGCACCAGGAGAAGTAACTTTCACATTTTCCCCAGCAGAAAATATATTAAATTTCTGTTTGTGTAGAGTGAAAATGTAACTCAGGAGCTTCCAAATTTTCACTTAATACATTAACGTACTTAAAACATGTGCGCACTAAGCCATCGATATGCATTGCATAACTATTTTTGTTTAAGAAAGTGCTTGATAGTTAAGGTTATTTAAGAACGTTATGCACTGACACTTAGGCCTTGTAACCGTCACCGAATTTCCTCCCACAGGAATTTTTACAGGTCTGTAATTTTATTTAAAAAATAAAATAAAATAAAAAATAAATAAATAAATAAAATTAATAAAAGGACTGTCGCATTTACGAACACATGAATGCCATCTACTTGGGCCGGGATCGAAGTTGGGAATAGAAATCCAGAGAGTAACCAACTGCTCCTTCCAAAGCGAATTTAAGAAAGTATGTAAGTATAAATTACATCAGACAGGAGACGAGATGCTTTATTTTAAATTATAAGTAACTGAATGGCATTATCGTATTAGTTTATCCTGTAACTTGATTAAAAATGTAAAATGGTAACAGTTGTAAAGTATAATATTTGGAATTGTGTGTGTGTGTGAGGGAGAAAGATTGACGGAGAAGGGGGGGACAGAGACATGGAGAGAGATAGGGACAGTGGAACACAGAGAAAAAGTGATAGATCAAAGATTTCTTAAATTTTGAAGAATTAATGAAACAAACAAACAAAGATGGCATCAGGATATTACAGTATTAGAATATTGCACTGTTTTAGGCTAACCTTTTCACTGATATCACCTTAAAAATTGTCTAAAAGCAGAGATATCAAATCAATAGTTGAATGCATCATACCAAATCTGAAGATTTTTTTATCCGCAAGTTAAGATTTTAATTTATGGAAACGAGCTTTTCCACTGAAATATTCTCATTGAATTCAAAATTAGAGCCCAGTGATGATGAGACTTGATATTAATACATAAATTCAGTTCTGAAAGGGTAAATCACTCATATAAACAGGGTTGCCATACGTACGACTATAGTCGTACACATACGACTATTTCATAGATGTGTACGACGTACGACGCAATCATGAGTCGTACGCTTATTTGTACGACTATTTTTAACATAGCGATTTATATTTTTTAATCAATCTACTGACGAATTTTAAATTTTGATATGTGTCCAGCTTTTTATTTTCTCGTGGTTTTTGTTGTAAACATGTTGCTAAAGCATTATGTTTGGAAATAATTACAATAATTGCAGTGTTGTTTATTTAATTTTATTGTATTTAACCAAATTTAGCACATCGGGAGATAATGAAACTTGCATAATCATTTGCAAATAAGATTATTTATTAACAATTACATGACATGTGTAAGGTGCATAATACCGATTATTAATTATATTATTATTATTGTTATTATTATTATTGTTTATTATTATTATTATTATTATTATTATTATTATTATTATTATTATTATTAACGCAATACGTTCACTATACTAAATATCACAAAGTATACGACAGTTTTAACCAGCATACGACTATTTTCGGATATTGGTACGACTGTTCTACGTTTCTGATCTGGCAACCCTGCATATAAAACAAATCTAACTTATACAACTATAAAATCGTAAAATACTGACCTGTTAAATTATAGGAATAGTATGTATTCCTGATATCCAAAAATAATTCTCCAGTGATTTCTTCCATGTGGAACACTTATTTCGTAACCGGATATTTAAAAACACTTGCAACTATTTTCAAATGCTATATCCACACTCACAAATATGTTCTTGATGTTTCGATGAAATAAGAGATAGTTCGGCAGCACTTCCCTTTACTTTTCGTACTGAAGCAGCCGACGGATTTGCACATATATCGCACGAAACTCATATTCGGAAGTCGTAAATCTAAGTTTGGCTCTACACAGTACTGCAATTGTACGTAAAGGAGACGTTGAATTAAAAGATGCGACTTCTTATTGCTGGGAGTAAAAAATAATTGAGTATCAGTTTTTAATCATTGTTATAACGGGGTTACGTACATTGATGTCACGTAAAAATAAATATCACCTTGGCCTTTTAAAACAATATTACGTCAGTCACTCTCCGGAACTTGAGAGAGTGAAAGTTGCTGTCGAACACTTCCACTTTCAAGAAATATTCAGGACCAGTACCCAGCATGGGATCGTAGTAATGACATCTAAAGTCTCCACAGTATTTCGAAATAATATTTCCACCTTAACTTCAGTCTCGTCGCACTTGAAGAAAAAAAAAAGTTTTACGAAACTACTTTCGGTACAGAATCCAGAAGAAAGAATTTCTACACCTATCTCGAAAGATTGTGTAAGGCGGAATGCAAAACCTTATTACAAACACGGGAGCTAAAAGGAATTGATGATAAAAAAAACCTCCTACTTCATTCCCCCGTTTTCCCCTCATGCGCCATCCACCCCCACTCTTATAGATTCGCGAAGTCTTCATCTGAGTACCATCTTCCGCCTAGCTACTCGTCCTCACTTGCGAGAGACAAACAATCTCTAGATAACCTAGGTTACGTAGCTAAAGCATGTTTCCCTCCATAAAAAAAGCATGAGCCAGGCAAAACTGATATATCGGTTTGCCGTAAGGCTTTTTATCATTTTCAAATAAAAAGACAAATTACGAGTAAAAAAAGCGTTGAACTTGTTGGATGCGGAATGGTTTGTTGTGATTGGGTGAAGTGGAAAGAAGTTCCACTAGTTGGACGGTCTCTCATTGGTCGATGTTGACGTCAGAAGGTCAGAATCTTGAAGTCCACGGAGTGTGCAAAGCGATGTTACCACAAAACTTCTTCGTGAGTACGAAAGAATACACGTCAGTGAAGAACGTCCCGACATTCCGCACGTACCGATTCAATTGAAGGGTAGGTTGGAGTGTTTTCACGCAGTGTTACTCAATTCAAGTCATGAAGAGAAGTTAGACAATAGCGAGCGTAAAAAAATTGATTTCGAAGTTACGTGACTTTTTAATACAGAAGAGATTTCGTAGTAGAAACTTGGGACGTGCATATCTTGGGTTAGTGAAATAGGTCCTCTTTTATCAATGCTAAGAAAAATACATAACTCATAACGTATTTTATCATACGTGGTACAGCAGGTAATGATTTTATAATACTGTTTTAACGTCACCTTCGCATTCCAACATTATTAGCTACTCAATTTACCGGAGTAGGCTATATGTGTCAACAAAGACTTGACAATTCTTTTGATGTGTTAAGAATAATGGCATTCAATAAATTTGTCAGTGGCTTCTTAATAATATATCGGCATGAAAGTTATAGTGTACTATTACGATTAAAATTTTAAACAATTAATACTGTATTAAGAAATTGTGTTCATTAACCTATATTGCATTAGCATATATTGCTTGGTTTTGCGGAAACATAATGCAGGATTACTACTGGGCAATTACATGGTCTCAATTATGGTTTGAAACTTTATAATAGTTTTATTGCTCAGAACCATTATTTCATAAAATATAGTGTCAACCAATTTAAGATATAAAGATTTAAAACTATTTAATATTAAGAATCAAATCTCATAATCTTTTGTCTTTAATTTGTTTAATTATAATTTCTTCCAACTATTTCTATTTCTAAAAATAAGTACATTTATAGAATGGATTTCTGTTTTAGTAATTTTGAATGTCTACTTTAAGTTTCTTTTGTAAAAAATTGTTTAAGTTAACTGCTTTTAGTTTATGTAGCTATATAATCTATATGTAAGGTATAGCCTATTTGTAAATTTCTCCTTTCTCTCTTATTTAATAGATATGATAATTGCAGTCCCTAAACACGAGCTTTGCTCATCTGAGGGCTTTCACAAAAGTACACATGTAAGGTTTTGTAATGTACGATACCTTTGTTTATATCTTTGATAATTTTATTTTATTTGTAAAAAAGTAGAAAACGTACTACTTTAAATATTTGTTCATTTGAAATTTTTTGGAAGAATTTTTCGAATAATAAAGTTACAGTATTCGTCAATGAAAAGGCATAAGAAACAATTCACCTAAAATTTCTAAAATGTAAGTTATGCGTATTTTTAATAGCAGATATCTAATTTAAATGCATTCAATTCTTGGAGAAGTTACGATACAGCAATATGCAGAGTTGTCTATATCAACTAATTGTAGGGACGTTTAACAGAAACAGAGCCTGAATAAAATTTTAAAAATATTTTTAAGTTACGCATTTCTACCACATGTTTTAGTAATTTTAAAAACCTATAATCCCTCTCCCGACAGGTCGCGTCCCTGTTAAAGCCTGGGCGGCCTTTCACGCCTTTACCCTAGGGTTGATTTTACGCATTTTTGTTGGAGAATGAATCCACCCCAGAACCGTAGGATCACATGAAGGAAGGGACGAATATTGGCAAATCACAAAAGCCGATCGTTCTTCCTCTTTTTACGTAGTGCCACAACAATAATTTGGTATTAAGAGTAAGATACGGTGTACGAATTATACACTTAATAATAAATAAACCGTATGGGAGTTACATTGCTATAACAATCAAAGCTAAATGTTAGTACACCAAATAAATTTGCCTTGTACGCACTGACAGTTAGCAATTATCAGAATGTTTTTCAATAAAGTAGTGAAACGGAAGCAACTATGGGTAGACCAATGTAATGATGCAACAGTATAAGTATTATTAACATGCCTGATTCATTTAGATTAGCTGTTCGAACAAAGTGGACAAAGGGAACACCCGGTATGGTAACCATTCAGACTAAGACTTCAGATAACGATTCTTAACTGTTTTCAAAACAAAATTAAAACCTATTTTTTTCTCTTTCTTAGTTTTACCTCTTTACCTAAATTTGTTTATGTGGCCCGCGCCGCCCGGGTCTTAAAGGGCCGCGACTGTCGGGAGAAGAATGAACTATGGATCACAACACAGACATACTTTTTTGATCAGACAAGGACATGGAGGGCCTCCTCGGATGAGTGATCAGCCCAATGCCGGGGCCATCTCCGAGACAACACAAACACATAGGATGAGACACACCAGTCACACACACAATCACTCCGAAAAGGCGAAGATAGGATGAAGATGATAATGAAGGTCAGATGATATCCGGGGACCACAAGGGCCTAAAGTTACCCGACAGGTGAGGAAAAACCCCGGTAAAAACCTCACCTAGGTAACTTGTCCCGACTAGGATTCGAACTCGCTGCGTGAGAGGAGCGAACGCATCCCCTACGCCACAGCGGACAAACCCTAATTATGTGGCATTAAAAAGAAATTAAGATCCTACTGGGATTTATGGGTTTCCAGACGTTCCTCATTACATTCGCACTGTGCGAGATGTTAAAATAAGGCAAGTCAAATATTTGAATTCGTTGTTATATGACCTATACTCTTACTTCCACAACAGACAACTCTTTCAGCACATCGTTACACACAAACACACAGTCTCAATAAATCTGACAAACACATAGAAACAAAGCACAAAGCAGTAAACTGTTAAGAATTACTACAACGTTAAAGTTTGCCACAGCAAATACACCTGTCGTGATAGGGCAGTTAAGTGCTGTGAAGAGACTTAAGTCACGAAGAGCGTATGTTTATTATACTCGTTAGCATATTTGGAATAGTCAAATGTCGTACTCAAAATAATGTTCAGATCTTGCAATGATCTGATACGCACTTAAAGCTGTGAAAGCGATCCAAATTAAAAAACAGAAACTGGTTATGCCTAATGTGACAATAAATCTTAATGTTATATACATGAAATATTATCAGTTTACATGGGACGGAGCATAAGGCACGGGAATTATTTTTTCTCAAAGTAAGGTCACAGTATAGTATAAATACTGTGGTACCTTTCAGAAGGCAGGCAAGGCAAGAGCAAGGCAACCTATATAAAAATTCGAGGCAAGAGTACCTTTCAGAAGTAAATTTATGTCTCAATATATGTAATCATCAAGTAAAATCATCAGCGGGCTCTAAGTTTGAACGCAATGAGGACAATTTCAGTGGAATAGCTAGTTTCTGTAAATGATAATTCTAAATTGAAGATTAAAAACCCCCAACATCTTATATAAGACAGTAGTGTCTTCTTTCTCTGCTTTTATACAATTTTTAAGGTGACGAATTTATGTGTTAGTAACAGAGAAAAAATGCCTGCACATGCGGAATAAGAAATTCTGACAATACAAAGAATGGAGTCGACAATGCTTTTTAACCACCAAGTATGATGATGAGAGATTTGATCTTTTAAAGGCGTAATGAATTTTAACATTTTCATTTTTTATCAAAATGAGTCTAGTTAACAATCATATATAAATATTCTTAAATAAAAAAAGTATTTTCCTCATGAACGAACCCAAAGTTGGTTACAATGCATTTTTTATACAGCTTGTCGCCAACTATGGTTTCAGTCACACGGAAAATACTATTTTAGTTAGAATAATAATTATGCAATTATTGCATATGATTATTAAATAGATTCAGTATGATAAAAATAGAGAATGTTAAAATTCGTTACGCCTTTTTAACTGTTAAATTTCTCAACGATGGTCGCAGAATATTCATATTTGATGACTGAAAAGCGTTGTTCACTCCATCCCTTATGTTGGCAGTCATGTACCAGAAAATCGATAGCATCTGCCAGAGCACATGCATGGTAGGACAGCTGAAAACTTCCCAAAATGGCTGCACGGTGCATAATAAAATTATGAATTCATAAATATATACGACTGGCTAATAAATAGCGTACGATACACGTGGTAAAATGGGTTTATTTTGCACTTAGGATGGATACACTCACACGTACGGGCTCGTTTCGCAAACACACCTACTCGCGAAAGAAAATCCTTCTTTTAACCTTCGTATTATAAAGAACTATTTTCACATAAATGAAAGTCGATTACAATGAATTTTTTTAACACTGGTGTGACAATGCACTACTTCCAATTCAAGCTGTCTTAAAAATCCTACAAACAACAATTTTAAAGTTTTTAAAATTACATTTAATTCTGTGATGAGATTATATTTTGGAGCTCAGGTAATGTGAAGAATTTGAAAGTTTAGATTTTGTGTTCAGAAATACATTGTTATGCTGGTTTTGTTCCATGTGTTTTATGGATGATATAAGTTAAACGGAATTGGTTTTGAAAAGGTTTCTGTGATGATTTGCAAATACAAACTTCTTTGCTTATAAGATATAAAGCGAAAGTTTTATCATTGTATAATGTCCTAGACCAGCGATCCTAAAACTATCAGAAACCATGAAATAAACCATCAGAAAAGACAAGAAAAATCGAAACAAATCAAATTGTGTTTTGATAGTTTTCTTAGTTCTTTGTGTACTTTTATAAATTTAGTTTTTAACTTCACCTACGAACACTTGTCAGTGAGTATGAAACCACTTGTTGCATAAATTGCAAACATATATCTATTGTTAAATAAATAACCTTTTTTTTGCTACAAAGTGCTTTTGTCAACCATTTTCAAATCAGAACACAAATTGTTAATCAATAATCAACCTGTATCTTCAAAAAAACATATATAAGCTTATATAATTATATTTGCAATATTTGATGGTAAATTATATATACGCAAGGAAGGGATACGATACAAATAAGGTTTTTTACTCCACCATGGACCGATGAACCGTGGAGGTATTCCCATAACGAAAGGTGGGTCGCCAGCTGAAAAATGTTGGGAACCACTGTCCTAGACTGTTTAATACAACTTAAACATTTTCGGTATGGTTTGTTCAATCGCTTCCGTCAGACTGGACACGCTCGTAGAATTTATTTGTGAATAATGTCAAGCCATTGTCAAGGTTATTCCGATAATACTATCGTCGTACAACGAATAAATTAACCTGGACAAGCTACTCATGAATTATTTCTATGTGAAATCTTCGCCTTTAAGGAAACGAATCAGATTAACATTAGACTTCAGTATACTGTAGTGTTTTGAAGTGTAATAAACATTAGTCTAATTTATGATATTGATTGGGAAATAATGAAAGATCATTGTTAAATATATAATTACTTAATTCGATTATGTAAGCACCTTCAGGGCAGCAGCGTCGCCAGGAATTTTACTAAGGGGGGGGGGGCAAAATCAATTTCGGACCTCAATTTCAAATGATTAGGCTAAACACATTAATATTCACTTAGTTAACCGGATTGTTATTTTGAACCCAAGCTGAAATCGACGAGGCTACAAAGTTTTTTAAGTTAACAGAATACGCTTTTTTGAGCAATGGCTTTGGTGAGATATTATTATAAATACATATTATAGTTATAATTAGTTAATACTTGCTGAACTCATTATAAAGTAATTCTATTTTTTTTAATTCTCAATGCTACAACTGTAGGTTGACAAAGAGTACCACAAATAAATGAATCCATAAGGCAATCCAGAGGGGGGCAGTTGCCCCCCCTTGCCCCCCCCCCCCATGCCGACGCCCATGCTTCAGGGTCATTGCATGCTTTATGAAAATTCCAATTCCTTTCTAATATTGTTTTCATTCATAACTATTATTAAGTAAGAGTTGGACGCAAAATTCTAACTAGCTCAGACTTTCTGAATTCCTCGGGCATCCGTGCCTTGGAGCTTCGCATTCTTAAAGAGCAGTGTAAGATAATTTCTCTACTCCTCCTCAAAGCTTGCAACTGCAGAGATCAAGACAATAGTGAGTTAATCGTAATACTTAACATAGCTCATTTCGATAGTTATTTCGCTGTTTGTTTACTGCTTTTTAAGACTTTGAAGGCATGCCAGAATTTTGTCTCTTTTGTTATTTTATATGTCTATAAATGCAAAGACATGAGATTGTAGCTTATATATGAATTCACTTAGATTTTTAATGCGCAATTATATTTTGTATTAACTCCTATGATGGGACGTGGAAGAGTATTTTTCTCTATTTCTCCAAAATGCCTGCCAATTGAGGTAGAGAAATATGGTCTCAATACACCACAATGATCGTTCGATACACTGACAGAAATAACAATTTTTATCAATCCGTAGATGTATGTATTGCATCTGGCAGGATTTTCTCTCTTAAGATGGAAGAAGGCCAATTCTTTTCCAAAACATTTCGAAAAATTTTGGTATAGTCCAATAAATTGCTCCAATTAAAAGAAAGTGTCATTATGTTGAGAGCAGTGTACGAGAAAACCAATAACAGCTATCAGCTCTCTGCGCACTGCAATATGACTGGCTCTATTGGTGCGTAATTCATTACAATTATATTTATTATTATTATTATTATTATTATTATTATTATTATTATTATTATTATTATTATTATTTCATATTTTTAACGGCTGTATAAAAATAGCATCTGATACGTGGAAAAAAGAATTTATTTTAACCCTTGTATCATAAATAACTTATAATTTTGAATTCGAAAGACATTTGATGTGAATAACATGAATGTTTTTATCACATTGAATTTGTACAAATCTTGAACATTCACGTGTTCAAAAGTTCAATAGTATGCCCAAAGCATGAGCACTTACAACACCATGTGGTGACCCGAGACTGTATAAATAAAATGAACTAATGACCAGTATTAATTATTACATCAGACTGCCGGACGGGCATGTTTTACTTGTGCTTTCAATTCTCAGACCGAAATTGATCTGTCTCTTTAATGTCCCACACCTGATGACTGTTATTTAGATCACAACTAGGTTATCATTTGACAACGGATCATGGCCGCTAACAGGAGGTTATATCATAACCGGCCCTATTGCAGAACAAAACGACGGATTAACTGTTATATTAGCCCCAGGCATAGACGGAAACCTGTACTCTGATGAAATGAATAAGCCGGCAAGTGAAAGTAAAAAATTTATTTGCCAGTACCGCATTATCTTATAATGTCGGGCACTTTCCATGAGTACAAAGAAATGCATGTTTATATCATACCGTAAAGGCCTACTTAAGATCACCAATACTATAAATGTTAAACTGTTAAAAACTTTAGGCAAAATGCTATATTTAATTAATTATAAATACTGTTCACATTTTGTCATATCCATTCTACACGGCAGCTGACTCACAATTAAATTACCATCGCCTCTATTCACATAACCGTACATTACAATGCTACCATATAATGTGTTGTCATGACTTTGTGCACCAAACCTCGTATCTATTATTCTGAAATTACTTAGAATCTAGATATAACAAATACCTGTTTGCTAACTGCTTTATTTGAACTTAGTTCATTCCATGTTTTAGTCTTAATTACAGTTATAGTCATACGGGGAGCGAAGGTACTTTGGAATTATCCTTTAGAATTCTGCAGAAAATAGCAATATGGTATCCGGGTAATAGAAATAATGAAAGAGATAAAGACTCAATGATGATTAAGACAATGATTAAGAGAAAGTATATATATTTACCTAATGGAAACTAGATAGCAGTTTTAGTCAAGAGGCACTTCCGCAGTTTCCGTGTCTGTGCTGCGGGACCCTTATGGGACGTCAATTTCATTGTTTTGAAGATATGCTATCATGTGGGTATGAATGAATGATATGATACATAGAGTAAGTTATAACTACGAGATACTGTATAGAGCTGACGAGATGATCCTCTGCCTGACTGTGGAGTGATATCTTGAGCGAGGAACGACAATCGCAGAAGTTATTGCTACTCTCTGACATGAAGACATTAGTTCCGAAATTTTCTAGCATAATGGCAATAACTTATGTAACCTTTGGAATTTCACTGTTGAATTTATATTAATAAGAGCATTCATCAATTGATATCAGCAGGTTTATATGTTTGAAATCAATGTAGAAAAATTTAGTGTAATAACTAGTTTTCATGAATGACTACCGTAAAGCATGTATAAAATTCCTCTTAATTAAAAATAAAACATTACATAATAATGCAAATATTACATATTTTAATATAAAATATTAATTTTATATCTCTACTGTTGTGCATTTATTAGGTGGCATGCCAGTAGAAGTGAAAAGGACATAGAATAGCGGAAATATAAATTAAGGAACACAAAAAATAATCCATGTAAAAATATATAAATGAACTCACGAAACTTTCTCTGCCTTAAGCACAGGTAATAAAACTTTCTGACTTCAAATTTTGATAAACATTAAGAGGCTGTACTCCTTTCCACCATGCAAGATTTTACGGCTGAGTTTGTGCAAACTAAAACTACTCTTCACAGAGTTTGTAGGAAAAAAGTTTTAAACGACAGTTTTGTTAGTATAAGCACCTCGAGTATAAAATTTAATGAAAATCGTTAGAGTCGTTTCCGCAAATATATATTAAAAAAAGTGTGCGTGGAACGCCACGCGGCAGAAGTGAAACTTATTTTAATTTTTGCATTTTTTTCAATTTTGGATTATTGAATTTTTTCAATTTGGGATTGTTGGACTTTTTAAAATTGGGTTTTTGGACATTTTTAATTTTGGATTTTGGATTTTTCAAATTTTTGAAATTTTAATTCTTTTAATTTTGGAATTTTGGATTTTTTAAGTTTGGATTTTTAAAATTTTAAATCTTTGATCCTTTAATTTTTTTATTTTTTATTTTGTATTTTGTATTTTTAATTTTTAAATTTTTGTATTTTTAATTTTGATTTTTTTGGATTTTTTAAATTTTGGATATTTGGATTTTTTAATTTTTGACTTTTTATTTTTTAAATTTTGGATTTTTGAACTTTTGAATTTTGGACCTTTGAATTTTTAAATTTTGGTATTTTGGATCTTTTAATTTGGATCTTTGTATTTTTTAATTTTTATTTTGGATTTTTTAACTTTGGATTTTTTTTAATTTTGGATTTTTTAATTTTTGGATTTTTTAAACTTTGGATGAGCCTAATCATTGAGTTGATTGTTTTCTGTGCAGTCCGTTCCGTCACATCTCACTAATTTCGTGACGATTTTTGAGCGTTACCCAAGCTCTCGATTTACCCCTACCGCGGCTAAAGAAGTTTCACTTAAAAACAAATTTAATTTTCTTCCACTATGGCCCTAGGGTTGACTCAGCCTCTAACAGAAAGGTGTACAAGGAGCAAATCTGGGGGTAAAGGCGGTCGGTGCGTAAGGCTGACAACTTTTCCTCTTCACGTGCCGAATGTCTAAAATCTGGGAACCTCAACCTCTTGGAACCCTCTGGGCCTCCATGGCCTGTAATAGAAAACTTCACTTAATTTTCTTCATGTGACATCACCAAAATCTAATCCAAATACAAAATTTCGTTTTCATACGACTTTTGTTTATCGAGCTAGGCTTTACTGTTTACACGCACCCAGACCAACGGCTTTAAGTCCCTCCAGTAACAACAATATACCGTATTTTACGGGCCATAAGACGCACTTTTTTACCTTGAAAACAGAGCCTTAAAAGTTGGGTGCGTCTAATGGTGCGAAGTACACTAAAAAGATTAAAATTATGGTAAATATTGCTGGAATACCATAGTTACAGGTGTTGTAAACGATAAAGACAGTTACAAATTTTAGCAGAGACTGTACATCACTGCACCTGTCACAATCGTAAAATGAGGGTAGCTGGAAGCCAAGTATACAATGTGAAAAGAAAGGAATATCGAGTTCTTTTATACAAAAGGAGTTGTCTTCGCCGGGTAGTTTAAATGAATACAATGACCTCTAAACAGCCTTGTCCCGTTACACTTACCATATGCTGAATTGAGGGTTAGAAGGTTTAAAAGTATTTTCATTCTTTCATGAGAAATCAAATCAGTTATTAAAATTTACGCCATGTTACATGCCAGAAGAGATTTTCGTACAATGCAGATTTTACGTTAGAAGTGATTAACACAGATTCCATTGTACAAGGTTATAATTTGCTTATGTAATTAAGTTTTAAATGTTTCGTTTAGAATTAGATGAAATTTCTTTTGCTTTAAATTTCCATCCTAAAATTAAGGTCCGTAAAATACGGTATTTCTGTTGGAGCGGCAACTTATTAGATGAAGTTAATTCTTCATATGGACTTCCAATTTCTCATTAAAGCAGGCTTCGTTGTTAGAGGCTGAGAGGGGTCAAGTCAAAATATAAGACAATAAAATCTTATTACCTATAATTATATGTTATCAAGCTGAAAATTCTATACTTTGAGCTCCTAATTTCTATGAAATTCGATCCAAAACCTGTTATTTAGCATTATACTACAATGACGAGGCAGATGAATAATTGAAAAATGGACGAGAGCACAGAGGAAAAATGCCTTAGGATATTCAGTAAATATGGGATAGTATTTCCTAACCAGAAGAAGATCCTTTACAAAATAACGTTCTCTCTTCTTTTTTTCAGACAGCAGTTAACATCTGTTTCCGTACAGAAACACCAAATGGCGTTTTCCTGTTTTGGACAGAGAGTGACAATTGTGAAGAACTTCCTTCCTCTTCACCTGGATTGCAAAATAATTGCACAACGGAACTATTGGTCTCAATACATATTTCAGTGCGAATCGAGAGGAAACACTGAATGCGAATCTGTGTTTTCTCTGATGGTATCCGACAGTTCATGGCTGAATTCACCCATGTAACGGAGGAGTTTAATTCGAAACTATGTCAGAATTACGCGCCTTGTCTCTCGTACGATACAATTTTCAAGGCTGATTACATGGTTAAGCAACATTAGAATTTAGTTGTATGACTGATGTTTCCAATTCTAGAAGTTACAATTACGTGAAGCATAGAAAAGACGCACGTCGGTTAGCAACCAATGTTACGCTTGAAGAGTAGGATTACTTCCACAAAGTCCCTGACCTTGAAGACTAACCCAGCCAGCGAGCTTCTCGTTACTAAGATGCGCGGGTTCGCTGCGCGTAAGATCAGTGAGCTACTGTTGAGCACAGAGTAAAGATCATGCTGCACGTTGCGAGTGGTAGAAAATACTGTAATAGTTGAGTGGAGGGATAATGCCGCAGAGACAGAGACAGACAACACGTGGAGTGTGATAGCCAATCAGGGTGCAGCTACATCCCTAGGCAGGAACTCTACGAACGGTGAGACTCGCTCCTAAGGTATATACGTAAAAACCCAGGACTTTGTGGAAGTAATCCTACTCTACTACGACCTCTCGATAAACTTCCTAATAGGTAAATCATCTGGAAGATCTCTTGTACCATCACCGCGAACTGCTATCGGGAAGAGTGCAGTAAAAGAAATATATTTTTATATTCCACGTTATTAGATACAGATTAGATTAGATATAGATATAGATATTATAAATTGCATAATTTTTTTTTCATCCCAAAAGCAAACACTGACTCTCATAATAATTCTCCTCTTTATAATGTACTCCGACTATACAATCAATTGCACAAAATGGACAGCATAGATATTTTTAATACTAACAATAAGCGGCTTAAAAATATATGTGAAAAAAATTGGAAAATTTTAAAATTTTAAAATAAAAATTATTAAAATATGATCCATGTCATTTCCTTTATTTGAATCTTTCTGAATATTCCTCCAAAACTATTATACTATTATTTATATTTTTTATATTATGTTCCTTGTGTAATTGTCATGTTGTTTGTGTTTCTGTTTTTCTTTTCTGTTTGTTTTTTTATAGTTATAGTATTAGTTTAATTATTATGAATATCACTTTAAATATTTAATATTAGAATCTGGTGTATTAATATAAGCGAGAATATTGTAATTGCGCATTAGCCTGTAATATTCTTAGTACAATAAATAAATAAAATTTCGTAACATGGCCAGTAGAACAGTGATCACCGGTGTTAGTTTCTTCTAGTTTCAGGGCCTCCGCTAAATTCCACAATTAAACTGTAATGCAATGGAATTACGTCAGATCAGATGGTCGGTTAGTAAATGGATGTTTAACGACGGCGCCGATGCGCCGGAATTTTGTCCCGCAAGAGTTATTTTATATGCTAGTGGTCTGTCACATTTATGCACACATAAATCGACCATCGACCTGTGCCGGGATCGAACCCGCAATCCTGGGCATAGAAAGCCAGCGCGATTCTAATTGCCCCACCCAGGCCGACTACGTCAGATCAGATCATTTTAAGCACAATTTGAGCAATTAGGCATAATTCAAATATAAGTCGAAAACAGCATCAACTCTGAAATTCAGGTGGCTATGGCTCCAATGGGCTGCCATTTGTTTCCACCAAGTCTCCAATCTGAGTTTTAAACTTCAATTGAAGGAACAAAATCATGGATTCTGTATCAACTAAAATAGCGGTACCATTATGCACCTGATGGCAACATTACTGTAGACTGTATGCAGCTAATAAACAAAGATAACTTATACGTAATCTCCTAAGTAAATGACAAGTAAATCCCCTCGGCCGTATTTACAAATTTTAAATTTACAAAATATTACATATTATATAATATAGCCCTAATATTACATAAACATAAATTTATAGGTACTGAATTATGATTTGTGTAAGATAGTTTGAAATTATGCCACAAGCCTATAATGACATTTTATTAAGATACGTGTAGGCCTATGTTTATGAAACGAGGAAGTGACTTATGGATCATTATAGGCAAGTTGCATAACACTGTTTTTCTTCGACTATAATTAGAATGAATCTATAAATTTTGAGATTTTGAGATTTTAGATTCACTCAAACAAACGGTAAGGAGACCGCAACGATATTAGCATATGATGGTTGTCGTAGTTCTTGTCTTCTACGAGAGATGGCAGCTCATGTTGTCGGTCAAATCGAAGTTTTTCTTTTGGTAATTTTCTTGAAACCAACGGATTTTGACAACATGAATGAATTAATTTTAGTGTCATATTAAATTAACAGAATTGATTTTATTTTAAATACAGGCTATTTTTTATGCAGTTACTCTCAAGGTCTTAAGATCGTTCCGTGTTCGATAATAATCGATATCACACCGATGACATAATGAAGAATAGTTTCGAAATGAGTTGTCATTATTATAGGCCTATCGTTTCGTCACACCTAATAAGCGTATGACAGTAGGCCTATGATTGAACAAAAACTTATCATTGCTTTACTGCCCTATGCACTGTCATTGCATTGCACCCTATTTATTAACTTTTTTACAATTTATCGATGGGATATATGACTTTCGAGTAATAAAAATTAGAAGTTTTTTTCCCCAAAACTACTGAGTTTTTATAAATTGGAAAATTACTATATTAATTTAGATTCGTGAATTCTTAAAAGAAAGGGTTATACAGTAGGATCTTCGCTTCATAGGATATACCGGCAATATAGTTTAGCTATATACTGGGTGTATATAACTTCATAAATGTTAACTGAAATTCTTTTAATTTAAATCTAAGTAAAAACATGAGTCTTATTTCGAACAGATGTTTAGTTATAATTTTTGGTATTAGAGATATTTAACTTTGATTAAATAGTTTATTTAAAACAAGGAAGTTATCTAATGTTTTATTAACCAAATTGATATTGTGGATATCAACTATTAATTTAAAACACTGAGTTTAATAGGCGTTTTCAAAAATGCCTCCCAGAGTTGCAGTAAAACTAATTGCGAGTGAGTGAACCGCGTAGCTAGAACACTTTATCCTTCCTAAACCTTGCACGTATGGTTATATCAGAGTAAATGGAAGGATAATGCGGATTTCAAAATGAATCGCGGCATTATAGCATGAAACAGACATCACTCTATAGCCATTTGCGAAAAGGCCACAATATGTTATAATATTAACAATTTTTTCATGGAAATTATGGCAGCTACCGTTTCTTGAAGTACTAACAGAACTGCAGCATTAGTATGTAAAGATAAGAAATTACTCTTCTCAGAATCTTGAATATTGTGCAAATATCAGCTAATGATGTCTGAATTACTAGAATTGAGCGAAATGTTTTAATTCCCACAAATCTTGCTTGCTGTTCTACTCCATTTCACGTGTTTTAAGTAACGATCATAAAAAAGTACACTTCCTACGAACAATATCATTTATACAGGTATTCACAAAACAAATGGTACAAATTTCTATATTTACCATGCCCTCGAGCAGACTATTCTGGAGAACCAGGTTATGAATCTTACCTGCAAAAAGAAAAGAACAGAAAGTCCTTAGCATCTTAATTCAAAAGAAAATTAAACTACACGATAAATCACATACATAACTGTAACATCAACTAAGTTACAAAATTAACAAGAATTATTATATTAATTAATATTTAAAAACAGGCCATACTTTCAGGAAAAGAAGATTAAGATTCTATGGTCGCATTTTCAGAATGGAAAGAGGCAGTCTTACCAAACAAATATTTTTGATCACAATGTAAGTCTTTCTTTCTTTCTTTATCGTAGTTTCACCTCTCCCTGTTAGGATTTAAGCGACCCAAGCCGCCCGGGCCTTACAGGGCCGCGACCTGTCGGGAGAGGGATTGTCTTTGGATCACATACATACTTTTTTGACCAGACAAGGACATGGAGGGCCTCCCCGGATGAGTGATCAGCCCAATGCCGGGGCCACCTCCGAGACAACACGAACACATAGGACGAGACACACCATTCACACACACACTCACTCCAAACAAGGCGAGGATGGGATGAAGATGATAATGACGGCCAGATGATATCTGGGGACCACAAGGGCCTAAAGTTACCCGACATTTGTCTCAAAGGTGAGGAAAACCCCAGAAAAAACCCCACCTAGGTAACTTGTCCCGACCAGGAATCGAACCCGGGCCCGCTGCGTGAGAGGATTGGACGCATCCCCTGAGCCACAGCGGTGACAATGTAAGTCAAAAAACTAAAAGAGCATTTTTCAAGTTGAAGAAGATTTGAAACTACTCAACATCAAAAAGGAGGATATTTCAAACAGAGAAAAATTTAGGAAAGCAATATTTGGTGGCGAATTTCTAGAAAAACCCAAGAAGAAAACGGGAAGTAAATGGACGGAAGAACGGAAACAGCAACATCGCGAAAGAATGAAGTTTTGGTCCTACGCAGGCCTAATCGAAAGGAAAAAAAAAATTATTATTTCAAGAATTGTATACGATTGGTAGATCATCTTTAAAAATAATATGTTAAAAGTGCTTAACTAACTAGCCTAATTCGCTAATCAGTGACGCGGAAATTTCGCTACTCATGAAATTGTCAATCAAAAGGAAACATTAGCATGTTTCTAGCTTGTCTGAAAGAAAGGTTTCTACCGGTTATATTAATAAATTAATTGCGATTTTTTTTAAAATGAGGTTTGATCCATGTTTTTCACAGCTAATCGCGTATTCTCAACACTGTTAACTTTAATTCATAAATCTGCATGTCCCGTTTGGTAATTAAAATTAATGCTTCATTATCTTTAAATAATTATTTCTAATAAGGTTTACTTAAATGCTCTAATTTTTTCTTACGTAATTTTGCACGTTTAACAAAAACACAATGTTTTATAAATTATGCCTTTAAATCAGTTACAATAAATACCACTACTCGATAAAACTACAAAGGAACAAGTTAACACAGTGCTTATGTTCACAATTTATTACATGAATTTCAAGTTTTATTTCTAGCTATTTTCGTCATTTTCTTACAAATTTACGATAAACTATTGTATCCTATTGGGATAAGGGTTGGTGGGTAATTTTGATAAGCGATTCTCTCTTTCAAGGTATGGGATTATATTTTAACGTGCCGAAAGGTGCTTGATGAGAGGTGTTGTAATCAAAACTCACTACAGCTTTAGCTGAGCAAGCTACAAGTACATACCTACATAATAAAATCAGGTAAACTGATAAAACAAAGTGTCATGTGGAGTTAATAGGCCATATTTAATAAACTATTGAGTTTTAGACCACGGTTTCTTGAGAAATTTTGATCAGTAAGTTATATATGAAGGAATAAGTGGAATAACTAGAATATTAACAGAACGAATCTTAAACAAATTTATCAGGTCATCTTTCAAAGTTTTTTTTTTCTCTTTGGAAGGTAAACATTTAAGAATTCAATATTTTGGCGTATTCGCACCGGATATAGGATAAAAGCTATAAGTCTGCCGGATTTCAAGTTTCTAGCTCATGTGGTAGTGGGTAAACATCAGTGTTAATGAGTAATTGATCTAAACGTCGTAGTTGTGAATGACGTCAGTCATTTTTTCCGTGCTTTTAGGATAGCTAGAAACACAAGATTATGCACGCTCATGGCAGTTGGACGTGCCAATATTACTGCCAAATTTTAAGATTCTAGCTGTCCTATAAAAGCGCAAAAATTAACAATGTGAGAAAAATTTACAAAATTTCCTTGAAATAAAAAATCTAACTCTATGTAAGGTATAACCGATTGAGATATAACGAAGGTCATACGACCCAACTTGTAGATCCTCAAAATCCGCTACTGTTGGTGCAAACGATTTTTTGATAGCACTTACCGTTTAGCTACTATAAGCCTCCAAATTAGATCAGCATAGACCTGAAAGTGGAGTCCGCATTTTTGATGTTTTTCGGGGGTATAAAATTAAAAATAGGATTAAAAAAAATATATTTACATCGGTTATAGACTATAAACAATAAGTGTTGCCAAATTACAAGTTTATGGCTCATCTGGAAATGGGAAAAGAATTATGTCAGTGAGTAGGGTTAGCTACGCGGCTTTGTAGTAGCCTATAGTGGTAATTTGTATTTAAATAGCATGTGACTGTTAATTCGTTAATCGGTCAACCGATTTGGTACAAAATCAATAACGTTCTTTTTATAGACTTTGTAGCCTAAGTATGAATACTAAGTTTCAAGAAAATCTTATAAACGCATTCCAGTTATCGCGCGTACATATGGCCAGATGGATGGACATACATTTTCCCCATCTACCATGCAATCTAAGAAAGATCCATTCTGGCACTTAATACATTTTTGTTACAAATGCCCACACAAATTTAAAGCTACTGGTCTTTAATTATTCTATCTTCATGTGGTTTTGTTCTCAAGGTCTTGAATAATTACAACTCTGCTAACCAGAATTCTTCCGCGTGTCTTAAGCAAAGAAAGCGGAACAAATTATGTTGCAAGTCGGTTTCTTAGAATCGCTTGTGGCAGATTTTTCAGTGTTAAAATTTGCCAAAGGGCTCACTCATCGACTTCAATTTGTAGATTTCCGTTATTTTATCCCTAACAAGATCTCAGCATGCATCCGCTGTACCATTTTTTTGTGCAGTTCAACTGCCAAAATGAATTACGCTCGTTCATCTCCTGTAGCTCCAGGCGCTATAGCATAGTTGAAAGTGTAGCAATTAGCACAGGAAGACAGAACTAATTGCATAAAAATTAGCATGCACAATGTCATATTTTTGTTACTATTGCACAAAACGAAATAAAAAATCTGATGTGAAATTCACATAACTCCCTCTGCCCAAATAAATAATATAATTATTATGTATGACATTCTCTTCATGTAAATTGGTTGTAAGAATGAAGAGAATGTCGTTACCACATCGCATCGTATCCCCGAAGGATACATAACCCAAATAAAATCTCATTAATGTGCGCTCGTAACTTTCTTTATTCTAAGCATTTCCAATTTTTTTTCACTTCACATTCTGATATGGAACAACAGGCCATATTGCAAAGAGCGCGTATCCGGAGTGGGTGACTTAGGCCCCTATAACTACCCTTCATATAATTTTTTCGAAAAAGATGCTTCAAATTAAAGTTTTAGCTCTTAGTATAAGCAACCCATGTGCAAATTTTAAAGAAAATTATTATAGTGATATGAACGGGTTTATAAGTTTGTATTAAATTAAGAAAATTCTAAAGGAATAGTTTATCTTCATAAATGACAATTCTAATGCTTGCATAAAATTTATCATATTATAACAAAGTATTACTCTTTATTATTAATATCTCAATAATTATGCAGTTTTTCGGTGACGTATACATAACTCAGTAGCAGTGAAAAGTTTACTTAAAAAAAGGCACAAAAGAATATTTTCTTTTTAAGCAAACTTTCGGAATGCATTTCATATCTAAATGGGAGTGTGCTTATGTGTGTGCTTGTACTGTCTGTATGCCTTTCTGTATGATTTGTTTGCTTTTTCTGTCTGACAGAATATAACAGATTCTGTACATCTGTCCATATGTCTGTGATTGGCCTTGTGCGTTGGGTATGTGTGTGTTGAATGTTTATACGTGTAATTGAACCATAACATCGCAGAAAAGCACATTGAAGAAGATCATTTTAACTAACTTATGTGAGTTCGGCGATTGCTTCTTAAACCATTTATACTTGAGCACAATATATTTAATTATTTCTTCTCTATACGGTCTATAGTAAAATTTATAGAGCAAAATTAGGTCTAAGGAGAACCCGCGACATTCTGATTATTGCGCAGGCACTCTGTTAAAACAGATTCTGTTGTATTAACATATATACAGTAGAGTCCCGCTATTCCGAACTAATTGGGACTGAACTCCGTTCGGTTTAGCGGGAATTCTGAATAGGCGGATTTCATTAATAATATCAACGTATTGACTTGTTAAGGCGTAAATTAAGTGCGAGGAATTGTATAAATGGAGCCGACATGTGTTGTAAGTAACTAGCTTTCATTCCAATTTGGTTTCAGGCGTTTTCATCAAGCCTAGGCTCTATGTATGTCTCTGGTTAACTTCTTTGTGTAACAATAAATGTACGTTTTTTCACGAACGTCCTTTAAATTTCTGTTTTAAGTTGAAAAACTCTGTTCGGTATAGGCAGATTTCGGAATAGCGGGACTCTACTGTATATATATGTATATGCATATATGTATATATTAGAAACATGACTTTGGTTGTACAAGTTATATCACTTTTTCTTATGAGTAATCCCCAATGGTATTTTTTTCTGGATATAATCCTTGCGAATAATTTCTTTATACAAAATATGTCATGTAATGAATACCAAATAATAATAATAATAATAATAATAATAATAATAATAATAATAATAATAATAATAATAATAATAATAATAATAATACTCAT
This sequence comes from Ectobius pallidus, assembly GCA_964059195.1. NCBI lineage: Eukaryota > Metazoa > Arthropoda > Insecta > Blattodea > Ectobiidae > Ectobius > Ectobius pallidus. The sequence continues at coordinate 129,193,808 of CAXKWD010000008.1, forward strand.
AATAATAAATACTAATAATAAAGTTCGAAGAAAAATCATTTTGGTTGAAATAGCTTAACCCTAGTGCCAATTTTGCTGAATTTTTACACTCATAGGCATTCATCGAGTGAAATCAATCAGTGGGCATTAAGTTTAAAATCGATGGGGAAAATTATTATGCAATAGATTTTTCCACAAAGGAAAACCCTAGTATCAAAGTATTATGTTATAACCATTAGGATAACTTTTTATCCTAATCTTTGTTTTCCATTTTTTGTCATGCATATTATACGTCCGTAGCATTGAAAAGGATAAATGATTCGTTGTTTGCTGGAGTATCCGAAAGTGAAGACTTATTACTGAACAAGTAAATTATAATAGAAGAATCTCTGGTAGAATACAGTATATTAAATCTAAGAAAAGATATTTTCCTCGGCCAAAAATTATACAATATTGTAAAATTAGTTTACATCATAAAAATTGAAAACCAAAATTACATTAATAGTTAAAAATCTATCTAAGATAATATTTAACCTTAGAAACGAAAGTCTTTACACTTCTTAAATTTATAATTTCTAAAGGTAGTTGATTACAAGTCCAAATATTTAAATAACGAATAATAGTGCCATATTTAACAGAAAAAAAAGTTATGGTAAATGTATAGAATAGTCGCTGGAGTCTTTGTAACAGATTTATGTTTAAGTCTGGAAGCAGCAAGTCACAATATTCAAAATGGGGCATTACAAGCATACAACCCCCCCCCCCCAAAAAAAAGAATCATGTCAGATATAAATTGCTGGTAGAGTAATTCCAGCGGAATATTGGATGATACAAGAAAATAAAATTTAATTTACCCTTAAATATGAAATGCAATGAATGCTAATATGAATCGATCTGGAGTTTAACTCTGAGATCGGTTACAAAAATTGTAAATCGACTTTCACCTTTTGTTTACAGATTTCATCGATTGAACAACTTGTGCCATGCTAAAGAAAAGCCGTCGTACTTCATCTGCAAGTTATGAACATAAAATATAAATTAGAAAATTGATTTGATAAAGATGAGAAAATACTTTGTTATTTGCGCAGGCAAGATATTAATTGGATTTTATTGCAGCAAACATTTTGTTCCATCTTTGAAAGAAGAGCCTAAATACCTAACGCAAACTCGCCGAGTTTTCGTATTTCTAAAAGTCAATAAGATTAGATTATATTACTAGCTTAGAAGGCCCGACGTCGCTCGGGTTTTGTATTTTGACATTCGAAATTAACTTATGAACTTACTATCTTCAAATTCTAGGTCCTTAAATAGGTATGTAGAATTTGAAATGAGGAAGAACGACTTATCACACTCAAACCATTCCCTCAGAAAACGCTTGATAGCCTATAGCTTTTTATGGCTCATAAAGGATGTAGAATTTTACACCCCATTGCTTCTACACATCAAGCCTATTAGGGGTTCAAATAAGAAGAAACGGAATTTCTGGTAACATAAAGCTGTATTGTCTTAACGGAATATTTTATTTTTCACTCTCAAGTTAGCATACAACTGTTTCGGGGCAGAAATCAAAAAGAAATTCAATACCACTTTCATACTTTCCTCCCCAAAACCTGGGACATAATAATATACTGCGCCCATAGGACTAAAAAATTTCTATCCTATTTTGTCTCCTTTTACATGCTTAGGGCCCATGATAAACGTCCATATTTCTCAACTAAAAATACAAAGCCTACAGCTGCATCAGTGCATAGAATTTTTTACCGACTACTGATATGGCATAACTTACTCGTTGACACACACTCAGACTGTGACAGCTGGATTAAGCTGTCCCCGCAATACGACCTCAAATTTTACATCATTATGTGAAGTGAGAAAATGGTACTCCCTATGACCAGGGCAGAGAAAGTTATGTGACTGGATCACAATGCGCATTATTTTCGTGGATTTCATTCTTGGTGTGCAATTACGTTATGAAACGAAGGTAATGTCAAAATTCCAAGTCTCTACCTATTATAGTTTAGGCTCCATGTTGATTCTCTGTCAGTCATTAAGTCAGTCAGAACAAAGTTTCTTATATATATATAAATAACGTCCCAATAGAGGGCCATGAAGTTTGAGAGTTATGTAACAATACCTAGTAATAATAATTCTGCATTCATGAAGATACAATGGATGAAGGTTTTACAAAGCAGAAAGCCAACTCATGACGTTTCCAAGTGGAAATTTTACATGATCAGGGAAAAAGATTTTTCTCACCATCTTTAATTTGGGCTAGTGTGTATTCTTTATTAATGGCATCTTCTTCCTTTGCTTGGGAACTTCACAACGAATCACTGCTTACAGTCTACGTGTTTTAATGTGTGCCTCTATTAACCATTTATAAGCATACGTACGTAACTTATGACAAAACTAACGTAACTTGGGTTAAAATTAAGTTTTGTTCCTAACAAGTACGATCTTAAATAAACCATATATTTTCGTATGCAGATACGTTTCTACGTTAGTTACAGCCTAAATTGAATAAGTTACAATTTTAACAGGACAGGAAATGTTTATATAAATTGACTTCGAATACGAATGAGTGAAGATATTATTTCGAATTCAATGTTTTGTACGATAAATAATCTTCCCGAAAAAAGCAAGTGAGGTAAATTTACATTTGATGGAATTCGAATTCCAAATTTTGCATCCATTTTGTCCCAAAAAGTTAAGATACTTCAAAGGCCTAAGAGCTTATGACCTTATGGAACTTCCAGCTACAATTAGTAGGCTCAAGTAGGCAAGTAGTAATCTAATCAGCAAAATTTCAAAATCTAAATTCATCAATCCTATACAAAATATTTTGCGATCTTGGGTGTTTTTGAAGTGAAACTTCTTTAGCCGCGGTAGGAGTAAATCGAGAGCTAACCCAAATTTGCGTTACGGACTAAATCGTCACGAAATTGTTACGGTCAAAATCGTCACGAAATTGTTACGCTCAAAATCGTCACGAAATTAGTGGGGCTGTGACGAAACGGACTGCACAGAAAACAATCAACTCAATGATTAGGCTTATCCAAAATTTAAAAAAACCAAAATTTAAAAAATCTATTAATCCAAAATTAATAAAACCAAAAATAAAAAATTCAAAAATAAAAAATAAAAAGTTTAAGAAATCTAAAAATCCAAAATTAAAAAATCGAAAATTAAAAATAAAAAAATAAAAAGATTCAAAGATCTAAAATTCCAAAATTAAACGTTCAAAAATTAAAAAATACAAACAACCAAAATTTAAAAAGTCCAACAATTCAAAATTGAAAAAATCCAATAATCCAAAATTGAAATAATCCAAAAATTAAAACAAGTTTCACTTCTGTCGCGTGGCGTTCCACGCACACTTTTTTCTTTATTTTACTGACAGATGGAAAATTGCGAAATATTGGCAGTTTTAATTAGTAGATTTCAACACTGAAGCGAATATGCTCTTTATTGCATCGAAGTACTCAATTTATTGCCACATGCAATCTCCATACTGATTTCAAAAGGAAATTCTTACAACAGCTTTTGAAATAATAGCCAAAGCAACGACTATTAAAATATAATTATTCTAATCAGAAGTTAAGAGTTCAGATTTCAATTAGACTTCTTAAACATAACGGCGCAGTTTATGACACCTAATTTCTCAAAACAAGTTGCAACGCCTGGCTTTGGAACCGGCTACAACCGCTTCTCACCACAGTTAACGACTACCTCGTTAAAACTCTTCATAATTATCCGCATATTTCGATAGGTTCTGACCCACATAGATGATATCCTAAACTTCACCACCTGTAACGTGAATCCAATGGATTCGTTACATGACTTGACCAGGTAAGGTTGACCATCAACTACAGCAGTTGGACTTTGTAGCGAGGCATTAATGCACTGTGACAATAATTATTAATTTCTTCTCTGGTAATGGCATGTAAAGAACAAGGCAATTTTTATGGTTGCACTATACGCCTGAAGTATTCATATTTTCTATTAATAAAGTGCTTCAAGTGCTATTAATAAAGTCGTGTTGGTTGTACGGTTAATAATAATAATAATAATAATAATAATAATAATAATAATAATAATAATAAAGTGTGCGTGGAAAGCCACGCGACAGAAGTGATTTTTGGATTTTGGAAATTTTGGAAATTTGGATTTTTTAATTTTGAATTTTTTATTTTTAAGGTTTTGAATTTTTGGATTTTTAAAATTTTGGATCTTTGAATTTTTTGTTTTTTAGATTTTTAATTTTGGATTTTTAAATTTTGGATTTTAGGTTTTTTAAAGCTTGGATTTTCGATTGTTAATTTTGATTTTTCGATGTTTTTTAAATTTTGGATAAGCCTAATCATTGAGTTCATTGTTTTCTGTGCAGTCCATTCCGTCACACCTCACTAATTTCGTGACGATTTTGAGCGTTAGGCCTACACAAGCTCTCGATTTACCCCTACCGCGGCTAAAGAAGTTTCACTTCAATAATAATAATAATAATAGTAATAATAATAATAGTTTTATTTTCCTGGAAAAGTTAAAGCCATAGGGCCTTCTCTTCCACAGCCAAGTTTAAGTAATTTTACAATAGATATACACAATACATAGAAAAAAATTATAACTAACAACTTAATATTTAACAGAGAAAAATATTAATTAGTGATAGCCTTTTAAGATTTTCTGAAACAGTGAAAATTATGTAATTTGACGGTAAAATATAGCATATAACTGTACAGGATACTAAAACGTTACTATTAACGGTCAAATCTGATATGAAAAGTTGGACAGGGGAAAAAGAGAGAACTCAATTTTTTTTTAATATTCAGTAGCCTACCAAAAAATATTTTACACGTAACTTAAAAATCTACGAACATACGCCGACTCCAATATATTCTGTTATGTTTAATAATATAACTTTTCCAGTTTTATGACAATATACAACTCCTACCTTTTTTTAAAATGTAAGACAATACAATTCCTAATTTTAAAATGTATTATATTTTACAACCTGTAGATATAACAAGCTATTACCCATTGACAAAACAGAATGTAGTAAAATATTATAATATAACAGTTTGAAATATAGGTTTACATGAAGTATAAACCACTGCAGATCACAAAATAAATATTTGTAATTATAGATGCCCTGATGATGGTTGTATGAAACCGAAAGGCCTAGGCTAAGTAAATTTTAGCTTTGTATTTGAAGCTTTCATAATTTGGTACTGTAATCCGAACATTATAAATTACATGTTGGCCTATAAATAGCCGGTAACGACTTTTTCGTCGAGTACTTATTGGTTGCCTTACGACGATCTCCCTTCCAAAACGCGAACTAAGGGTAGCGTTCTTTGATAATCGCAATGAAATTGTTAGTCTTATTTCGAAAAGTCTTGTTTTGTAAACCCTGTTTGTGTGTTGGCATTTCATTTAATTTGCTTTTTAGGGGACGATTGGAACTTCGCTACAGTAAAGAAGGCGTTAACTTAAATTGTAATGTTAATTTATTATAATATAAGAGTATGACAATGTGGAATGCGTTATGTATTTTCCAGGTCCTCCAATGTCTGAACAATTACAGATAAATAACTTAGATTGATCGAAAATAAGCTATTCTTCCAATTGCTGACGTCATCGAAAGTCAAGAGACAATAATATTTTCTTCGTCATGGTTTGTTACTCAGCTGTGTGACACAATAGAGGCTAGTCACTGACAATGGAGTTTAGTAGAACTATTGTCAGGGACGTACTTTGACAGAAGGCATAAAGTGTATTATTATGTACTAAAGTGCTGGTTTGTTTGTGACAAAAGCAGGCGGACACCTTTTGTCAACAGGGATACCTGTTTCAGTACAGCGAATTCAAGACACTGACTGTCAGCATAAAATAATCTTCCAGTGTATTACATCATCCTTGAAACTACTGTAGATCATTTGCTTAATTCTTTAATGGAGGAATGACATGCTAGGAATAGAGGAAATGCTTCATTTGTACCATTATTCATCCGATTTATGTTAGTAAACTAAATACGTCTTATACATAATTTTTTTCTTTAAGGTAGGCCTATATGTGTACCTTCAGGTATGAATTTTGTTTTTAAATACTAGGACTCTCTATTTTTACACATATGTCATTTCAATTAATCTGCCTCTTAGGGGATGAATGGAACTTTGCTATATATTTACACATACCATATGGCTTTAATAGTAAGATATTTCACAACAAAAATGTTTTGTAATGTTTTATTTATTTGTTTATAGGAACTGTTTTCTCGATTTTTTTTTTTACTAAAACTTGCAACTTGATTATTTCAAAATTATTAAAGATAAAAGCACTAGACTTTCGGTATTTAGTAGATAGAAGAATTCTTTAGTGACTGACATTTACGTTCTTGTTTCTTAATGTAACGTTTCAATTATTTATGTATTCCTCTCAGTCATTGATCTTGTTCAATTGTCAAATTTATAGCTTGTTTGTTTATTGCTTGACTGATTATTATGTTTGTTTGAATGATTAAATTATTAATTTCTACTAGGCCTAAATACAGTAAATCTCGTTTGATAAACTTATATAAGTAGTATGGTTTTGTTCATGACGTCACAGAGGAGCGGAGGAGCAGCTGACCACTGTCCACTCGGGAGGAGCAGCTGACCACTGTCCACTCGGGAGGAGCAGCTGACCACTCGGAGGAGCAGCAGACCACTGCCCTGGGTGCTAGCGCCCTTTGCTCCGCCTGTATGTGTAGAACAATGGCCTAAGTGATTAATTATTGGTAATATTGTTAATATTGGTAATTATGAGCTTGCGCCCTTATCGCACATAGTTCTTTTATCAATCTGGGTGCTAGCGCCTTTTGCTCCGCCTGTGTATGTAGAACAAAGGCCTAAGTGTTTATTTATTGGTAATATTGGGAATATTGGTAATTATGAGCTTGCGCCCTTATCGCACATAGTTCTTTTATCAATCTGGGTGCTAGCGCCTTTTGCTCCGCCTGTGTGTGTAGAACAAAGGCCTAAGTGTTTATTTATTGGTAATATTGGGAATATTGGTAATTATGAGCTTGCGCCCTTATCGCACATAGTTCTTTTATCAATCTGGGTGCTAGCGCCTTTTGCTCCGCCTGTGTGTGTAGAACAAAGGCCTAAGTGTTTATTTATTGGTAATATTTGCGAGTGTGTAATATTATTGCAGGCTTGCATATGTTAGCGAGAGCCCAGACGTGATGCAGCTGCGCGTACGAGAATAGCCCGGCTCACGGCGCGTGTGAGGTCCCGCACGCTCCGTCAAGTCATCACATGTTGCGAGCTTGCAGACATCCAGATGTTCGCATGTCAGACTCTCATCTATGCATCTCAAAATAACACAGCCTAGCGCGTGGGGTATTGCATACATGTTGTACTCAAGCGTGTGTCAATGTCGCAGTACATGTGATATAATATTATTGCGAGCTTGCATAAGTCCAGATGTTATCCTGCAGCCACGCGTACGAAAATAACACACAGCTTATCGCATGCAGTGACCCCGCCGTACCGACGCGTGGTGACCGTTATAGGCGTTGTCCCTAGCGTGAGCCGATATAAATACATAACCCGCGGCCGATTTGTATCATTCAGCCGTTAGAAGCCATCATGGAAGCAACTACGTCATTTTTCAAGTGCGAGGAGTGCGCTTCATCATTTAAACATCGACGCAATCTCAACCGGCATATTAACCAACACCATGATAAAACCGAGTATAAGTGCGACACCTGCAGTGTATTATTCACGCGCAAGGACAATTTAACAAGGCATATCCGTGAAAAACATTCCGGCGTGACCTTTACTTGCGACATCTGCTTTGTCAACTTTAACTCGCTACAGCGAATGAATGAACACCGGGAGAAATTTCATCACCCAGCTACGAGGGACGCAGCCAGGCGTGAGGGAGTGTACCACCAGGCAGCTCACCTCTATTTCCCTGCTGTAGCCGGGACTTCAGGAATCGGAGCAGAGACTTCAAGGATTCCTGCGCGCAGTGATGGAGCCCGATTAGAGGTACGTTTTTTAATTTCAATATCACATATATCATATTTTTATTTATTAATATTATTATTATTATTTGTTTTTTCAAAATGTAAAATATATAGAGTGTTGTAACATACGTTCTCATTTTATATTTATAGATCGGAGCGGGGAATGGCACACCCGCATTGAGCGCCTCCAGGCATGGACCTGCCGAAGCCGGGGCCTCATCGGGGATCGAAGCCGGTACCTCCATGATTCCTGAACCTGTCCGATTAGAGGTACGTTTAATACATTGTTCGTTTTTAAAAACATTTATGTCATTACACATTTCATCGTAAACGTGTGTAACACATGTTCGTATTTTATTTTTATAGGTCGGAGCGGGGAATGGCAACGCGAGACATGATGCAGGCAGTGATTCTTCACAACATCAAAGTGAGTTTTTCATGCTCGAGTCTGCATTCAAGTCTCGAATAGCCACTTACGCTGTGACAGATATTCCCTCAGGCGACATGGAGACGATTCTTGCTTCATTCCATCAAAAAATTGTTCTCATTCTAACTTCGGCTTTGCTAAAATTTACCTCCATAAAATTTAATATTTTTGTAGAGTCAGATTTTGAAAATTTAGATGGTCAGTCGGCATTGTATAATTTTAAAACCAGAAATCAAATTTTGTACAGAACATCTAACATCCATGAAGCCGTATCCAACCACATCGCGAAATTGTTAAAGGAGCAAGAGGAGCATAGTACACGTGGCTCTGGATGGGGTTTCAAAAAATTGTTTAAAATAGAAGTGCGCATCAATGAACATGTCCCATTTGCGGGGCGTGGTCATATGATGCTGCCTGTAGAATTCCGGCACTTACACTCCCTCATCAACATTCAGAACGATGATGATTTTTGTTTTAAATACTGTGTTTTGTCAAAATTTATCGATTCTGGCAAGGATTTGTGGACAAGTTACCTGAACAAACCCGAATTGGGTGAGAAGTACGATTGGAGCTGTGTAAAATTCCCCGTTTCATTACACGATATCGACAAGTTTTCTAAAAGGAATAATATTTCTATTAATGTTTTCGGCCTAGAGGAAAAACGTGATGGGAAGAATATTTCGCACTACGTGTTTCCTATCAAAATTGTGGAAAATCAACTCGCGGACCATAGAGACCTTTTGTATGTTTGCAATGAGCAAAATTCTCATTATATAGTCATTTCCGATTTCGACGCATTCATTAGACCTTTCGTCACAGCTAACCATCTTCAAGTCAGAGTGTGCAAACGATGTTTTACGCACTTCCAGTCGTACGAGGGTAAATCTGCAGATGAGAGATTGGCTAAACATCTAGTGTTATGCAATTCTTTCACTCCTGTCAGATGCGAGATTCCAAAGAACCCCGAAGTTTGCTTTAATAAGCACGAATATTCGCAGAAAATTAGATTTGTTATCTATGCGGATTTCGAATGCCTATTGGAGCCGATTTCGGGGTGCTTAAACGACCCCGCAAAATCTTGGTCCACACCTTATCAGAAACATACTCCGTTTAGTTTTTCTTATTTTATCAAAGATGCGGAGGGTACGTTTTCACAGTTACGGTTGTTTAGAGGGAAAGACTGCAGCGGGGAGTTTATGCGATCGCTTGTAGCTGATGTAAAAGTCATCGATCGAGTGTTACATAGCATAAACAAACCTATGATCCCTCTAACGCCGGATGAAAACAAACTGTATATGAACAGCACCATCTGCCACATTTGCAAGCATGGTAATTTCACCGAAGTGAACTATAAAGTCAGGGACCACTGTCATGTCAGCGGGCGATTCAGAGGGGCCGCTCACAGGAACTGTAATCTGAATTACAGAAACCAGACATTCGTCCCTGTCGTGTTGCATAACCTCTCTAATTACGATGCTCATTTCATTGTAAAAGAACTTGGTTTTGACGAGAATAGAATTAACGTCATTTGCAACTCTCAAGAGAAGTATGTATCGTTTTCTAAATTTATTCCCTCCTCTTATTTGAAGCGGGGAGGTATGGAACTAAGATTTATCGATTCTTTCCGATTCATGGCCAGTAGCTTGGAGAAGCTAGCGGACAATCTACCCAAGCCGAAATTTATAGAAACCAGAAATTCGTTTGGTGACAAAACCGATTTGGTATGTCGAAAGGGGGTCTTCCCCTACGACTATGTGTCGTCCTACGAAGTTCTTGATGAGACAAAATTACCGCCTAAAGAGGCGTTTTACAACAAACTCAGCAATGCGGGTGTCTCAGATCGAGACTACTCTCATGCTGTTAATGTCTGGAATTCGTTTTCGGTCAAGTCTTTAGGGGAATATTCAGACTTATATTTGAAATCTGATGTCTTGATCTTAACAGACGTTTTTGAGAATTTTAGGCAAATGTGCCATGATACATATGGGTTAGATTGTCTCTACTATTCGACTGCTCCCGGATTCGCTTATGCATCCATGCTAAAGTTCACAGAGGTAAAATTACAGCTATTGACCGATATGGACATGATTCAGTTGTTTGAACGCGGGATAAGAGGTGGTATTTGTCAGTGTGTAACGAGACACGCTGTGGCAAATATCCCTTGTTCCGCCGACTACGATGCCTCAAAGTCGAGCTCTCACCTTTACTACGTCGACGCCAATAACCTTTATGGTTACGCTATGTCTCAAGCGTTGCCTACTGGTAATTTTCGTTGGCTCGAGAAAGATGAGATAGCATCCTTTGACGTCATGTCCATACCGACCAATTCTAAATTGGGATATGTCCTTGAGGTAGACATTGAGTATCCAGATCACCTCCACGACGCTCACACAGATCTGCCCTTCTGTGCAGAAATGAAGTGTCCTCCGGGTAGTAAAAACAAAAAGCTTTTGACAACTCTTGAAACTAAACAAAATTATGTCATTCACTATTCTGTGCTTATACAAGCATTACAACACGGACTGAGGTTATCCAAGATCCATAGAATTATTGAATTTCACCAAAGCTGCTGGTTGAAACCTTACATTGACTTTAATACGGCCAAGCGTAGGGCTGCAGCCAACAACTTTGAAAAAGACTTTTTTAAACTGATGAATAACGCCGTTTTTGGCAAGACAATGGAAAATGTGCGGAAAAGGATGAACTTTAGGCTTGTTTCAGATCAAAATTTAATGAGAAAGCTTGTGGCTAAGTCGAACTTTTTAGATAGAACCATATTCAGCGAGAATTTGGTCGGTGTCCATCTTGCTAAAACTAGCTTGGTGTTTGACAAAGCAATCTATGTCGGTATGTCTATATTAGAAATTTCGAAAACAAGGATGTACGACTTTCATTATGATACCATGCGAAAGTATTTCGAAAACAAAATTAAGCTCACATATATGGATACTGATAGTTTCATCTATAAGATCGATACGGATGACCTCTTCCGTGACATGATGCATTTCCGAGATGAGCTGGATACTAGCGTCTACCCACCCGAACATCCCTTGTATTCCCCCAAAAACAAGGCGGTGGTCGGTAAATTCAAGGATGAAGGTGCTGGTCATACTATAACTGAGTTTGTAGGCCTGCGAGCAAAGATGTACGCTATAAAATTTAATCATATGACCATAAAGAAATTGAAAGGCATTAGGAAAAATGTTATTGACAAAGATGTCAACTTTGAAGATTATGTTGGCTGTCTTCAGAGCGGACAATCAACATTCTCGGTAAATAGATCCATCAGATCGTTTAAACATAACGTGTTCTCGATTGCTATGAACAAAGTCACTTTATCTAGCAACGATGACAAGCGTTACATTTTACCCAACGGCGTAGATACTCTTGCTCACGGGCATTACAAAATCAGGGATGCTGATGTTGATGAGGGACCCCCAGCTAAAAGATGTAAAGTGTAAAAATGTATATAGTGTCAGAGTCTTGTATGTAAATAAAAATGTATTATGCTATGTATTCTATGTGTCTTGTGTATGTAAATAAAAATGTATTATGCTTTGTGTCTTGTGTATGTAAATAAAAATGTATTATGCTATGTATCCTGTGTATTATGCTATGTGTCTTGTGTATAATGCTATGTGTCATGTGTATGTAAATAAAATTGAATCATGCTGTGTGTTGTGAGGGCTTTGTCAAAGGCAAAGGAATTGAAATAAAAACACATGACTATACTTGAGTCTTTAATGAAGTAAAAAATACAAGTGTTCCTTCCTCATCCTGTATCACGCATCTGCAATGTTATGTTTATGAATCCATGAATTCTTGGACGCAGGAAAACCCATCCATTTCACCAAAATCATATCTCCTTTACGACGTAACACCTTTTCAATTAAATAAGTGTCTGGAAACTTTGTTTTCTGGAGTTCTTCAGCATAAAAAGCACCTTCTATGTTGCTGCCTTCCAAATCCTCTAGCAGATAAGTAGGTGGAGATGTGGCTTGGATTCCACGCACCTTGAAAATCTCCGTAGTCCACGACGGTAAGTATCCTTTTTTAAACATTTTCCTGTGTTTTGAAACTCTTACAAAGTCGCCTTTAGCAAACTTTGGCTTCGCACATGGCTCCTTGTACCGATACACAGTTTTCAGCAGGCTATTGTCCTTGACTTGGTTAGGCTTCATCTTAATGGTGGTGTGAAACCTATCGTTGTATTTCCTAATGAGTTCTTGCAGCATATCGATCCACTTGTAACTCCCCCTGGCAGAAAATTCACGGTACATGGTTGTTTTAAGAGTTCTTATGAAACGTTCAGCAATGCAAGCCTTAACGTTGGAGTATGTAGAATAATGGTTGATGTCGTATTTCAGCATTAAGGCTTTAAAATCAGCGTTATAATACTCCTTCCCCATGTCGGTCTGAAGGTTTGTAGGCGGGGTTTTAACAGATTGAAGTATATCATTCATGGCTGCGGTAACAGTTTTTCCAGTTTTGTTCTTCAAAGCCCTTGCGTACGCAAACTTGGAATACGCATTTATACAGACTAAAATGTACTTAAAGCCTCTATTTTCCTTATGATACGGGATCATTTCAATCAGATCGCTCTGCCACAAATCATTTAAACCTTTCATTGTCACATGACGCCTTGGATAATTTATTCGAGCAGGTTTATGAAGCTCGTAAGCAATTTCGCGTTTGCTCATTGTATCACACCACTTTCTCTTAACTCTGTTATAATCTCCAATATTTCGTTGTTATGCGAGTGATTCCCAGCCTCAGATGATGCTACCAACAAACGCAGTCTATGAACCAGCTCATTCGGGTCGTCCCAGTATTTATAGTCTATTTTGCGATTCGTATGCAAGTCCTTCCACAGGCCTTTTCCCCTGACTGGTTTTTTAGTCTTGAGATCACCGTCTACCTCGACCTCCTCATCCTCAGGAAATAACCGCCTAATGACGTTTTTAAATTTCTGGCTGTTTGAGACTCGTATCTCTTCGTTATCATCATAGCCGACTTTATGAGCGCTAGACCTCTCCAATATTTCCTTATAGGTCTCCAGGTCGTTATCGCTGTACAACTTAGGGTCGGGTATGCTTTTGGTAAGCAACTCCATTAATCCGCGGCGGGAATGGTATTTCTTATTGCCTACATATATGGTATCGTTTCTTATCGACAGAGGGAGTGCCCCGATCGAGAAAGTTTGTCTGTCTGGATGCCATTTTATACCGTATATGGTGTCCACGTTTCTAGGCCTCAATTGAACTAGTTTCTGAATATAACCCCCAGACACACGACCATATACGCTTTCCAACATAGACTTGTAGTGTTTTACAGGGGTCTGCTCCATATAGGGTTCAGGCTCGTATTCCTTTTCATCATGCTTTGATTTGTCTTTACTCAGAGTGACGAGCTGTTCCAAAGGTTGCGTTATAGGTTGTACAATGTCTGAAAACTCATGTCTCGACTGAAGATCTGCTTTTCTTAATGATAAATATTTTGCTCGTATAGATTTGGTATGTTTTTCAATTTCCTCCTTAATTCTCCTCTGATCATCACTCATTGACGGATTCATTTCGAGTGTTGACTATTTTTGTGATTTCACACGTTTTATAGGCGTATTCGATCGTAATGGGGACCTCACGCGAGAAAGAGCCCGTCTTAAACAATAACACATCACCTCTCGAGACATGGATAGGCTGATTAATGTCAACAGCGACCCCATTTAACGTTGTACTCAGATCGTCTGAATCGGCCAAGTCAACAACCGTGATTCTTCCATCATAAATTAATTTTAGACGAGTGCCACTGTAGAGTTGAAAAAAACTGGATTGCCACATGTTCTGCATAGCCCCAGCTGTTCTTTGCATGAGGTATTTTAAAGCAGTAACATCGTCTCTGAGCTGCGACTGATGATGGATCAGCAGGTTTATCATATCTTTAAAATTATTCAGCACTTGGGCCGTGGTTTTAAACAATTCAAAGTTTCCAGAATCAATATTACCATCACTTTTGTGAAAATCTTTCTGCGCCAGAACCTTGTCCACGTACTCCTTCGTCGCGGCATTGTGGTTCTCTGTGGGATGGCCAACGTAGCGTATTCGTTTACCTTTGACCGAGTAATTGCCTACTGCGTCTCGAGGCAGTGCTATTTTATCGATGTATCGCGCAATTAACGGCGATCCAAATCTGTCAACGCCCATAGCCCCTCTGCATGCGCGTATGAGTCCTCTATCATCCATTGTGAGCATCCGATATACTTTGCACGTCTTTATATAACAACGTACTCGTCCATTCCCCTCCGATACCTCCCTCGGTCTATAGAGTCCTCTTTACAGATGGTTAGGAATCCATACTTTTCCGAAGACCAGCATTCGCGGCACATTTGCAGGAATTTATCGAACGTCATGTCTGCATTTACGTAGTCGTCGTAAAGATGCCTTAGATTTAACGCATCCTGCTTAAATACAATCATCAAGTTACAATTGTCTCTTATCAGATGCTTAGGTATCCTAGCATACGACTGGGCTAGATAAAACATATCTAGCGAGTTATGTCTTCCCATGCTAAAATAATTCCTTATGGGGCTTTGAGGTTCTGTCATAATGTCATCGAATATCACAACAGAATTTTCTCGTACTTGGTGAGGCTCTGGCATACCGTCCCCGCAGTTATCAAACTTGTAATAACCGATTTCTGGAACTCTGGCTAAAATTTCTTCAAGCATCTTATATTTAGGCTGAAACAGTGATCTTGAAAAAATGTAGACATTTGAAAACTTTACACCGTTGGGATGTAGAAGAATATTTATTAACACGTTTGTTTTTCCCGAGTTGCTAGGTCCACAGATAATACATCGTATGCTGTTGGGTAGTAAAATGCTATGTTTGCGTTCATGGATCGAAGCCGTCTGCTCTATGGGGCGAACCTCTAAGGATACGTTTTGCTTCTCAAACTTCATGGTGCAAATAACAGGGCAAAGTGTTATAGCAGCTGCTTTTATACCTATAAAAGGCAAGACCGTGCAGGTGTTGAGGTCAGTATGGCTCCGCGAATAGTACGAGGTAAACGTCGTCGTGGAGAAGGAGTGATCAATACGCTCATTAACAAGCTGCCTGTGGAACTGCACATACCAAAGTACAGATTTTGCGGACCAGGCACCAAACTAGAGAAACGATTAAAAAGAGGCGATACAGGAATCAATCCTTTGGACGAAGCTTGTAAGTTACACGATATAAGCTACGCACAGAGCTCAGATATAAACGATCGACATAAGGCAGACTTGAAATTGGCACAACAGGCCTCTAACCGTGTTAAGGCTGCCGACGCAAGCCTCGGGGAGCGTGCTGCTGCTTACGCCGTTTCAAAAATTATGAAGGGGAAGGTTAAAATGGGTGCCGGACTGGATAAAATTCAGAAACTGAAGGCTGCATACAGAAAAGTGGTGGCAAAGAAGAAAAGCAAGAAAAAGAAGAGAGTTTTGAAGTCGCCTAAAAAAATTGGTGGTATATTGCCCATATTACCAATTCTGGCTGGATTGTCCGCGCTCGGGGCTTTAGGTGGAGCGGGAGCACAGATTGCTAAAGCTGTTAATTCAGCAAAAAACGACAAGAAGCAGCTTGGAGAACATGTACGTCATAACCGCATGCTGGAAAGCATTGCCTTGGGAAAGAAGGAGGGGATCGACGAGCTCATACGCCAGCACAGAGATGGCAAGGGGCTATTTTTAAAACCTTATCCATCTGGTAGAGGAATCCGTCTTAAAAAAAAGCCCTAACTAACTGCGACTTGGAGCGATATGCGAAAAAGCTATGTATTCCACATTTCAGAGGAGTGTACATGAGAAACGAGCTACCTACCAAGACTCATAAACAGGAACGAATCATTATCAATCTCGATGATGCCTCAGGGCCTGGGACGCATTGGGTAGCGTTGAAAAAGTGTGGGAGCCGTTCATTTTATTTCGACAGCTATGGTGACTTGCCTCCTCCTGCAGAAATTGTAAATTATACAGGCCCGCATTCTAAACTATATTACAACTTTACACGTTATCAGAAATATAACACCGAGATTTGTGGTCACCTCTGTCTAGCATTTTTACTATAAATGCCTTCACCTCAGACATACAAGTGTTAAAACGATGCCTACGTTCACTCTAAGCGGATCCACGTCCGAAATAACCAACACGTATTATCCCCCTATCGAGCTGGAAGATGGGGTAGACTACGAGATTGCGTTGCTGAGACTCGACGCTTACAACTCTATTCCAAACGTTACAGAGAGTAACAATTCGTTGGCGGTTACCTCAGGGAATCATAAACATGCCATCACCATCCCTAAAGGGACGTACGAGGTTAGCGATATTTCAGAATATGTTGCGCTCATGATAAAAAAATTAACAAATTCCACTCTTGATCCTGATTCGGTTTTTAGAGTCAGTGTGAACCCCAATACTCTGCTCACGACAATATATTGCTCTCTCGACGTTTCTTTTGATGTTCCAAACTCCGTGGGCCCTTTACTCGGATTTGCAACAACGGATGAAATACCGAAAATGAAAGCTATCGTTTCCACAAAGCAGCCAGACATAAATAACATCAATACTATAAGACTTCAATGCAACATCGCGTCGGGGTCATTCTTCAACGGACGTCCAACGCATACCATACACGAATTCTTTCCTACTGTACCACCAGGATATAAAATCTCCGAGGTGCCTGCAAACCTGATTTTTCTACCGTTAATCAACATACAAAAAATAACGGACATTACCATATCTCTCGTGGATCAGGACGACAGACTTATCGATTTTAGAGGAGAGCGAGTGTCTGTGAGACTCGTCATTAGGAAGAATGGGGCTTAACTTTAATAAATCCTCACCAGCTGAACCAGCATATAAGACGGTGCGTCGTGCTCGGACCGGTAATCATCAGCGTACCGTCGGCAAGTTAACATCTGCTAACAAGAAGTATCTGGAATCTCTAGGCTTTTTAGTACTACAACATGCACGTTCTAAGCGTAAGGGATAAGGCGCAATTTGAAGACGCCATAGAAAATTCGCAGTATCATGGATTCAAACCTTACAACACTTCGGCTCTCGGCGAAAGCGATGAAATACGAATTCCCATTCAAGCCGAAAACTTGTATGCATTACTCAGCCAGAGTTTCGTTTCGATAAGTGGTACTGTGACATCCGACAAAGATGCCGAGTACACTGGGAAAGTTGTAAATAACGGCTTTATGCATTTATTCGATGAAATAAAACTCAATATTCATGGAGAAACTGTGGATCGTACTAGAAATCCTGGTATTACGAGCTTGTTGAAAGGTATCTGCTCCTATAATAATTCTGATTGTGTCAGACTGGAGAACTCTGGATGGGTGCACCCCAGTAATGAGAGCGTTGGAGAAATTGTAAAAGCTGGAAAGTTCAATGTTTGCATACCGCTGAACCATTTTCTCGGTGTGGCAGAAGATTTTAAGAAAATTCTGTTAAACTGCAAACTCGAACTCGTCATGATGAGAGCTAAGAACACTATACATGTTACCATTGGAGCCGTTAGTAAAATTAAACTCACAGATATAGAATGGTTTGTTCCTATGCTTAAAGTATCGGACATTGAACGCTTGAAACTGTTAAACGCGATGGAAAGCGATCGACCGCTGCCCATATATTTCAGAAGCTGGCAGTTGTACGAACATCCGTCTTTACCACAAGCGACCAACGTTTCATGGAATGTGACAACTTCTCCTCAGCTGCAAAAGCCTAGAATGGTTATCGTGGCATTTCAGACTGATAGAAGCAAAGCCGATGCAAACGGTTCAAAATTTGATTTAGGTGATGTACAGGACGTATCCGTATATTTGAATGATAAAAAGTATCCCTACCATTCTTTCCGTGTAGACAGCACCAATGGTGCGTATGGATTACTGTATGAAATGTATGCCAGATTTCAAGAATCGTACTATGAGCGTCCTCCATCACCACTGCTTAAAAGGAGCGATTTTATAAAACATGCACCATTCTATGTGGTGGACTGCACCAAGCAGAACGAGGATCTGAAGTCTGGAGCCTGCACTACGAGAGTTGAAATTTCAGCAGCAAGCAACATTCCTGCAAACACAAAGGCCTACTGTTTAATCCTGCACGATCGCTGCGTAGAGTATACTGCACTGACCAACATCATCACCAATGTCGTGTGAGAAATTCACCATATTGGATGTCCAGGGCTATCAGTCAACTTGCAATGAATTCGTGGCTAAAGAGGTGGCTGTATTATCGCATGATGGCAGAATGGGACATTTCGTGCTGCGACCGCCTAAAGACGTATACCCAGATGTAAAATGTCAGCGGTTTGTGGAATCGTGTCTGCATGGGATACCATGGCTGAGTGGATACTTACCTTACGACGAGTTGAAACCTGTTCTTGATAGTGTATTACAGTGTGAAGACAGACTTTATTCTAAGGGACTAGAAAAGGCGAGATTTTTTGAAAAACTGCTGCAGAGGTCTGTTATAAACATGGAAGATCTTGGTGTACCGAAGCTGGGCAAATTAAGAGACTGTGAAACAAAATGTCTTTTTCATAATGACTCTAATATGAACTGTGCCCTACACAATGTAATGGTGCTTAGACTCTGGATGCAAGCACGGTATAATTTTAAAGAGTTTTGTAATCATGAGTTGAAATAAATTCAATCATAAAATTGTCTGTTTCTTATTTATACATTCCTTCCAAAGGCGAACGGCTTCCTGTAAAAATAGATAGAACATGCTTTTGGTCTATGACATGTGTTGGAATTATGGGAGTAAGGGGTTTTGGTTAAGGTTATGACCCGACCTTTTTCATTCATAAAATGGAAGAGCTCGGTTTGAAATGATTTTTTAAACAAGTTTTCCTTTATATCACACCCAATTTATTTTATAAAATTACAAGTTTAAACAATTTACGAAGTTTTTCTTCGTTGTGTGGTCTTTGAGGTTACATCCATCGCCCTGGCTGCAGTGAAGATCGTGGAAAAATGCTGCCTTTGTCTGAAACATATAAAAGCAAATCATTATAAGCAATGTGTTACGAAATTATAATTCAATGGGTAGGGGTGGTGATAATAATACTTACAGCTTGCTGCAGCTTCTCGAAAAGGTGGCAGTCAGGATTACACTTGATGCTCCACATTGAGTAGTGACCATCCTCGGGCCTCCTGCACCGGTGGAAATGGGTGACACCATCGCAGACCTGTTTGTGGAAGATGTCGTCGTGGTAGCAGAAGTCCCCAGCAATATTTTGAAGCGTGTTGCCACAGGGTAGGATCGGTGACGAGTCAACATGTTCTTGGTTGAATCCATATATATCGGTACATCGGATGGGAAACTCCACCTTCCCCACGTCGTGCCCATATGAATTGTATAGAGTCAGTTCTACCGACTCTGTTGGCAGCTCTTCTACCGCAGGTTCCATGTCTTGGATATCCGCAAACGATGAGTCCGGGATCTCCTCCCACAGTTGACGTACTAGTTCTTGAGAAGACATACTGATGATGAGCTTCGCATGTATCATGCCTTATATATGATTTGAAGAGGCCACACGCGTGGTTTGTGCCATATACACTTTAACATTGCGTTGGTCCAGCTGTTACACTACGCACACTTGCACATTGCATTGGTCCATCTGTTACACATCACCATGTCTATGTAGTCAATTCATACACATATCACACTGAGACAAATCCGAAAACGTAATAGTGGGAACCACGTGAAGTCGGCTCCCTAGCATAGTACATCAATGAAAGTTTCTCCTGGTTAATCTGTCGAAGCTGATCTTCACTCAACTTCCCAAACCTTCGTGGTAGGAAAACGCTGCGCCCAATCTTTAAATCTATGACGACTCTTCTCCCACGCCTTGTATACACGGAACGAGCTTCCTTTATCGGATACGCAAGTCCAAATTGCAGCTCGCTCAACGATTTGTTCCATCTCACTTCTGGGATGTATACAGTTCTATATAGCTTAAGAGTAGATAATATAGTCGGCTCTGTTGGTTCTGGTGATGGTGTCTCTTCTACCGCAGGTTCCATGTCTGGGATATCTGCAAACGAAGAGTCCTGGAGTTGACGTACTAGTTCTTGAGAAGACATACTGATGATGAGCTTCGCACGTATCATGCTTTATATATGATTTGAAGAGACCACACGCGTGGCTCGTGCCATATACACTTTAACATTGCGTTGGTCCAGCTGTTACACTACGCACACTTGCACATTGCATTGGTCCATCTGTTACACACCACCATGTCTATGTAGTCAATTCACACAAATTTCACATTATGGTAGTAGTAGCCGCCTGGATTAATTTCTCTGCCGTAATATACGATAGAGAGGTTAACTTCGTTCAGCTGCTGTATCTGGTCTTCTGTAAGTTTAGCAAATCTAGTTGGCAAGAATACTGACCAGCCGTTATGAAGGTCCAAAACAACGCGGCGGCCGTACTTGGTATAGGTGGAGCGTGCCTGCTTTATAAGGTACGGTGCCCCGATTTCCAACTCTTGTAGCATTTTCGTGTCCGACATATTAATATCCATATTTGAATATCTCTCCAGCGTTGCTACTATTGGGATCTTGGTCTTATCCAACGGAGTTTGGTCCGCCGCCTGGATAGAAGTTTGTCCCGCAGCCTGGTTCGGAGATTGACCCGCAGCATGGTTCGGTATCTCGGTCACCTGCATTGAGTTTATCAGCTCCTGTAGGGCAGCATCCAGTTCAACTGCTTGCTTTGGCGTCTGCTTACGTGGGCGCTTCGTAGTTGTTGACATCATCCTGGCTAGCTGTACACTGAGGACGAAACATTCGTCTCGCAGCTATTAAAGCCCTCCGCTAACCAATCCCAGAACGTTTT
Organism: Ectobius pallidus; assembly: GCA_964059195.1. Lineage (NCBI taxonomy): Eukaryota > Metazoa > Arthropoda > Insecta > Blattodea > Ectobiidae > Ectobius > Ectobius pallidus. The sequence goes on from CAXKWD010000008.1 coordinate 129,215,117, forward strand.
ATTTCCACCAATCAAATTTCGTCTTATTTTAACCAATCACATGCGCAATAAACTGTAAATACTATTGCAATAAAAAACAGCGCCAAGTTTTTATTATTTCGCTTTTGTTCACCGTGACCACACACGTCTTCAACGATGTCACCATGACCGCACACGTCTTCACCAGTTCCGCATACATCCGATCCCTCGCCACCTTTATTTAAAAATGCACAATTGGGGGACCATCTTTTGTGTTCATTTGCTGGAACGTCCGTTTTTTCCCATTTTCCTATTTGCGTATGACAGTATGCGCACTCTGCTATATCGCTGTAACCAGTGTAATAAAATCCGGTTTCAACCATTTTATCAACATCGATAAACGATAGTGGCCATCTTGCGAACGATTTTTTGCGATCGTCTTCTCGCAACATGTTATACATTCTATATGGCCTCTTCATAACGGACGATGACCTCTCCACCGACGTCGGCTAGCCTATGACGTAAAAAAGCGATAGCGTGGGTTTATATCGGTCTTGAACATGTAACGACTTGCTGCAAGACCGCACGCGTGGTGCACTGGCTTATTCTCGTACGACCGGCTGCAGTCCACATCTGGACCACCGCTAAGACATGCAAGCCTGCAATAATATTACACACTCGCAAATATTACCAATAAATAAACACTTAGGCCTTTGTTCTACACACACAGGCGGAGCAAAAGGCGCTAGCACCCAGATTGATAAAAGAACTATGTGCGATAAGGGCGCAAGCTCATAATTACCAATATTCCCAATATTACCAATAAATAAACACTTAGGCCTTTGTTCTACACACACACAGGCGGAGCAAAAGGCGCTAGCACCCAGATTGATAAAAGAACTATGTGCGATAAGGGCGCAAGCTCATAATTACCAATATTCCCAATATTACCAATAAATAAACACTTAGGCCTTTGTTCTACACACACAGGCGGAGCAAAAGGCGCTAGCACCCAGATTGATAAAAGAACTATGTGCGATAAGGGCGCAAGCTCATAATTACCAATATTCCCAATATTACCAATAATTAATCACTTAGGCCTTTGTTCTACACATATAGGCGGAGCAAAGGGCGCTAGCACCCAGGGCAGTGGTCTGCTGCTCCTCCGAGTGGTCAGCTGCTCCTCCCGAGTGGACAGTGGTCAGCTGCTCCTCCCGAGTGGACAGTGGTCAGCTGCTCCTCCGCTCCTCCGTGACGTCATGAACAAAACCATACTACTTATATATAATTAGTCGTCCTATATTCCCGTTAATATTCATTGTTACTGTAATCTTTTAACATTTTTATTTTATTTTTTATTTCTGTGTTACAGCTGTGTATGTCAATTGTTTCTAATTTTTTTGTTTACTTTATGGAGTATTTTTTAACTGATATTAATTTAAACGTTTATGGTACAGGATGAAATAGTGAGGATGATTCATGGTATGTAAATATCAATTCGGCATTTGCCTTTACGACTGGCGAAACTATGAAAAAACCCTTGACAAATTAGCTGGCCATGGGATTTGACGCTGGGACCTCCCGAATGCGCTTAACTTTTTGTGATCTCATCTAAGTTCGTATTTTTAAAATCTTGGTATTTGAACAGATACTGTAGCATTTTCAAACCTGCTTTTAACTTGTGGTTATATGTCAGTCGTTTACCCATAGCACTGGGCTCATATGTCTTCTAGGGGGCCGGCTAAATACCAGTCATACGATCTTTCGTGACAAGGTTCAAATCCACTAAGATAAATTGTTAATAAAGCTAGAACTTTGCGTTTAGCCTACTGATTTATTTACAACATATTGTAATAGATATGAATAGTTTCAGAGCTAAAAATACTTTCACGGATCTTATTAAAAGATGTATCTTTGTTTGTGTGGTACTTACTTACTTGCTCAATGGCAATAGACAATTCTTCAGCAAGCTAAAGGAATATTATCTATTTTGTGTAAGCCGGAGGATCATTGTCGCGCTTACCAGAGCCCGCCATTCAACCCTATTCTGTGCTAACTCCATCCAGTCATCCCTCGCAAATCCTACTTCCCTTAAATCTATTCTAATATTGTCCTCCCACCTACGTCTAGGTGTTCCAAGTGGTCTTTTCCCTTCGGGTCTCCCATTCAATACTTTTGAGATATGTCTTTCCTTCTCCAAGCGTGCAACATGTCCAGCCCATTTCATCCTTCGCGATTCAATTATCCTTACTATATCTGGTGAAGAGTATATGTCCTAAAGCTCGTCGTTAGTTTATGTGGGTATGTAACATTTTATATGTATTAGTAAGCATATATATTCACAAGTCATGATCCCCCAATTGATTTAAGTCACAATGCCAAGAAACACGAAGATTAAGGTGTTAATATTCACATCACTACAATTAAGTACATTAGCTGGATAGAAATAAATTCTTAGACATGCGTTTACAAGGAACCTATCAAGGAAGGTGAGACACTAAATCCAACCTTCATCGGACAGGTAATTATGGTACTGCATTTCAGAGGCCATGGTCGTGATTTCCCTGCTTCTGATAGGCTTGGGAGACACCACTGTTAATATAAATAAAGCATTCGAGTTATCAAGGATGAACTTCGAGAAACAATCAGTTTCCAAAGCCTCATAATTCGTCCAAGGTAAAATAAAAACTCCTACAACCAACGTGCTCTCCATGCATACTCCATGGGAACAAGGTTGCAACCCTGAATAAGATATGGGAGTCAAGGTGAAGCTGCGGAGATGGACTTGGTCCAGCTAACACAGAAGTCATGCTGATATGTCACGCACTCTACATGGAGAAGTAAGGAAGCAGATCAGACAGAAGACAGAATTTTATTATTTTCTTATAAAAAAGTACCGGAACATAACAATTTTTTCAAGATACGTGGCATAGTTATAGATAGTACGTTTACCTGGGATAAACATAGTGAATTAATTTGCAGGAAGTTATCACGTTTTTTATTCCTTCTTCGTAAGTTAAAAGAACACGTACCACTTACCACTTACCGGTACCGGTTAAAAGGGTATATTTTGCATACTATCAAAGTATTTTACAATATGGACTCCTGATATGGGGCAATAGCTGGCATTCTCAAAAGACATTTATTTTACAAAAGAAAGCATTGATAATATTAACAAATTCATCACCCAGAACTCATTGCAAACCATTATTCATAGAACAGCTTGTGCTCCTTTACCGAATTTATAACTGAAATGTGACGTTAAATTACAAACAGGCCAAAATACGACCAAGACCGCAAAAGTGACCAAAATATGACTTTATATGCAAAATAAAAACGGTGCGGTTAGGATAACAAGCGTGCAATTAGTCAGTTATTTAATTTGTGTTTGCGGCGAGAATGGAGGTCAGGATAAAAATATGACATGTCATAAACATCCAATCCCTATTCAGACTCATCTGCCATGGTACTCGTATAATGGCAGTGTTGAGGAGTTAGCCTTTCTGTGTTATTTTAACGTAAACCAAAGAAGTATTTCAAATCCGAAAAAAAATGCATATAATTTACACATATTACAGTATGACTATTGCATAAGGGTACTATGCTACGTAGGTATAGAGTAATATTACGAAAATCATGCACATAGTAATTTAGGCTATTGCTGTCTGTAAATATAATTAGATCATCCTTACTGTAAGTAAATTTAAAATTTTAATCACAATCTACTGCAAGTGCTCCAAAAATATATCACGCCATGTAATTTAAAATGCTGTACTAGAAAGTGATGTGGTAGTGCAATTTAGCAGTCAAGTAAAGACACCAACGTTTAGAAGGTAAACTTGATGAGGTCAAGAAAACAGGAACAGCAAATTTTGAAAGGAGCGAAATCACGAATGGTGACCGGGCTGTTTGAGTTTAAATTTGCACATCGTAAAGTTCGCAATTTAAAGCATTTACTGCCTCGGGACCTAGCAGTTTGTTCATACCGAGTGAAAGCTAAAAAGTCTGGATAACACTTGTATCATAGTTTCAGCTCATAGCTGGCCTGGTTATCATTGCACGCGATTTCCAATTGATAACAGAGAAGGGCCTGGAGTAATGCAACATGTTCCTGGGTATATTAATTGTGTGTGTTATGTGAATTATGAGTAATACTGCCAATGGTAGTTAAGAGGGACATAACTTAAAGGTTTCAGTAGGCTACTAGAAATGAATAAAATATTTATATATTCTTTCTCAGTAATCAATCATGTTTCATCTTTCTAATTTCCTCATACTCACTACATCCACTATCTTAAACTATTTTGTTTGTAACTATTACCCAAATATATTTTGCATATTGTGATTAGGTCCATGGTTTATTACATAGCTAGGTTTACAGTTTCCGCAGAATGGTAGAGAAGAAATGTAAAGTATAACGAAGTACAACATTCTATTATTTGAAGTGCATAACACACCCTACTTTCCTACAAGATTAAATTTGTTTAATTATAAAATATAACGAGTTAAATCGGCAGTAGAAAGTACGAAATTAATCCAAAAATCTGTTTCGTGGGAAAGTAAAGAAAACTGTGTGCTCTCTATTAAAACATACAGATTTTTCACAGAGTATTCAGATATTATTCTGAATGTTTTCCAACGTTATACAGCGTTAAGTATTTAATTTTGGCTCATAAACTTGAAAATATTATGGACTTGTTTCCTTCTTCGAACTGCAGGAAACTTAGTGACTGGAGAGAAAAAAAACAATTAAATCTATGAAATGGATGTTATTCACAATAATTCAGAATAAAAAATCATTCGTGAGATGCAAATCATTCACCATCATCAGCAGCATTATTGTGGTTCCCAGGTAAGTAAAGACAACCATTCAGAATGAATACAGTTGAGTATCATTAATTTTTTCACCAACATTGACATATAAATGCGCCGCCTAAAGAACTGTATAAAAGAAGGGATTAAGATAAATAGCATAATGATTTATTTAATATATTTGGAATTATATCTGTGTGTTATTATTTTCATTCAAGGAATAAAACTATCGTACGGAAATTTCATTAATAAATTTCAGTCTTAGTGCCCACTGATGATTTCACTTGATGAATGCCTTATTACAATATAAAATTTGAGTTCGGAAAGGATAAAAGCAGATTTAGCGCCTGCTTGTAACATTTCCAGAGAAGCCAATGATATAAAAATTCATTAAGAAATCAGAGATAGACTTAGAGACTCAGAATAGAACGTATGTGCTGAGATTAGCCTCATCAATAGGCCTATGACATGAATTTAATTTAAGTGAGCTCTTACCGTTCATAAATTGCTGCTTAGAAAGAAGAAGGAATAACAGCTGTAGTTTTATTCCTACGAATGTTGTCTGAATCATTAATAAATGTCTGTATTTAAAGTTAATACCATAATTTTATATGTTCGTACTTTATATAGAACCCTAAAGGCAAGGGGGTAGCCTAATATTTTTGTTCTAAGTAATATTTCTTAATACAATTTATCTTATACCGGTAACAATATATTTATTACCTGTAACAACATTAATTTTATAGCAGCAAAATAGGCACTCAAATGTACAAATATTTTTCAATGAAATTACAAGACACATGTTAGTACAAGTTGACTGGAATAAATATCTAAAATATATGACAATACTTTTGACCAAAAATTTATAATACAACCGAATATACTTTCTGGTAACATGAACAATTTTTATAGCATGTGGTAATATTTCTTTCAGACTGCACGTAGTAGATTCACTGTTGTTTACAAAGAGCTCTCGTGTTTTAGATATGAAAATCTTCTGGTGCAGTTAAGGTGGTGTTAGACTTAAGTTTATTTTTTAATCAGGATAATTATATGACTGACTTTAGCTAGAATTTTCTTATAAAAAGTGGCTTGTTCATATTGGGAGGTACTGAACGTAATTTTCAAAATATTATTATCTACTATTTTGCTGTAAATGGCAGCATAACATTTTAGAAGCTGGAATGATTCTAACCAAAAGTTCTGTTTCGATTCTCTTCGAGCCTGCTTGAATATGAAATGTCTAGCCAGAATGATTCTAACCAAAAGTTCTGTTTTGATTCTCTTCGAGCCTGCTCGAATATGAAATGTCTAGCCATATCTAGCATTGTATTTTTGTTATTATCACCCAGGCAACATTTGCTAAATTGACAAAGATAAAATATCTTACAAGGGCGTGTACTGTAAGTACAGTGCTTAGAGATGTACGAAGCATTGAATAAGCTTAGGATATGTATTGCTTTATATTTGAGCTATTGAAATTGCCATACAAATGTTTTATCACTCCTTAGGTCTTATCAATATTAATGGATATGTATTTTCGAATCACTCACTACTTTACAACGTAACCGACTAAACAATATCATAAAAGTTTCGAATACCTCGAGAAAAGGGTTAAGAGAAAATAGATAAAAATGTAATTTATTTTAAATCATGGACGAAAATCTTTCCTATAAAGATGAAAATTACCATTATTTGGTAATGTAAAAACTTTTTATTTTTAAAATTCAGTAGGCTATTGTAAAAATTGGGGGTACGCCGTAGCGTAGTGGTTGAGGCGCTGCGCTACAAACCGGAAGGTCGTGGGTTCGATTCCCGATGAGGTCGTTGAGATTTTTCAATTGGCCTAATCCTTCTGGTGGCACTATGGCCCTGGGGTCGACTCAGCCTCTAACAGAAATGAGTACCAGGAGCAATCCTGGGGGTAAAGGCGGCCGGTGCGTAAGGCTGACAACCTTACCACCTTCATGTGCCGAATGTCCAAAATCTGGGAGCCTCAACCTCCTGGAACCCTCTGGGCCTCCATGGCCTGTATAGGGATCACTTTACCTTTATTGTAAAAATTGGTCAGATGCAATAAGAACGTAAGGTAGGATGAAGCCGTCGAAGCAAATATGCGTTTCATGCTTCATGATTCAAAGAGAATCGCTGTAAAGAAAATCTGTAGGCATATGTGTCTAATGTCTTTCTGTCTGCAGGGCTATCTATGGAACTGTAAGCAGCATACTTGAAACACCTAAAAAGTATCATTAAAACATAATTTTTTATTTCAATTACTCCTTTATAGACGGAAGTTTTCAAGGATCTTTTTTTAAATATTAAAATATATTTTTGTGTCAATTACTACGACATCGGTCTGTAAAAGTTATTGTATAATGAAAAACACAATGCTATAGAGCCTAAAGAAGGTACAAGTCACAATCAACAGCACAGTAGGTCAACATAGCGTATTGAAACTATTATAACTCGATCGGTAAGACCTGAGCCAAACAAACGGATGCTAGTAGGCTACGGTGAAGTAATCTAGACCTGCCTGGCCTTCATGTCACGTGATTTTCCCTGCCAGTTCATACTGTACAGACCGTGTAAAAACACCTTAGTTAGCCTCACAGCATTCAATAGTGAAGTGTGATATGTTAATAAGAGCAATGGAAGGCGAATGTAGTTATTCTAGCAAAAAGGTTGGTGGTAGTAAAGTGATTCACGGTCAGAGTAGGGAAATAGTGTGGAATGTATAGAATGTATATGTATATTATGAACCGCATATTTTGGAATGAATAGTACAGTACATGCATTCTCTCCTGCTCCTACTCCATTGCTACTGGCGTACGATAAGCTTTCTGCGCGTGTTTTGGTTCAGGTCCTAGAGTCCCAATTATAGGCCTACTAAAGTAAAAATAACAAATCCATCACCTATGCTTAAAGAACCCTTAGATTTTGCTGTGGAGCAAAGCTCTGGAAGGGTATGGTAAAAGGAAACTATGAGCTCAGATACCCCAGGGAATCTAGCGCAAAAAAAAAGACTGAAAATACATCACTGCTAGAATGTAATTAAGAACTTAACTGGCACGCATTGTGAAATAACTACTGTTAATTCTGTTGCAATAATGGTTAATAAAATAATTTTAATTTTATTTAAGTCGCTTACGTGATATGTTTATGGAAGTAATGAATTAAAAACTGGACCACGCAGGTGGAAGTAGAGTGATTCGTGACTGGAACTCGCTACATAAGTCACTCTTCATTTCAATTGCATAATTTCATCTAAAGCTTATTTCATAACGTTAAGTCTCGTATTTTGCAATGTACACAGAGAAGTTCTTGATCACAGAAAAATTCTGCTAACAACTTTAGGCATAGTTTGTTATGATGGTGAACTCCTAAATGAAAATTAGAATTATGTAAAACCGTAAATCAAACAGTGCCTCTATGGTAGCAGAAACATGGTCTATGAGAAAATAAAACATTCCTAATAGGTCTAGTTGATTAATAGATTTTGAAAAAAATTTGACACCATTCAGAGAATATTATCTACATAATCATAAAAAAAGCAAGAAATGGAATCCATATATCACGATGACGATGTAGATCATCGCAGCAAGAATTCTATGGTAATTATTATACTGAGTAGAATTGAATCGAACCTTTTATGGCTGGAAATAAATTCATTATAAACAATATTTCTTATATAGGAGAATAAAAAAGAGCACAATTTCAAAGCAGTGGATGAGCCCCTTTCGTGAGACAAAATTGGTCTTACTAATTATCTTAAATAGAAATATCTGAAAGAATTAATAGAAATACGTTGACAAAGGACATTGCTTCATTTGATAATTTGATTATTGGCATTTTTGTTAAAGCATGTTTCTAGTTTCCACAATCCATTCTTACTGCGGGCTGCTATCACAAGACTTTGCCACCAACCGGTTTATATTTTGGATGATAAACACCTCTGTTATTAATGACTAGCATGTGCCCGCGGCTTCGCCCGCGATAATTATTTCAAATATTAAAAATTAAGAGCATAATAGTTAAATCATTATATTTATTAACACCTAAATCACGTGGACCACATACCACGATTAGATAGCATCGCCTGGTAAAAGCGACCTCAGATTCGAGTTCCTTGGTCCAGAAAACCCCTGTATAGTGAGTTTCGTCCAAATAAAACAATGTTTGACCATATTAGGGCTTACAACATTCAAGTGATCGCGAAAGTTTAATTTCCAAGGTATGACAAAAATAGACAAAGCCAACTGTAATTGTCAAACTTCCATTTAATTTAATTCCAAACCCATCTGAAACCCACTGGCAACAATATGTTTTAATGTCAAATGTGATTCGGATTCGATAATTCTGTGTAAAAAGGGATTAAGTATTCTCAAAAACACTTGATTTTTTGCATTTAAAATCAGCATTTTTCAAAATCCTTTCTTAGTGAGCACCTACATTATGAAACGAAGGTACTGTCAAAATTCCAAGTCTCTACCTGTTATAGTTTGGGCTCTACGTTGATTCCTGTCAGTCAGGACAAAGCCTTTTATATATAGAGAGATTCAGCAAGTTGCTATCAAGTCTCAGATTCTTTAATTCAAATTTCTTAAAAAACTGGGTAAATCAAGATCATGTGTTTTTTGAAAAGCTGAATTCTAACTGGGGTTTGCAGCTGCAGTAGAATGCACTCGAGTGCTTCAATATTTCCACTAAACTAACTAAACTAAACTACAAAGTCTTTTGCATCTTAAGACGATCGCAATTCTCGAATGGAATCAAGAATTAAAATTTCATTTACAGGCATGTCAAGAGTAAAATATTCTAGAGCCGCACTTTTAATGCAATAAAATTATTATTAAAAATTATTATTATTTTATGAAAACGCAATACACTTTAATGAAAACACTTTTTTTAATATATCTATTAAACATTGCCGGCTGTGACCATCGTTGCAACTATCGCTAAAGATAGGCCTATCAAGCAAAAATTACATTCCTCAGTTCATCTTTCATTTTTACGGTAAAGCGTGTTTAAATTCAACATTATGTGTTAAGTTTCAAATCATAGGTCAGTGTTAAGTTTAAGGTCAAAATTTCAGTTTAGCATCGAGCATAACATAATGACTTTATTGTTCAGGTAAATTTATGTCACATTGAATCAACACAAATGCATTAAAAAAAATAGATGTACTAGATAGGTAATTTGTTAATTTTCTAGTTTTAATATAAGCACTCACCAGTGGGCTATAAGTTTGATATCAACTAGGAAATTTTAGTGAAATAGCTGATTTTCATGAATGATATTTGTAATACGCGGATAAAAAATCTCTATATTTTAAAATAAATAATTAATCTATTAAGTTTATATCTCGGCCTATAGACAATTTTTCTTTGCGACGTATAGGTACGTCAATAGTCTCATAAAGGTTAATACATCTTAAAAGCGATAGTTAGGCTACATTTCAAAGAGCTGAATAAAGAGATGCTCAGCTCATAATAACACAAAATGAAACTAATAATAAAATGAGAATAGTTAGAGAGAAACATGAATATAGACTATGTCTCCATAATAATAATAACATGGTCGGTCATCTGCTATTATCCTACAAATGAGCTTCCACTTTCGCCAATTGGCCTTCATCCTCATTAATTGTGTTATTTCGAAAGTGAAACTTCAAATGATTCAAGAAGTACAGGCCCTGATTTATAAAAGGGCAGAATGGGCATTTTCCCAGGGCGGCAAACCTAGTAAGTGCAGCAATTTTTTTGGTAAAATAAACTAGGCTATAATGCCAAATTGAATTTAAAAGAATTAAACTTGAAATAATGAAATAATAATAGATTGAGTTTTAGATTGTAATTGCAAAAAGATAAGGCAAATATATGATATAAAAATATTGGTTTTAATATAATTAGCCTATCTGTTATGTTCAGAGACAATTCGTTGTGTCAGAGGCCACAGGAGGATGATATAGCTGAGGACGATTCAGTGATAGTGTTTTTATAAAGCTTTTAGAAATTTTGGTTTTAATTATTGAGGCATCCAAACCAGCAAAAGAAAATGCCCTGAAGATGGCGGAAATAGGCGAAAGGCCTTGGCAAATATTAAAATAAAATACTGTTGAGTTGCTGGTATTAAGTCTATTTTATGTTATTGATCGAGCTGAACGGTATACAGGCCTAACATGTATTTTAATATATTTGAAACGTAAATTAATTAAACAATATATAATCGCTTTAAAAATTTAAATGCACCCTATATTTATTAGGGGTACGCCGTAGCGTAAAGGTTGAGGCGCTGCGCTACAAACCGGAAGGTCGCGGGTTCGATCCCCGATGAGGTCATTGGAGTTCTTCAAATGGCTATCCTTCTGGTGGCACTATGGCCCTGGGATCGACTCAGCCTCTTAACAGAAATGAGTACCGGGAGCATTCTTGGGGGGTAAAGGCGGCTGGTGCGTAAGGCTGACAACCTTACCACCTTCATGTCTAAAAATCCTTGTCTAAAAATCTGGGCTCATCCTACTAGTACCCTCTGGGCCTCCATGATAGCCTGTAATAGGGAACACTTTACTTTACCTATATTTATTGATGTTGTCGACTTTTATATAGTAAATAAATACAATAAATACATTAACTAGACAAATAAATAACTAAAACTAAACTCCGTGGCGCAACATCCCTGGAGGGACTTGGCCTACCACCCGACCGCTGCGTCATCTCCCGTAGGCAGATGGCAGGATTGGGGGGCATGTGGTCAGCATACCGACACCCACGGCCGTTAATGGTGGTTTTCTTGACCGGAGCCGCTACTTCTCTATCAAGTAGCTCCTCAATTTTGAATCACGAGGCTGAGTGCACCCCTACCAGACCTCCCTACCTCAGAAAAATCCGAGGAGGTACCGGGAATCGAACCCGGGCCGACGGATCTGTAGTCAGCGACGCTAACCACAAGACCACGCCGGCGGACTAGACAAATAAATACAGTAGTAAAATTCCATCTGTCTCTTTACGTTTCAGATACTAACTACCTTATAGGCTACGGTAGCTGATTGGATTAATGATGGAAGACCAGGATTTCAGAGGAGGGGTACCCAGGGGGTCATTTCTCTCAGAATTGACTTTAATGATATCAGCCAGACATGCAAAGACCTGAGTGGTCATCAGACTATGCCTTGAGGTGCTGTGAGAGATTTGCACCAATAAAACCAAACGTCTATTTGAACTTATTTTATGGGAGTTTCGATTCCCGGAGGGGATATGTCGTTTCCGGTGTTGACGTACGCGAACTGATACTGTATGTCAGGGAAACCGGTATTTGTTACCAGCCTGTCGAGCCTGCACATGTGGACAGGTACTGGATATGACCACCTACAATTTCGTACTTTCTAAACTCTACAGCGTCGACAATATTCTCATTATTGTTATCGGTATCTATTGGTTTACTGCTTTACTACTTTATTGACAAGTCCATAATGAATTGTAATTTGCATTTTCAAACAGATAACGCACAAAAGGAATATGCCCATGCATTGTACGTGGCGCGTCCATAGAGTAGAGCCGTTTACACAAACAAGACAAAATTTCATGGAAATATTTATTGCAATAGATATAGCAAGTGTTCAGCAATTCTTCAACATATTCGCCACAGGAATTGAAACATTTGTCATACCGTGGAACCAACTTTTAAACACTTGTGTCGTAGAAGTCATTCTCTGACATTTATTGAGGTGTAGAACGAGGTCCGGGCTGTAGGATGGATGTTGAAACATCTCCTAGCAGAACATTTGCAGGAGACTTGTAGGAAGGTGTTGAAGTCTCCACCCTACAGCTCGGACCGCGCACCCAGAGATTTTAATCTTTTCCTACCCCTCAAGAAATGACAGGGAATGATAGAGATTGACAGAGAAACGGAGAAGGTTATCACACATTGGTTTAATACATGTCTATTGGAAGTTGTTAACAACAAGGAGGAAGAGGTAATTGTGCTATTAGGCCTATTGATATTGTCCCTTCAAATTTCAGTTACAGTAAAACCAAGATATTCGTGACTCCTCTTTTTTGGAAAAAAAAATTAAGCCGACAATTATGCACATACTGTATATAGTGCTCTTTTACCGAATTTAGGCCTATCATTGAAATATGACGTTAAATTACAAATATGACTGCAATATGGCCAAGACCATGAAAATGACCAAAATATGACTTTATATGCAAAATAAAAAGGCCTGATTAGGATACCAAATGTACAATTCATGTTTAATTTGTGTTTGCGGCGAGAATGGACGTCAGGATAAAAATATGACATTTCATAAAGATGCGAACCCTAATCATAACTATTCTAAGCCTTAAAAAAAATCAAATTTCCAGCGAACCTTACAAACATTATGTAGCACCATGGAAATTACATAAACTAGTTCAAAAAATTAGTGCTTGTGGTTCATTTTGTTAACTCATAATGGTATGAGTGGAGCAGTTAGTAAGGCAGAAGATTTCTGTTCCCAAGTTTGTGGGTTCGGTCCTCTAAGTAAAATACATTTTTGTGGCCTAAATGTGATAGTCCTATTAAATGTAAATTTTCAGCATGCGTAAGAATCTCAGTGGAACAAAATTACAAAAGACCGACAAAGGTTACAGGCCTAAGTAGAACAACACAACTGAAATCTGCATCTGAGTGTAGAAAAAAGTGTAACCAGCATCAGGAGAAAGACGCTGAAATGACAAGTTTGTAAACAAATAGCAACTAAAACGCAGACATAAAAAATGGAGATGGAAGAAGAAACAAGTCAAAATGTATGTATTCAAGAATTTAATTAAGAAAAGAGTAGGTGAGAAACAAAGAAGGAAAGAGAGGAAGAAAATAAAAAATAAAGATAATAACAAAGAAAAGGGAGAAAAGTGAAGAATGAAAGAAGGAAAGAAGGAAAGACAGAAAGACAGAAGGAGGAGGGGAAAAAGTAAAAATAGAAACAATTACTAAAAACATGTGAATATGAAGGATATAAGACAGGAAAGGACGAGATTTTAAATGAAATAATGTAACTTATACGCGTGTGAATGATAGTTTGGAGTGTGTTGACAAAATGACATAATTTTATTTTCCTAGTGATTTCTTTCTACTTCAATTAATAAAACACAGTTATGAATGCCTCCAGATAATTGCAACAGCATATGTTTGAGGTAAAAAATGTATGTTTAGGAATGTTGTAGAGATAGGGGATATGGAAATACAACCTAAATTAACATTTATGGCCTAGATTGGTAGTTGTTAAATAACTGTCCTAATATTCTACATTCTCCAAATTCCGGTATAATTTTCTTACTAAATACAGGATAAAGCGTCAGCAGAGAAATAAATAGCACCAGCAGCAGACAATGACATCCTTTGTCACTTTCGAATATCATAAGCTATGCTCTCAACATTTCTTCTACGTTGGTATTGCAACCCTCCTGTTTGAACCTTTAAGCCTTTAAATGTCTTATTTCTAAATTACGCATCCATATTGTATCAAGACCAGATTATGGCTATCCTCAGTAATATCCTAGGCCTATATCAAGTTTTACAAGCAGTAAGTAGTCTACTGTGTGGAATGAGGCAACGAATCACTGCTGTTATGCCGTTTTCACACAGAAAATTAACCGTAAACTTTACGAAAACTTAAAAGTTCAGGGGCATGTTTTTCAATGGGACCATTTACAATGCAGGATATAAACTTTAAACGTAACGTAAAATTAAACGTTAACTTAGAATCTTGCAAACTCCAAAACTTCGCGTTAAGTTTATGCGAAAAATAACGAAACAGCCAATCAAAGCCCCTCACAGAAGAGGAGACGGAAGTGGAAGTAGCCAAGAGCATCCCCAATTATAGAGCAACTAACTTACGAGTATTTTCATGATCGTGCCCTAATAATCATCATTATAATTCCAGCAATTGTATCATATATAAGAATTATACTTTTTAATAACAAATATATAGGCCTACTAATCGATTTTTACTCGAAGGACAACTGTGAATAAGACACTCATAACCAGGGCTAGGATTTATATGTTCTAAAAAATGTCAAAATATGTACATATATATGTAAGTTACTTTAAAATGTCAAAATATGTACATATATATGTACTAAAAATGTCAAAATACATACATATATATATGCAAATATATTTTGTAAAATATGGACATCAAAACAAATTTAACCACTAGACACTACATTTTGTTACTTAAATTAGAACCTATAAAAATACATTACAAATACTGGATTCATAAATTAAGTTATTCAATTTTTTTTCAGATCACATACTTTATTTGTATTCATTCATTGATTATTATTTCTGCTACCATAACAGTATGCCACAAAATGTTGTTTTAAATTTTCAAAAGTGATTTGTATTGGCTGAAGCTTCGTTCTACTGCACATGAAGTGATTGGCGCGTGTTTAAAATTCACTGATTCTAGTTTTACATTTGACGAGCTACTTAAGATTGCACTGATTTTACACATTTCTTCAAAGCCTGGATTTCTTGAAAACACATTGTCCACTTTCCACTTTACATTTGATAAGATCGGCTAAATGTCCACGTATACATTTTGAGTTCATGAATCATGTTTTCACAATGTCAATATTTCCAGGTAATGTCAGATTATTATTTTGTAGTTTCTGAATTATTTTTGTTATATTACAGAAATTTGATTCAATGTAACACAAATAATTTTTCACACATTAATCTCTGTACATAACTGTAAACTTATCCTGTCCTGCCATATTTTCTGTCACTTAAAACGACAATTTTATATAGTTTTACTCTTAAGAATGAAATATGTACGAATATTGCATTAAAATCACTAAATATGGACAAATATTTATTTTACATATAAATATGTGCTATTGTCAGAAATATGGAAAAATATGTAAAATAAATTTGTTTAATTTGAATAGAGGACAACATAATACATGGAGATAAGTGAAAAAAATGTGTCTATATGTGAATTTAAGAAATATGTAATTACATATAAATCCTAGCCCTGCTCATAACGTTGTATCCTGTCCCTCTGCATGATACAAGCCATCCATTATACATAGATGCGGCATTGAATTCAGCCCATATAATATACTGTTAATTTGTATATGTCAGCATACACTTGTACGATTTCAATTTTTAAAGGCCTATACGTGTTTAATAGAAACATGAAAGTATTTTCGTCTATGGCAGCCATTATATCAGCTGTTCACGTTCTCGTTTGTGATTGGTTGTTACCAACGTTGAGTTTTCGTCTTGAATGCCCAATGCCGTGCTAAAGTTTACGTTACGTTTTATGTTCTTAACTTTACGGTTAATTAACTATGTGAATGCGGCATTGTTCGTTATTGGCGTGCTAGCGGAAACGGTTTGAGCCCTTCTTTAGTAATAAATTCGCCAGTAAATTAAACATTTTAACTTATGATGTAAAAAAAGTTAATTTTATATATTTTTCTAGTTTTATTGAAAATGCAAACAAAATTATGGAACAACTTATTGGTTAAAGATACAATTGTTTTAGCGTTAGCTTTCACACACTGAGGTAGATAGCACATCCTTCGTTCAAATCTTCCCTAGATGATCTTGTGACCCTGAAAGTAACTCTCTGGTGTGACAATACATTACATGACCACATAAAACCCTTCTAAGCTTCTTACTTTACTTTCTCCATAAGATTCACAGTAAAGGTCAACATGGACCACTATTAGGAAAGTGAATGGAAACTATTACTGATAAGATTACAAGACATGCACCTCTCTTTTCCCACGTGAATATAATGCATGTTATTGTTTGAAACATTACTAATGTCCCTTTGATACTAACGAAGAAAATACTATTTCACATTAATGTTATTTTAGGTCCTAAATAATAAATAATATGAGAACTTAATATGATAATAGAGAACTTAATATAGAAATATTACAAGGTACTGTTTTAGGTCCAATTCTGTTTCTACTATACATTAACAAATTAATGAAACTTGATTTGTCAAATTTCAATTGCAGTTTGTATGCATATACTGATGACACGGTAGCAATAATTAGTAGTAAAAACTGGAATGAAGCATAATTATGAAAACGCCAATCAAGCCTTAAAAATAATTTTAAAATGGTTAGATTAAAACTTATTATCTTTGAATATCTCAAAAAAACTTTTATAATCTTTTCTTTATATTCAGTAGTAAACGTGAAACCCAACCCAGCTTTAAATATAAAATTTCATGAAACCTTTTGTAATTCTAAACAAATGTGTAATTGCCCTTATTTAAAAGAATCTTCTGAAGTTAAATACTTAGGAATTATTATTGTTAGACATCTCAAATGGGATAAGCATATTGCATTTATCACACAAAAAAAATACGCAAGACTATTTACAAATTTGTTATCCTTCGAAATTTACTTCCAATTTCTACATTACGGTCAATACATAAAGTTGAATCGTTAATCCAATACGGAATTATTGGCTGGGGTAGCGTTTCTAAGACCATTTGTACAAAATTAATTTTACTTCAAAAGAGAATAATAAAAATTTGTTTCAATAAACCTATTGATTACCCATCAAAACTATTATATGTTGAATTCAATGTTATGAAAATGGAACAGCTTTATAAGTTAAAATTATTAATATATTAATATAAAAACAGATCTAAATTTATTTCCTATAGTCATTGTCAAAATACAAAAAGAAACTCCATCTTTCGTTTCGCTGAATAAAAATGTAAGACGACCAAGGGGCAAAACTATGGTTTGATATTGTATAACAATTTTATTGCTGAGTACCCTGAATATATAAATTACAATCTTAAATATTTTAAGAGGAATATATATATATATATATAATATTAATAGCACAACTTTAATTTTGTTTGGTATTTCAATGTTTCAATCCAATTTATTCTATTTTTTGTTGTTGTAGGCTATATGCTTTTTTAACCACTGGTTATTGCTGAAAAATTATTTTTATATACATTGTACTCATAAATTTAGGATTTTTCGTATGTAGTATACTGTGCATTGATATGTAATTATATTTATATTAATCTACTATACCGCCTAAACACGTTCTTTGCTCATATAGAGGCATGTTTGGTTTTATTTGTTTTTACTTGTATTAAATGTGCAATAATAATATTGTAATGTACGTAAGTAATGTTAATAAATGTTAATAAATGTTAATAAAACGTTCAATGCTAGAAAGCATCGTGTTAGATGTTTCATTTTTTACGAGATTACTTTTTATTTGAATATAAGCAGTCATCAAGTAAAACCATCAGCGAGCTCTGAGCTTAAAATCAACTATGAAAATTTCAATGAAATTGGTGTATCCACAAATGACCATCATACCAAAATAATAAAAATCCTCATATTTTTCTTAAAGTTTTACTCTATTAATCTTATGTCTCTTCTTTTATGCAATTTTTTGAGATGACGAACGCATATGTCAGTATCAGTGAAAAAGGTTAATTATGACATCAGAAGAAAGAATACTCCTGTGTCAAAGGACAGGGAAATGGGTCCAAGGAGAGGGGTCATTTCCACCTCCCACCAAAATTAAATCATTTTTGAAGTTTAAAAATTGTATGATTGTAATTCACTTTACGGAATTTCACAGTTCTTTTCAGAAAGAATCACAGCTATTTACTCATGCTATTTCTACCCTAAGTGATAGAAAGTTGTTTACTCACTATTTGTAAGAAGTTGGTTCTTAAGGAGTAGAGTATGGCTTACCTGAAATCAGAGAAAGAAACATGTTACAATTGGAACGATTGGTCACTTTCCCGGCAAATATTATTAAGAATATCTTCTCGCGTTTCCTTAACTCTTAGAAGATATTCTTAATGTTACAATTTATTTCGCATGGACTGTTGGTCTGCAATAGTTTATGGTGATATTCGTGGCTTTTCACTTCCACTTGCACTGAAATTAATTCTTTCAAATACCACTAAGTTATAATAGATACCATTTTTACCCTTGTAATATCGTCTGGCTTGTCTGTACAGGTAGGGAAAAAAAGTGGACTGACTGTTGTGCAGAAGATTATTAAAAATATCACACATCATATTTATTTTATATTTAATGGTGATATTCTTGACTATAAATTATACTATTATTCCCTTATCTCAAAATTCTTCAGTCAAATATGGTACTAAATGAAATCACTAATCCCTTGGCAAAAATGATAATGAATTATCAAAAGATATTAAGGATATTAGAAATATAAAGACTTTTGCTTCAAAGACTATATTTTATTTCTAGTCACAACTACTTTCATGATTCCTATTTTACTATTTTTATATTAAATTTATGGCTTCTGTGATAACCTTAGTAATGTGCTATTTCAATGGGTTATATTTAATAATTGTACTTTTCCCCAGATCTTAGTACATATATTGTTATTCTCTGTGTATTATTATGTACTGCCCCTAGTTATGAGCATTATTGCTCTTTGGGGTCTTTATTGATAAATAAATAAAATAATTAATCAATAAGTGTGTAAAATGGAGCACACTCATGAGAGGATAACCGATGATCTATTTGATAAAGCAGTAACATCATCACCGGTCAAAAAAACATTCATTATGGCCATAGGGATCTGTATGCTGACCACATGTCCCAACCTGGTCATCTTCTAGTGCAGACGAGGTTTTTATATGTTCAATCTCCATTGTTTCTGACATATTCTATATGATGATTATATATTCTAATTCGCTTCTACTGTACGTACGCTAATTTTAAACATTTTTTGTTTCAGCTCTTCAGAGCATTTTCTTTTTGACGTCGGATGGTGATTTATTTATGGTGTTGTAATAGTGTTATGAATATTGTATGAGTATTAATTTGTAGTTAAAGCATTATGTATGTGGTTTTCAAATAAATGGTACAATGACACAGGATATTTGAGGCCTTTATAATGCTTCAACGTTGTCCCCCCCCCCCGCCCAGGTTAGTCATAGTGTTATTACACAACCGTATAGCGACCTTGTACAGAGGAATTATATAGCACAATAAAACCACAATAAACGCAACTGTTCTATTTGAACTGAGCTTACAGGGCATATGACACAGGAATCATTCATTACAAAGAAGTAATTAAGCAAGGTCCTTCAACAAACTCCTCTAATTGTTCTGTCAATGAAATGTTTTCACTTTCTCAAAATGTAACGCGTGTAACGGCTTAAAGAGAGTATTCTGTATATTATGTACAGTCCATACAGTCAAAATGAATCTTGTCGCTGGCTTGACCAACGAAATGTTTATTCACCAAATTTTTATAATTTACTGACCAAGCGAACCTCGATAATAACTATGTTGTTGATGATGATGAAAACGATACTTCTCTGAGGCGACTCACTAGGGATGGAATGTCAGGCAAAATACCTATATTTTATTCTTACGTTTATTCTTAAAATTATACAATAAAAATATTTTATATGGTTAATGGGGCTATGTAGAACAAAAATAATTTTACATATTTTGCCAGCTTAGGTGCATAATGCCTATTAAAGCCTTAGTTCGTTTTTGAAGTGGCTATTTCCTCTCAGCACCCACCTACTGATACTGGTATTTTGTGCAAAAGTTAGCATAGTTTCATTCATTCATTTATTTATTTATTTTGTATTGACTAAATGTGTTCTGAGGCATATGTAATAATTTATTCAAGGAAAGCTTGAGGATTTGGCTTAAAATAAACTATACCCATCCTTCTTAAAAATTGCATAGATCGTAGGTCTACAATACCGTATGTCAATACTTATTTTGAAAAAACTCCAGCTTAAACTAAAATATAAATCCTATCTGAGTGTCTACTTTAATGTTTCATCGTGGATTTTTTTTTTCTGCTGCCTATTTTGAAGTCGCTGTTGATCAAGCATTATTTAAAACTTCTTCGACGGATACTAAGAATTCTTGGGCAATCAGCCTGATGAGATAAATACGTAGGTAGTTTTCGATTATGCATGGGTAGTGTCCCTGAAGATGGCAAAATAGTTCGCCTCCGAATAACTGAAGCGCATTTATTTCATCCAGGAATTTGCCGAGATGATGGTTTATGATTAAATTGCTTGTAGTAAACCAAGAGAATCGAGGTCCTGTTTGAACCCTACCGTCCAGTATTTCGTTTGTTCGTCTGTAAATTTATCTAATGCGATCAGACGCGGTTAGATTTTCTTCCAATTTTGCTTAAATGTTCTTAGAAATCATTAAAAAGATGTGTTAGATTCCGTTTCAAATAATGTTCAACTTCTTTCAACTGTTAACAAATATTCTTGGGCCAAATATCAAGAGTCATTTTTTTTACTAAGACGTCTGAAAGCGCTTGTCTCAAAAACTTATTTACGTATGTCTTATTTTGCATTCTTTAACGGCGTTCTGCTCTATGGAATTCGTTTTTGGGTGGTAGGCCTTGTCCCTTCAGGGATGTAGCGCCACGGAGTTGGTTAGTTGTTATAACGGGCGCATCTTTCTATGCACATTGTAAACCCTTGTTTAAAGAAGAGAAGATTTTAACAGTCGTAAATCTCTATATCTTTGACTGTTTAATAACAGCTAAGAAGGGACTGGGAACTTATAACAGTGATCGGGTTATGCATATCACAAGATTTAACATATTTTGTCCGAGCCTCTGGTAAGATTGTCAAAATCGAAAAATTGGTTTAATTCAATTTCTTTTAAGCTATTCAACAAATTACCTCCAGATATTTAAAATGTAAAATGTACTAACTTTAAGGATATTTCACACAGACGACTAGCTGACAATCCTTTATATCGTTCGTGGGCTGCAATAGTGGCACAACTGAAAAAATCAGAAGCTGAGATAAATGAGTTTGAAGTTTCGCCTTGTATTGAAATGCATCATTCATAGGATTCACTGATGGAATAAGTGGCAAACGGTACTAAATGGCTCCGTAAGGGTTCAGTTAATAATAACATCATAAAAATTTTACCCCCTCACCCTCCTTGTTGTTTTCAGGACTCATTTTTTGAGATGTGCCACTATTGCTGAATGTTTCTAATACATTACGTTGGGCTATCTTGAAAGTTTGTGGCTTATGAAACGAATGTACAGGCAAAAAAAGTAAGCTTTATTAATGATGTAAACAAATTATTAAAAAAGTGTAACGAGTAACCAAAACCATAACCATAGTCATGTTAAGTTGCAACAACGGCACAATTCGTGAAGTACACCAGAGATGTCCCGCAGAAAACAATTCAATACTTCTGCAACACGGGCACAACTTGAAAAGTGCCACTATTGCAGCCAGAGTAAATAACAAAGCAGAGCATGCAACAGCGACACTTCTGTCATCTGTTTGTAGAATACTGCACTATAAGATATGCCGCTGTTGCTGCTGGAAAGTAGACCAATCTACAATTCTGAATAGTGCATTAACTTAAAATTCGTAAATTTTGAGTTGTGCCACTATTGCAGCCCACGAGCGATATGATGTGAGTGAATATTTTGAAAATGTATAAACACTCAATATTAATGTTTTTTTTTCTATTGACAATGTCCATAACGTATCTTCTGTATGTAGATGACTGCAATTGACTGATTTGATTAAACGATTCCATACTAGCCGAACGGTTCATGCTATAAAATTTTCCACTTTCACTCTCGACAATAAATTTTCGGCAACTTCGTTCCAATATATATTTGACGTAACTCTGAGGGTTTACAAGCATTCCGCCTGTTTCTCTGTGAATTTGCTCGCTAAGCAATCACGACAATTCGCGTAGTTCAATTTGCTTCCAATTTTTCACGGATGTTCCTTAAGTCATTAAGATGACGTATGTGTAACGATTTTTATTTTTTAAATTCCGTTTAAATATGGTGGCCGTTTTAACGGATGAAGAGCAGATCTTAGATTCTTTGGACCCGAGCTCTACTGTTCAAATAACTAAAACCTAAACTAAATTCCATGGTATTACACCCCTTGCGTGACTAGGCCTGCCATTCGACAGCTGCACCATCTACCATAGACCACTTCTTTATCAAGCAGCTTCTCAGTTTGTGTCACGAGGCTGAGTGCACCCTATTCCAGATTTCACTACCTCAGAAAAATCCGAGGTCGTACCGGGAATCGAAACCAGACCTGCGGATCCGTAACAGCAACGCTAACCACTCCCTAGTAGACCACGCAGGCAGTCTCACAGAACTACTTACTTACTTACTCAATGGCAATGGACAATTCCTAAGAAAGCTAGAGGAATGTTATCTATTTTATGGAACCCGAAGGTTCATTGCCGCGCTTACCTGAGCCCGCCATTCAACCCTATTCTGTGCTAACTGTATTCAGTCATCCCTCGCAAATCCTACTTCCCTTAAATCCATCCTAATATTGTCCTCCCACCTACGTCTACGTCTTCCAAGTGGTCTCTTCCCTTCGGGTCTCCCAGTCAATGCTTCTCCCCCATGCGCGCAACATGTCCAGCACATTTCATCCTCCGTGTTTTAATTACTCTTTCAGGTGAAGAGTGCAGGTCATGAAGCTTGTCGTTATGCAGTTTTCTCCAGTCCCCATTTTCATCTCTTTTAAGCACCCTGTTTTCGAACACACTCAGATTATGTTCTTCCCGAAGACTAAGCGAGGCCATGTCTCACATCCATATAATACAACCGGCGGGATAATAGTTATAAATCTTTATTTTTAAATTTCTGGACAGAAGACGAAAAGAGTTTCTGAACTGCATTAAATCAACTTTTTCTTGATTTGAGTCTACCTTTAACTTCTGCCTTAATATTATTTGTGTCTGTAATTATTGCTCCCAGATATTTGAAATTTCCCACTTATTCGAACAATTTACCGGCTATTCTAATATTTTGTAGAGCACAGAGCTACTAGTAGAAATAGTAGCTGCAAATAGTCCAGTATAAATTTATAGCAACAAATGAGGAAAGATAATGTAACAGTATTATTCCAAACAAGGTGAATAGGCAGCGAATAAGTTTGCAAAGGATGTTACTACTGTATGTTTAGCAATTCAGGATACAGATTTCGAAACTTGCTATATGTGCAGAGTTTGAACTGAGCGAGCAGAACAGCACGCTATGATTATGTCCGGTTGTAATATTGTAATGCAAGACCTTGAGGAGCACACTGATACTAATTACATTATTATCAACCTATCCATGTAATGGAAGTGAATATGGCACACTTGCACAACACTCATCACATTTTATAAGCCATACAGAAAATGAAGTTATAATCAGACATTAATAAATGAAGGATATATAAACTTACAAAATGTTTTCCATAGTAGTAATTTTGCGAATCAAAATTCCCTATGCCCTATTTTTTTAAACCTGGACTACCAATGTTAGTAATTTCCAATCCCTTAATCGCAATACATACGAGGGATGGGACATAAGTCATTTATGAATGACTCTTAACTTGACTCTGTCTCTTAACTTGTGATTCTGATTGTTTTATATTGAATGCGTTCTGGATGAACACGTGGACTTTCTGCAATTCACGCGAACTTCAAGACTGTATAAAACTTCCGAAAACTGGTGGATTTGTGGGATTACTCTACTACACGATAAAAGAAGACTGCAATGTCAGAAAAAAGTAATTTTGTGGAAAAATTGGACATGTGGGGTTTCTGAAATTCATTATTCATATATTTTTTCTAACTCTACTAGAAAATTGTCCAAAATCCATTAAAATGAGGATTGTTTTTACAAATTTTGCATCCTTAATATGTCTACCTTCATTTTCTAAAGTGGTTTTCTTATAAGCCAACGACAATTCGGTGATTGATTACACGGTTGCATCAACTGAGAAAGGGCCTGGCCCTCATATATTATAAACATTATTATTCTTGTTTATAGGTTAGTCTGCTGGCCAGTAACAGTAGTGTATACTGTATTTCATTTTTATTTATAGAATATACATGGTACAGGTGATTTTAAATGGTGAGTCAAGGAACTAACTTCAGAAAATAACCTAATTTTAGTCTACGATTTGCCAAACATTCGTTTTCCAAGCACTCAGGCATCACTTTTTCACAGTAAACGTTAACCAAATTTGTTGAAATTTCTGTATAACTTACAGAATTTTTACATAATCAAAAGCGCTTATCACTTTCATGCTACCTCTTTCTGAACATTTTAAATTATTTTTTAGCCATAAAAATAAAAATTTAAATTACAAAGGATTTTATTTATTTTTCTACTGATGATTATACGATAAGACAATATCAATAAACAGGATTGTTCTCCCAATCAAGGTGAATGAATAGCCAAAAGCACAGGTTGATAAAATTAAATTTAACTGTTCAAAGCTGTGTTTTAATTAACGTTTAAATGATCAACATATTATTTTTCATTTCCAAAACCGTGGCAGTAAAACAATTGAAAATTTGTAGGTTGTGTCAACAGTAGGCTTATAGAATCTTAAAAAGATTGGTTTCGTGGGACAAAAGTCCCAAACGTTAGTAGTTTCACCTTGATGACTGCAATATAGGCGTTTGAACTATTCCAGACAGTGGAAAAAGGATTATCAACTAATTATCTTTTCTACACTAGGTTTGGCAATTTTATTGGGATAATATATATTATACGCAAAATATTGTACATTTTTCATTTGGCTGTATGTCGACAAACGAGATAAAACCCATTTGTTTGATCTGAATAATATGTCGATTTCAATAATTTATAATATTATAATAATTTTAATTAAAATAATTGGTAATGAAATGGAGTGGTATTTAAAACTTCTTCAGCATAAATTAAATGTTGCAAGGAAATAGCATTTTCACACAAAATACATTTTCATGTGTAATATTTTCCTTTTCTAAATCTATCCAATGGATTTACAGGATTTATTTGTGAATACTCCTGAATAACATAGTTAAGATGTGAACTTAAAATTATGCATCTATCATAATTGGTTTTCTAATAAAAATAATAAAATGCATAAAAATATTCCGAATTTTGAAAAATCAGAAGTTATTTTCGTTACAAATTAATACTAGGCTGTATTACAAATCTTTTCAGTTGAATTCATTTGCTACAGCCTTAACTTCAAACTGTCCAAAATTCATACCAATCACTGCTCTATGATCTGAAAAAAAAGAAACCTTTCTTTATTGATTTGCATTATTTTCAATCAAAATCAAAATGGCTGTCATTTAAAACATACAATCGATTCCATTACCAACCTATAAACATAAGTGAAGTTATTACTTGTTGATTGCTAGTTAAAATCTCATTGTAAATGGTCAAATATTTTAGGAAATAATATACATGTCGCATTCGGGAGGTCCCAGGTTGAAAATCTCGTGGTCGGCCAATTTGACATGGGTTTCTTTCATGGTTTCCCCAGACGTAAAGGCAAATGCCGAATTGGATATTTACATACCATGAATCATCCTCACCAATTCATCCTGTATCATATCTATTTAAATTAATATAAGTTGAAATTTACTCCATTAAAAAAAAAACACCGACATTAGAAACAATTGACAAGAAATAGTTCCATGGCCTACCCTACTGTACAGACACAGATCCCGTACTCCTGATATAGCCTCGAAGCTAAAAGAAGTATAACACAGCTGAAATAAATAACATCTGATGTTGCATAACTTCCTCTGCCCAAATAAAAGCAAGTAGTATTTACGTATCCTTGTACAGAATAGCAAGACACAATTTTATGCTAATTATGCTATAAATACCTTTGAATGTTTCGACTAAAAACGCAGGCAATGAACAAACAAAAAAAGAAGAAAAAACAAGTGACTGGATACATTTATTGAACTTTCTGCCGTTAAGAATAATTTCAGAAATTTATCGAATATTCCCCTCAGAAATTTCTTTACTGTAGGCTAAGCATGGCCAACAACAAATCCAACATGCTTATATAGAATAAGAGGCCATGGATGTCTGCATATTGAGTTGTTAACCAGGCAAGACAGTTTCTACAAACAGTGGGTGGCTTACAACCATCCTTCAGAGGTTTTTTTGAAAAAAAAGTGTCAAATAAAACTTTTAGCTTTTAGTGTTTACCCTCCATGTACAAAATTTAAAGGAAATCGTTAAAGCCGTTTTTTATAAAATCCACAAAAAAAAATTCTTCATGTAAAGTCCCCTTAAATATAAGAGAAGGTTGTCGCCAATCTTCGTGTCACATCCTCAGAAGGTACCTAACCCAAATACAAAATTTTGTTTTCATACGATTTTCCGTTACAAGAGGCCGTATTGGAAAGAGCACATATTCACAGTGGATGAATTATAACTAACCTTCCGAGAATTTGTTCGAAAAAATGTTTCAAATAAAAGTTTTAGCTCTTAGTATAAGCAACCCATGTGCAAAATTTAAAGAAAATCGTTAGAGCCGTTTTCGAGAAAATAGCTAAAAACGAAAATTTCTTCATGTAAATTCCCCTCAAAAGTAAGATAAATTTGTCACCAATCTTCGGATCACATCTTAAGAAGGTACCTGACCCAAATATATATATATTTTTTTTTTTCATACGATTTTCCGTTTTGGAGCTAGCCTGTTCACAGACATCCACACAGACAGACAGACATAAACAGACACACAGACATGTTTCCAAAAATAGTATTTTTGGATTCAGGGGACCTCAAAACATGTATTTATGTTAAAATCACAACATCGAATTTCGGGATCGAAAACAATACTTCCTCTTGAGAATATGTAATGTCAAACAGAGACAATAATCTGTGGTTCATGAATGCTTACATATCTATAATACTTCCTCTACCTATAGTAGCCTACCTATGTTACGGGCAGAGGAAGTAAAAACATATATCTCGTATATATTTATGTACAACCCCATACAAACCGGTCAAACCTATTTCAACCCACTCTTTAAAACACATTTCTATGGAAATGGTAACAATATTTTACGTACCTCCTAGTATATTGCTGGACAATGGTACAAGACTGTACACTATTTTTTCTTCTGCTAATATTCAGGTAATCCAATATATGTTTAGCTCCATATTTAAGATAATTTTTAACATAACACATGAACACTAACACTGATAGTCTTCATAATTATCACGAATGAAATCTGTATTACATGTAGCACAAACGAAAGTCAAAACTGTAATTCACTGTCGCATACTTCATCTACACTTAGCACTTCAATTAAGAGTTGCTAAAAGCTACGTAATGAACACGTGTATTACAAATGCTGTGGTCCAGTGCCGCGGATCTGACCACTTCGCTGTGGTCACTGTTGAGTTGCTGGTACCTCACTTGCCACTGTGTTGTCACCCTTTATCATGTTGCCGAGACAGTCACATATCCGTGACGTGTGCTAATGTTGGAATGACCCTGGTCTAACAGTGTTATCTATTTTATGCAAAACGTGCAAATATATCTACTTTTTGAAATTACCACACATTGTTTACGCAAAGAACAGATAATTAGTTTCATGAGTATTAAACTCATGATTCAGTATAAATATATGTGGAATTTTTAAAAAAATGAAGGGTCTATCGTTATAATTTTACTTTTTACTTTTTTATTTTTATTTTTATTTTCGTCATTTTCATTTGATCTCACGTATGTACATTTGTATTTTATGAAAATTCACGAGGGTTGAACACAAACATCTTCATATATATATATACACAGTAGTTATGTATATATATTTTCCCCTCCGAAACTTATTACAGGTCTATTACTTATGTTTTTCAATTGTTCCCTTCATTGTGTAATTTTCATATTTTATGTGTTTCTTGTTTCTTTTTTCTGTTTTTGTTGTTGTTGTAGTTGTAGTAATGGTTTAAATATTCTTAGTATTAGCCTACATTAAATATCTAATATTATTGTTGTAATATTAGTCTTAACGCCATTTTGTAAAACTGGTGTAATTAGTGTAAGAGAATATTGTAATTGGGCAACGAGCCTGTTATATTCTCAGCATAAAAAATAATAAAAGTAATAAATAATAATAAATAATACTGTAGCTTTTTTGATTGAAAAAAATCAAATCATTTAACACAGTGATTGGGTGTGTATAAGCTGCATATGAGCGAAAGGAAATATGAAAATAATGTATAATTAAATATGTGAACAAGGATTTTCAATCTCGTACAGTAATAAATATTATATCAGTAACACGATACGATTAGTTATACTAAATCCAAAAAATTAAATTGCTGATGAAAAGTCGCACCAAGCCGATGGCGGAACGATCAATATTATAATATAGCCATTATCCCGCCATAGGCTATCTCGCTTACAATGAAACAAATAGCGAAATCATAATCATAAATTTTATCATTTCTTTTGCATCCTAATCATAATAACCATGGTAATGTATAAGTAAAAAATCTATTTTTATATTTCTCCTTCACTTAATTAATAGTCTTACTTCTTCTGCCCGTACCATAGGCCTTTTGGAGGACGAACTTCGACCTCAAAATTCTATGTCGAGTTTTCAGCACAAATACATGTTTTGATATATTTTGAAATCAAAATACTATTTTCAGAAACATGTCTGTAGGTGTGTGTGTGTGTGATTCTGTGTCAGTGAACAGACCAAATCGAAAACGAAAAATCGTATAAAAACAAAATGTTATACTAAATGGGTTTGGTAGTTTCTGGGGACGAGACAAGAAGATTGACGACTGTTTTCTCTTACTTTTAATACAACTTTACGCGAAGAAAGTTGACAACTAATTTGCAAACTCATCTATGTCCCTTAGTTACGACCAGAGGAATATTTTAAGGATGGCTCTTGGATCTTTTTTCTTCTTCTTTTTATTTATTTTTTAATTTATTTTTATTTATTTTTTACTGTTTTTGTTTTCTCTTCTTTTTTTCTTTTATATATATATATTTTTTCTTGTTTTTTTTGTTTTTTAATTTATTTTTTATATACATATATATATATTTTTAATTTTAGTTATTTTATCGTATATTCTCACGAGGCATTGCTATGAATTTATCTTACAGGAGCAAAGGTTATTAACACCACCAATTAACTTTCTATATTCACGAAAGATCACATCACTTTGCAGCAGTGCAGTCTACAACATCGGTAACAAGATCATTCTCACGAGATGCTCTTTCCCATACATGAAGGTGCAACATCATCTATTAGTTTTTCTCACTATAATCCTGCAATTCGTGATTGGAAAGCATTAATAGTATAAAGTAATTTAATGAGAAAGTAATGAAGAAAGTGCATTTGATGTGTTGAACGTACTGTAATCCCATGATTTATAAGTAAGCTTATTATCCAGGGTTATAATTTTTAGATGCAGTTTCCATTATGGAAAAAGGAAGGGAACTGGTGCTAAAAATAAGGTAACATAGGGTACAAACAGCTGCAATTAAACTCATTATATAACAAACTTAGGCTACATTAATGATTCCAGTGAAATTAAAAAGAAAAGTGGAATATTTACAATTATTTGCCAATGTTGCAGCTGAAAGTAGACAGTTTCATTATTCCTACGTTCACTGCAAGCTGAAGAAAAGTTCACTGAGAGTTACTTAAGACATTATATATTGGAAGGAAACCAAGATAATTAAAGCCCAGGTAATGAAGCTCAAAAGTCATAGGTCATTAACGAATAATCTGCAGTAAAATATAAAAATGGGAGGAAAAAGGGTATCATGAGCTCGGTGGACAAAACAATATAAAGACTCGAAAAGAGGGAAAAGGGTGATATACAATTGCCGATTCATAATTGGAGAAAGTTTCACACTGCGGTTTCTTTCACAGGAGCTTTAAAAAAATGTGCGCACCTAAAAATCTTAATCCTGTATGATAAAGTTAACTTATAAAGTATTCCCATCTTAAATAAATTTATTAGCCTATATCTATAAAAGGAATTTGTATTGTTCAAAATTCTCATCACTGATCATTAATATATTGAAGAAAGTACGCACGTGAGTACCATATTACTATACCCAGAAATTTAAAATTAATTTTTATTAACTTGTTTAGGCTACGGGACAATGGTCCAAACTCTTAAAATATCGGAGGAACAGCAAAACACTCTGATGAAACAGTTCTGATCAGATGCTTATAAGATACTGTTCAGTTTTAAGGTAACAACATTTAGAATAAGTCTAGTAGAGCTGGGATTATCCGGATAAAAGTTAATTGAGCAAATAATTGCTCAAATAACCGATATAGCTTATCCAATTACCCGAAAAATATCTCTATGCTCGTTCCATAAACAACATACTCGTGTTTTAATAAATGCCCTTATAGCACGTTGGACAAGGTGCAATTTCTTAATTCACAACTTCCAACTGAAATTCCGAATTTCAGTTGACTCTTCTGAATGATAGCCGGTATTTCTATCCACACAATGTGAATACTATGGTTCACAAAATAAGTCGCATTAGCTTCAGTAATGCAGAATTTTATATTTTCAATTATTTCTCATAGCTTTTGGTTCTCAGTTGACCACATAAAACACCAGGCTGTAATTATTGGTTGACAAACATGAAAATATTCAAAAAATTCATATCTACTTCAGTACAATACCCAAGTTTACGCATAGAGGTGTACTGTACTGAATACCCTAAATATACTGACGTGATTTCCATCGCAATAGAGCAATATGTTAGATGTGAATATAAAAATAACTCACTTCATTAATTAACTCAGTTCTCCATATAGGCCTACTAGGAAGTTTTAACACCTTTGTTTATCCACATACGGATTTTACTTCCTTCATCAACTGTGCAAATGCAATGCATATTTTATGATCTATCATTACAAAAAGGCATAAACAACGTTATAAACGAATTCAATTAATTTTAACGACTTTTCCTTTTATGGGTATTATCGCATAAGACGCACTGAATTAACTTACATCATCCCAATAGGTTATTGAAGCTTCCTTATGAACTTCAATAGAGTAATATTAATTTGGTCCATTAATCTTAAGTTCCTTTATTATGCAATTAAGACTATAATGACCATTTTCCATACCAGTAAACATACCTCCTTCATATTCCCTGCAGTTTTTAATAGTTCATGCATTCAAACACAGCTGAGTGAGTCGAATTTTAGTCATTAAAAACCATCAATATGTACTTATTTGGAAATAATATAAAGCAACATGGCATTTCGTGTCATCTGAAGGATATACATACTGAACTCTACTGTCAGGTCCAAATGTTATGAATAGAAGCCAGAAGAGGTGAATGCAGAAAATCAACAGATTTATGACCATCTGTAGAACTTCATGACGAACAAGCACGAACTTAATGACATGATTGAAGGACGAGATCTGGTGAGATTCATAAAAGCCCAAAGAATAACTTGGTTGTGAGACCTAGAGAGAATGCCGGAGACCCAGATGCCTAAGAAAATGTTGTAAGGAAGTTTGTATTCTAGTAGGAGAAAAGGACGACCTAAAACAAATGGTTAGACAACGTGACCATAAACCTTGTTGTGATGCGAATTACGAGAAATTATTTCTCAATTCAAGCAATGTTCATTTCAATACATTCCCTGCTATCCTGTGAATGCCGCTAGGCATGCGCAGTGGCTCATATCGGAAACTTAGATATTTTAGTCGGTCCGCTTTTTCCCCCTACCTGTAGGCTACTTATACCTGATTAAATATAAAAAAAATCTTAATTAAATTTTTACATCATTTCTGAGAGCATTTTTCGTGACATCTCATAAAATCAACAAAATATCAATTGCCAGAGTCTAATATAAGAAATCAACCAGTTAAAAACTATTGGTGGAATATCGAGTTAGATATTCTAAGGAAAAGAGTCCTCGCTTCATACAGAAGATTCAGCAGATGCAAGAATGAAATTCTTCTTGTCAGATATGAATCTGTATATAAAAGTGTCCTAAAAGAATATAAAACTAAAATTAAGGAGGCTAAATTCCAATGTTGGAAAGATTTATGCTCTGTTCAGACATGCCAAAATCCATGGGGAAAAGTGTATAGGATATGTTGTAAGCCCAAGAACTACAACCAAACACTTACCACCATTAAAACTGAACATGGTTTCTCGAGAACAACATTAGAAACAGCCAACATCTTGGTACACAGTTTCTTTCCCAATGACACTCAAGACAATGAATATCAACAAGAAATTCGGGAAGAATCTATTCTTCCTCCCAGTACCGAAGATGATGTCCCATTCACCATCAAGGAAATTGAAAATGTTATTAGAAACCAAAACGACAGCAAGGCTCCTGGTTTGGATGGAATTTCAGCTAATATAATCAAGAACATCTTTCATATTTCTCCATTGCTACTTGTGAACCTTTTTAACAAATGTTTGGAACTGGGAACATTTCCTGAAGTGTGGAAAAAGGCAGGAGTGAAAATTATACCTAAACTTAACTCAAAGGATAAATTTAATATCAAATCCTTTAGGCCCATCTCTCTGTTACCTGTAATGGGTAAAATTTTGGAGAAGCTTTTGAACGATAGGTTAAGATACCACTTATACAGTAAAAAATTTCTCAGTGACAATCAATTTGGTTTTACACCGAATAAATCCACAGAAGATGCTGTGCTATCTGTTAGGCAGTGGTCTGAGGAAGTGCTTAAAAGGAAAGAAATCGGAATATTAATATCATTGGACATTACAGGTGCTTTTGATCATGCTTGGTGGCCAAAAATTCTGGTGCAGTTAAAACGGAAGAAATGTCCAAGAAATCTATACTTCTTAATTCAGAGTTATTTTCAAAACCGCAGTGTTCAGTTACAAATTGGGAGCAATTCCATTACAAAGGTCATTGACAAAGGTTGTCCTCAAGGTTCGTCCTGTAGTCCAACTTTTTGGAATATTTTGTATGACAACATGTTAGAAATATCTCTTCCTGAAGGATGTCAATTATATGCTTATGCAGACGATGCTCTATTGATGTGTAAAGCTAAAAATGTGCCTAATTTGACTTACAAGGTCAACACAATATTAGAAGAATTATGTCAGTGGGGTTCTGATAACAAACTCCATTTTAATCCGCTGAAAACAACAGCTCTGATTATTACTAGAAAAAGGAGAATTCAAAAGCCAATAATTAAAATGAATCAGGAACACATTCGAATTGTAGATCAGATGTCCTACTTAGGAGTAATCTTGGATCAACAAATGACATTTAGACCTCACTTTGACAATGTTGCTAGCAAATCCAACACTCTACTCAATAAACTGGCTTTTGCTTCTCGACCAACGTGGGGTCTCAATGCAGAAGTTCTGAAAATTATCTATAGAGCAGCAGTTGAACCTTTAGTGCTGTATTGTGCTTCGGTGTTTAGGAAATGTTTTGATATGAGCTGGGCTCGGCATAAATTAGCACAAATACAACGAGGCTTTATTCTGAGGATTATTAAAGCATATAGAACTGTTTCTACAGATGCCGCTTTAGTAATTGCGGGCATTGAGCCTTTATATTTGTCTGGTATTGCAAAAGCAGAAACTACGCTGCTCCGAAAAGGCTTCACATATGAAGACGCAATCTTGCGTTTGGATATCGAAAGACCAGCACACTTTACTACTGCTGGACATCCTGCTTACTTCAATAATTTCGTTAATAACAATGGATGTACCAGGAATCACAATCTGGAGATTTTTACAGACGGTTCAAAATTCTGCAGAGAAGGAATGGTGGATAAAATCGGTTGTGCTTTCGTGGTGTTCTGTTGTGGTAGGGAAATGTATTCACAAATGGCCAGACTCTCTACAGAGTGCTCAATTGTACAAGCAGAGCTCTTTGCTATAAAGGAGGCTGTCTTATGGTCTAAATCTCAAAATTCTGACTGTTGCATTTTCAGTGACTCACAAACTGCACTTACTGCTATAAACAACAAGTTCAATTTAAATGCCTTGGCAGCAGAAATTAGAACTAAGATAATATCATACGAGAAACACATTTGTTTATCCTGGGTACGAGGCCATATGGGCACATTAGGGAACGAAAGAGCCGATGAATTGGCAAAAAATGCTGCGACCTCGAATTTAAATTTTAGCTACAAATTGTGTCCCCTATCTTATGCTAAGAATAAACTTAGAGATTATATTAGGACTGCTTGGAATGAGCATTGGGTGTCCAGCTCCAAAGGGACCACTACGAGAGAAATCTTTTTTCCAACAGTTGAGTGTCGCCTACGCTGTACGAGTGTAAAACCGGACTTCATATTCACTCAGTTTCTGTCTGGGCATGGCAAATTTGGTTTTTACTTTCAACGTTTCATGATCCAAAGACAGAACGGTTATCAATGTATATGTACTGAACAACAAACTGTTGAACATTTAATTTTTCATTGCCCAGTCCTAGAGCATAAAAGAAGAATATTGGACACACACTTAGATTATTGTAAAAAGAAATTAGATAAACCACTCTTTGATATTTTTAGGAAAAAATGCTGTTATAGAGAATTCCAAAAGTTTTTGTGTTCTATTTTTAAGATGTTATAGTTTTCTTTTATAATATAATATATTAGTTATCTTGTTTTCTTAGAGTATTAAGGCCTGCATCCAGCCTATGGATAAGAAGTAGTAATATTGCAAATATATTGTCTTGTAACTATAACCCTAATATACCTCCGGGTGGAATAGGGTTTAAGTAATTGTATATTCAATAAATAAATAAATAATATAAGAAATCCTACTAGCTTAATAACTAAATTTAAAGCCTATCATAAGTACATAGACTTGTATCATGAATGAATTTATTTTTAGAAATGAATTTTACACATGAAAGGCTGCATATCTGTGTCATCGGGGTAGCTCAGGGTCCTTGCGTTCA
This sequence comes from Ectobius pallidus, assembly GCA_964059195.1. NCBI lineage: Eukaryota > Metazoa > Arthropoda > Insecta > Blattodea > Ectobiidae > Ectobius > Ectobius pallidus. The sequence goes on from CAXKWD010000008.1 coordinate 129,250,621, forward strand.
AAATGCGTAACCAATTGCGTGAGAGAAGTCTAAAAATATATTCGTTCCTCTAAGTACCATTCCCCTCTGACACACACATGTGTAATTATTATTTTCATAACCAAGATCTGTGTCGTGATTACGATAGTCCTCAGAATATACCGAAGTTTCACAAATCCTTGAACTTATCTTCACATACGTAGGCCTGCTGTATACTCAAGATGAGCATCAAAAACTCATGTCCTCATTACTAGACTTCGGACTTTTAGGTCGCTAAAACTGCTGTTTTAGGTAAAATAGGCTCTAAAAATTGGAAAATAGGTTCTAAAAATCGTAAAATAGTTTCTTATAAAATCGTTAAGTTGCCAATTTTCTGAAATATCTCAATTGCAATGCAGAATATTATATTTATTGAAGTCACCATTAATCAACAATCATGATAAAACAAAGAATGGTACACAGAATTATAAACCTATTACTAGGGACTGTATTACTACCGTAACAGTGAAAACCTAATCCCTGAGCCCAGAAGCTACGCATAGCATATTCAACCCCTAGTATCCCTCAGTAATTCAGAGAACTACTTTTTTTTTGTTACTGGATGTTGGAGTCGGGAGAAAAACACTACATTTTCTTGGGAAATCCAAGGAATTTTTCTACTGAAGACGAAACATTTATTACTATTTTACCACGTCACAAATGTGTCATGTACAGCAAATTCCGAGCTAAAAAGAAAAGAAAATAAATGCTAGAATTTATAACAAAAAGTAACTTACGAGTATTTTGAACTTTAGAGGAAAAACAAGAAAAAAGGCAATATTAGGCTTTAACGTAAAAATAGGCTGTTTTAGGTCCTATAAAATTATCAGTTTTAGGCATAGTCACTTATGAAACATGCATATACAAGTTTTCGTCCATATATTACTTAAGGATTAAAATAGGTTTTTACCTACAATCCGAAGTCTACTCATTACAGATGTAGCCTATGTAGATAAAATAGTAACTTTCGGTGACATTGGACACTATACTTTCACAGTATGAGATTTATTATTTTCTAGAAGGATTTAAGAATATCTTCCTAATTAGGTTAAGAATATACACTTGTGTTTTGCATAAACATTAGCGTGTATAATTTTGCGCGTCATGCAATCATGAGAGATCTTACTGACATGATACTGGCTAGAAAATAAATCTTAAACAGAGAAATCGAGAAATTAGTTGAAGGTTTTTACAGTTCTAGATTAAGTTAAAGTGAAAAAGGTCCCAGTTTATTATTTTCGGGGTGGTGTACCGCATTTTTTTCTTTAGTTTGTAAAAGCTGAAATAACAATACAAATAAGCAACCTTATATAAATATATATTTTTTTAAATGTGTGAGTATATGCGCTCTAATATACGCGTTTCATTTTCACAAATCTTGTAGAAACTCAGAAGATATTATGGTGGTCCTTACCAAGGGGAAAATGTAAGTTAAGCTACTGCAGTTTTTAATACAACCACTAATTGTGGTGAACTGTGATTAATATTTGGTTGAGAATGACGCTACTAAATAAGCTGTTAGCTATTCGTTTGAAAAATATTAACAATTTTCGACGCTGTGCATTTCATTGCATTTATGGTGTGTGTCCTGAAAACCCCATAAAATGATTGTGTAAGAATAATGCTTCGTCAATTAAACATTTTAGAATCAATTTGCTTAAATAATAATTACAATTTACATCTTGTAAAAATCACGTCCATGGTTAAGGATTAAATCTGCATTCCGACACAAGGCAGAAACTAGGTGAAGGGTTTCGGTTGCATTTCCATGTAAACGCGATGTATTGTTTTAAAAGACCTGGGAATGTCAAGACAAGGTTAGCACACGGAGTGATAAAAGTTTATCGTAGAGTTTGAACTTGACCAATTTAAGTTCATTCTGCAGAACACGAGGAATCTGACAAGAAAGATATATTAAGTGAAAATTCCCAGGTGATGAAAATTGTTTAAAATTATTAATTTACGTAATTTCTCATTAGACGATGCTTAATGAATTACTGGTTTACTTTAACATAATTTTCCTTTACTCAACTACTTGTCCCAATTATAATACGTTAAAATAGGTACACCACCTATGTTCAGTTATAAAATATTATATAATCACATCATCTAAAATTATCTTAGTTTTTAAAAGTAAAAAAAGTTAATAGTCATAATCTTCTTCTTCTCAAAATCCAAGGCATCTAGTCACAATACACTTATATAATATAGTCAATATAGGGTATAAATTTAAAATTAACAGTAAGTTAGTCTAAAATTCCTGATAAAATTTTCAACGACCTGTGTTCGTCTGGCAACCCAAGCAACAGCATGCAGCGCACATGATTTCAATCCCAGCAAAATAGAAGACTACCTGAAGATGGTGCTTTATCACCAGGCTTTAAAACTTAATGCCCGAACCCACAGAGGGAGTTGATTCCGGTTACCAACAACCTGAGTATAGGGGGTGGAGGGAGATTGCGTAGGCTGATAAGACAGTCATTGATAGTAGTACCGATAAGTGAATGCCCTCGTAGTACGGTGCCTCTCAAATTGGTCAACAGTGTACCTTGTCATTGTGCGTGTTTAAATTTATAATACGTGTTCGGCATGCCGAAAGTAAAGTGTTCTAAAACGCAAACATATATTGAAACATTTGGGAGGGACTATTATACACAAACAGGAGAAAGTATCGTTTTGCATGCTTGTAATGTGAGTTTAGATCATGAGAAGTTATTTTGTGGTCTTCCTATATCTGTATTCTGGTTTGTTTACTATCACGTGAACTAGCATATGGTAGCTAGGGCATACGCCGAGCAAAGTCTGTACAAGTACGGTTGCTATTCGATCGGGCACTAAGTTTTAAAGCCTGTTTATCACCAAAGCGCATCGTTAAAAAATACAACTACACTTCAGGATACGCCATAGTCAACAATGTTATGGATTTTAAAGAATAAGAAATTTTAATAGTAATTCAGTGTGATACATTGTCTGCATATATTATTCTCACTAGTAACTTTTGTTGCTTTTTAATTTAACTCTTTTATTAATTTCTTAGATTAAACAGCTTTAAGAAATGTGATGGTGTTTTGATTATGTAATATTTTATATCTGAGCATTAATGGTATACCTTTTTAACATACTATAGTCAAAAAGCTCAGTTTGAAAATTAAAATAATTGAAAAACTTGTCACACTTTTGAATCTTATATAGCCTATTACATTTTCTTTGTATGAACGGATTTAATTACAGTATTACTTACGCCAGTGTGGTCCAACTCGCGGACTGCGGGCCATATGCGACCCGCCTAGGCTATTCATTTTTGTTGGCCCTTGCCCGTTTTTCTGGATATTATTTATTTTATTGTATATATAGTTCGTTTATGTAATTCGTTTTCTTTCTGGAATGTCTCTGGCAATCACATTCCTATATTAAAATTTGATTGGACCACACTGACTTAAGCTGTAGAAAGAACCGTGTTATATTCATAGAAGGATGAAATATAAATTATTAAATCCTTGATTATTGAGAGAATAATGTGCATCTAGCAGGTGAATTTATGCACAAAATTAATATTATTGCATTTTAAATTTATTACTAAAAAGTTATTATTACTTTATAACATAATATACAAATAATTAATATTATTTTGCACTATAATGTAATGTATAAATTACGTCACACAAACATTTATCACCTTCATTGCGTTACATTTCTATGCAGCTCATTGTAGTAGGAAACTGTTTTATCCGTTCCACAGGTAAGTTACTCAGGTAGAGGAAGTACTGATTGTTATTCTGGTCGTGATTTAACTATTAATATGCAGTAAGATGCCCCATACCCCTAGAAAAATGTCTGTATCGTGTCAGTCAGTCTGTCAGTCTGCCTGCCAACATCAGGACTCGAACCAGGAAAATCTTACGAAAATGACATTTTATAATTTAGATCAGGCACCTCTCTGGATGTACGAGTAATATGGAATAAGACAACGATTTTCAGGCACCTCTCTGGATGTACGAGTAATATGGAATAAGACAACGATTTTCTTTGACTCCTTTACCATTTTACATTAAGAATTAATCTTCGTTTGATGCGATTGTCTCGGGTTTAACCTGTTCACTGCTACTCATAAATTCGTCATCTAAAAATATTGTGTACAAGTACAAGTATAAGTATGAGTTTAATAGACTATTGTTTTATGTAAAATGTGAGGATTTTATTCCTCTTGTTATAATTGTCTTGCATGCGTACCAGCTTTTTAACTAAAATTGTCCGCAACGATTCTAATCTTAGAACCCACTAATGACTTTAGTTGATTGCTTATATAAAAATACAAATTCAGCTAAAAATTTAAATTTAAAATAATAAATTTTTACATGGCCATTTCATTCTTTTTTTCTGGTAAGAAACAGTGCTAATAAAAAAAAAACTTTTTTGAAGATTTTAATAATTATATCAGTATGATGCCCTGAGGATAACAAATTATCGAATGTGCATATAATAATAGCCCAGTCAAATTAGATAAAAAAAGATGGTTTTGCTGCAAAAAATCATGTAGTTCCAAATGTTTCAGGAATGTGTAGTGGGAGGTCCCCTGAACAACGCCTAATGTTTTCCCGCCAATTTCAGGTGCCGCGGGGGGTGGGGAGGGAGGCTCAAAGGTCCCTTTTTTCAGTTTTTGGCGCAAATCTCGAAAACATTGCATCGTACAGAAAATGTTATGGTATTCAAAATTAAAGCTTATTAAATTTCCGACAAAACGGTATATTCATATTTATCTTTATATGTTACCGTCTCCGAGAATGAGCCGGCGAAAATGGAAAAACTGCAGAAAAGTTTGTAGCGCCTCACGTTTTTCGTCGAACTCGCCCTTCCAATTTGTATAACGTGCGTAGACAATGGACTGTAAAAACAATTAAATTAATTAAGGGTGATAAAGATTGTACACACGCTATACATTTCGCTTAGAATGAACGATAACAAGGTTATAAGCTAAATAAACCATAGGTGAGATAACACTGACACTTTGATCTTCTTGAATCACAAACACTCGTTGGAAATTTCATCGACGTCTTGAAGTCTTCTTATAAGCAGGGATGATTGATTCCGCCAGTAAATGAAAGAGCTTGCTGATTTAAAAATATATTTAATAACAATTCCGGAGGACCTTTGGAGTCAATATTCCAAATAAAATTATGTGAATAACAATGAAATACACACATGTACCAATTATATGCCGTATTAAGGTTCACAGTCAATCTTGTGATATTTTAATTCACCAAATACTACGCAATAATAATGTTACTGAATTTATATTGCGTGTTAAAGTAGATACAGCTACGTTGCAATAAAATCAATTTAATATTATTAGCTGTATGAAATAATTTTAGAGCTTTAATGCACTCACTAGGTAATAAGATTCCTTTCGTAGCTAATATTACCTCAAAAATAGTCCTGAAGTCCAAATCAGGTCATAATCAAGATAGTCAATTCATGTAGAAATGCCTGGTGGAAGCACTAAACGAATCCAGCCTTTTCTGAGACGAATAAATGTGAAAAATTGCCTCTGTGCAATTAATATCAATTATAAAGAAGCCTTAACTTGCAGGAAGCGAAGAATAAGGAATTATGACGTTAAAAAACCACTGCTAGTTAAGTCCAGATATGGACAATGATCCTTTAAGAGGATTTAAAAATGGCGAAGACGAAGAAGGAATATTTGAAACAAGAAGAAAAGAAGAAAGCTAACAATATAAAAAACATATTGTAGAGAAATTCAACTGTCCTTAAAAATAATGAAGAGAATGCAAGGCCCCCTGAAAACGGGCGAAAAGCAGAAAGAAATCAAACCAACCATCCATCATAATAAAATTAAACATTTAGCAATAAAAATATTAACAGCTAAAAAGATCACAACATAACTGAACATATTGCCCGCGATTATTCACTAGGGAATAATCAAACAGAAATGCGAAGTTATGTTGGATCTTCAAAAACACCAATAAATCCTAAAAGTTGAGAAATAAAAGTAACTAAACAAAGAAAAAATGAACGACTGCTTTAGTCGTGAGAGTCATAAATGGGAATTGGGGCTAGTTTAATGATGGGTCGTTTCATATAACTTGTAGAAGTCCTGACCGTGACAACCCTCACAAGACCGTCTGGGCCTGGGTGAGTTTGAGTTATGATGCCAACAACCCATTTTAAGGGAGGCATATTGTCATCCATGATTAAAACTGGCGTACCTATGGCAACATTAGGCATAGCCTTCAACCATTTAGAACGTCTCTGCAAGGAAGAAAGATAATCTGAAGACCACCTTGACCACAGGGACTTCATAAGATTCCTTAAATTGTTCCAGCGGGAACGTATAGTATAACCGCCAGAAAGATCTGGGCTAGGAAGAGACACAAGAGGTTTGCCAATCAGAAAATGTCCAGGGGATAAATAATCATAATCATTTACTTCCTCATTAAGAGTGACAAGGGGGCGAGAATTCATGAGGGCTTCTATTTGAATGAGAAGCGTGGACATTTCCTCATATGTAAAATTAAAAGATGGAGACATCCTTTTCAGATGATATTTCAATGAACGAACCGCCGCCTCATGAAGTCCTCCCATGTGAGGAGAATGAGCAGGCAGAAAGTTCCATTTGATAAATAGATGTGAAGTAGCATCTTGTATGGTTAATTGATATTCATCAGTTTCCAGCAACTTTGCAAGACTACTCAAATCGGCGTTGGCGCCTACGAAGTTGCTGCCATTATCCGAAGTGATAGAAAGGGGTATGCCACGCCGAGCAACAAATCTGGAAAATGCAGCAAGAAAAGCACGAGCAGTCAAAGCTGTAACTAGCTCGATGTGAACGGCCTTTGTGGACATACAAACAAATATGGATATGTAGGATTTAACTTGAATCCTTGATCTGGGACCTCCAAATTTAATCATATATGGCCCAGCATAATCAACACTGACATTGGTAAAAGCTGGTATACAATTCACTCGCTCAGGAGGTAAGTCAGCCATTTTTTGCTGGAATGCTTGAGCATTAAACTTAAAGCATATGAAACAGAGCCTCAGTTGGCTCCTGACTGTTTTACGCAAGGAGATGATCCAGAATTTCTCTCTCAAGTGCGAGATAATAAGTTGGGGACCAGCATGCTTTAAAAGAATATGTGTATAGAAGATAAGGTGTTTAGTGAAAGAATGTTGTGCTGGCAACAACATAGGATGTCTATTATCAAAGGATAGATTTGAACGTTCCAAACGTCCACCCACACGGAGAATACCATCCTTGAGTATGAAGGGGCTAAGTTGCTTAAGTTTACTTGAATTAGATAATTCCAGATTTGAAGACAGAGCTTGGATTTCCTTAGAGTAATACTGTCTCTGGATTACCTTAACAGAATAACAGATAGCATTAGATATCTCATCAGGAGATAGAGAACCTGTGAGGGGAGATTGAGCCTTCCGACAATTATGAATGAATCTTAACATAAATGCCATTACACGGATAGTTTTCAAATAACTATATTTGGATAGCCAATCACAAAGATCAGAATTGTCTGATTCAATAAGAGCTACTACCTTCATCTCTGGAAGAGAAGTAGACTGCATGGAGTCACAATTCTTAGGCCATTTAAATTCATTATCAATAAGCCAATGAGGACCTGACCACCATAAAGAATTATTCAAAAGATCTAAAGGAGAGGATCCTCTAGAAATAAGATCCGCAGGATTTTCCTTAGATGCAACATGAGACCAAGAGTCAATAGATGTAATCTCCTGAATATCAGCGACTCTATTGGCCACAAAGGTTTTCAAAGTGGTGGGTGAATGAGTAAGCCAGCCCAAAACCACCTTGGAATCGCTCCACAAATGGACAGATTCGATATTTAATTGAAGTATGGGCATTACCTTAGATATTAAATTAGCTAGCAAATGAGCTGCCAATAATTCGAGTCTAGGAATCGTAACAGCCTTTAAAGGAGCAATGCGTGATTTTCCACAAAGCAAAGCGCTCTTAAAATTTCCAGATTGATCTACAGAGCGTAAGTAGATGCAGGCTCCATAAGCGGCTTCACTAGCATCGCAGAAACCATGAACTTGAATGGAAACTGCATTCTGCAGTAATGCGAGACGAGGAATGGCTATATTAGAAATAGCATTCAACTGACTATGAATCTTGCACCATTTGGTGGCAACTAAGTCTGGAATAAGCTCATCCCATGAATTGGTTTGTTTCCATAGAGATTGAAATATTATTTTGCAAAATGACACCACCGGGCAAATCAATCCCAAAGGATCAAATATAGAAGCTATACAAGATAGCAAGTTACGCCTCGTACAACGAGTAAAGGGTTTTGAATAATCGATAGAAGTTTCTATTCTTAATACATCATTTGAGGGTTGCCAAATCAGTCCAAGGGCCTTCAAAGCATTAGCGTCACAGTCGCCAAATGTGCGAGAATCAAGAAGTTCCCTGTCTTCAATTGGAATATCTTGGATTAACTCGGGCACGTTTGCACTCCATTTACGTGGTTGAAAACCACCTAAAGGAAGCAACTGTCTTAATTGACAGATGGTTGCCTTAGCCTCCTCAATAGTATCGGCAGCAGCTACGATATCATCAACATAGGTACAGTTGTTAATGACTGAGGATGCCAATGGGAAGTCAATCCCTTCATCAATAATAAGCTGCTTCAAAGCTCTAGTAGCTAGAAAAGCAGCTGAGGCTGTGCCATAGGTCACAGTCTTCAAATTGTATAGCTGTATGGGTTCTGCTTGAGAACTCCTCCAATATATTTGTTGAAATGACTGATGATCCTTGTGAATCAAAACTTGCCTATACATTTTTGCTATATCAGCTGTGAATGCAATGGGTTTGAATCTAAATCGAATCAATATAGAAAATAGGTCTGGCTGAACCACAGGACCTACAGCTAATATATCGTTAAGCGATTTCCCAGTAGATGACCTCGCAGAAGCATCAAATACCACCCTAAGTTTAGTGGTAGTACTGGATGGCTTAAAAACTGGATGGTGGGGAATCACATATTGGATATTTGAATTAGAGTCTGATGTGGAAGGCTCCATGTGCCCTAATTCCAAATATTCATTCATAAACTTGCAATATTCTGTATGAAGAGAGGCATTGGAAGCTAGACGTTTTTCTAATGATTCAAATCTCTTTAAAGCTTGATTCTGCGTGCTGCCTAGAATGTCTGGGTCAGCGCGAAATGGCAGCTTGACAATATATCTGCCTTCAGAGTTTCTCTGAAAATTATCCTTAAAATGCTGCTCACAAAAAGATTCATTAGGAAAAGGAGCAGAGTGAGTAACTCTTTCAAGCTCCCAAAACCTGGTAAGTTGACTACTGATATCTTCATCAGACGTGATGAAGGCTGAGTAATTCACAGAAGACTCAGTGTAATTAAAGGGTTTATCTGATGAAGGCCTATTCAACTTAGAACATCTCCTTCGCTGCATTGAAGGCATGTTATGATGCTTAAGAGGGAACGAAGGCAACTTGCCGGAGAAGTACCAGCCTAGTTGGGAGTTCTGTATAGTAGGCAAGTTGGGAGCAGATATCTGTCCAGATACCAAGATTTGAGAACATATCTCAACTCCCAATAGCAAATCAATAGGCTTAGGAGAATTAAAGTTGGGATCTGCTAAGGGTAAGTTAGGAGGAATGTTCCAACCGCTAGTACTAATAAAGTGTTTAGGGAAATTGGAAGCAGAGATCTCAGGAACTATAATGGCCTTTGTATTGTAGCACCAATTCGTAACCTGAGATCTTATAGAGATTTCTGTACAATTCAAGACATTTGCATTGGTAGAAAGAATGCCAGCAAGAGACGTACATTGAGACAATGGCGACAAACCAAGCTGCCTGAATAATCTGTCAGTAATTAGATTACAGTCTGATCCAGTATCAATTAGAGCTGTGGCCTGTACGGCACTGCCATTGTTACTTAAAATTATCACGCTAGCAGTAGGTAAAAGACATTTCTGCCGTGACTGGCTGGCAGACATGATATTGGCCGTATTTATGGCTTGAGAATTGCTTGGCCGTGAAGGGTCATGCAATAAGTTGCTGTGCCTGCCTTGACATTGTCTACATCTAAAAGTGTTACAGCTCGAAGTGTGACCATTTGAGCTAAGGCAAACACGACAAAGTTTGTGATTTTTCACGAATTGATCGCGGGATGAATAATTCAGCGATCTAAAGGCGTCACAATAAATTATAGAGTGATTCGATTTACTACAATAATTGCATTTCGCTCTAGGAGAGGAGAGGTTAGCCTTGACAGAAGGAGCAGATGAGGGCTTGACGGACTGACTTTTCAGAACCGATTCTGTCATCTGCAGCACCCTAACCCTAGACTCCAAAAAACTGAATAATTCCTGCAACTTGGGAAGTTTTCCTAACTTGATTGAAGATTCCCATTCTTTAATTAATTCTACTGGGAGCTTATCCACAATGATACGTGAAATAATTAAATCAGACAGAGGAACATCAGTATTAAGTACATTCAATGCATGAACCGTACTTGAAAAATGATCTAAGTATTGTTGCAATGAGCTTGCAGAATCTCCTTTAAGGGGGGGTGGAGAAAAAAGGTTATCCAAATGCGTGTTGGCAATTAACCTGTCATTATCGAATCTTTCAGCTAAAGTCTTCCAAGCTACATCAAAGGTGGCATTGGAGACCGGGATATTTTGAATTACAGTCATTACCTCCGGGGATAAACAAGATTTTAGATATTGAAATTTATCCATGTTGGATATATGACTGTGCTGAACAATTAATGAGTTAAATGTATCCCTGAATTCAAGCCAAGCTCTAGGATCGCCTAAAAAACTTGGTAGCTTAATTTCAGGCAATTTAGGTAAGTTCGGTAAAGGTGCAGACAAAGAAGAGTTATGATTAGAGCTCTGCCCTTGATTCGGCTCATATAACAGTTTTGCATCTGCAATTGAAGAATTGATATAAGCTAAAGCCCTTAAACATTCTGACTGAAGCTGGCGCTCTTGAAACTCAGCCTCTTCATCGTAAATGTTACGATGCTGAAGACTTTCAACCTTATACCTATTAAACAATTCTTCTAGCACCGACTTAAGAACAATGGCCTCTTGATAGGATATTTTGTCCAGAATTTCAAATTCAGATACTGTTTGAATTTGAATCATGAATTGATTTTTTAGAAGATTAAAAATAGCTTCGGCTTTGGCCTTGGCTCTAGCTTCGGCTTCTTCAGCTTTAGCTATAGCTCTAGCTTCAGCTTCTTCAGCCTTAGCTTTAGCTTCAGCCGCTTCAGCTCTAGCTCTAGCTTCAGCTTCTTCAGCCTTAGCTTTAGCTTCAGCCGCTTCAGCTCTAGCTCTAGCTTCAGCTTCTTCAGCTTTAGCTATAGCTCTAGCTTCAGCTTCTTCAGCTTTAGCTATAGCTCTAGCTTCAGCTTCTTCAGCTTTAGCTATAGCTCTAGCTTCAGCTTCGGCCGCTTTAGCTATAGCTCTAGCTTCAGCTTCGGCCGCTTTAGCTTCGGCCTCAGCCGCTCGAGACTTATTGAAAGCATTAATCTGCCTGCTAATATGGGAGATGGCCCTTTGTATGGTTTTCTCAATTTCTGCCATATAGGCATCTTCGGATTCAGAAAAGGCTAGTTCATTGATCTCGGACTGGACTCTGTTATATTCAGATTCAAGCTTGCTTAAATCAATCTTAAGCTCAAGAAGGTCTTGAGGAGAGGTTTCCTCATTGATAACACAGTCTAGAATATAATTAACTTTGCGAGTGATTCTCGACTTAATAGGTGTTCTTTTTGCCTTTAAAGTCTTAAGGGTGCCTTCTACGTCAGTCATGATTTGACAATTGATTGTTCAAATAGTATTCGACTTAACGTGATTCACTGTTTATGACTTAAATTGACCGCACTGAGAGCTTATTGAGCACTAAAGTTAGTTGCCCGCGGTTAGACAAAATGTGACAATAATGTGTGTGTACATGGATTCACAAAGGTGAGTGCAATTATGTAAATAATATCAAACCCTTTTAATAAATTAGTTTGAAGAGCTGTTGTCTGAATATTAGGCCTCACACGTGCAGATTAAAACACGGAGGCAGAAGCACTTAATATGAGATTAAAATTACCTTTTCAATAAGAAACTTCAAACTGACTGAAGTCAGGAATGTCAATTGTGCTTCAAATAAGTCAATTATTTGCTTGAATGATATTTGTGTTCAAACAGCATGAATTGCGGAACACCAACAGCTTGAATTATCTCAATAAAGTTTACTACGGGCGGAATAGAACGAGTGTAGGTTTACAATGCGTGTTACAATATTGTGGTTCTATCCGGCCTCGGAGGTACCAAAAAATGTATAACGTGCGTAGACAATGGACTGTAAAAACAATTAAATTAATTAAGGGTGATAAAGATTGTACACACGCTATACATTTCGCTTAGAATGAACGATAACAAGGTTATAAGCTAAATAAACCATAGGTGAGATAACACTGACACTTTGATCTTCTTGAATCACAAACACTCGTTGGAAATTTCATCGACGTCTTGAAGTCTTCTTATAAGCAGGGATGATTGATTCCGCCAGTAAATGAAAGAGCTTGCTGATTTAAAAATATATTTAATAACAATTCCGGAGGACCTTTGGAGTCAATATTCCAAATAAAATTATGTGAATAACAATGAAATACACACATGTACCAATTATATGCCGTATTAAGGTTCACAGTCAATCTTGTGATATTTTAATTCACCAAATACTACGCAATAATAATGTTACTGAATTTATATTGCGTGTTAAAGTAGATACAGCTACGTTGCAATAAAATCAATTTAATATTATTAGCTGTATGAAATAATTTTAGAGCTTTAATGCACTCACTAGGTAATAAGATTCCTTTCGTAGCTAATATTACCTCAAAAATAGTCCTGAAGTCCAAATCAGGTCATAATCAAGATAGTCAATTCATGTAGAAATGCCTGGTGGAAGCACTAAACGAATCCAGCCTTTTCTGAGACGAATAAATGTGAAAAATTGCCTCTGTGCAATTAATATCAATTATAAAGAAGCCTTAACTTGCAGGAAGCGAAGAATAAGGAATTATGACGTTAAAAAACCACTGCTAGTTAAGTCCAGATATGGACAATGATCCTTTAAGAGGATTTAAAAATGGCGAAGACGAAGAAGGAATATTTGAAACAAGAAGAAAAGAAGAAAGCTAACAATATAAAAAACATATTGTAGAGAAATTCAACTGTCCTTAAAAATAATGAAGAGAATGCAAGGCCCCCTGAAAACGGGCGAAAAGCAGAAAGAAATCAAACCAACCATCCATCATAATAAAATTAAACATTTAGCAATAAAAATATTAACAGCTAAAAAGATCACAACATAACTGAACACAATTCTTTAGTTTTCCATTTTACAAGAAACTTGTAAGAAAAGAAGTTGTAGAGAATTACATGTTCTTTAAGAATATACATACATTTGATAATTTATCTTCACGTAGTCAAAAGTTAGACCGTTTTTAAATTTCGGGGTCGATTTCGAGATTCCGCTAGTAAACTGCCCATCATTTTATTTCCGTTTTCAAGTGCTTTAACTCTCTTTATCACTTTATGTATTGTTTATGTAAACATAAATGGTATTTATTACCCATATATATGCATGTGAGCCTTTATACCAGTATGTATAAAATGTGAACTTTCATGTACGTTATTTATTGTTTACATAATCGACGTAGTATACATAGTTAGTGTACGACGGTTTTAACTAAAATACTACTATTTCCAAATGTTGTTAAGACTGTGGTCTGATATGGCAATTGAAGTGACACTGATGCGTGACATGAAAAGTGAAGGTGGACTTACACGAGGGAGAGGCATGAGTGATTCTGTGTTGGCGAAATGGGTTGGAGGGGCACGCACAGCTAAAGCCATATGTTCTTCATTAGAGCAGTTTGCCGGCGTCCATTCTGTGAGTGGAGAACAGCATGTCGACTTTCGAGCATCACGAGTTGGCAGAAATGACCAAGACAGAAGGAAACTTGCTCAGTGGTTGGCTGATCACCCGCCATTTTCTGTACGCGATTCTTTGTTGTCCCTTTCAACAGGAGTAATAGGAACCAATAACATCAACTGTTACCAAGCAATGGAAATCGGAACCCGTACAATGGAAACATTTGTTGGAATGAACTTCGCAGAAATGAAGCAGTGTAAGAAGAACACAGTAGTCCCATTGGCTGCTATGAGCAACACTGTCAAACTGGACAACGGAGTGGTGGTGATCGAGCCTTTAATGATTTTCCAGAGGACCATAATTACCCAGAAAACTAAAGAGGATGTAGAGGAGCTGTTGAAGTGTGAGTTAGCCCCATACCCCATGACTCTTTTCGACGAAGGGATCATGAGGAAAACGAAAAAGTCAGCTCTCTACGATGCCTTTCCTTCAAGCAATAAAATGGTCAACTTGAAGAACAGTTTCACGGTAATCGATGGCGGCTTCCTCCTTCATAGAGTAAAGTGGAACAACAACACCAAGTTCGCCTCCATCTGCGATCAATATGTGTCTTACATGATCAACTGTTATGGCTACAACTCTGCTGTGGTTTTTGACGGTTACGAAGACACGGATTCCACGAAAATAGTCGAACAACATCGAAGGGCATCAAGTAAAACATCAGTGGATATAGACTTTGATGAGAACATGGTGGCTACTGTTCAGCAGGAAAACTTCCTTTCCAACGAAAGGAACAAAACCAAGCTGATATGTATGTTAGCGCAGGCCTTGGGCGCAAAAGGTGTACAAGTCATCATAGACAAAGGAGACGCTGACTGCAGCATTGTTAGGTGTGGACTGGAAAATACCTCTCATTCAACTGTGGTGGTAGTTGGCGAAGACATAGACCTGCTCGTCTTGCTCGTGGCACTCACACCACGAGACACGAATGTGTTTTTTTATGACGCCTGGACGAGGCAACACAGAAGACAGGTTGTACTCCTCCCAACAACTTCAGGTCTTGCCATTCAGCCCATACATTCTGTTTATCCATTGCTTCACTGGATGCGATACCACTTCTGCGATTTATGGAAAAAGTAAAGCAGCCATACTTAAATGTTTCCAGCGGTTTCCTAACGAAACCAAAAACATTGCTGAAGTTTTTTACGACTCCACATCCACGCCAGGAGATATTGCTGAAGCTGGGGAACAAATGCTCCTACTGATGTATCAGGCCCCACCCAACGAGCATGACCTCAATCATCACAGGTACATTTCATTTTGTATTGCATGTACTAACTTCATTGAATCATTCTGTTTGATAAATAAATATTCTATTCTATTCTATTCTATTGTGTTTTATCCACAGGCACATGTGCTTCATCAAATCTTCAGCCAAGATGAAAGCGAACTTGTCTTCATTGCCACCTACAAAAGATGCTGCTCTACATCACTCGTGCAGAGTGTTTCTACAGGTCCAGCAGTGGTTTGGAAATGAATCTCTCGAACCTGAACGTTGGGGTTGGACAAGAGAAGATGGGGGATATCTGACTCCTATTAAGACCAAGGCCCCTATTGCACCTGACAGCGTGCTCAACTCCATATTTTGTCATTGTGCCACAGGCTGCGGTATGAGATGTGGATGCCGGAAAGCATATTTATATATATATATATATATATATATATATATATATGTTAGTTATATGGATAATAAATAACATTTATGTTCACATAAACAATAAATAACGTGATACAGAGAATTAAAGCACTTGAAAACGGAAATAAAATGATGAGCAGTTTACTAGCGGAATCTCGAAATCGACCCCGAAATTTAAAAACGGTCTAACTTTTGACTACGTGAAGATAAATTATCAAATGTATGTATATTCTTGAAGAACATGTAATTCTCTACAACTTCTTTTCTTACAAGTTTCTTGTAAAATGGAAAACTAAAGAATTGGAAGGGCGAGTTCGACGAAAAACGTGAGGCGCTACAAATTTTTCTGCAGTTTTTCCATTTTCGCCGGCTCATTTTCGGAGACGGTAATATATAAAGATAAATATGAATATACCGTTTTGTCGGGAATTTAATAAGCTTTAATTTTGAATACCATAACATTTTCTGTACGATGCACTGTTTTCGAGATTTGCGCCAAAAACTGAAAAACGGGACCTTTGAGCCTCCCCCCACCCCCCGCGGCACCTGAAATTGGCGGGAAAACATTAGGCGTTTTTCAGGGGACCTCCCACTACACATTCCTGAAACCTTTGGAACTACATGATTTAATGCAGCAAAAAATCTAATTTGACTGGACTATAAAGGCTGTTGAGCTGATGGGTTTAATTATACATTTTATTTGATTGATTGAGCTCAACAGTGCTAAATCATATACGAGGCGCGTCCATAAAGAACTTTCCCTAGGTCCGTTTAGAGAAACAAAACACAATTTCAAGAAAATATTTATTGCAACAATGTTCAGCTACAGTATCTTTCAACATATTCGCCACCAGAATTGAAACATTTGTCATACCGTGGAACCAACTTTTCAACAACTGTGTCGTAGAAGTCTGCCGCCAGGGATTTGAACCACTGTGTAACAAACATCTCTGCCTCTCTTTCATTCTCTGCCATTCCCTGTCATTTCTTTAGGTGTAGGTAATGACGGAAATCATTGCGAGCGAAGTTCGGGCTGTAGGGATGTTTAAACACATCCTAGCAAGACTCTTCCAGAAGTGCGGCTGGGAGTGTTTAAACATCCACCCTAAAGTCCTGACCTCATTCCCAGTGATTTCCATATTTTCCTACACCTCACGAAATGACAGAGATGCGGAGATGTTTGTCACACAGTGGTTCAAACCCTGGCGGCAGACTTCTACGACACAGGCGTTGACGGTATGACAAATGTTTCAATTCTGGTGGCGAATACGTTGAAAAATAGCTGAACACTTACTGTGTCTGTTGCAATAAATATTTCCTTGAAATTGTGTTTTTTTTTCTCTAAACGGACCAAGGAAAACTTACTTTATGGACGCGCCTCGTTTCTTAACACTTCATTCTCATTGGATTGATCTTTATCAACGCTTGTGTGTTTGCTCCAATATGAACGCCTCAGTGATATTAAAGCTTCCATTCTCTCTCGTAGAGGATCAGTGCTTCTACTATCATTTATCGTCGCTCTAACCCCAGGCACATCACTTCATTTTCATTTAATATGTCGACTGAATTTATTATGTAGTTTATTATGTAATTTATTTATTATGTAGTTTGTTAACAATTTATTTGAAGAAGTAATGATTTTATGTACGCAACTTTACATAAGAGGATATAATGTGGATCATAATGGTATGTTAAACCTCCTAGGTGAAGTATTGAGTTCCTAGAACAGACAGCTGAAGTTAGTTTGGTCCTCAAAGACAATCAAGTTATGCAGGACCGAATTATAAATATACTCTGGCTTTTACGTAAAACATCTGCAGGTACGGATGTGTATGGCATGAAAACCGTAAACAAAGTTTGTGTAACTTTGAAAGCCAATTCTGCAGTCATGCGTCACCAACGCTATGTATTTATGTAAGTGGAACTCTGTTTTACTGAGGAATTTATGCATCCCAATCATGGTAATTTATTGTTAACTGAAACGGAATGATAACTTTTTCCTGTCCTCTCTCCTGTATACTGAATAATAATTCAAAGGACCACCATATTTCGCTAATTTGTCAATACAACATGCCTGTGACCAATAGTTTATATTGTTCTATGTTGCTTTCCATTGAGAAGAGCAATGACTTCGGACATGGTTCCTGTGTCGGTTCTGTTTAATAAGTACCGGATAGTAAAAGGTTCAACGTATCCATGTCCGGATAATTCTTTTATTATGTTACCAGTGAATTATTTATACATAAGTTATTTTGGTGTGTGTCAATTGCACACAAATCTATCTTCTTTCCCTGTCAATGATTTACAATAGGCCTTACCGGATGCACTGAAATTATTGCCAAGATTCATCTTTCTTTTCAGATGGGTCTAAAAGTGAAAATCACTCGTAATGAGAAGTTTATAATTTAATGGACGAAATATTGATCATTTTTGGTTTAATTTAGCTTTTTTGTATTAAAATACAAAGTATCTATGTATCTATAATGGCTAAGTTGAGCATTCTCAGGCTCCATAAGTACGCCATGTTTAAAAGGCTGCACAAGCTAAAATATTCTCTTTAATCTGCATGCAAACTTAAAAAAATACTCAATTTTATTTTCAGCATCTGTTATCCCCTTCAAAAAAAGGTTAAATCTTTAATGTAATGTTTTACAGTAATTAATAAATGGAATGTTGATATATTACATTGAAAAACTTTTCAAATAAATTTTGAACAATATATTTAACCTTCAAAAAAATCAGCGTTAAATGAACATTATTTTTTTGACGTTCAAAACATTCAAAATCTTAAGTGCTGACCTTTTTATATGTAGATCAGTGGTTCTCTGAAAAATTATTCAGATGTTTTCCTTCACATAATATGTAAGGGATAATAGATTTTCTAAAACGACTATTTTTACTTTAAAAATTAATAATATCGGTGGTAATAATAATAATAATAATAATAATAATAATAATAATAATAATAATAATGCTCAAGAAAATAATTATACTGTTAATATTATTATTAGACTTAATAACAAACATTTTTATTTAGATATACTTATATTTAATCGTAATATCTATCATGTTCTGTGTGCTCTGAAGACTGAAAGCTATTTTACCCTTCATCTTTTAAACAACGGTTTAAGCGAGCCCTGATGGTACAGTAAAAACAATTTGTTTTTAATATAAAGAATTGTTCCAAATTTCCTGTACTATTTCCTACTATTACTAGACTCAAGAAAATTAAGATCAAACGCAGATACAGATGGACAACATGCTAAGCATCTCATACATGTAATGGATTTCACAAACAACTCTTTATCTTTTACGACATCTAGATGTGATAAATAGATATATTTAGATATATGTCACGTTTTGAACACGGACGTCCGTCCACGCAGAAAGAACGGACGTCTTTAACTACAAAGTACTTCCCCCCTGGTTCTAAGCCTAAGGGAAAGTCAAGGGCACATGACAGGCACTCGAGAAAACGCACCAGTTACTGTAATCGAGGAAGCCCATCAAGTCGTCCATGTGTATAAATCAATGTCAGGTCAACTTTTTACTTCCAAAATGAAGAACCATTTTTTTCAGCACGTCTTGTTAGTTAGCCCTGAAGCCCAATCATTAACCGCGGTTGTTGCACTGAACTTCCTTTTCCAGTTTGGAGGTAATGCAATCCAACTAAGCTGCATTTGATTACTAAACAAATATTACAATATAATTAATATAACCTTGATAAGAATATGGAATAATGAATGATCAGTTATTCTTGAGGGGGGAAATCCTGTTAGGATAGCTGCCTTAAAATTAAGGATGCCTGTAGGACACAGCCAAATAATAATTCTAAGAACTATATATTTTTAAGAAGATAATATTTTCCTAATTTTTCCATATTCATATATAATTTTTACGAATTTTAAAGCAGCAATAAAGGATTCCCTTCCTATTAAATAAAACATTCAGAATACAAATGGTTACGCACAAAATGGAGCGAGTCTTGTAGTATGTTTAAGGTCATTTCCTGTAATGTGGCTGCAGACAGTAAACCAAAACGTTGGGAAAAATTTATACAAAATTTTTAAATTGTCCCTCTCGCCCCAAATAGCAAGCCAACCACATCCCAATCTCTTATCCCATACTTCTCCTTCAAGTAGAGTTAAACAAAATTATTAATTTATGAAGAGTCCAAAAATTACTTCTTAGCTATTGCCTTAGCCACCTGATTTATAGAAGTATTCCCAAAATTAGACTTCTCTATGGAAATAGAATTATTCTCGATTCCATCAGTGGTAGGGAAGCTATGATTTTTAACAAATGTTTTAGGGTAAATTAACTTTATACTTTGTAATATATTATTAATGCACTGTAATGTGTTGTTAAAATATGTCAAGATGATTTATAGTAATTGATCAATTACTTCTGAAATATCTAATGCATGAGTCAAAGACTTTACAATTTGAAACTATCCTTTTAATTAAATTTAGAAAAAAAACTTTATTTTCGAAAATGCTTATACTATATATTTTTTTCTCGTAATTTTCAGTTTTACCGTGAAATGATTGTGTCAAACGCAACTAGGAAATTGGAAAAGAGCTTCTCAAATTACCTATTTTAATAGGTCTATTACATGAGAATTATGGAAAATGATTACCTTTCAAGTAAATAATTTTCAGCACGAGTGACTGCATTAGGTATTTTGTACTGGAAATAATAGCTAGTTATAGGCAGAGTTCCGCATTTCGTTTTCGTAATTGCCTGCAATTAATATCTGCGAGGATAATGAGAATGCATATAATTCCTTGTGCATGTTATTTGAGTGTAAAAACAGAAGTAATATTAATGCAACTAACGCAAACTATTTCTCAGAATGATGACATTACATTTAAACAAGTTTACACTTAAATTATTTTGCAATATTGCCACGTTAATTCTATAATGGCTGAGTCCAATCCACCTTTACTCCTTTTATAGTATTAATTATCTTAATAAGAGACGTTCAAGTAATATACAATAGAACACCAATAAAACATTTGTTTGTAGGAACATTTTACATTTTTTCTGTCATTTTCATATTTACCCAGAGGACATTTATCTAGAAACTCGCCACAAGTGTATGTGATTGCTATCTTTAAATTATTTGTGTTGGTGTGGTGTTATATTTGTGTAAATTCTAATATACAATAGGTTAAGTTACAGGCTATCATCAATTTTTGTACGTATAACTAGTTCTAGCCATGCGAACCATGGGACATCTATTTCAAGTCGATCGACCAATGTTCTTTCATTTTAGTATTCAAGGTTAGAATTGCCTTTGAGGTACCAAATCCGTATGTAATCCAATTAAGAATCATAATGAAGTCAATTCATACTTATTATAAACTTCTTTGCTTCCCTTCTGTCTCAAAAAATTAAAAATTCAGCATGAAAACTCTCCTAACCCTCGCAATTCCTCTGCCTCCTGGATTATATCATTCACTAAGTTAATGAATTTCATTTTGAACCAACTAGCATGTGCCCGCGGCTTCGCCCGCGATAATTATTTCAAAAATTAAAAATTAAGAGCATAATAGTAAAATTATATTTATTAACACCTAAATCACGTGGACTACATACAACGATTAGATAGCATCGTCTGGTAAAAGCGACCTCAGATTCGAGTTTCTTGGCCCAGAAAACCTCTGTATAGTGAGATTCGTCCAAATAAAACAACGTTTGACCATATTTAGGGCTTACAACATTCAAGCGATCGCGAAAGTTTTATTTTCAAGGTATGACAAAAATAGCCAAAGCCAACTGTAATTGATTTGACATTGAAATGTATAACTGAAAACGTATGTTTTGAAAACGCACAAAATGCACGTTTTTTGCCCGTTTTCACTCATAACTCACGAACGAAAACTAAAATTAAAATTCCGGCTTGGAGGTGCATTTTCCGACCCTTCAGCCCACCTATGTTTAAAATTTCAGATCTCTGCGTTCAGTAGATTTCGCTGGACATCGAGGACAATTCCTTTTATTAATACAGATAATATGAATTATAATGATACCTTCTCTAATTTGTCAAACATCCATTTCATTTCATCTAAACCCACCTGATACAACTGGCAACAATATGTTCTGTGAATTTGTTTGGATAATTCTGTGTAAAAAGGGTTAAGTATTTTCAAAAACATTTAATTTTTGGCAGTTAAAATCAGAATTTATCAAAATCCTTTCTTTGTGAGCACCTACATTATGAAACGAAGGTACCGGTACTGTCAAAATTCCAAGTCTCTACCTGTTATAGTTTAGGCTGTACGTTGATTCCTGTCATTCAGTCAGTCAGTCAGTCAGTCAGTCAGGACAAAGCCTTTTATATATATAGAGAAGAGATAGAGATGAGGGTAGAATAGAGCAATAATATATAATAATTTTAAAACCACATTATATTAATGTGTAAAATGAAACTAGAAGAAGAAGAATCTGTGAGTAACTCTGATTGCAGACGTAATAGTAAAATTTAAAACAAATTTTCTGATAATTGTTGTAACAAAACAACAATAGTCCTTGTAAAATAAAGATATATTAATTATAATTGTAAGAATTAATTATATGTCCTAAAACGTTTTTATAAATAAATGATTAAAACACATATGCCCAAATTAGGCCTTCTTTTCATACATTAAAATTATTAAAACACATAAAATATATGTTTCAGAGCTATGCTGTTCCCAGACATACATTACATACAAACATACACACATACATGCATACATACATACATACATACATACATACATACATACATACATACATACATACATGCATACATACATGTTTTTACACCCTTTCCCTACAGTAATTGTAAGGTCCGGACAGCGTGGGCCCCTTCAAGTCCCTCAGCGGGGGAGGTAAAATTCAGGGACTGGGGGGGAAAAGTTATTTTACGTGGCTCCATCTTACAAAAATTATAAAATGCAATGTAACAATGTCTATCTTAGTAAACAAGAGGAAACTGCTTTATAGTTATAAGTTATAGTTATTAATTCTTGATTAAATTGGTGGAACCATTTGATTAGCCCTATTATTATGATGAAAGCACCATTTTTTTAATAATTTTATTACATAGGCTTAAACAGATGAAATTAAAAGCACAACATTGAAGATTTTAGGATAATATTTATATTGTTGTATCATTAACAGCTATCCAAGCAACAAACTTTTTTGCATAAATTCCTTGAAGTGAGTATGGCCTCGCTATTAACTTTTTTGAAGCAATGCATATAGGCTACAATCAGTAATATTGATATGTGTACTGTCTTATAGCTAGTGACAAGGGAATGTTGCCGAGCTTATGTTAACTATGACTATGTTAACACGGGTCTCTGTGAATGGCGACATGTTTGCCTTGAAATACACGCTTTGCACTTCATAATAATTTATAGAGTAATACAAGTGATTGAAATCTTATGTACTACATAAACTTCACAGGACAATAAATACAATCAATGCAATGTGTAACGCCTATGTTAGGTAAGAAAATGTGTGGTATGTATGTGTGTGAAAGGGAGAGAGAGGGGGAGGGAGGGAGAGGGGAGAGGGAGAGAGAGAGAGAGAATGAAAAGGAAAAGAGACCTTATATTTTAAGGTTGTTCTTGGGATTATTAAGACATTAGGTTTCAAAATCAATACTTTAAGGAATTGCATGATGCTCGACAAACAAACTTGAAGCAGTTCTAGTAGGGCTAATTTTGAGAAATTTAATACTGGGGGGAGATTTAGCGATGAAATCAGTGCATATTAACGGAGAAAGGGGGAAATTCTCCGGCTGGTAAAACACTGTTTCCAAGGGCACATGACAATTTTTTCTTCCTGTTTAGGGAATCCTCTTTTGCCATAACTTGCAAATCATATATTTATTGCCTATTGCGAGGATCTGTAAGTATGACGACAGCTACTCATCTCCTATTGAGCAATAAGAAGAAATTAACCCCTAAATGCACGAGAGTCTTTTTAACGCAAATTGGACGACATTCCGCAGAAAGGAACCAACCCTCAAATTTAAAAAACCGGATTTGATGCTAAATTTTTGCTACTGAACTACATATTTACGTTGTGTAAACTAACCAACCCTCTTCATCCATTTATATGCCATCTATGAAGCAAACAAAAACACACTGAAAAGATCCAGGTGGCTTTTTATTTAATTTTAAATGCCTGTTTTTTAGCTTGAAAATTATGTGGGTTGGTTCCTTTCTGCAGAATGTCGTCCAATTAAAAATCCTTGCCGAATCTCAATTATTTTATTTATTGTTCTTTCTGTCACTACAGATTGCAAAAGTCCTATATACACAGAATACAAAATCAATTAAACAAGAGGGAAAAAGTAGAGTAAATTCAAATGTAAATTGAAATCAGTGAATTGAAACAAAATTTACATTAAAGGCATGCAAAAAAAATTAAAACAAACAAAATAAAACAAAAACTGCGTTAAATGAAACGTAAAAACATTAAACCAAACAAGGAAGCAAGAATTTCGTTATTTAAATTAAAGAAGTTATACATGAATACAAAATGTTAACAATATTCAAAACTATGACCATGGTTTCGCATGGTTCGGATAGTAACTCTCAAAACAAGAATGCCTATTTCATAATATTTACTTAATGAAAATGATTTGCAGAAAACTATGAAAAGTTAACATTTAACATAATGATTCTCTACTATGATATAAAGCGTACCAAGCAGCAATTGCTAGTAGACTACTGCTTGCATCATTTCCAAGATTATAAGATGGACAGGATGTAACCCCAAGTTTGAAGACTTTAACAGCTTATTCTTGGTTGAAACAAACAAACAGATTTCAAATACCCTTTTCCAAAGTGAGTAGGCCTACTTGTCTCAGAAAAAAATATCCCTAAACTTTACCCGGGCTTTACTCGATAAGTATTCTCCTGATTGATTTTTTTCCATATCAGCAGAGGAAAGAATGAGGAATACATTTTACTTTTAGCATTTTCTTTTTGAAAAGTTGGTAATTTTAGTAAAATTAAATATAAGAATTATTACGTGGACTAAAAATTCGGCGACATGAGGTAACCACAGAGAGAGAATCTTACAATTTAATAAAACATACGACGCAAATTTTCGTTATTTTATGGCAGAGTATTTATGCAGAAAATTTAATCTATTAAAATTGTAGACAGAGTTGTATCCATAGAAGAACAGTCTTTTAATTGGAGACTTGAATGAAGGGATGGACGGAGTGTCGAAAAACTTTTGATTTCCATTTATTCTATTCTTCATTTTTCTTGGGTATATTGACTTGCCTGGCGCATAACTTTTCGGCATTCCAACGCGATCATTGGTATTCCACCCGGATTCCACCCGGATGCAATCCCGAGAAGTCATTCGTTTTACATGTGACTTAGAAATAATAGTTAACTTATTCATAGAAAAAATTCCTGCATTTGAAACAATTTGATTCGTTTGTCTTCACGTTACGAATTAAAGGCTCATCGTAAGATAAAAGACTACTTCTTACAAGGACAGTGAAAGATGAACACATTCTCCTTCGAGCCACTGTTTATCTTATTGTTTACTCATCGTAACATTTAATAATGAGGAGCAATTCAAGTCACGGAGTTCCACCTAACGGGTAAACGTGTTGGAATTATGTAACAACTATCTCGATTTTATAATGTACTAGCTGGTGTACACGTTGCATGGTCTTTGCATAAAGATCATGGGTCTTTGGGTTCACTTTAAAACCTTCAAGTATTTTATGTGTATAAAAAGGGATTGTGTTTCTAGTAATGGGAACCCCGGACCTGTCAACCTTTAGGCCAACTGGACAGTTTTATTAATTTAGAAACTTTTACTACACGACAGTACAGATGTTCTTCGGAATAAAACTACAGATTGAATAATAAACAGACAGACTAACATTCTTCCTTTATACACGAAAGATATAGATGCATTTTTATCTTAATGCAAATTACAAATTACATACCTGAAATTCTAAGAAGTTTACTCAATTTTTTTAAGCAATGAAATGTAATATTGATTATCGATCAATGAAATTGTTTATATTCGACATATCACGGTGTATAAATTATCTCCATTGATCTAGAATTAATACAATATTTCATTGTTTAAGTAATATGGACTAAACTTCTTAGAATGTCAGGTATGTAATTTATAATTTGCATTTAGGTAAAATGCATCTATATATTTCATGTATAAAGAAAGACTGTTCGTCTGTCTGTTTATTATTCAAATCTATAGTTTTATTCCGAAGAACATGTGTACTGTCATGTAGTAAAAGCTTGTAAATGAATAAAACTGTCCACTTGGTCTATTGGCTCACATGTCCGGGGCTCGAGTCCCACTACTAGAAATACAACCCCTTATGTTATGTGGTATTAAGGGGTGGAAAAGGGATAAGATTTTTTCCAAAATTAAATATTTCCTAATGTTTGGAAGACAATGTGTGCAAAATTTCATCGAGGTCGGAATAAAACCATACATTTTTATAAAAGACCAACAAATAAATCAATCTTCTTTAAATAACCGTGTAAATGTGTTGTTACATTTATAACTGGTTTATAGGAACATAGCCTTCCTCTTACAATTTTGAGTTGTAATGAGCGTACTAAAGAGGGCCCCTACAGTATAACCTAAAAATAATTTGAATGTTTAAGTACTTACATCTAAATGAAACTAGACTAACTGAAAATGCACGCTTGACGTCTCTGGAGTTTACATACCTGAAACAAAGAAACAAATTACTTCAGAATTGCTATTGCTTTGAAAGACGTATTCCATATACAGTATTTAAATAGCTAGAAATGGGAAATTAGAGAGTACAGTGCAACAAATAAATGGAAAACCCCAATAGGAATAGACCTTTAGGAAGAAAATGATCAATCTGATCATAGGAGGGCGGAATGGGACAAAAAGTTTGCTATGTTGTTGAACGCTCAACGCTTGATTGTGAGTGAATGAATATTGCATTCACATATGCAGTTGCCTAAAAATACGTTATTATGTACCTTTAAATATATTACTGTAATTTAGTTCTGAATCACTCTAAATTCAATTATTCATAGGCGTGTTTGGAATCCTTAATTACGAATTTTCGAGGAAGAAAACCGTTTATAGTTCGTACGGTTACAAGATTTCTATCATCTAGTTTCCTAACAAGCCCTCTCATTGAATGATTTTTCACAGTGCTCGGCAACTGGTATGATACAAGCAGGTTCATGGGTTCAAGAATCGTTTCCAAATACAGTCGCCTTTATCAAGCCTTCTCTATCACATCAATTCGGGATAATTACAGTAACTGTTGTTTCTACTATGTATTATTATAATATAACCTGTCAGGTAAAGGATCCAAGATAATAAAAGGGAAATCGGAACTTTCGCACATTTTAATCCTGGTCACACTGGTGTCATGTTCATTTGGGTTTCCGACTGTTCAGATGTTGTAAAAAGTTCGTCTGCACTACAATAGCGAATTAATTTATTACAAAACCTGTAACGAATACAGTAATTTTCTTCGCAGTAAAGTTCAATCAGAACAATGAAATGAAAATTAATTCAATCCCAAGATACAGAGAAAGTGAAATCTGAAAGCATAGTAAATCCGAATATTCATGTAGCTTCAGATCCTGAGATATTCATACACGCTGAAAAAGGATGTGTACAGATAGGATTATTGTAATTTCTTCGTAACCTGTGCACCTTTTTTGTGAAGACTTGGCAAGGTTTTATGTCGCATTGCAATTACCTGTACTTAATTACTCGTTACTAGACACACATATATTGTACTTGATAATCTTCAAACATGCATCGATGTGAAGTCTGTAAATTATAGACGAATAGTGCAATAGCTATCTACTATGTAATTACAGATAAGACGCATCGTGCACACATGCGATTGGAGAAGCTATTAGTCAAGAGTGTCTTGCATTCCATTTGCGATTAACTTAATGAATTTTCACCCAAGATATATCTCTTTTATTCATAATAAGTCATTCACTTCCGTGATATTATTTTTCGAATAATATTCTGATCAATGAACGGTGAAACACATTTCTTGGCTGATAATACAGCCTCTACATGACAACAAAACAAAATTCCCTGAAGATGGAGTCAATACACCGAAAGGCCTGGGCAATAGTAAAATCAAAAGTTGAGCTAAAGGTATTACCATATTTTTATTTCTTAGATTTATCAAGCTCAACGATACGCAACAACTCGTGTAAAATTAACATTATTTTGACCGTAGGGTTGCTTCACTAGACTCGCTAGAGGACTTTACTTTTATTACTTGTCTCATAGATGTTTTAAATCGATTTTAAATTGACACATAAGCATATATATGAACTATTATTAACACATATCTAATAATTCGTGCATAATTCATTTATAAAAAAGCACTTTAAATATATAAGTTCAGTAAATAAATAAATAAATAAGCAAACAGTACAACACTTTACACCGTTTTTCAACTAAGGAAATATTCACTCATACAGACTGTAATAAATTTTATAAATTCGTCATCTAACATCCATAATAATTTTATACATTTTTATGGGATTCGTCAAATTTTAATGCAACTTTCAATCATTCTCGACCGATAGATAGAAAGGACTGGATCAATATAGTGGAAAATCAGCTGTGTTATTTTATGGAAATGAAGTATTTTTTTTTGTTGGTTCCAATTAGCCGTAATTTAATAAGGCCATCCTTCATTACTTGTTTTAAGACGTAAGCCTCTTTGATTACTTGTCTTTATTTGGATTACACTCATTTTCTCACACTAACTTATATTAAACTAAACTTATATTCAAATCAAATGACAATTGTCAAAATTTAAATAAAGCACTTTTTAGTTTGGCCGCTTACGTGGACTAGTGATTAGCGATGCTGACTACCTATCCGCAGGTCGATTCCCGGTACATACTTGGATTTTATGGAACGGGGTGAACTCACCATTCATACCAACTGCATGGGCTATAATGCGTGTGGTCTGACTTGAACAGAAACCAATAAGTTATCGGCTTACCCAGAGTTGGATAAGCAGATTCAATGCCATCTTTATTTAAAGAGAAACGCTAGAAGAAACCAAGAGCATCGGAAAAGTTTCCTTGCACTCGAGTGTATAAGACTTCTGTTCATTTAGAATGATGACATTGTAATTTTGTAAGTTTTTTTTATTAAAAGGGTCTTAGGCTACATTTTCAACGTTTTTCAATAATTGCACAGTGCCAATTGAAAAAATGACGTCACTTGTATCTTGTACAATAAGAATAATTCTTAATTGCAACCAAATGGTCATACTATGATAAATGGAGTAACGGTGGAATAATGTATGGCAGGGAAACAGGAGCACCTCAAGAAAACCTGCCCCGAACTCATTTTGCCCACCACAAATTCTACATGGATCCACCGAGATTCGATCCCGGGTCCCAGAGGTGGAAGGCGAGCGGTCTAACCACTCAACGATGAGGGCAGCCTTGTATCTTGTACAATAATGCGAGAATATGAAACAGATGTACTTGTTTATGCTAGCTAAAAACTAAACTAAACTCCGTGGTGCTACATCCCTGAAGGGACTTGGCCTACCACCCGACCGCTGCATCATCTACCATAGGCAGTGGCAGGATTGGGGGCATGTGGTCAGCATGCCGACACCCACGGCCGTTAATGGTGGTTTCCATGACTGGAGCCGCTACTTCTCTATCAAGTAGCTACTCAATTTGAATCACGAGGCTGAGTGCATCCCGTTCCAGATCTCCCTACCTCAGAAAAATCCGATGAGGTACCGGGCCGACGGATCTGTAGTCAGCGAAGCTAACCACACAACCACACCGGTAGTCTGTTTATGGTAGCTCCTTAATTTAAAATAACTTCCTACAAAAATATTTTAATGCCTGTGCAAAACACAAAAATTATTTGATTTGTACAAGATGTATGTATGTATGAAATCAATAAGACGTATTCTGACTTTTGTGCTTATTCAGCCGACCCACACAGTGGATCCCACCCTAGTCAACCTCATTACATCAGAGCGGTATCTTGTACCTATAAATCCGTGCTTACTTAGTGAAGGGGATGGTTGCAGCATCTCTGGTTGAGCAACCAGATTCCCATCTCTGTATCCCACGACCTCGCCTGCTATACCCTCAATATGCCAACTGCAAGCTCATCAGATCGAACAAGAGATACTACACTTACTGTGAGAAGCAACATCCTACTTTACTCTTTCCTGCCAATCCCTTCTTAGTCGACTCTAGTAGAGAGACTTGAGGGATTTCAGCACCAAAGAATAAAATTAGTGAAATACAATCTTCTTTCCTCAGCAGCCAATGAGCCATGAACTCCATAGTTTGATATGCTATAATTACAGCAGGACTATATGCGACCGGACACAGATCCGGATCATTGAAAGGCCGGATTAAACGAAATTTACCTTAAAATGCACGTACTGTAGATAAATACCAATATTAAATGGACAAAACTATAAAAACATATTTCTTATAAATTCTGTATAACTTTTCCTGCAACTTCATTTTAGTTTTAATACTACTGTGTACGTAGATCTAAGTTTTTAACCTACGAACTGATGTAGGATTAACAAAACATAACTTTTTTTTTTAAATCCCGCACTGATTAACTGGATGTTCGGATGAGCGGGGTCCGGATTAGCTGGACACTACCGAACTGACAAATTCAAATTTCCTTGCCGAACTGACAAATTCATATTTACTAAAAGTAAATTTGGTAATTTAATTGGTAATTATCATAAAGAAATTTTGTGCGTTGATGTGCCTTTTTACGATATCCACAAGTACGAATATTTCTAAGTGATTATTTATTCCTGAATGCTATATTTTTCGTCCTTATTTATCATTCGTTCTACTTACCATATTTAATTTCATTATTTTAGCTTAATACAGTGTTCCGTCCAGCATTCGTGTCTGGCCGGATTTGAGGCATTAGCTGGTTTCGCGAGGTCATTCGCCGTGTTGCTATGGCAACAGGCTTGTGTCTTCGTTTGTTTTATTTTTCTTGTTGTGTCTTCAATATAATTTTAAATATGTTTACTTATCTGTTTGTTCTTTCTCCCATCAATTCTCATAAGAAATAACATTTGACTGTCGCATCTTTCATTTTTTGGATAGTCATGTTATAATCTCCAACCCAAAGTTTCAGTCTGATTATTTTTTAGTATATTTTATTCATAATTTTGTGTTTTTAAAGAAACAATTCAGTTTTGAAGTAATGCTATTAATTCTCTTATTTATGTTTTAGTATTTTAATGTAACTTAATTGATTTATTTCCAAGATTAATTATTTATTGTTTTTCTTGGCCAATGGGATTCTTGCTTTACGTCACATGTCGTGACGTCTGTCATTCTTGCTATTCATTCTTATTCTCTCGTTCGAAGCTTTCGCCAGGCTAGTTTTCAGTTCAGAATTCTGAATCTAGTTTTTATTGTCGAGCTGGGAATTTGAAGTTTCCCAGCCCTAGTTATTGCAGAGACGCAATTTAGTACATTCATCAAAGTAATTTATTTGTGATTTAATTACAAATGTGTGAAGCCAAGTTTTTTACTTCCCTGATCAAACCGTATGGACTTGAATGCGTAACTCATTAAGTAAAAGGATTGACTGTAAGTACTGCTGTGAAGTGAATATTTCAGAGTGCTTAATTTTAGTTGCAGTGTCGAAGCAACATCTAAAGGTTCTTCTTTTCGGTCGAAGCAGCAAGTCGACCTTAAAATAATTTGCTGATAGTGCGCATTCACTTCAAGAATAGTGAAATTCTTTCTCAGTCGTCCGAGCAAGCGCGACTATAAAAATTGCTCTGCTCTGGTCCTCCGAGCTATTCATCAGTCTTATAAGGCAAGCATGCCTTATTTTCCAGAAGGAGCTTACTAAGTCGTCTCCCCTTGACTTCATCAACATTTCATCTTCTTCGGCACCGCTAGGAAGAGGAATTTATTTGTAAAGCAAGATACAAAATTCCATCTTGTATTTTAAAGGGTCTATTTATCATTTTGTCCATTGTGCTCTTTGTATCTTTCAAGGGGCTCAATAAATGTATTTAAACTTGACTTAGTGTAGCATCCTTCAAACCGGAGAGGTTTCCCCGTGTCCCTATTTCGCCTGTGAGCTACCGTGGGAGCGGGAACATCTCTTTGTGGTTCCTCCGGGCCTGGATATGACCCAGAGGCCTATGGTTGAAGATGCATTGATAGTTAGTGACCTATAATTAACGTAGAGTAACTATTCAATTAACAGTTTGAATTTGTCTTGGTCACTTATTACAGAGACCTCAGTGATTAGCCACAATTCTAGTCATTCTTATATATCAATCTTGTTCTCCCGGTATAGTTTGCCGCCGGTGTGAGACGCTACCATCAGTAGCCATCAGTAATAAGTAGTTTAAAGTCAGTTGCTATAAGTATCTGTGGTTCTCCTCCGCATTGCGTTTGAGGGAGGTCTCTGACAGATTTCAATTAAGTTTTTGGTACTTTCTTGTAAAGTGTAAACATTTACATTTGTGTACTTACACCTGTACAGCTACACACTATTTCTTTGTCTACTCGTATGCTCCTATGCGGGCAACTCACTCCATTCTTATAAACAAACCTTAATTTGTCATTGTTGCACCGGCTCTAGGCGGGCAACCTATTTAATTCAGACATTTGTATAAGCAAGTCGCTATGTCGAGTCCAGACGGTTTGACGGCTCTTAAAGCCAAGCGAGTTCCCATTAAGGCCCAGATTACGCGGCAGGTTAATGTCATTAGTAATTTAGCCATTGAGGATGTCACATATCCTGAACTCAAAAAGTATGAGTCTAAGTTAGACGAACTTGCAGCTAAGTTCGACCATGTGCAGACTGAAATCGACGGTGTGGATTATTCTGATGCTGAAGAAGCCTATAGGGCAGAAGTCGACGCCGTCATTTCCAGAGGCAACTCTCAGTTGTGTAAATTTCTTCAGGCCTTATCTGACAAGGAGGTCCTGGCCCAGCAGGCCCTTGCAGAAAGGCAGGCTCAGGCCCAGCTCGCCCTGGCCCGTGAGGAAGCCGAAGCTAAGAGAGCGGAGGCCCTGGCCCAGCAGGCCCTTGCAGAAAGGCAGGCTCAGGCCCAGCTCGCCCTGGCCCGTGAGGAAGCCGAAGCTAAGAGAGCGGAGGCCCTGGCCCAGCAGGCCCTTGCAGAAAGGCAAGCCCAGGCCCAGCTCGCCCTGGCCCGTGAGGAAGCTGAGGCTAAGAGAGCCGAAGCCCACGCCCAGGCCGAAGCTGCCCAAAAGGCTAAAATAAGACGCTTCGAGTACTTGCAATCGCAATTTCTGCGTCAAATGCAGATTATGCGAGAGTACGAAATCGAAGATCTCACTACGCTTCATGAGGCGCGCATTCGCCGCTCTGAATTTGTAGAGATCTTCAAGGCCTATAAGTCAGATTATGCTCAGGTGGCCATTGACGAGGCCTACCAGGATCATGAATTCGACTTTCACGCAGTGGAATCTGATTATTATAAAGTCATCAGTTTCTTTGACTCCATGATAGCTGAAAAGAAACAGCTATATGAACCCGAGCAGGCGCAGACTGCCAGTCAGCGCTCCTCGCTCGACCCTGTCACGCCGTTGTTACCGAAACTCCCCGAAATCCGTCTTCCTCAGTTCAATGGGAACCCCTCTGAGTGGATCGAGTTTCGTGACACTTTCTCGTCGTTGGTAATTCAACACAGGCACATTTCGGACATGGACAAGTATCAGTACTTGAAGTCTTGCCTGTCATCAGAGGTTAGTACGGTCATTCAGAATATTCCTGTCTCTGCTGCGACTTTCCAGGTGGCGTGGCAGACTTTGATTGATAGGTTTGATAACGACCGGCTAATCGCCAACACCCATCTGGACAATCTCTTCTCTCCCCCTCAGATTGAGAGGTATTCTGCAGAATCCCTGCAGAAATACCTGGATCATTTTATAAGCACGGTACATGCACTTAATTCCCTTAATACAGAAGTGGAGTTGTCAGATCTGATTATTACCAGAATTATCATCGACAAGCTTCCGATGAACCTCATCAGAGAATGGGAGTCATCTGTCAAAATAGGGAAGCTCCCTACTCTCAAGGAGTTATTTGTCTTCTTGGAAAGCCGAGTTCGCATACTGCAGATGACTGATGCTGCCACGAAAGGTCAGGCTGCTAAGTCAGTTCCGAGCTCTCCGGCTCCTTCCAAGTCAAAGTCTTCTTCTTCGAGGCCTAAATGTCTCTGTTGTCGTACTGCTGTGCATGACCTGTTTTCATGCAGCGACTTCAGGAGCATGACTTTCGCTCAAAGAGACCAGTTTGTTAGAGACCGCAAACTGTGTCGCGTATGCCTGTTTAGTCAAGGGCATGCCAACAATTGTAGGACTTTTCAGTGCAGGAGATGTGCTGGGAGACATAGCACATTCCTCCACGACCCGACTAGCGATAGTCACCAGGCTGCCAACACTGCAGGTGTTATGGCTTCTAGTCAGACCCAGCAGCGCTGCTTGCTTCCTACTGCTACTGTCCGCATCCTGGACTCAGACGGCTCGCCTGTTGAGGCCACAGCCCTCCTGGATAGCGGTTCAGACTGCAATCTTATTAGCAACAGGCTGTTTAGGCGTCTTGGACTAGCTCCTCATGCGCAGCGGACTACGCTAGCGGGAATTTTGTCCACTAATGTTAGCACACATAAGCTAACCAGCATCGCGATTCAGTCGCGAGTGACTTCATGGCGCTACAATGCACAGGCCATTGTCGTTCCGGAGATTTCGGAGAAAAGGTTCCCGAACTCTTTCATTGAGACCAAAGATTGGAACATTCCTCCGAATCTTCCCTTGGCTGACCCATTTTTTAGTCGTCCTAAGTGTGTCGATCTACTTCTTGGAGTGGAGATTTGCGCCCAAGTGGTGTGTCCAGGGCAAATTTCCACCGGTGAGTTACCTACGATTCAGAACTCGCACCTTGGTTGGTACTTCGCCGGGAAACTGCCCTCTGCGCCTTTCCCTTCACAGCGTTGCCATACTTCCAATGGTCATCGACGCCGATCCACGGCTAAGCGTTGTCTTGAAGCAAGCCCAAATGAGCCTGAATGCTCGGAGGCTATGTCTTCTAATTACTCAGCCTTCCTAACTGCTGACCAGTTAGTGAGTAACCAGCTTTCCCGGTTCTGGGAGTTAGAACGAGTGTCTAACTCAGCCCCCTTCCCTGACGAGTCAGTTTGTGAACAGCATTTTGCTGCCAATACTCAGCGTGACTCCGATGGGCGATACATTGTAAAGTTGCCCTTTGTATCAGCTCCAGAATCCCTGGGGAGCACAGTGCTACAAGCCCAGAAGAGATTCTTCTCATTAGAAAAAAGACTGTCTTTAAATGAAACCCTTCGAGAGGAATATAACAGGTTCATGGATGACTATCTGAAATTGGGTCACATGAAGCCTGCCTCTCGGAGTTCACTCGGGAAATATGAGTATATTATCCCGCACCATCCCGTTTTGAAGCCTTCCAGCACCACGACTAAACTCAGGGTAGTTTTTGATGCTTCGGCGAAGTCTTCTAACGGGAAGTCACTCAATGACATTCTTGCGGTAGGTCCGGTGGTGCAGCCTGACCTCTTCTCGATCCTCCTACGCTTTAGGTTCAATCCAGTGGCGTTCACAGCGGACATCGAGAAGATGTATAGACAGGTCTTAGTCCATCCCGACCACCAACCTCTCCAGCAGATTTACTGGAGAACTTCTGTGTCAGACCCTATTCAGCTGTTTGACCTAACCACGGTCACTTATGGCACTGCTTCTGCCTCCTTCCTGGCAACCAGAGCTCTTAAACAGCTAGCCATCGACGAGGGAAGCAAGTTTCCTGTAGCAGCCTCCATCATAAACAATTCCATCTATGTCGATGACATAGTGGCCACAGCTGATACGCTGTCTGAGGCCAAGGTTATTGTCTCTCAGCTGAGAGAGCTTCTCCCCCTAGGTGGATTTAATCCTCGTAAGTGGAGTTCCAATTCTGTGGAACTGCTCCAAGACGTTCCTCCTGAGCTGCGGGAGTCTCTCGACCACAGAACCTTTGGTGACTCTGACACCTCCTCCATAAAGGCGCTAGGCCTCATATGGCAACCTTCTGACGATATGCTCAGGAT
The DNA here is from genome assembly GCA_964059195.1 of Ectobius pallidus. NCBI lineage: Eukaryota > Metazoa > Arthropoda > Insecta > Blattodea > Ectobiidae > Ectobius > Ectobius pallidus. The sequence goes on from CAXKWD010000008.1 coordinate 129,286,465, forward strand.
CGAAACTTCAGTCGATCCCTCCAAGCCATTCACCACCTGTTCCAGAAGGACATTGCTATCTTGTATAGCCTCTATTTTTGATCCCCTTGGGCTAATATGCCCTATAGTGTCCTACTGCAAGATTCTGTTCCAATCTTTGTGGAAGGAGACTACTTCATGGGACCAGCCCATTCCTTCTGCGGTCGCCGACAAGTGGCGCAAGATTCACAACCAACTTCAGTTCATCTCCAGCATCGCTATCCCTCGGCTAGCATTACAGCAGAACTTCGTATCTGTGCAGTTGCACGGTTTCTGTGATGCTAGCGAGGTGGCTTATGGCGCCTGTCTGTACCTACGATCTACTAATCACCTCGATAAGGCCAAGAGCTGTCTGCTTTGTGCCAAGTCTAGGGTTGCCCCTTTGAAGGCAACGACTATACCTCGCCTTGAGTTGTTGGCAGCTCACTTGTTGGCAACGTTAGTTCACCGGGTGTTACCTGCGTTGCAACTTTCTATAAGTTCAGTACACCTGTGGAGTGACTCCAAGGTTGTACTTGGTTGGTTAAACCATTCACCTTCTAAACTGAAGACTTTCGTGGCTAACAGAGTCGCGGACGTCCAAGAATTCACTGCCATTGAATCTTGGTCGCATGTGTCATCTAAGGACAATCCCGCTGATCTCATCTCTAGGGGAGCCACCCCTTCTGACCTACTTAACAACTCTCTGTGGTGGTCAGGCCCTTCTTGGCTTACTGCCGACTCCACTCAGTGGCCCAGTTTGCCCACTGAGCTCGAGTCTTCGTCTCTCCCAGAGGTGAAGATAGCAGCGCTAGTCACCATCGAAACCTCTAGCTTAAGCCCATGGCTGACTAAGTTTTCACACTTGAAAACAATCAGGGTCATGGCTTATGTGCGACGTTTCATTAATAATTACTTGAAACTCAAGTCACCTATCAATGGCCCTTTGTTGCCGTCAGAGCTTACTGAAGCTTTGCATTCTTGCATTAGAATCATTCAAAGGAATGCTTTCAGAAAGGAAATTCAAGCATTGTCTTCCTCGCAAGATTTGCCTTCTTCTAGTAAGATCCGGCAACTATGCCCCTTTATTCAGGATAACATCCTGCGTGTAGGTGGACGTCTAAGTCGGTCCAACCTACCTTTTGACAACAAGCATCAGATATTACTTCCTGCAGAGCATGCTTTCACCAGGCAGTTAGTTCTCCATGTGCACTTGCATCTAGGTCATGCAGGACCTCAGCTAGTCATCTCACACTTGCGAGAGTCGTATTGGATCCCTTGCATTCGCAAGCTGGTTCGCAGTGTACGGAGGCGCTGTAGTGTTTGCTTCCGCTTTGAGGCTCAGGCTTATCAGCAAAAGATGGCTGATCTGCCTCCTGAGAGAGTAAATCCTCTCCCTCCTTTCACAAACTCTAGTGTGGACTACGCCGGTCCATTCTCTCTCAAGTTTGGTGGCCCGCGGTCCAAAGTGACTACTAAAGCCTACGTTGCTATTTTTGTCTGCATGTCCACGAAGGCCGTACACGTTGAGCTAGTGACTTCGCTCACCTCACGTGCCTTCCTGGCGGCATTGTCAAGGTTCACAAGTCGTCGTGGAATTCCAAGTTCAATCACTTGTGATAATGGTAGAAACTTTGTCGGAGCTCACGCCGACCTGCAGAACCTCTCTAGGCTTTTGATGTCATCAGAACATCACTCCGCAGTGCAAGACGCCACTGCGCATTTGAACATTCATTGGCGTTTCTTGCCTCCTCACTCTCCACACATGGGAGGACTTCATGAGGCGGCAGTACGCTCTTTGAAGTTCCACTTGAAGAGGATGTCCTCGTCCTGTAAGTACACTTACGAGGAGATGTCTACTGTTCTCACACAAATTGAGTCATTCTTGAATTCACGTCCTTTGATGTCGTTATCTGAGGACGTGGATGACTTTGGATATTTGTCTCCCGGCCACTTTCTTATTGGCAAGCCCATTGTGTCGGTGCCCAGTCCTGACCTCTCTGGTGGGTACAGCCTGCGTTCCCGTTGGAACCATCTTCAGCAGATGGTCACTTGTATTTGGAAGAAGTGGTCCGTGGATTATCTCCACACGCTACAGCGTCGTGCAAGGTGGCATAAGGTACTGCCAGACGTTCCTTTGGGTACCCCTGTATTGGTTCTCGAGGACAATGTACCTCCTCATAGGTGGGTGCTTGGTCTGGTGCACCAAGTACACCCAGGCCCAGACGGCCTTGTCAGAGTTGTCACTGTGCGCACTGTCTCAGGCACTTATAAGAGGCCCCTCATCAAGTTGGCTCCTCTGCCTGTCAGTGAAGAGGGACAGTGACACCTGCTTTCATTCAGAGTGCTGATGCCGGACGCATCCCACTCCACCGATTTTGACTTTATTGCGACTTGATAGTTGTTTTGGCCTCGAATCCTTGCATTCACGAATTTGCTTGACGTCACATTCTGTTAGATAATTTCACGAGCGAAATTATCGCGGGCAATATGTTCCGTCCAGCATTCGTGTCTGGCCGGATTTGAGGCATTAGCTGGTTTCGCGAGGTCATTCGCCGTGTTGCTATGGCAACAGGCTTGTGTCTTCGTTTGTTTTATTTTTCTTGTTGTGTCTTCAATATAATTTTAAATATGTTTACTTATCTGTTTGTTCTTTCTCCCATCAATTCTCATAAGAAATAACATTTGACTGTCGCATCTTTCATTTTTTGGATAGTCATGTTATAATCTCCAACCCAAAGTTTCAGTCTGATTATTTTTTAGTATATTTTATTCATAATTTTGTGTTTTTAAAGAAACAATTCAGTTTTGAAGTAATGCTATTAATTCTCTTATTTATGTTTTAGTATTTTAATGTAACTTAATTGATTTATTTCCAAGATTAATTATTTATTGTTTTTCTTGGCCAATGGGATTCTTGCTTTACGTCACATGTCGTGACGTCTGTCATTCTTGCTATTCATTCTTATTCTCTCGTTCGAAGCTTTCGCCAGGCTAGTTTTCAGTTCAGAATTCTGAATCTAGTTTTTATTGTCGAGCTGGGAATTTGAAGTTTCCCAGCCCTAGTTATTGCAGAGACGCAATTTAGTACATTCATCAAAGTAATTTATTTGTGATTTAATTACAAATGTGTGAAGCCAAGTTTTTTACTTCCCTGATCAAACCGTATGGACTTGAATGCGTAACTCATTAAGTAAAAGGATTGACTGTAAGTACTGCTGTGAAGTGAATATTTCAGAGTGCTTAATTTTAGTTGCAGTGTCGAAGCAACATCTAAAGGTTCTTCTTTTCGGTCGAAGCAGCAAGTCGACCTTAAAATAATTTGCTGATAGTGCGCATTCACTTCAAGAATAGTGAAATTCTTTCTCAGTCGTCCGAGCAAGCGCGACTATAAAAATTGCTCTGCTCTGGTCCTCCGAGCTATTCATCAGTCTTATAAGGCAAGCATGCCTTATTTTCCAGAAGGAGCTTACTAAGTCGTCTCCCCTTGACTTCATCAACATTTCATCTTCTTCGGCACCGCTAGGAAGAGGAATTTATTTGTAAAGCAAGATACAAAATTCCATCTTGTATTTTAAAGGGTCTATTTATCATTTTGTCCATTGTGCTCTTTGTATCTTTCAAGGGGCTCAATAAATGTATTTAAACTTGACTTAGTGTAGCATCCTTCAAACCGGAGAGGTTTCCCCGTGTCCCTATTTCGCCTGTGAGCTACCGTGGGAGCGGGAACATCTCTTTGTGGTTCCTCCGGGCCTGGATATGACCCAGAGGCCTATGGTTGAAGATGCATTGATAGTTAGTGACCTATAATTAACGTAGAGTAACTATTCAATTAACAGTTTGAATTTGTCTTGGTCACTTATTACAGAGACCTCAGTGATTAGCCACAATTCTAGTCATTCTTATATATCAATCTTGTTCTCCCGGTATAGTTTGCCGCCGGTGTGAGACGCTACCATCAGTAGCCATCAGTAATAAGTAGTTTAAAGTCAGTTGCTATAAGTATCTGTGGTTCTCCTCCGCATTGCGTTTGAGGGAGGTCTCTGACAGATTTCAATTAAGTTTTTGGTACTTTCTTGTAAAGTGTAAACATTTACATTTGTGTACTTACACCTGTACAGCTACACACTATTTCTTTGTCTACTCGTATGCTCCTATGCGGGCAACTCACTCCATTCTTATAAACAAACCTTAATTTGTCATTGTTGCACCGGCTCTAGGCGGGCAACCTATTTAATTCAGACATTTGTATAAGCAAGTCGCTATGTCGAGTCCAGACGGTTTGACGGCTCTTAAAGCCAAGCGAGTTCCCATTAAGGCCCAGATTACGCGGCAGGTTAATGTCATTAGTAATTTAGCCATTGAGGATGTCACATATCCTGAACTCAAAAAGTATGAGTCTAAGTTAGACGAACTTGCAGCTAAGTTCGACCATGTGCAGACTGAAATCGACGGTGTGGATTATTCTGATGCTGAAGAAGCCTATAGGGCAGAAGTCGACGCCGTCATTTCCAGAGGCAACTCTCAGTTGTGTAAATTTCTTCAGGCCTTATCTGACAAGGAGGTCCTGGCCCAGCAGGCCCTTGCAGAAAGGCAGGCTCAGGCCCAGCTCGCCCTGGCCCGTGAGGAAGCCGAAGCTAAGAGAGCGGAGGCCCTGGCCCAGCAGGCCCTTGCAGAAAGGCAGGCTCAGGCCCAGCTCGCCCTGGCCCGTGAGGAAGCCGAAGCTAAGAGAGCGGAGGCCCTGGCCCAGCAGGCCCTTGCAGAAAGGCAAGCCCAGGCCCAGCTCGCCCTGGCCCGTGAGGAAGCTGAGGCTAAGAGAGCCGAAGCCCACGCCCAGGCCGAAGCTGCCCAAAAGGCTAAAATAAGACGCTTCGAGTACTTGCAATCGCAATTTCTGCGTCAAATGCAGATTATGCGAGAGTACGAAATCGAAGATCTCACTACGCTTCATGAGGCGCGCATTCGCCGCTCTGAATTTGTAGAGATCTTCAAGGCCTATAAGTCAGATTATGCTCAGGTGGCCATTGACGAGGCCTACCAGGATCATGAATTCGACTTTCACGCAGTGGAATCTGATTATTATAAAGTCATCAGTTTCTTTGACTCCATGATAGCTGAAAAGAAACAGCTATATGAACCCGAGCAGGCGCAGACTGCCAGTCAGCGCTCCTCGCTCGACCCTGTCACGCCGTTGTTACCGAAACTCCCCGAAATCCGTCTTCCTCAGTTCAATGGGAACCCCTCTGAGTGGATCGAGTTTCGTGACACTTTCTCGTCGTTGGTAATTCAACACAGGCACATTTCGGACATGGACAAGTATCAGTACTTGAAGTCTTGCCTGTCATCAGAGGTTAGTACGGTCATTCAGAATATTCCTGTCTCTGCTGCGACTTTCCAGGTGGCGTGGCAGACTTTGATTGATAGGTTTGATAACGACCGGCTAATCGCCAACACCCATCTGGACAATCTCTTCTCTCCCCCTCAGATTGAGAGGTATTCTGCAGAATCCCTGCAGAAATACCTGGATCATTTTATAAGCACGGTACATGCACTTAATTCCCTTAATACAGAAGTGGAGTTGTCAGATCTGATTATTACCAGAATTATCATCGACAAGCTTCCGATGAACCTCATCAGAGAATGGGAGTCATCTGTCAAAATAGGGAAGCTCCCTACTCTCAAGGAGTTATTTGTCTTCTTGGAAAGCCGAGTTCGCATACTGCAGATGACTGATGCTGCCACGAAAGGTCAGGCTGCTAAGTCAGTTCCGAGCTCTCCGGCTCCTTCCAAGTCAAAGTCTTCTTCTTCGAGGCCTAAATGTCTCTGTTGTCGTACTGCTGTGCATGACCTGTTTTCATGCAGCGACTTCAGGAGCATGACTTTCGCTCAAAGAGACCAGTTTGTTAGAGACCGCAAACTGTGTCGCGTATGCCTGTTTAGTCAAGGGCATGCCAACAATTGTAGGACTTTTCAGTGCAGGAGATGTGCTGGGAGACATAGCACATTCCTCCACGACCCGACTAGCGATAGTCACCAGGCTGCCAACACTGCAGGTGTTATGGCTTCTAGTCAGACCCAGCAGCGCTGCTTGCTTCCTACTGCTACTGTCCGCATCCTGGACTCAGACGGCTCGCCTGTTGAGGCCACAGCCCTCCTGGATAGCGGTTCAGACTGCAATCTTATTAGCAACAGGCTGTTTAGGCGTCTTGGACTAGCTCCTCATGCGCAGCGGACTACGCTAGCGGGAATTTTGTCCACTAATGTTAGCACACATAAGCTAACCAGCATCGCGATTCAGTCGCGAGTGACTTCATGGCGCTACAATGCACAGGCCATTGTCGTTCCGGAGATTTCGGAGAAAAGGTTCCCGAACTCTTTCATTGAGACCAAAGATTGGAACATTCCTCCGAATCTTCCCTTGGCTGACCCATTTTTTAGTCGTCCTAAGTGTGTCGATCTACTTCTTGGAGTGGAGATTTGCGCCCAAGTGGTGTGTCCAGGGCAAATTTCCACCGGTGAGTTACCTACGATTCAGAACTCGCACCTTGGTTGGTACTTCGCCGGGAAACTGCCCTCTGCGCCTTTCCCTTCACAGCGTTGCCATACTTCCAATGGTCATCGACGCCGATCCACGGCTAAGCGTTGTCTTGAAGCAAGCCCAAATGAGCCTGAATGCTCGGAGGCTATGTCTTCTAATTACTCAGCCTTCCTAACTGCTGACCAGTTAGTGAGTAACCAGCTTTCCCGGTTCTGGGAGTTAGAACGAGTGTCTAACTCAGCCCCCTTCCCTGACGAGTCAGTTTGTGAACAGCATTTTGCTGCCAATACTCAGCGTGACTCCGATGGGCGATACATTGTAAAGTTGCCCTTTGTATCAGCTCCAGAATCCCTGGGGAGCACAGTGCTACAAGCCCAGAAGAGATTCTTCTCATTAGAAAAAAGACTGTCTTTAAATGAAACCCTTCGAGAGGAATATAACAGGTTCATGGATGACTATCTGAAATTGGGTCACATGAAGCCTGCCTCTCGGAGTTCACTCGGGAAATATGAGTATATTATCCCGCACCATCCCGTTTTGAAGCCTTCCAGCACCACGACTAAACTCAGGGTAGTTTTTGATGCTTCGGCGAAGTCTTCTAACGGGAAGTCACTCAATGACATTCTTGCGGTAGGTCCGGTGGTGCAGCCTGACCTCTTCTCGATCCTCCTACGCTTTAGGTTCAATCCAGTGGCGTTCACAGCGGACATCGAGAAGATGTATAGACAGGTCTTAGTCCATCCCGACCACCAACCTCTCCAGCAGATTTACTGGAGAACTTCTGTGTCAGACCCTATTCAGCTGTTTGACCTAACCACGGTCACTTATGGCACTGCTTCTGCCTCCTTCCTGGCAACCAGAGCTCTTAAACAGCTAGCCATCGACGAGGGAAGCAAGTTTCCTGTAGCAGCCTCCATCATAAACAATTCCATCTATGTCGATGACATAGTGGCCACAGCTGATACGCTGTCTGAGGCCAAGGTTATTGTCTCTCAGCTGAGAGAGCTTCTCCCCCTAGGTGGATTTAATCCTCGTAAGTGGAGTTCCAATTCTGTGGAACTGCTCCAAGACGTTCCTCCTGAGCTGCGGGAGTCTCTCGACCACAGAACCTTTGGTGACTCTGACACCTCCTCCATAAAGGCGCTAGGCCTCATATGGCAACCTTCTGACGATATGCTCAGGATCGAAACTTCAGTCGATCCCTCCAAGCCATTCACCACCTGTTCCAGAAGGACATTGCTATCTTGTATAGCCTCTATTTTTGATCCCCTTGGGCTAATATGCCCTATAGTGTCCTACTGCAAGATTCTGTTCCAATCTTTGTGGAAGGAGACTACTTCATGGGACCAGCCCATTCCTTCTGCGGTCGCCGACAAGTGGCGCAAGATTCACAACCAACTTCAGTTCATCTCCAGCATCGCTATCCCTCGGCTAGCATTACAGCAGAACTTCGTATCTGTGCAGTTGCACGGTTTCTGTGATGCTAGCGAGGTGGCTTATGGCGCCTGTCTGTACCTACGATCTACTAATCACCTCGATAAGGCCAAGAGCTGTCTGCTTTGTGCCAAGTCTAGGGTTGCCCCTTTGAAGGCAACGACTATACCTCGCCTTGAGTTGTTGGCAGCTCACTTGTTGGCAACGTTAGTTCACCGGGTGTTACCTGCGTTGCAACTTTCTATAAGTTCAGTACACCTGTGGAGTGACTCCAAGGTTGTACTTGGTTGGTTAAACCATTCACCTTCTAAACTGAAGACTTTCGTGGCTAACAGAGTCGCGGACGTCCAAGAATTCACTGCCATTGAATCTTGGTCGCATGTGTCATCTAAGGACAATCCCGCTGATCTCATCTCTAGGGGAGCCACCCCTTCTGACCTACTTAACAACTCTCTGTGGTGGTCAGGCCCTTCTTGGCTTACTGCCGACTCCACTCAGTGGCCCAGTTTGCCCACTGAGCTCGAGTCTTCGTCTCTCCCAGAGGTGAAGATAGCAGCGCTAGTCACCATCGAAACCTCTAGCTTAAGCCCATGGCTGACTAAGTTTTCACACTTGAAAACAATCAGGGTCATGGCTTATGTGCGACGTTTCATTAATAATTACTTGAAACTCAAGTCACCTATCAATGGCCCTTTGTTGCCGTCAGAGCTTACTGAAGCTTTGCATTCTTGCATTAGAATCATTCAAAGGAATGCTTTCAGAAAGGAAATTCAAGCATTGTCTTCCTCGCAAGATTTGCCTTCTTCTAGTAAGATCCGGCAACTATGCCCCTTTATTCAGGATAACATCCTGCGTGTAGGTGGACGTCTAAGTCGGTCCAACCTACCTTTTGACAACAAGCATCAGATATTACTTCCTGCAGAGCATGCTTTCACCAGGCAGTTAGTTCTCCATGTGCACTTGCATCTAGGTCATGCAGGACCTCAGCTAGTCATCTCACACTTGCGAGAGTCGTATTGGATCCCTTGCATTCGCAAGCTGGTTCGCAGTGTACGGAGGCGCTGTAGTGTTTGCTTCCGCTTTGAGGCTCAGGCTTATCAGCAAAAGATGGCTGATCTGCCTCCTGAGAGAGTAAATCCTCTCCCTCCTTTCACAAACTCTAGTGTGGACTACGCCGGTCCATTCTCTCTCAAGTTTGGTGGCCCGCGGTCCAAAGTGACTACTAAAGCCTACGTTGCTATTTTTGTCTGCATGTCCACGAAGGCCGTACACGTTGAGCTAGTGACTTCGCTCACCTCACGTGCCTTCCTGGCGGCATTGTCAAGGTTCACAAGTCGTCGTGGAATTCCAAGTTCAATCACTTGTGATAATGGTAGAAACTTTGTCGGAGCTCACGCCGACCTGCAGAACCTCTCTAGGCTTTTGATGTCATCAGAACATCACTCCGCAGTGCAAGACGCCACTGCGCATTTGAACATTCATTGGCGTTTCTTGCCTCCTCACTCTCCACACATGGGAGGACTTCATGAGGCGGCAGTACGCTCTTTGAAGTTCCACTTGAAGAGGATGTCCTCGTCCTGTAAGTACACTTACGAGGAGATGTCTACTGTTCTCACACAAATTGAGTCATTCTTGAATTCACGTCCTTTGATGTCGTTATCTGAGGACGTGGATGACTTTGGATATTTGTCTCCCGGCCACTTTCTTATTGGCAAGCCCATTGTGTCGGTGCCCAGTCCTGACCTCTCTGGTGGGTACAGCCTGCGTTCCCGTTGGAACCATCTTCAGCAGATGGTCACTTGTATTTGGAAGAAGTGGTCCGTGGATTATCTCCACACGCTACAGCGTCGTGCAAGGTGGCATAAGGTACTGCCAGACGTTCCTTTGGGTACCCCTGTATTGGTTCTCGAGGACAATGTACCTCCTCATAGGTGGGTGCTTGGTCTGGTGCACCAAGTACACCCAGGCCCAGACGGCCTTGTCAGAGTTGTCACTGTGCGCACTGTCTCAGGCACTTATAAGAGGCCCCTCATCAAGTTGGCTCCTCTGCCTGTCAGTGAAGAGGGACAGTGACACCTGCTTTCATTCAGAGTGCTGATGCCGGACGCATCCCACTCCACCGATTTTGACTTTATTGCGACTTGATAGTTGTTTTGGCCTCGAATCCTTGCATTCACGAATTTGCTTGACGTCACATTCTGTTAGATAATTTCACGAGCGAAATTATCGCGGGCAATATGTTCCGTCCAGCATTCGTGTCTGGCCGGATTTGAGGCATTAGCTGGTTTCGCGAGGTCATTCGCCGTGTTGCTATGGCAACAGGCTTGTGTCTTCGTTTGTTTTATTTTTCTTGTTGTGTCTTCAATATAATTTTAAATATGTTTACTTATCTGTTTGTTCTTTCTCCCATCAATTCTCATAAGAAATAACATTTGACTGTCGCATCTTTCATTTTTTGGATAGTCATGTTATAATCTCCAACCCAAAGTTTCAGTCTGATTATTTTTTAGTATATTTTATTCATAATTTTGTGTTTTTAAAGAAACAATTCAGTTTTGAAGTAATGCTATTAATTCTCTTATTTATGTTTTAGTATTTTAATGTAACTTAATTGATTTATTTCCAAGATTAATTATTTATTGTTTTTCTTGGCCAATGGGATTCTTGCTTTACGTCACATGTCGTGACGTCTGTCATTCTTGCTATTCATTCTTATTCTCTCGTTCGAAGCTTTCGCCAGGCTAGTTTTCAGTTCAGAATTCTGAATCTAGTTTTTATTGTCGAGCTGGGAATTTGAAGTTTCCCAGCCCTAGTTATTGCAGAGACGCAATTTAGTACATTCATCAAAGTAATTTATTTGTGATTTAATTACAAATGTGTGAAGCCAAGTTTTTTACTTCCCTGATCAAACCGTATGGACTTGAATGCGTAACTCATTAAGTAAAAGGATTGACTGTAAGTACTGCTGTGAAGTGAATATTTCAGAGTGCTTAATTTTAGTTGCAGTGTCGAAGCAACATCTAAAGGTTCTTCTTTTCGGTCGAAGCAGCAAGTCGACCTTAAAATAATTTGCTGATAGTGCGCATTCACTTCAAGAATAGTGAAATTCTTTCTCAGTCGTCCGAGCAAGCGCGACTATAAAAATTGCTCTGCTCTGGTCCTCCGAGCTATTCATCAGTCTTATAAGGCAAGCATGCCTTATTTTCCAGAAGGAGCTTACTAAGTCGTCTCCCCTTGACTTCATCAACATTTCATCTTCTTCGGCACCGCTAGGAAGAGGAATTTATTTGTAAAGCAAGATACAAAATTCCATCTTGTATTTTAAAGGGTCTATTTATCATTTTGTCCATTGTGCTCTTTGTATCTTTCAAGGGGCTCAATAAATGTATTTAAACTTGACTTAGTGTAGCATCCTTCAAACCGGAGAGGTTTCCCCGTGTCCCTATTTCGCCTGTGAGCTACCGTGGGAGCGGGAACATACAGTTTTAATTATAGTTTAATCAATATGGTTTTACTTAAAATAATTTATATTAATACATAATCACATGTAATATCTTAGCGTACCAATTCTTAAGGCTTTAACTACACCAGAGGGAATTGAATAAATAAACGAGTATAACCGACGAATTGTCGAATAAGTCTAAGTAATTTAACATTTAAAATAATTATATTCTAAGTAATAAACTGGGATCTGTACAATTATCCTGTTAAAGATGCCGACATCATAGCATGCCGATGTCGATACTGAAAGCGGAAGGATGTCATCTGAATAGGATTACATCGCCATAATTAAAAAAAGAATGTTGTGTTGTGATAATGAACATCTGCACGCACAAATGGCAAGTCACTCATGAATACAATATACACCGAAGAATAACCATGAGTAGCCCCTGTATTCAAGAATAAGGTAATTACAAGTAAACTCTCTTCATAATAATTTAATGCAATATTTCTCGTGAAGAATTAATTGGAGAGTCGTTTAATTATGAAAATTAAGTAGAGCTACGTCATGTTTATTAATACGAACCTCCAGTATTAAATAAATTTATACGAAATAACTGTAATAAGATTTTTGCACGATGTAACTAACTAGTAGGTGCCCGTGGCTTCGCCCACGATAATTAATTTAAAAATTAAAAATTAAGAGTATAATAACTATTAAAGCATTATATTTATTAACACTTGCACGCGAATCATTCATAAACTAAGGCATTAATAATTAGCGAAACAGCTAAAATTCCGGCTTCAGAGTACATTCCACGATTAGAAAACGCCGCCTGAAAATACGATCTCAGATTCGATTATGTAGTTCCAAAGCTTACTGTGAACACATAATACGTATGGTTTCTCAACTGTTTGTTGACAGATGAATACGATGTGAATTTTATTTGATCAATTCAGTGTAATTTTCAGAAATTATATAATGTTTCAAGGGAAGGAATGGTTTGTTTGGATTTTTATTATCAGAAATATTTCAAGAGTTAAACCATCAATATTTTACAGCTGGTGCCCCCGGCTTTGCCCGCCATTATTAATTGACTCCAGGATTTTTAAGAAATTTACACAGGTAGTTTATTAAAAATGTTTGTGGTTCAGAGCTATGCAAATTGTAAGTAAAAATAAAATTAGAATATTTGTTCATTGTGTTCATTTCACTTAGGCTTTATATAATAAAGAAATGGTTTTCCTAATTTTGTACTCTTCGTGAAAGTTTACACTGCCAGAGACGAACATCGCCGAGTATACCCGATGTTTTACGAAGCGGGCGAGCGAGTTGAATTGTATAAGAGTAGATTAGTGGTAAGTTACCTACTTATGAATATTGTTGCCGTGGATCGTAACTTCACATTCCCACAAGAAATCTGGTTACTATGAAAACAAAAGAAATCTCAATGCTAAAAAAAATTACAAAAAGCACTAGTGCCGTAAGTAAAACCATCACGATACAAGCCTTTATTTTGATATATTTATCGTACTAGTACAATTTGTACAGTTATTTAAGGCAATTCCTCCATCCCCGCCCATGGTGTTTAGATCCAAACTACTTAGGGCCTATGTACTTATTCCTACAGACGTCCAATGTCCTGCTATCTCTGCCGAAATTCCTCCAGTATCAAATCCTAGCTTATTAGACAACTGCCTGGGACAAGATAATATGGCGACTCGGTCAACAATACTTATTTACAAATATTCCGTCCCCATAACAACCAACACATGCGAATCACTTTCTAAAATATAACATCTATCTTCAATGATGTAATTACATAATATTTTCAGTTAATATCTCAAATAATATAATTAAATTGATATAATAATCATCGTGCAAAAAAATAGCATGCAATACTCGTTCGGTAAGCGCATAACTGATCTCGGGAATTGAAAAAACTCTTTCCTCGATCCGTATGCACCGCTTACGGAACTTGTATCGCAATATACTATTATCAGTACCTACAGTCTTTCTATAGCAACTCCAATGGGAGGAGGGGCTCAGAGGCCTATAACTTTTTTAATAAATTCTTGGAATACAAATCTGAAACTAATAATTTTCATTTTACTTATAAAATATAGGGACAGCTTTAAAATATGTCTGATAAAATAACTGAAAATGACTGCATTTTGCTGTGGACCGGAGAGGCAATTATAGGAACGGAAATTTTTTACTGTTTAAATTTTTAATGAAAATTCATTTTATGTATTGTTGCAAAACAGTTTCAAGATTTGTTTATTCAAAAATATATAAAGAAAAAGAGTGATTATTTCATAGTATTTATGTTTAGACAGCGTTCATTTCACACACAAAACGCATCATTTTCAAACAACTATAATAATAGCTCACCCGCTTTCCAAACAACCAGAAGATCATTTCAATTAGAAAATGACCTGAGTTTTATTTGATTACAACTATTGCTAGAGTAACCAGATTTTTTTTGGGGGGGGGACAGCTTATATTTTGAGGCCTGTGTTCGTGTCCGTATCCCTCAAATAAAAAAGTTTTGAAAATTATTAAATATCCGTAATTAACTGTTTCGGTTTTGGAAAAAACTCAGAAATTTCGAAAAGGTATTTATTCCAATTTTCCTACCCTACATGTCTAGGTGTACTACATAATCCGCAAGGAAAATAGTTAGTTTAGAATGCATCTAAAACATTTTAGGATGATTTGTGTATTGTCTCCCGAGGACTTCTCTACATCCAGAAAGAGTGTTAAGTGTTTGGTCACCTGAAAGAAATAAATAGTGTAAAATCATTGCTAGAATAAAATCAATCCACAGTCTTCATGTGCGGATTTCATGATTTCATCAAAGAAATCATGACGTATTTTCTAAAGCAGGTCTATTCTTCCCAGAAGTAAGAATATGACTGATCAATGACACTGAATTAGTAGTACCTATGTTAAACCTTCTCACTGCTAGCAGTAGTAGTAGGGGAATACACCTCTGAGCTCTTTAAAGACAAAATTACAGAAATGGACAGGACAAGCTACGAACAAGAACCACCGATCTTAGAAAGTGAGGTCAAATTAGCAATAGAGAAGCTTCCTTCAAACAAAGCTCCTGGAAATACCAATAGAACTATGGAAAAGTATTAAAAGAAGACTGCATTCCAATTTTAACAAAACTATGCAATTTAATCTAGAAGACTGGGACATGGCCTGTGGACTGGAAAAAATCAGTGTTCATTGTTATTCCAAATAAAGGGGATCCCAAAGATTGTTCAAACTACAGAACTATTGCTCTGATCTCGCACACAAGCAAGAATAATTCATAAAAGAATGGAACAACACATGGAGAGAGAACTGCCGCAAGAACAAGCAGGATTTAGAAGATGTAGAGGAACTCGTGACCAGATAGCGAACTTACGATGGATCATGGAAAGAGCCCAAGAAAGAAACAGGGAAATTTATATGTGTTTCATTGATTACAGCAAGGCTTTTGACAATGTGCAACATAATAGAATGTGGGAAGTCATGAAGAACTTGGGAATACCTCTTCATCTGATCAAACTCATAAGAGCTTTGTAGGGCCTACACCAACCAAGAGGCAAAGGTTGAGGTGGAATTTGGCGCGACAGACTGGTTCCCTGTGCAAAAAGGAGTGAGACAAAGATGCATTCTTTCCCCTGCCCTATTCAATTTATATAGCGAATGGGTCATGAGAGAGGCAGGTCTAGGAGAATTAGAAGCAGGTATTAGAATGGGGGGAAAGCAAATTAATAACTTAAGATATGCAGACGACACTACACTACAGGCAGATAATGAGGAGGATCTGAAGCAGCCGATAAGTATGGTCAAAGCAAAAAGTGAGGAAGCAGGCCTTATGCTAAATTTGAAAAAAACAAAGGTGCCAACAGTGTGTAATATCAATAGACGATGAACAGCTGAACACAGTAGACAATTTCAACTTTCTGGGTTCCATTATAAATAGGAAAGCATACGAAATAAAAAGAAGAATTAATCTTGGACGGGCTGCAGTGGGGAAGCTGAAGAAGGTACTTAAGGATTCGGACGTCAGTAGAAACACCAAGATTCGAATAATTCAGTCCATGGGTTTTCCCGTAGTATTATACGGCTGCGAGAGTTGGACGGTCAAGAAACAGCACAAAAAGAGGTTAGACAGCTTCGAATATTATGGACATGGAGAAGATTACTGAGAATTTCGTGGACTGAAAGAAGGACAAATGCTTCTGTAATCAAAGAAATAAACCCACAATACTCACTTGAGGCCATGGAATTGAAACTAAAACTCTCATACTTTGGCCACATCATGAGAAGAAATGACTCACTGGAAAAAGACTTGATGACAGGACACATGGAAGGGACAAGAAGAAGAGGAAGGAAAAGAACAAGATGGCTGGACGGAATACGTTCCATCTTGGGCAGAAATTGGAAGGACTTAATCATAATAACCCAAGACAGAAGACGGTGGAGCTCCGAAGTTCGCAAAACAGCGAAAGCCAGAGAAAGAACTAAACTTTTTTAGGGATAACAAGACCCTTCCCATCTTGGTAGAAAATCCGTACGGATCTCCAGGAGTCGCTAGCGACTCAAAGGGATACTACTACTACTACTATGTTAAACCTTCTCACTGCTAGCAGTAGTAGTAGGGGTATTTTGCAGCTATTGTCACCTTCCCATTCCTAATCGCTATCTTTCTCGATCCAAGGCGTCCTCTTCTTGGAGTCCTCTCCTATCGATGATCTCTTTAATGTTCTGGTACCAGGTTCTTCTCGGTCTGCCCGTCTTATTCTTCCAGGTGGTTGCCACTGAAGCATTTTATTCTGCCATCTATGCTAATCCATTCTCCTTATGTGTCCAAACCATCTTAAACCTCTTATTTCAATTCTATCTAGGACTGTCTCCTCCGCTTCCATCCTTCTCCTTATCTCTTGATTCCTAAACCTTCTCACTGACATAGAAATCCGTCACTTCAAAAACTGTTTAAAGGAAACCGTATGCAATTTACAAAGTAACGCTATCTGTAAAATATGAAAATTTTTATTCTTTTTTCATAATAGTCATTCAAGTTAATTAACTTTTCTAAACAATTTGTCCCCACTAATTTCAAACTTAGGTCCCACTGATGATTTCATTTGACGATTGCTTATATAATTGTATAAATTCAACCTCGGAAAGGTCCCAACAAAATGTTGAAGTCTTATATTAGCCGATGAGTTTCAATGCAAAGGAAGTACAGTACTATATTTGCAGGCTACTGTAATTCCCAATCACATTCACAATAGACTCACAGTATAGTATAACAGTAGCGAAGCTCTAATGAAAGGAAAATGCATCCTTTTGACAGATCGTGCGACACTAGCACCCCAAGCGGTCAGCAAGACGGAACTAGCAAACAGCCATTTCCAGCATTGAAAAGATACGAATATATGGCTGTATTTCTTCTTATTTTTAAAATTACCAGAACGAGATTATTACCGGAAAGGCATACTGGTGAACTCACCAAATCATAGACTTTATGGTAATGTAAAGAAGTTGTAGTTTCAAGATCGATGACATTGTATATCTTATAAAGTATCAGACCGGTTTCCGTCCACCATATAAGCTACATCCCTACATCTTCAAGAATTTAATTGACCTACTACTAACATATACTGTACTTACACTGAAAATTCTGACAAATAAGAAAACTTAATAATTTCAATAAGCATGTAGTAGTACTAGTTCAGAAATTAGGGGGGAAAGTAAAGTTCTATAGGCATATAGCACGATAGGCCTATGGTCAGTATCAGATGCAATAGCAAAACACTTTTGTCTTTTTCTTAATTTTGTTAAACACGATAAATTATTAAAAAGTAAAGGATTAAACACGTTATCTGTATTCTCGACAGTTTAATTTTGTTAAATTCAATTATATAGGCCTAACATAACCTCGTGTTAAAACATTTTCAAAATTAGTAGGGTCAGGTGGGGTATTTGTAAAGAGGCCTATATATTTAGAAACCTTTGCATCGTTAGGATTTTCATTTATGATATACATATAAAAATAATTAATTGTATATAGCATTTACAAGCCATTTTCTGCTCCTAAAATTAAAATAAATAGGAGTAAATGCACTAGTATGGATGCAAGCATGATAATCACAAATTTGCAATTTAATTTCACAAATAACTGTTTTTGCTTACCTCTCAGGATCTTTAGGGAACCTGAAGAAAGACAAATCGGGAGAATTCCTTTGGCTGTTGGTGCAATTTTTAGCACCACAAGCATTTCCATAAAATATTGTTGACATTTTACATAAGCAACAATGCATGCATATTGTGTGGATCTTGCTCACCGCTACGAGCGCTGCCGTCGCGCCGGTTGAAAAAAACTGTATGGAGCTTCGCTACTGTTATACTATACTGTGATAGACTGTCATTCATTTCATTTCGCAGCTTTATTAATGCAGTATGAAAAATAATTGATAGCCTATACCTAGCTGGCCCTAAATATTTGTGACTTTCAAAGGATTGATTACCGGTACATTTTATTAAAAATCTTGTTTCAGAATTTTCTTATGACACTGATAGGCTCTGCTTAACCTAAAAAAGTTGAACTCAACGGGATCTGTTAGGATATGCTGTGTAAAGCCTACTGATGCCCAAATAATATTATTTCACGCTATCCAGAAGAAAAAAAAAGTGTTCGTTTTGTAGGTTGATGAGTTAGGCCTGAATGAAAAAAAACTGGACTTTATTTCCTTTAAGTCCATGGTAAGATAGGCTTTGAGGGAACAGATACAAGGAACAATTCCGGGGTGCGCGGGCAAAGAGAGTTAAGTCCAACATCCTAAAAAATTGAGATATGTCCATAGAGTTATAGATAAAAATGTACTCTACATTTGTGTTAAGTCCAGTAAGTCATATTCAAAATTGTACGGTAGTTATGGATGTGTGCCTCATGGGTTTATCGATCTCTAAAGCTATGTTGGACTGGTATAGTGTGTTAAGTCACTCTAATTCTCAGTAACAAGAAAGTGGACTTAACTCTCTTTGCCCGCGCACCCCGGAATTATTATAATAGGACTTGATTTTTTAGCACACGGGCCCCGAGAAATAGGCCTACGTATTACCCAATAAAAAGTTATGTTCTATGTCGCTGATGTCGCCATATTGAATATTGGACCACCATACCCGAACTTTTCCGAACGTGAAGAAATTCAGACTTCTGCATACGTCAGTTATTCGCTTGTTGGAAACATAGGATAGAGTTTTAACTTTATACCCTATAATACACTGTAACTGTCGTTCTTTAAAATAGCGGAAGTAATTTTCCGGCGTGGTCTTGTGGTTAGCGTCGCTGACTACAGATCGGTCGGCCTGGGATCGATCCCGGTACCTCATCGGGTTTTTCTGAGGTACGGAGGTCTGGAACGGGGTGCACTCAGCCTCGTGATTCAAATTGAGGAGCTACTTGATAGAGAAGTAGCGGCTCCGGTCAAGGAAACAACCATTAACGGTCGGTGATGTCGGCATGGCGACCACATGCCCCCAATCCTGCCATCTGCCTACGGTAGGTGACGCAGCGGTCGGGTGGTAGGTCTTGTCTCTTCAGGGATGTAGCGCCACGGAGTTAAGTTTTTTAATGTATTTTCCCAATATTATGGCAAAAAAGAAATTACCTATTTTATATCCTGAATTCTGGCGATCCTAAGTACTGAATAATTATTACATGACTTTTCTATCACTTGTGGCTGTTTACCGTATTAAATTAAATGCACAAAATGAGTATGGTGTTGCATTCCGCACGTTGCCATAAAACTGGCCTTGAATTGCACAGCAGTACATTCCTCAGCACACTGATTACCGTTATACTCAAGAAATCAGAGCTACTTCTTTTACATTAGCCAAGCAGTCTGTATCATGTAATCCATAATTTTATAAACTTCTTACAGCCTAAGTCCATTTTTATCCTCACGCTTGAGGTAAGTGCAATAATTTGCTTCATATTAAGAATAGATTAAATAATAAATATTTTCTATAAAAATCATAATTATATTGTACTACCAGGTGACCGCTGAATTGCCCACGATAATTAATTTGAAGTTTAAAAATTAAGAGGAAAATAATTAAAACGTTATATTTATTAACATTTACGCGCGAATCATTCATAAACTAAACTATTAATAATTAATTATAATGAAACAGCTAAAAATCCGGCTTTGGAGTGCAATCCACGATTAGAAAGCGCCTCTATTGTATTTGAAATTACAAATAAACGAATCGACCAGAGTGAGCTCACAAGAATCGAAACGATCGATAATTCCATGCGATATATTGAAAAAATCGCGATGCTTTTATTTCCAAGTTATGACAAAAAAAAAAAAAGGCATAGCCACCTGCAACTGATATCACAAATGAAATGAATTACCGAAAACTAATGCTTCGATAGCACACAAAAATCCTCGTTTTCGATCAGTGTTTCACTCACAACTCGCAAACGAAAGCGAAAATTTAAAATCCGGCTTTGAGTTGCATTCGGACACCCTTCAGCCCATCTATGTTTAAAATTTCAAATCTCTGCATAGCGCACAGACAGACAAACACTTCCTCTTATTATTATGTAAGATTTCATTAATCTTATCATCCTTGAATCGCTCTGAAACTAAGTTCAGTTAGAATATTATAGGAGAAAAATTCCTCCGACACTGGGACTTGAACCCAGGACCTTTGGCTATTCGCGTCAATGCTCTACCAACTGAGCTAAGCCGGAGTTCAATTCACAGCGCCAGATGGAACCTCTCTCCTATGACTGACTGCCCTAATGGTCTACCTCACAGACAGACAAGTTATGTCATATGCAGAGCATTGGCGCGAATAGCCAAAGGTCCTGGGTTCAAGTCCCAGTGTCGGAGGAATTTTTCTCCTATAATATTCTCATGTAATGTCCAACAGAGACAACAATCTGTGGTTCATGAAAGCTTATATAAGTTCAGTCACTGAAACAGACTTAGGTGTAGGTCAGTGGAATCTCAATGCAGAGGTTCTTTCCGGCTCACCCATAGGCAGAAACAGAATGTTTTGCTTGCATGTTTCGAGAATGACCTACATTTTGAGGAAGTGACCATCACAATCTGTGCTAACTCAGGAGTTCATGTCTTTTCTTTGAGTCGTACACATGCAGATTGAGCGAAATACTTGGCACACCTGTTAAGTCAGCAAATAGGCTGCCGTGCAATTTCTTGCTCACAAGTCGGTACTGTTAGGGCTAGGATTCTGATCAACTACCATCTTCTTTCTAGTAATCTGCCGTCTAGCAATGGCGTCGATAGGTAGGAAACGCTGTGTTCGGATGGTAGGCCCTGTCCTCTTTTGGGAGCCAATAAGGGTTAGCTTATTAGTTTATGTTTAAGTGGATAAAACAAACCTGTTTATATCGGTAACATTTATGTTTAATTAATTTTCTATTTTAGTTAATTTGTAAATGTTGGCAGCAAACATCTTAGAAGTATAAAGATAAATTCTGATGAGTCAGTAAATATAGGAACACTCTAGAAGATTATAACTGATCAGATAAGACATGAATCATGACGTGCGCGAAAATGCAAATTCGAAGTCACTCTACAAGATCATATTGCTACCGCGCATCCTCAATTTAAGCTCCATGTCTGGTCTTCCCAGTTATACACAGTAATTGTTGAGCCCAGTATAATTCAGTGATTCTAACGCAAATGCTAGTCGTAAAGATAACTACGTGCATGGAGTTTATCGTAACGTTGGTATTGAATATTATTTAAAATTGTTTGTGTCTTATTCCACTTAGCCTACTAATACGTATTTCCACGAAAGAATCTAAATATAGCAATCTTCTAAAAACATACAAGTACTGAGAATTTAAAGTCAAATAGAAGTGAATTCTTCCATTCGGAGCACGTTCTTGTACTTACAATTAAAACCACTTTAAAGAGCTACGATTTATTCTATAAGACAAAAGACACTTATGATCTGACCCCTTATATAAAATTAGCATTTAAACGGAGTAAACAAATAACGATTCTTGCTTAATACTGTAAATATTTGAATTCTTCAGCGCCTACTTCTCCTTTGTTATTTAGATTCAATCAAATATATTTCGCAATAGTATAGAGTGTTGCAATGCAAAACTAGAAATTCATGTCCAACTTGACTGTTGTAATAGCCTGTCACTTTTCGCATATTTAGGCGCCATGTGCAAATATGGGAGTCGCGAAGTGTAAAGGACAACTCCTTCCCTTGCCGTGCCAAAACTGTCAGTAAAATATTCAATAGCATTCGAAGTACCGGTACTCATAAGCGCCGATAGTGTTAAAAAAATGGCACGATAACTTTTCTTTCTAGTTGTGCTGTGAGGGAAATTATTTCATATGAGTGGTAGTTAATAATATACTGGTTCACAAGTAAAATGCAACAAATCATAAAATATTACAGTTTTAAAAGACTCAAGACTTCAAAGTGAAATCTAAATGTGTAATTTAATCTATTTCAATGTTTTCTCTCTAGTGTAAACCAATGTCACGTATTTATTTTTGTACATAATTTATAAGTCGCGTTATGACCACCTCCGTTAAAGTGACTACGAACATCTTACTTACAAATAAATAAATAAATAAATCATAAAATATTAATATCGGTATGATTCATTGGGCAACATTGCAAAAAACTTCATATAATTTATAGATTTTTTAAGACCTATTTAAGGCCGAATGCCGAATTAGCGGATAATATACCAATGTCTTGGTGACAGGAATACAAACAGATAAATTTTAGTATGGATTAAGTTATGATTTCACCCTATTTTGGAATAAATAAAATGGATAACAGCAACTCAATAATATTTTATTGTTTGTCTAGGCCTTTCGACGTATTCCCGCCATCTTCAGGGCAACTTCTGTTGCTTGTCTGTATGCATAAATCATCAAAAACTAAAATTTCATTGTCTTATATCTTTAGTTTTTAATTACTGATGGATAAAAACCAGCAAAAGAAGATGTCCTGAAGATGGTGGATATAGCCTACGTCGAAAGGCCTAGGCAATGAATAAAATGTTGAAATGCTGGTAACAAGTCCAGTTTGTTTATTTATTTTAAAAACGGTCTACATCATGTAATTTAATACCACTATTATGAAAATTAAAAATGTTTCTTAATTCCTGATGTATGAATATATATTAGATTCCGTTTTAAGGTAACAATAGTATATTACTGTAAAATCGATTTATATGATCTATGTGATTGTCATGCTCCGTATTCATATAACTAATCTAGATATTGGAAAGATAGTCGGACGGAAAAATTCAATGCCAAAGCCACATATCTTCGGGTCTCGTTGCCGCAGTTTTCTCAGTAGAGCTACCACTGCAACATGCAGGCAGAACATAAAATTCTCCAACTGACTCACATAATATATGATTATGTGATTGGGATATCATCCCAGTATACCACCAGGCGTTCTCCCTATTGAGATGACAACCCAGTGGCTACCCTTACGTCCATAAAGTGGGAAACAATAATTTATCTTAAATTTCTAATAAATCGATGGAAAAGAAATATGAAAAGAAAATTAAATTTCATGTGTATATATATACACACACACATACATATATATACACACATTAAATTTAAATGTATATATAAATATATATATAATGTATATAATCGAATTTATTTCTACGAATTCCCCAATTTAGGTGTAGGGTAGCCAAGGTATACCAAACAATGAAGACATAAAATAACAGATTATTAACAGTTGAACGATCTAACACATCGACTTTTTAACACGAACTAAGAAAAAATAGATAAATACTAAGTTTTCATAAGCTAAGAATGATGTATGGCATGTAAATAAGGCATAAAAATAAGGGTGCAAGAAATAAATTATGGAGCTAATCACTGTGTCAACTGTTTACTATGCAAGCCGTCTTGGGTTTGTATATTATTGTGTGAGAAATTGAGTGTTAAGCATTTATGAGGTTAACGGTTACTCATGGTAATTAGGCGCTTAAAGAAATACAGCAATTGTATTTAAGAGTGTAATTTTGTGGAGCTTATGACAGTAGAATTTGATATATAGAACGATCAATTTTGCCTTCTGCCTAGTGGCTTGCCTATTAGCCTGTTAGCTAGCATAACTGAATGCACTGTATAATATGCTGCAAAATTTAAATGTTCGTTTGGCCCTTAACTGCTATAACGGAAGATAATTTCTAAGTCGCTGAAAAAATTCAATAAAAAAGCTGTGTTTCACAACTGATGTTTGCACTTTCAACATAAAAAAAATTATTATATACGGTACTTATCACTTGTAGGTCTTAATATATTTTTAATTCGACTATATTTATACTCCTTGGAGCATCGAGGCCATATCAGAAAGTTCAAGACCTGTGTGTATACCAGTAGACTAGGAAACTATTGCTTTTCAACTATTTTCTATCGTTGGTGTTTTATGGCTAAGTAAATTTAAACTGATAATAATTTCAATGAATATGATGGAGGATGAAATAACATGGATGAGAAATTGTAAGTCAACATCCAATTAGGCATTTGCCTATATAACTGGGAAAACCATGAACAAAAACCTATGTCAAATTGGCCGGCCATGGGATTTAACCTGGGACCTGCTTATTGTAGTTATAGTTGCCTCATGTGGACAAATTTAAGCAAATTTTCCTCGAGGTTAAGCACAACACTTGATTGTTCCGTCGGTTGGTTAGTTGGCTTCATGGTTACGTCTGTGACCGTCACCGGTGTGCCCGAATTTTGTCCTGCAAGAGTTCTTTTACACGACTAGAAATCTACAGACATGGGACTGTCACATCATGCAAACTTAAATGCCATCCACCTGGGCCGAGATTGAACCCGAAACCTTGAGCACAAAGAGCCATCCAGGCAGATTTTGATTGTTTCGTGTTAAGTAGAGGATCGGAATTGGAATCTTATTGTACATTGAGTCCCACGCAAGAGTTGGCCAATGTCGCGGGATTCTGCGTCGCGCTGGGCACAGCTCCAACTCCCGAGCGATCGGGTGAAATATCTACGCAAACAAAGCTGCGATCGGTGTAATGATTCAGGTTCTCATATTTACAGTTAAAATTACAATGAAAATAACCACGTACCTCATCACAAGGAATGTTGGAAATGTTCTCTTGTATCCACACAATACTGGCACCTTTTTAGTAAATTTACTTTCACGCGCATAAGTTCAGCTTCCGAGATATGGTTAATTTCTCTTGTGATATTGTCTTTAAGTTCTTCTAATGTATGGTAAATTGGCCTATACACTTTATTTTTCAAGTTTCCCCATAAATAATATTCACTTACTGTTAGAAGAACTTAAAGACAATATCACATAGGCCTAAAAGAAAGATAAATTAACTCTGTCTCGGAAGCTGAACTAATGCGGTTGAAAGAAAATTTCCTAAAAAGGTGCCAGTATTGTGTGGATGCAACAGGAGAACATTTCCAACATCTCTTGTGGTGAGGTACGTGGTTATCTTCATTGTAATTTGAACTGTAAATGTGAGAACCTGAATCATTACATCGAACGTGGCTTTATTTGCGTAGATATTTCACCCGATCGCTCGGGAGTTGGAGCTGTGCCCGCCGCGACGCAGAAACTCGCGTCATTGGCCAACTCTTGCGTGGGACTCACTGTAGTATACTGCATAATCCTATAACATCTGTCTTACGCTGGAAAGGAGCATCCTATTAGCAAGTAATTCATTCAGTCTCCGAATGAATGTTATGATACGAACGTCCTACATATCAAACATGTTTCAAATGTCACGATTTTATGATGATGCCAGTTTCAGAATATTTTACTACACAAGAAAGATCAAGCTCCTTTTACGGCAGTAAATTTATAAAATAGCAATTCAAGTTTCCCAATTCATTTACAGAATTCACATATAAGTTTTGAAAATGAATAAAAAAATAAGACAACATTTAATGCATAGGATAGCATTTTATTTAAAATACTGCTAATAACGCCTGTATAGGTAGGTACCTGAGGCCTTGATAACCGGTCTAATTTGGGTTGAGTGTAATAAACACCAGGGTACCTCGCTGCAGCTTTCTCATGCACTGAATTCTGTAACTACTCACACGTTATTTCAGATTGATTACAAGCTTGCAAATTTCACAATGGAATAAATTGCAATTTCGCAAGTATAAGTTAGATATGATATAGTTGTGTGTATCATATTGATAAATGAGTAACTGGAGCTTACATGCACTTGGTTGAACCTGAGCTTTGCCTACACCTGATGAAACTAGAACATCGTTGGTATCAGTTTTCAAATAAATAGAGCAAAATGTAATTTTAAAACCACCATATAGCCTCATAAATTTTGTAAAATTAAACTAGAAGAAGAAGAATGTTGTGCTTAAATTTAATTTTGGAAGTAATAGTTAATTTAAAAACAAATTTTCATGGCCATTTGGTTGTAATAAATACAACAATAGTCCGAAAAATATAAAGAATTATTATAATTGTAAAAATTAGCTACATGTCCTAAAACTTTTTATACAATAAATTGTTAAAAACACAGGTTATCGAAGAATTGTTTTTAACAATTTACTGTATAAAAGAAGTTTTAGGACATATAACTAATTTTTACAATCATAATAATTCTTTTATATTTCACGGACTATTGTTGTATGTGTTACAACAATTACATGAAAATTTGGGTTTAAGTTAACTATTACTTCTACAATCAAAGTTAAGCACAAAATTCTTCTTCTTCTAGTTTCATTTTACAAAATTAATGAGGGTATAATGTGGTTTTAAAATTATATTTGCTCTATTCTACCCTCATTGTACCAAAATGAAATTCATTAATTTAAAATAAACATTAATTTAAAATAAACATAAACATTAAATTAAACATTAGTTTAAAATAAACATTGCAATAAACATTAATTTAAAATAAACAATTTAAAAATAAAAATAAGCAATATCACTCCAGTGTGTACAAAGACTGCAGTGTACAGCTCTCATAGTAAAGGATTCCCTATAAAATCCGAGGAGGCCCTAAGGGTTCCAGGAGATTGAGGTTTCCAGATTTTAGACATTCGGCACATTTAATAGATTTCATTTACAGAAAAATTATAAGCAGAATTTTCAAATCCAGTAAGGAACTAAAACCAGAAGATGCTTAGTTTTGCTTATCAAAAACAGGGATGATGCATGTCATCGAAAGAGAGACCACGAAAGTCCGTCTTACATGTTATTTTTCCATATAAAATTAATGTTAGTGAAACAAATAACACAGTTTAATTTCCTTTAGAGCCAATGATAGCTATTAATTAAGTTCACAGATAACGAAGGTATACAAAGAAGCAAAATGAATTGCTTAACGAAAGAGATACCATATGGAGTGACAGAAGACCTAAAAGGAGATAAGAATGTAAATGTCACAGACAGATATGGCGATGGTCGGGTATGCAGACTGCATTTCCTGTGGCACAAGATTTATTGAATTCAAGCAGACAAGCTGCTGAGAATGCTACAATGCTCTGGGAAACTGCACTGCAATGTTGCATTATGAATCCTGTCTTCATTCCGTGCAGTACAATAAATGTTAAGCTTCATAATATCTTACTTCAAGGAAATATTATGCATTTAACGTTAGTTTTGAACGTATGTGAACTTTGAGAAGTGATTTCGTAAGGTTGAAGATTAATGAATAAAATGTGATTGTACCTCATTTGATCCATTTCGTATCTTTCCTTAATTCATTTGTTATACTTAGGGCCCGGAAGTTTATAGAAACTCATATTTTTAATAATGCCTTCTATTAGATGCTAATTTTAAATGTGTGTAAGAAATTAAATATACCAAATGAAAGCTGATTAATGAACTCACAGAAAATTATTTTATCCTAAGCAAGGGTAATACATCTTTCTCGTTGCACATTCTGATATCGGTACATTGGCTTACAACGACCTTCAGAGAATTTTTACGTAAAAATGTTTCAAGTCAAAGTTTCAGTTCTTGGTATAAGCACTTCACAAAATTCAAACAAAATCGTTAGATCTGGTTTTTTTTTTTATTTTAAATCGCGAAAAACAAAATTTTCTTCATGTAAAGTGGGGTTAAAATGAGAGAAAATAGTCGCCAATGTTCGTGTCCTATCCCCAGAAGATACCTAACCAAAATACAAAATTTTGTTTTGATACAATTTTTCGTTCTGGAGCTATTTTGATCACACACACAGATATGGTTATGAAAATAGTATTTTTGGTTCAGGAGACCTCAAAACGTGTATTTATGTTTAAATACTTGGAGGTCGAAAACGGACAGAGGAAGTAATAAACTGATTGGCCTATACAGATTTACTTTGTGATATCCCAGAAGTGGTACCTTGGCGTCCTCATAAAAGCTCGGATTATATAAACGGACAAAATAGTGATCACTGATCAAGGAATGTAAAACATTGTGTTACAGAGCTAAAAGACTTTATAATTTAGTACTCTACTCCGTTAACCTTTTCACTGCTACTGATGAATAAATGCGTCACTTCCAACAATTGTTTAACGCAGAGATATAGCACTTATACCTTTATGTGAAATGTATTATTTATATGTTAATTTTATTATTTATGGCTGCTTTTCAACTGAAATTTTTTCATTGATTTTTAACTTAGAATCCACTGATGGTTTCATGTGATTATTGCTTATTAAACCATAAAAATTACCTTAGAAAGGGTTAAATTTCACGTATTCTAGGTAGCTATCTCAGACCTATAATAGATTTTCAATTTTTCTGGTTTCTTTATCTCCACACTTTTCCAGCATCCGTAATAGCTAAGTCCATTAAAAGCCCTCCTCAATCAGATCTCTTCTCTCCTTTCCTTAATTTTAGCTTTCGTATATAAATCTAACTGCTTTGAGACTTGACGTCCTGAAGATGGAGTCACAGCAGGGTTCAGGAACGTCTGAAATAATTAACCACCCTCTGTGTAGAATATGCAGATTTTTCATAAATAGGCTATCAAGGAGATCTCAAGATATATTTTAACATGGATTACATATTAACGCAATGTAGATCTTAGATATCGGGCGGTCGTCATTCCCACCCCACACTTTTGAGACTTTTTATATGCGCTAAAATCTCGAATTGTCATGTTTACAGTAGTTTTTTTACTCAATAAACATATTAATGTAAAGATCCCGCACGAAATCTGTGCCGATTGCCTAAATCATTGCATTATGTTTTCATGGGGACTGTAGCGTCGATTGGCCTGCTACCTATCTCTCTCGCACAACAATACCTTCCTTTTTATTTGTAAAGACCAAGCTACCTCTCTCTCTCGCACAATTGCATGCCTCTCTCTAGCGAGTAACTGTCTCATCGGCACAGATATCGTGCGAGAACTTTAAAACTACTATGATACTATTACATGAAAATTAATGCAATTAAGTAACTAATAACGAGAAGTCAGACTAACGAGAAGCCAGAAGACGCCTCGTTTGAAAGAGATTTTCTGCACTATGATTAGCAGACTTGTTTCACGCATGTGCAAAACAATGAATGAATTGACCATACAGCCACACCGCGGTCACATACGGTCATGTAACGGTTCAAATGTGTTCTTTACATCCATCCGTTTTCCTAATAGAAACGTCTAGCAAACCTGAAACTTCACAACTAGGTTGTCATAGATATATTGCACTAAAGGAATAACATGAATTCCGTGGAAATAAGGATGTGATTGTAGTTCTGTGTTACTGAGGGAACACGGATTTATACAAGTATTTGCATTACCAGAAAGAATGCAAGCTAACATCCTGCTGTAATAAGGCAAAGTTGAAATATTGGTCGTGTGTTTTAGTTTAACCTGTGCAAACGATTTCTGAACTCTTAAGCCTCGTTCTCACGATGACATCAAATGTCGTCAAAGTGTCATCGTTGAACTAATTTTACCGTCATGCTGGTGTCAAATTTCAAAAAGTATTGATAGACTGTTGTGCCTAGGGTTCGGATGTTTATGACATGTCATATTTTTATCCCGACCTCCATTCTCGCCGCAAACACAAATTAAACTTGAATTGCACATTTGTTATCCTGATCGGACCGTTTTTATTTTGCATATAAAGTCATATTTTAGTCATTTTGTGGTATTGGTCATATTTCGGCCATATTTGTAATTAAACGTCATATTTCAGTTGTAAAATCGGTAAAGGGGCATAATTATGGAGTATGTGCACTAAATGGTAGAGTTAAATTTGAAATTTATATCATTAATTTTATGTTATGCCAAATTAATGCAGTTGTTCATATTTTATAAGGACACGCAAGGTCTACGAAATATTATTTGGAGCTGATGAAGCCAGCAAACAGAGAAAATTATTTAAAACTAGAAGTTCATTACAAATAGCATTGTAAATCAGTTAAAAAGTGATTATCTCTTTGAATTCATGTGGTGTAATAATTTAGTGTCATTGAACGACTTGAAGTTAAACATTTATTTTTAGAAAACACGTTCTTTTATTAAGTCCTATTTAATATTTTTGGGTCATATTTAAGGGCATATTTGCTGTCATATTTTTCTCCTTTTTAGGGCATAAACATCCGAACCCTGGTTGTGGCATTGCAACACGGTAGGGGCATTACGGCACTACTGCCGACAGTACCAACTGTTACACTTGTTGGCACTAATTGTTACCAGTTGTACCAATTGTTACACTTGAAACGATAATTCTTTCATACTGGTGGTGTGTAGGCTAAGGTGGAAAGAAAGGTAGAGTCAGAATGAACTCTTATCTCAGATTAAGAACGCCAGGTGGTATACCGGGACAAGTGAGTCAGTTGAACAATTTAATGTTGTACCGGCATGTTGCCATGGTAGCTCAATGGTAGAGCAGCGGCACGGAGAGCCGAAGATCCTGGCTCAAATCCCGGCTATGGCATTTAATTTTTCAGTCTGATCTACCTTTCCAATTGTTACGCTTGTTAGCACTACTGCCAACAGTGGCCACTGTTACACTTGTTGGCATTACTGCCAACAGTGCCAACTTTCATACTAGTTGTGTCGTGAACATGGCTAATGTCACACTAACATCTACAACTACTACAGATTTTTGCATTCTTCTCTTAACATATTGTTTGTATTAGTTTATTTTAAACAAGGACTTCCAAAGAAGTAGATAAGTTATTGAAGGTCCTGGTATATTGAGATCAGACTTAAAAATGAAATTGCAACATGATCATAATGTGTGCAGACACGCGCAAATATGACTACATCACTCCTTCTCTGGAAGCATTGAACTGGCTTCGAAAATTATTTCTTGATCATTTTTTTGCGAAAATATATAGGAATCAAGCTCTAATTTAAGAAAATCTGAATATTCATAGCTTCAATATTCTTGGTGTCCAATTGTTTCTAATGTTGTGATTGGGTTATTAATTTCGTCCATTAAATATGGTAGGCGAAGAGATGGAATTGCAATTAAAATTAGAATTACGGCGGGGTGATCGTTCAAGCAACTCCGATTAATTGTCCTTCCATACACGCCGTGATTTCCACTCTCTTGCTAATCCTACAAACCTCGACACCCTTCTATTTATCTTCACGCTTTAATACCCTATGTTCTATCATGTATGAAACTCTTTGTCCATGAATGTCAAGGACTATTTTAATTTCTGACAATTCAAACGAAAAGTGTTTGGATACCTAACTCACACAGGCATATCGCTTTGTACATAAAGTATTAGCTTTAAAGGGTTAAGGAGGTAATTAATCCCGAAACATCAAAATTGATAAATTATTATTATTACTATTGTATCCTAATATGTTTTATTGTAATTTTAATCATCATATAATTCTATATCAGTTTTAGTATCAGTTCTATTTTATTTTCTTTACAGTATTCTCTTGTAATTTTTTTTATTGTTATTGTGGTTTTTGGAATCCTGGTAAAAGGGGAGAGAGGACCTCATGGACTTACCTCTATCAAGCTAAATAATTCAATTCAATTATCACTAATACCCTCGAATATGGAACAAATTAAATCCTTTACAAAATTAGGTAAAATGAGAGGCAGGCTGATGAAAGTGCCTGGAATAGATTTAGAAGTTTTAAGAAGAACATTCAGTCTATTCAGGGTACTTACTACAACTAAATCCTACTAGTAAATGTCACTGAGACAATGGCACGACTCGCACATGTGAAAACAGCAAGTGTCGCGAAATTCCATTGCACCAATCAAAAGAGATTACGCTATTATCGCTAAGGCAACTTATTCTTACAATCACTAAAATGTATTTAAAAAAACAATAAATTAATATTAATCAATAAGAAGAATTAATTTTATTTCCCATCACCCCAGAAAAATAATAAATAGCATTAGTGTCGTCGTGATAACTAGGGTTTATTCACAGTACACAGGGACTCTAATACCTACAGGAAGTGACGACACTAGTATTAGTTTTCACCTCTGCATTCAAATATTCAAGTAACTTGTTTGTTTGTAGCTTGCATGGCAATGTATTCTGTTCTCTTAGTACTTCTGAAATGTTATCGCATATCTTCCAAGCTTGCATGCTTGCAAATAGAAGTGATAAGAAAGGTGACTGTAATTAAATCCCAGCAGGGAGACAATTCCTAACACAGAAGAAGACAGACAATAAACACGAATGTACACAGTCAACCTTCTTGAAGAATAAAAAAATACAAATCTATTTCAACGAAATTATTAAAATCTACACTGGAGTACCAGTACGTCTAATCGTCTTTCAGCCTCTGTCTGTCTTTCCTGTTGAATTTGACTTTTTTCTTTTTGTCGCCCATCCTATCTGAATGCCTGACTGTATAGGTAATGCATGTTTATATAAAATCAGGTAAACTTATATAACCAAGTTCCAGAATGCTTTTGTTTAATCAGTGATAATTGCAATTATGATATGCAGAAAGTAAGTTAATTTTCATCGATTTCCGTAAAGCTACAGATCGATTCATTAAGCAGGGCTTACGGAAGAACGAAGTTCTAATTTGTTAAGCATATTTGTCTTATTTGTCAAAGCTACCTGTATTGCAACTTCAAAAGCCGTATATGAACAATATGTTGCCATGAGAACTGATTTGCATTTGATAAATTCTTTCTAATATATTACTATAAAATAGGCACTAAATTGGGCATTACTTCGGTACCGATCAACCGATTTGGTCCAGAATTAATAGGCTTCTTCCCATAGACGCTATAAATGCGTACACCAAGTTTCATGAAAATCCTGTAAAGCGTGTTTGACGGACGGACGGACAGACAGACAAACGGACACCAATTTTTCCGTCCCCACACAATCTCATAAAGTGTAATTCTGGCACTTAAAATAACTATAGACCTATACATAAGTGATTAGACAATGACGAGAAAAAATGGACCTAAAATATAGAGTGTCATATTCGCCATTTATGAAATCAAGAAGTAACCTGAAGAAGCTATTAGTTAATTACTTTTTAGATCCACAACTCAAATATTTGACACCCTACGTCGGTTTACCGCCCTGGGAAATGCTTAGTCAGCCCATTTATAAATCAGGGTTTCATGTTACCTCATTTCTCTTCTGGATAAAATCGTTACAACAATATTATTCTGTTCAATATTTATCAATTCCGGCAAGAAATAGTTATGGCTTGAGTTTTAACAGAGATGACTAATTCTCATATTGAAATGACTATCGAACAAAGAATGTCTTCATCGAATGAAAAAATCAGCAGATTACAGATCGATCGAAAGAGAAAGTAATGGTTCAGAGAAATGAATGCTCGTAAATACGACAATGAGATAGTTCGGATGATGAATAACAGCATCTGGAAAGGAAGAAAGGTTCCATTAAACCTTTCTCTAATGTATATTAAAATTCATAATAGCAACACTTTCATGCAATCATTTCTTAAGATATAATATAACAGGTGTAATTTGATTCAGTTTCAATAGACATTACAAAATGGATACAGAGGATATTGAAATAACAGTAATAATTTTCACATTTATTAAGTTGCTATATAAGTTATGCTACTATTCATACAGTCTTGAAGAAATTGAAAATTACTTCGCTGTGGTTCAAATGACATCTTCAAGCAAGCGCACATTAAAATCGGTATAACAGATTTTATTAAAGAAAGATAGCCTATAGCAGCGTTCCTCAACTTTTTTGAACCCGAGGACCTCTAAAATGTGTAAAAAACATTTACGGACCCCTAATTTTACATCCCATTTTTAAAACAAGGCCTATATTTTAATATTTGGTGTATTAATTATAGCTCATTATAACGAAATACGTGGAAAAAGTTTACTTCTTTACTTTCCACTTGCTTTATGATATTTTTTAAATATGTCTGCGGACCATCTGCACCATCTGGTGGTCCGCGGACCATAGGTTGAGAAACACTGGCCTATAGGATTATATCTTTTTGCATTGTAAAAACATTTATTCAAACGAGTCATAAATTTTAATTTTGAAATTTAAAACTCCTAAATGTGAAAATGAAAATAAATCCGGAATATTTTTCGAGGATAATTTAGAATAAATAATTGTTTTATTTTGTGTACATGCAAACTTAGTTCCTGTATAAAATGGGAAAATAGGATACGTTACGTATTAAAGCAAATTTCTTTAATAACATAAAAAAAAATCAGGATTTCTCAATTAGAAAAGAACATCATTTGCTAAAGGTATTCTGGGACCCCTACTGTCTCTTCAAGGGTACGATCTACTCACTTCTTCCGAACTGTATCCTTCAAAGACATGATTATTTTAACAGGATCTTCCATAATATGAAATACTAAGTAGAATTCCATAGAGAAAACAGCATACATGGAGGCACTTAAATTCCTCTGGCGTTCAGACTTTCTAATAGTCATTTTTGTATTTGTTAATTTTTTTCTCTAATATCTTTACTAATTTTACTGTGTTTAATGGCAAATGAAGAACAGAACCTAAGCTGATAACACGTATTTAAGTGACACGTCATTCTTCCTATTTGAACCAATAAGATATAAGAATGAGTCTGGAACTATAATAGTAATATAATTAAGTGGTTCTGTTAAGATTCATCCTGCAAATAAAGTGAATTACGATAGGCCAAAGCTCAAATTCGTTTTGGGATCAGAACAATAATAATTTACGCCAAATGCCTTCCATATTCCTGCAAAATGCTTGCGATAGTGTTTTGTTCATAGAGAACGCATTGGTCATGCATAGACCTAAAATGACTAAATGAGACGTTAAACCTAAAAAAAGTCTTACATTATTTTTATTAATTTGTAATTTTGTTATTTTGAATTTTGTCCGGGTAAAGAAAAGCGTTACCAAACCGAAATCTCCAGTTTCTTAAGAAGCAAATTAAAGGCATTTTAAGAAGCTTTCACTTGCAGTTTATTCACAGTGTTTGCCGCAGCAAGCTGCCAAAAGCAAAATAATCTAAAAGTTGGTTGATTAATTGAAAAAGTTCTTGTTGGTTTTTTGTGCAAATGAAATGGGTAATTATAAACAAGTTGTCTTTTATAAACTAAAAACTATTAGAAATTGATTTCAAAAAGTGTTCCTCTAGTTTGTGGTTCAGATCCATGGAAACTGTAAGTAAAAATAAAATTGATTAATATATTTTGTTTCAGAGTGTTTGTTTTACAGTTTATGATAGTGAAACTTAAAAAAAAAAAGAAACTTGTCGAAAATGGTAAAACAAAAGTTGAATAACACTTCTTTAATAGGCCTAAGTGACTTGAGGCTTTCCCAGTGTTGAGAATGTATTCTTGTTTTTGGGCTTCCCAGCGGGTGAGTTGGAGGTTTGATTCCAAGCTTCCCGTCCAATCAGAACTCTCCTCTTAATTATTCCATTTTCTAATTTTCCTATTGGCCCCCCACCCGTTCTAGTATATCCAGTCTTTTCCTATGTATGAAGAAGTTTTTTTTTATGTATGAAGAAGTTTTTTTTTATGTATGAAGCAGTTTTTTTCCCCATCCAGCTCACTTCTCCCAGAAGATGGCAGCGGAGATAGCTGCCGAAAGCTTGGAACCAAACCTCCATATGTTTACATATAAACTAAATATAGTTTATCAAATCTAAAAATCCGGGCCTGAGTCATGCATTTCGTTAATAGTTTTAACTCAGTCCAAAATGGTTTTCGGATAATTAAATTGCGATACATTCACTCATAATTGTATTTTTTTTAAATTATTTATTAAATTTCATTTGTTAAATAGTCATCATAAATGCAACTCGTGACTTTGAACTCCCTGACATAAATTCCCGATTGACTCGGGAATATATCACTCAGGAATAACATTTACGGGTGACTTCAATGTCACAAGTGGCATCAATGACAATTGACATATGGCGGCTTCGCGAATGATTTATTACACGATAACGCGAGCGGAAGTGTGGGTTCTGTTCGTAACAAACCTCTTTTGTAATATAGGTCTACTATTTAAATTAAACAGGATAAGCATAATAAAAGGTAACATTCACACAATAAGATTATTCCTGTCTGCAATTTCGATTACCGGCACTTTCCCCGAAGTGAAAATCTAAGGAACACTTAAATCTGCGAAGTGTGCTAAAAACTAAGTTTTATGACACGAAGCAAGCAGGTGGAACCAACGGCTGAGTTAATCTTAAGCTACGGAACAGAATAATGTCACAAAAATGCGGAAATGATCCATGTGATATCTGCAGAAACATGTAACCTAGCATGTCAGCTATGTAGACACCCAATTTAAATTTGTTTCATCATTGTATAGATATTTGACAATTATTTCGTACGTACATTGGCCTAAATTAAAACGTCAACTCAAAATAAAATAGGTATTTAATGGTATCTGAGGCAAAAGACCATTTCATGTGTACTGTCTCGTAGTACAAGAAATTAAATTAGTTCCCAGCAGTAAATGTTTCTTATTACTTTCTTTTTGGGGCTCATCAGGCTTAAACTTTATGTGTCTTTATTACAGTCGATTTTGTTGCCAAATTGACGTTATGGAGTTACTGGATCTCAAGGAATGTGATTATTACTTCCGCTCCAAAAACTTCCAAACACTTTCTTACGAAGGTGAAACATGCATCAGTATCTGCAGCTTTATTACAGCGGTAGACCTATTATAAAAATAAACAAAGTCTGGCTTATTCTAGTTCCCATTATTTAAAATTAAATTTAGACGTTACTATTTAGGTTATTTGATTTTTTAAGTTGAAAGAGGGTCAACTGGTACTGAGCCCGGGTTCGATTCCTGGTTGGCTAGTTGGGATTTTTCCAAGGGTTTTTCTCACCTGTAAGGTCAATGTCAGGTAACTTTAGGCCCTAGTGGTTCCCGGATATCATCTGACCGTCATTATCACCTTCAGCCCATCTGTGTCTTGTTCGGCATGAGTGAGTGTGCAAGCAACTGGTGTGTCTCGTTTTAAGTGTTTGTGTTGGGCCGATCCGGGGAGGCCCTCCAAGTTCTTATCTGGTCAAAAAAGTAGTATATAGTCCATAAAACTCCTTACTCCAACAGGTCTCGGTCATGTAAAGCCCGGGCGGCATGGGCCGTATAAATGTACCTGCAAGGGGGAGGTAAAACTCAGGCGAAGAAGAAGTTGAAAGAGAATTACAAAAGTTTGAAAATACGATTTTCCTATAAAAGTAATAGTCATTTACGAATGTCGTACAATAACTCAATCCCATTAAGGACGTTATGGCATGTGAAAACTATCCGGGTGAATAATGTGGGAGCGAAGGGATAATGTCCTCTTATGCCAAAACGCTCATAGCTTACGGGATTTTTTTAGGAGAAAATCTACTTTAATGTTTTGGAGGTAGTAGCATTAACTGTGGGAAAAATCGCACTATTATTGTTCAAATAAGTTTATTACAGAACATTACGCAATTATTATTTTGTAGTTTAGGCGTAATGAAAAATTTCCCCCTGTGGAGGACTCTCAGATCAGTGCCTTTGGGGGGGGGGGGGAGAGCACCCTGCAACACATAGGCTAGGCCTATATATGGAGATTTGAAATAATTATAAATAAATATAAGTTCGTAAAGCGAACATACCCTTCTTCTTGTTAGTTTTTCTTTAAATTTAATGAGGGTACAAGGTGGATCAACAAACAATTTACTTAATTAATGAAAGGAGTTTATTGTCTCACAATTTTTGTAATAATTCTTGCAGCGACCCATATGAAAGTCAATAGCAGTGAAAGTGTTAAGGGAAGTGTGAGTGGAAAAAATATTACAATTTGCTTAACTTATGTTCGTAATACATAGGTAGCCTAAATACGTAAATAAACGCCGAGGTTGTCTTTCATTGTTATTTTCTCCTTAAATTTCTCAAGTCCTTTTTTATTTCTCTAGGTAATCAGTAAAAAATAGTTTAGAAAGCCTGTGTTAATTATAAAATACAAATCTTAGATTGTTTATATAATATATCTGATATAATATATCAAGGACGGGGGCTAAGCCAATAAGTATTAAAAATAAATAATTAATACATTCAGCACATTCAGGGCACTACAAAGTTACAAATGGCGTAAGTGTAGCCTACATGAGGGTATTGTCACTATCATAATATAAACAGGTATAAAACATATTCTTCCGTGTTCTCGGAATTGCGGTTTGGCATAACATGAGTTATCTTATGTAAGGAGGGCGGCCTGCCTTAATGAAATGTACGAGGAATCACGTGGTTTTATGAGGAATTTTGCCACAACGTCTGCCGTAAAATAGATTTTAAGCTCGTAACTCATAACACACGTTACTATCGATTTTAGTATATTCAGTAGTTTCCCTAACTAATAGAATTTAAACATTTTACTTTAATCTTTAAAAAAATTAACTGCCCGAAATTTTAGACAAAATTTTTTAACCTTTGAAAGCTGAATTTATAGGTTTATATTATAAGCAATCATCCACTGAAAGCATCAGTGGACTCTTAGTTTCTAGCCAATGAGGAAAATTTCAGTGAAATAGTTGACCTCTATGAATGATAATTACAACATGTGGATAAAAATCTTAATATTTTACCACCGCCGTCTCGACGAGTAATACAGTCTAGAAGGCAGTGTATTTTACATAAAGCATTACTATACTAATCTTACAGATCTGCTTTTATGTGACCATATCGACGTCAGTAGCAATGAAAACTTGAAAAACGTATGTCAATCCTGAAATTAACTTTCATTAAAAAATATGAATTTCAGATTGAATCTTTTTAACACAATTTCATTCAAAGATGTGTCGGCCTTATACCTTACAACGCAAAAAAAAAAAAAAACAAACAAACAAACAAACAAACAAAAACAAGCGAAAACATGCGCATAATTGTTACCTGGAACAATTAAATGGTGATTGGTGAATGGCTTCATATTAAAAATTACATCCCGTTTATAATCTCTATTTAAATGAAAATTATATTAACATCGTAAGGCCTATCGATATATATTTGAGCAAATTAAAAAATAGCCTATTCCGTTATAAATTAACTTATATCTTTTTCATTCTTTACTGTATCATCAACCTTTTAGAACAAAAGAAAACGACTTTATTAAAGACAGCTGCCAGAAAAATAGGAAGCAAGGGGGTAGTCTATATTATGCTGTGTTTACAACTACGTTTGTGTTTTTTTCAAGTTTATAGTATTTACTTTAAGTGTTTATATGCAAAACATTAATACACATAAGCAAGTTCAGTTTAAAAAATAATAATAATAGTAGAATGTCTAGAACCACAATGATTACTGTTACAGTAATTATTTTTACACCCGACATTGCTCAACGAGCTCGCATAGATGCTCAGTAGACTGGACGAGTCTATTATCCAAATATTGTCCTTTGAAGAACAACGTCTTAATAAGTTCTTCAAGTGACTATATTTCGATAATAACTCGTCCACGCTACTGAGTTATCTATCTGAGCAGTGTCAGAATCTAAAAAAGAAAATACTCAGTGCAGTCAAGATAACGACGTAATCTAAATTACTGGAAACCGGTTTTTTTTCGAATAAATGTATACTTAAGCACGCCAATTTAAAGGACAAAAGACCTTTAGATCTCTTAGTCGGAAGGTGAATGACAATGAGGGGAAAACCTCAAATAAGAGAAATGAACACAAAAGTACATACATGTAACTCAGAAAGAATGGATAAAGCACCAAGTGAATGATTTCTTTTATCTGAATCACTCGCCTTGGCATTAGAAGAAAGCTGACAAGTACATTTGGGTATTATCTAGCAAGTAAAAGTGCTTCTCTAGATTACATAGCTACTTGCTGAGAGAAATGGGTTGTTTGTCTATTATCACGAATAATTCACGCTCGCTTATCTCTATTTCCACAACAGTAGCTCAACAGTATTATGAAATAACCACTTTAACATATCACTTTTGTGAAGGCATAATTATACTCACAGTAAGTTATTCAATAATACAGGGCAACTCTCTTAACTGTCATTTACATGGAAGCTGATTTTTTTGTGAAATAAAACAGCTGATTTCGCTGTAAGCTTCTTTCTATTTCGGTTGGTATTTCGCGAAAAAAGTAATTTTATGTATTACAACATTTGACATC
Source organism: Ectobius pallidus (assembly GCA_964059195.1). Classification (NCBI taxonomy): domain Eukaryota; kingdom Metazoa; phylum Arthropoda; class Insecta; order Blattodea; family Ectobiidae; genus Ectobius; species Ectobius pallidus. Next base: position 129,326,449 of record CAXKWD010000008.1, read on the forward strand.
GAATAGTTTACTCCTTTATTTACATTAATACTCAAATATAGCAGTGATAAAAATAAATAATAAAAAATCAGGTAAACTTGTGTAACAAAGTGCCAGAATGATTTTGTTTAATCAGTGATAATTGCAATCATGATATGCAGAAAATAAGTTATTTTTATCGATTTCCAAGTTAAACCGGGCTTACGAATGAACAAACGTCTAGTTTGATAAGCATATGTGAAGGAATATGTGGGCAGTGTTAATTGTCAAAGCTTTATATGAACACTGAAAACAATATCTTGTCATGAGTACCGATTTGCATTTGAAAATTCTTTAGAATACATTACCATAAAATTACTAAATTGGGTATTGCTGCGGTACCGATCAACCTATTTGATCTAAAATCAATAGGCTTCATCTCATTGACGTTATAAATGCTTTTACCAAGTTTCATGAAATTCCAATAATGCATGTTTGAGTTAACGCGCGTACAGACACATGGACAGACAGACATTTCCTGTCCACCACACAATCTCAGTAAGTACCATTCTTTTTTATGAAACAGAAATGCGCACAAATTGTGCAAGTTTTAAGATTATGGCTTTTTACAGAACTCCACTAGGTTCTTATCTCTTTGACTGCACGTGAAGACATGGTATCGTTCACAAAGCTGGTCACACAGTTCGCATACACAGTTGCTGACAGGGTAGTGATAGCACTTAGTTTTACATATTTGATGGTGGTATCCATGCACTGCTAACGATTTTAACAGGCGTCGGAGTGGCACTTAATAATTATGAACATTATTTTCAATGAGAATAAATTTTAATTATAATGTTGAAAGATAAAACATAATTAATTACAGTTTGCTTATGAAGGATTTTTTTAAATTTTATTTTTGTATCATTGTATCTGTGATATTTCGAATTTCATTTTAACCTAGTTCAGTTGCTTGTATCACTTTGTCCATATGGCAACATCTAATGAGGAAGTTTCTGTTAATAAAAATGGTCATTTGCAAATAGAAATGTCAACCACATTTCATTAAATTCGGATTCTGTTGAGTAGCTTCAACCACTGCTGTAATTAAAATAATTACTTCTTGGCAGTCTCAGAGAAAGCATAAAGTTAGAACAGGTTATTAAAAAAAATAAAATGAAATCGAAAAAACTAACAATTGTGACAATAAATATGCCTTCATGCTGGACTTCACGATTATTTACTTATTACGTGAAATCCAACAATTTTCACGATATTTCGTGGATATAATTTTCTTAATTATATTTTAACCATACATAAAGCTAAATATAGCTAACAAAGCTGTTTTGTAAAATTTCACTTTTATCGCTGTTACAAAAAAAGCTATTAATCCACAGAATTCATCCAAATTGGGAAATCACATGAGTAAATAATCAGTTATATCCCTATCACAGAAAAGAAAATCTATATCCGACTTGGTACTCAAAGGTACAAGCACAAGTTGTATAAAGGAAATCGTTAAATATTTAGTCTTCTATGTTACCCTAGACTTTGATAGGCCTATGCCTAACGGAGATAATTTCGGGAGCTGAAACTTACGCCTCTTCACCCAGAGTTGAGATTATTTTTATTCACACAGCTTCCTAAAGTTATAGATTGCCTAAATTTACTTAGTATATCTGTTCGTGGAAAGAAATTTTAACATAGTTTATTGTAATTGTGTAATTATTTGACTTCATGGTATTGCAATTATTATTTCGACTGAAACCATTTTAAATGATTAAAAAATTAAACATTTTCTTCAAAATCTACTGATTATCCTATTTTTATTTAATAAGAATTTAAGGTTTCTAAGAACAGGGTACGAGTATCCTCAGTACATGTTATAAACATACTTTAGTAAAAAAAAAATACAACCTTTAGACATAGTCTATATTGGCATAATTGCACAAGAATGCACTTTTATTTCCTTTCTGCAGAGTGGAAATGTTTAACACAGTCAGTATAAAATTTATATTTAACGACGGCATGAACATGTATAAAAATTGCAGTACACATTCTGACTTAAAAATCAGTAATGTATTAGCTATCTCAGGAGTTGCCAAACGACTTCACAGTTCAAGCGCCATTTAATAAATTTATTATACAATAACATTTAGGAATTGATGCTAATTTGTAAAATATTTTGAAAATTCTCATTATTTGTAATAACTAAGAACGTTTTGTTTAATCTTTCATTTTTTCATTTCTTTATTTTAGTCATTACCATTAGTATTATATATTATCTAAGCACCTTATGTTTGTATTTTTGTCTTAATATTTAATGTACGTTTCTTGTATTCAGGTATATCATTTCTTGTTTTTCATTTATTGTATTTTTATTATTATTATTATGTATTTCATGTTTTTGCCCTGGCTGAGTGGTAGAGAAGGCCTTATGGCCTTAACTTCGCTAGTTTAAATATATAAATAAATAAAATGAAGCATCTGTTTTCAAATAACCACTTCTTAGAGTATCTTGGGACGACCTTGCAAAAGACACTAACAACACATATGAATCAATTAAATGGAAGTGCCAACTGACTAAATACTAGAATATGGCTGCTGTGGAGAAGAACACGTTATTTACGATTTGCCTGAACGGCTGAACAGGAAAATGATTTATGTCTTGTATTCTATGTTTTCGTTGATACTGCTGATGAAAATTAAGTTGAAAAGTAATATTTACAGCATAATCTTTTTCGGTTTATCCGAATAAAACTGGACGATCTATTGACGCAATTTGTCGTTAATCCTCGTCGGTAAAACAAAAATTTAAATGATGTTATAGATTTAGACTTCATGCTAATAATTTACCATCATCGCGGTATATTGATGTATGTCTACAACTTCCGTATTCTCTATCTCCAAACCTCTCTATCCTCCCATAGATTCTCAGGAGTCTTTTTCTCCTTCGTGCCTTCCTGTATCCCATTGAACCTGTCTTCTTTGGTCTGTCTCTCTTCTTTCTGTGCCCGGAGGATTGCATCTGAAGATCTTCTTTGGTAATCTCTCCTGCCCCATCCTTCTCACATGACCATACCATACTAGTTTCTTTACTTTAATTTCATCTATTATAGTATGTTGTATTTCCATTTGTTCCCGAATTTGTTCATTTCTAATTCTTTCCATCCTAGAATTTCCATTTGCTCTTCTCCAAAAATCCACTTCTGTAGTTAAAAATTTCCTTTCCTCTTTACCGCTGACACTAATTTATCTGATTTGTCCTTTGATATGAATATGACGATCCATTTTGGAATCCAAATTTCGTGCTATTTAATGATTTTGTACAAACTAATGCTGGATAACACATATAAACACTGAAGACGTTCAACTACTTTTGAAATACGTTATTCTGAAATATTTTACTTGATGGAGATGGGACAGTTTATATAATTCAGTTTAGCGAAGTAGTCATGTAATATTTTTAGTGAACTAGCCTTTCTTCTCATAATAATTGCATGAGATTATAAATTATGACAAAATAGGCTAAAATTCAAAAGAAAGTCGAGAAGAAATGTGGGTTTATTCGTACTAAATATTACAATTTTTGGGGCATTAAGAACCTGGTGATTCCAGGATGATGTGGAAATAGCCAACATATGACAAAATCGAGTAGGTCACGAGTAATCTGATTACTTACGACATTATGTAAAGATTCTATATAGGCCATAACCCGATCATGTTTATTACATCATAAAGACAGTACACACAGGAGTTACTTGACCATCTGTAAATAATGATATCCTGCCTTCAGCGTGGGAGCAGGGTTGACCAAGCCTGATTCCAATCTGCCCGATGTTTTCAATTTACCTAAGCAAGTTGTCTAGGTATGATCAATGTAAGGTCAATATTGTACCTATTGTAGTATAAAATATATTTTCAAACATTTCTGGTAGAGTAGATTTAAATGTAAAGAAAGAAATTAGTATTCAAATAGAACTTGACTAACAGGTGGTGTCAAACTTCCTGCTACAAGCAAAGTAGTCACGAGTTCGGGTCCCGGTGAGGTCACCTACCACACACCTGTCTGTGGCCTTTGGGTCAACATAACCTTCAGGTGAAAGGAAGGCCAAGGTCTCCAATCCCCAAAGGACTTTTCTTTTAAATAGTTGCGTGAAGTAGCTTATTCAAAATGTATTTCCATGTTATAAATTAATCATCACCACCATTATTATATACCCTTCCTTTATCGTAAGTCCGAAGTGTGTTTGGCATTTTCTGTGATTTTAGTACATAATTCATCTACATAAAAGGAAAATTCCTCTGGTGGAGAGATGATCGCTGATCTGCTGTTTAGTGTCAAATTTAAGTACGATACATTATTACCCAATACAGATAACGGTTGTATGGTAATATGAGAGTGAGAAATAAAATATTCCGCAAAGACAATACAATTTTATGTTACCGGGATTTCTGTTTCTTCTTTTTTGAACCCCTACCAGGTTTGGTGTGTAGAAGCGAAGGGATGCAAAATTCTACATCCTCTATGAGTCATAAAAAGCTATATGAAGCGTTTTCTGATGGAATAGTTTGAGTATGATAAGTCGTTTTTCATTTCAAATTTTTAATGCCTATATAAGGATCTAAAATTTTAAAATCGAAAGTCCTTCATAAGTCAATTTCTAATTAGAAAATATAAAACCCGGGGGACGCCGGGCCTTTTAAGCTAGTAAACTATAGGAGCAATCAACTGTTTCTTTGCAGTCTGGCAAGAGTTTATATCGTGTGAGGAATTGATTCTCGATAATTTAAGTGTTAAATCTGAACATTGGCGTAAATGGAACGGTGTCATTGGTCCAGTTCTGTTGATCACTAATTATGATGTCGTTTCTTATCTATGGGTTCATTTTCTGTGCTATGTGCTTTACCAAGCGTAGTCCGAGTAAAATAATTTCAAAATAAGTAACAATATTATTGTTATTATATAACAATCGTTCTGAAATGCAGTAAATGTTTGCAACGCGCTAACATTCCCGGAAATACTGGTCGCCACATCAGGTCGATGTTTGCATGTTTGCGGTCGCCATAATGCCTGAGGGTAAACGTCGCCGATACCAGGGGACAACTTTCTAAGTCCCTCCTCCAAGATTTTTGCTATTCATAATCACTGCTACATCCATCACTGTCTCAAAAATCTGTGCAAAATACGTCTCATCATGATCATAACCTATTATGTGATTTTCTTTTAAGCCTAGCAGAAGCCTTCCTATGCTTCTATGTTCCAAAGCCTTTAAAAACAGTAAAACTTTGGTTGAAGTAGGTTTACTGCTAGCATACCATATATAATTTTCAGTTTCCTTAGCATTAAGTGACAACAACAAGCTCCTTTTTTATTTTGTTGTAATGATAAATGGAAATATTAAAACAGAACTCTATGTCGAAAACATCCCCATACGATTTTGAAATAATGGTTACAGTTTTTAAATTATATATTAAACAATGACATACCTACAATACGGTGAGTAAAGTACCTAATAGAGAAAGAGAAAGAGAAGAAAATAGAAAGACAAAAATAAAAAGAGAAAAGAGAAAAGGGGGAAAAGAGAGAGAGAGAGATATGTTGGAATAAAAGAGGCAGATCGTAGTGGCCTGTAATTCAGATCCATGCACCTCACTCTATTATTTTTTTTAGAATTCTTTTTATTTTTTTATACTTAATATAATACAATTATAATATTAAGAAATACACCTGAATATGCAAGGTTGCTCGGGTGCAAATCCGAAGAGAGAAGAGTGAAAAAGTTGATACAAAGAGCAGAATGAAAAAAAAAATGTGATTTAACTTATGAAAAATACGAAAAAAAATTAAAATTAAAGACTTAGTAGAAAAACAAAATCTAAGTACCTAGGAGATAGCTAGCAATAAATTACAGATAAATTTTTATGCTCCTATTTAATTTAGTAATGGGGTATATGCTGAGAGCTCAGGGTACATTATAGAGTCATAAAAGCGGGGACCAAAATTAATGCTATTTTTTAACCCTGCAGGTGTGAGACATTTGGGTTCTGTTAGAGGTAGATTAGTATTTCGTCTAGTCCCTATAAAATAAAGCCACGTGGCTGACTGCCAGACTCGCTCACTCACTCACTGAGAATGTTTGCCCACTTCCAAATAAGCTACAAACTTGAAATTTGGTACACATATAGCTTTTAGGCTGCAAACGACAGGAAAATTCCAAAAAGTATTTTTTTTTAACTTTAGCCCTAACCCCCCCCCCCCGAAAAAGGGCTTTGATACACATACAGCTTAGTCTATAGACTGTAAACCACAGGAAATTTTAAAAAATACTTTTTTTTAATTTTTAGGCCTAAAAACCCGAAAAATGGCTCACTCAATGACATTAATATTTGCCCACTTCCAGATGAGCTACAAACTTGAAATTTGGTACACTAATAGCTTTTAGGCTGTAAACCACAGGAAAATTCCAAAAACCTTTCCCGAGATCAGGGGGGTTTGGGGGCGGAGCCCCCAATGAGCGAAGCGAGTCATAATAACTTATAACAATGATTTTATTCATGAGTTCAATTTTTCTGCAAGATAATTATAGATATTTCGTACTTTTGCAAAAATTCCCTAGCGAATTCCTTAAGAGTTCTCTATCGGGCATAATATTAAACATATAGCAACCGTAGGTACAGTCACCAACATGAATGGCAGCATATAGCACATGCATACCTTTCAGAATTATTGAGAAGTTGAGGAATATAGGTCTGCTTTGTGAACTTGAGGGAAACAGTTATAGAATCGTAGATGTATCGAAGATTCCAGATACTGTGCGCTTTATATCAGTACAAGATACTCTATGCCATTGAGAACTTACGGTAACTCGGCACATTTGCCCTACTTACCGAAATCGACATGAAAGTGTGACTACAATGAAACATCTTGTTCAACACGTATTTACAGTTTCCGATAGCATAATAATAACATTATTATCCTTTAAATAGTAAGTCGACTTTTCCGTAAAAGTAGAAAAGCAAACGTTGGAGCTAGGTACCAACTTGTCTAAATAGTCATTACGATTTCTTTCAAAATCACATTATTCTTCAATCGGGAAATTCATGTGGTTCGAACTTACACTGCACATAGCTAATGAGCAGGGTTAAGATTCTAAGGTGCGATTTGCGTAAGGAAAAAAAAGGAGAAAGGTACCAAAAATAAGGCAAAATAGGGGACAAAAAGATGCTTCTAAACTGTTTGCAGTAAAAAACAAAAAAAAAGTAAGAAAGGTGGATTATGGGCATGGTGAAATAAGGGATAAAGATCCTAAAAATTGGAAACGGTGCAAAGAAATTGCCTCCATTCTTCACAGGAGACAACGATTCATAAGGTAGTTTCTTCTACAGGAGCTTTAATTTGCTCTACGAAAAATGGTGCCCTTCTAAACCCTGCTAATGAGAAACAAGAAGGTCTACTTATCATAGATAGGCCAGTTGCTAGGAATGTAAATTGTAGGCATATATTTTAAACTTGATATTGTCACTGTCAATTTATTTCATTAGGATGTTTATTGAAAATAAGGCTCTTTTCTTCGTAATAGGCTTGGAATTCAAAACTTTCATATTTCACAGCTTTCTGTAAACAGATCGGCTTGACAAGAATAGAATGACAATTTTCTTGTGAAGATTATGGAAATATTAAATTTTCGTTGATTATCCTCTATGTAAATCTAGTGCAAATTTTCTTATTTATATAAAAATGTATCCTATGCACTTTATTATTGTGTAAAACAGCATACTCTCTATGTACAGGTAGTGAAAAAAAGCGGTCCAACTAAAATATTTAAGTTGCCGATATGAGCCACTGCGCATGCCTAGCGGCAATCACAGGATAGCAGGGAATGTATTGAAATTTTTTCTAGTGTCGACTGTTGACTTAGATTGCGGCAATGGAAAAGTAGTAGAAATATTTAACTACTTAATTAACAGATTATTCAGAGAAAATGAATTTTACTAGCTTATTTTCTAATGGGTTTCGAAATGGGCTAAGTCAACAGTCGACACTAGAACAAATTTCAATACATTCCCTGCTATCCTGTGAATGCCGCTAAGCATGCGCAGTGGCTCATATCGGCAACTTAGATATTTTAATCGGGCCGCTTTTTCCCCCGTACCTATATATCTAGTTGCAAATTTTCGTTTTTTATAAAAACATATCCTACGCACTTTATTGCCGTGTAATACACGGTGTTAACACTAGCCTTGGGTGTTAACAGCTAGAACGTAATAACATTTCGAATGATTTGCATATCCCGATTGTAAAAAGTTTATATGTCTTAGCTCTATTTCATTTGCTAGCATTGTAATAATTCGGGGTTCCCCATCTAAAACATATTTTTAATTATATTTATATCATATCACTTCAGGCGCTTAACCTTTTTAAAAGGTAACACGTAACTAAAAAAAGAGTTAAATTTAGTTTCATTTTCTGCTGACTATCGTGTGTTGTTCAAATTTGCGTATTTAAAGTATATTATTTCATAGTAAAATTCAGCATTTATATCAACCAAATTAAGTTTTTTTCTTCTTAAAAGTGTACAATGATTTTGTGTTCCATTTAGCGGTCAATGTTTTAGAGTTCCGCAATCTTACAGCTTAAGGACCTTAAAAACGTTTACCCCAGCAATGTTCTTGGTTAAACACTCCCACTGCTATGCAATAAGAGACTCATTTTTGTAAATTAATTTTAGGAGGAAAATATTTTTTTTTTTCAAGTACCGATACTTGACATCATGAAGTAGATTGAACTTAGGTTTGTTGCTTGGTACAATGTCAAGTCCTTTCCGTTGGTGTTTATAGAGTTTTATAGAGTTTTCTTTTGGGTGAGTCGGTAGCACACCTGCCTTCCACTCCGGCGGCCCGGGTTCGATTCCCGGCCGGGTCGGGGATTTTTCAGTAGTGAAAGATCCCCTCCCCGGGTTCAGGACTGGGTGTTAGGTTAAGTCTTAGGTTAAGATAATGCACATTGTGCGCGATTCCTAAATTTTATAGACTTTTCTTTGAACTTAATGAGGGTATAAGGTGAATCATCAAACGATTTACTTTCCATCCTCACTGGTATAAATATGAAGTTTATCACTATAAATTATAGTAAATGAAAGAACTGTTATGTGTTGTATTTAAATCAGCTATAGGACAAATTTAATAAAGAAAGTTTACATTTAATTTAAAACAAAAATAAGACTTTATCTAAAAGTTTAAAGTACAGTCTAGCGAGGATGTATTGGATTCTTGATATTTTCTTATTGGCTTAGGTTTTTATGTTAACCGAACTTCAAGTGGTACTAGTTAACAGCAGGTTTTCATGTATCTCGCTGAAGAGGCTATATTGTAAGAAACGTTTACTCGAGAATAATACGGTCCTTCATTCATTTCTAAGTGCAGCAATATCTTGTTTTGTTTGGTGGTATTCGTTTACATAGCATCTTATTTAATAAAATAGAAAACGATGTGCATAATAGAGAGCTGCAAGGATATTAGTTTTAACACCTGTTTCATTGTGCAGTGTTCACAGTCATCCCACAAAGCAGGCAAGTAGCCAAGCTGGACAATAGAAAACCTTGGCACAAACTGCGGATCTCTTGTTCATGATTTCACTCGCTATTATCAATAGTATTTCCTCGTGGTTATGTTGTCAACATTTCTACTTTGTTATTTTGTTTACTATCAGTTACAATTACATAATATAAAAATAAAATCAGTACTGCTACAATAATGGATGTTGATCGATAATTTGGAACTATGAGAAATATGTAACGATTTCATTCATGATTTCTAGTACAGCAAATAGAATACAAAATGTTGTATTATGTGAAATATTAAGCACTGATCAGTTAATACTCATATCGGCTAAGACGTAATCGAGTAGTAAAAAACTGCCGCTTGCTATTTACTTTCAATATGACTTTAGTAAGCTTTTCTCAGAATAGAGAAAGTTAGTAGGAATTGAGTTGTAAATTAGAAAACCTTTATTTGATTGGAATTAATTAATTATAATTCTTTCTTCTTTCTAATTTACTGATAATAATTATTAACAATTATTCCTCTAATCCAATTATTATGAATCAAATATAATTATTATTAATCTAATTTATTAATTTTTTTCTCTTTCGTAGTTTGACCTCTCCCTTATAGGGACTTTTATGCGGCCGGCGCCGCCCGGGCCTTACCGGGCCGCGATCTGTCAGGAGAGAAATGAACTATGGATCACAACACAGGCATACTTTTTTGACCAGACAAGGACATGGAGGGCCTCCCCGGATGACTGATCAGCCCAATGCCGGGGCCACCTCCGAGACAACACGAACACAGAGGACGAGACACGCCATTCACACACACACTCACTCCAAACAAGGCGAGGATGGGATGAAGATGATAATAACGGCCAGATGATACCTGGGACCTGGGGACCACAAGGGCCTAAAGTTACCCGACATTTGTCTCACAGGTGAGGAAAAACCCCAGAAAAAACCCCACCTAGGTAACTTGTTCCCACCAGGAATCGAACGCGGGCCCGCTGTGTGAGAGGATTGAACGCATCCCCTGAGGCACAGCGGTGGACCATTAATTATTATTATTCTAATCTAATTTATTAATAAATATTAACAATAAATTAGAAAGAAGAAAGATTAGAAGAACCCACAAGCTTCAACTAATGTATGGAGATTTACATGGACGTTTCACTCAAACTTATTCTTAAAATAGCAATGTGTCCTATTTATTTATTTATGTAATCTTTCTGCACAACGCAGATTGCCTTGCAAACAAAGAATATCTTTCAACAAAGTATACACTTACAAAAATTACAAGCTTTCAGTTAGATCATAAACGTAATGACAGGAAAATTAAAATACTGTCTTTTTCCTAAATTTAGCCTATATTAAAATGAACAAGAAATTGGAAGAAAATTTAAATTTCATATACACGTTTTCAAAATAAGCTAGCAAGGAATAAACTATGAGCCTAATCGTTACGTTAATTGTTTTCTTTGCAGTCCGGCACGGGTTTATATATTGTGAGAAATTAAGTCTCACCTAATAAAGGGTTAATGCAATGCGTATTTAGGATTATATTTATTAAAAACTCAAAGTCTGCAAATGAATCAATATGCTCACATACTTTAAAACCAAACTATTTTACAGCCACAAAATCAATAAGTTGCTACCCATGTTCTTTAGATTTTATTTTAACATTTTTCAGGCTTAAGAGAATTATTAGTTCTTTAAAAAAAAAAGACCATTATCCATATTTTCATAGACCGTTTCAAACAAAAAACTAATGATAGGGTACATTCTAGTTGCTGCGTTGTAAAGTGACCACCTTCCCGTATTTACTTGGAATACAGTGAATTTTCTTAAGACCCTTCTAGAGGTCATTTTTTAATCTATTAAAGAAAATTTTTCAGTCATACATCAATATACATTCAGGCCAAAAATTTTATAGAGACTTAGTTTCAGAAGTTTCTTTGAAGTTCCGTTTCTATCAATATTAAATAAATATATAATAAATAAAATAAGCCTATCATGTCCCATGTAGTGCAAAGGCCTCCTAATAAGGGTTTAGCGCCTCCAATTGTAATAATGAACATTTTCTCACAAATGCCAGTACGTAAAAGACAAAAACAATATCACAGCAAGTAGGGGATCATGTTGACTTTAGTGCCTAGTGCATAGGTGGAGTCAGCGTGTCAAGATTTAAATCCGCCTTCGATTCATGCTCAGTACAATTTTACCGAGGGGCGGAACATAAGCCATAGAAACTACTTTTTTTCTCTAAGTAAGGCGATGTACCGGGAGATGTTTGTAAGTCACGGAACAGTGTGGCATCTCTAGTACATGGACACATAATTTGGTAGCATTGTGATGAACGGTTATACAAATAGAGGCGATGGTAATTTGGTTGTGAGTCAGTCGCCGTCCAGATTGGATATGACAAGATGCGAACAACATTCTTACGTCGAACAGACACAATCCGAGGGAGAAATGCCAGAGAATACAAAGAGCTGATGGACGCTTTGGGGAATAATTCCCATCCGTGCCGAATTTTAAGGGATCATGGAGTGGGTATGTGTCCTTTTATGATTTCAACTACGACAATACTTAAGGGGAGCACGATTCAGTCGCGTGTGGATGTTTTTGGGTGTCTGTTTCCTTCACTATCCTACATCTGGTACCCATAATCGGCATTATACGTACATTACATATCCTGCCATTTCATTTGTTTGTTTCAACATTTTCAAGTGGTTCCACGTTAAAAAAAATCTTTTTGTCAGGACTTATGCCCCATCCCTCTTCTTCCTGAATCCACTGCGCAATGAAGTACGTATCAGTGTATGCTTCTAGCCACTTGATTTACAAATTCGCTAAGATTCCCGTAGGCTATGTAGTTTTGACAACGCTGCCACAGCAGGCATATGCTTCCTAAAATTATTAGGATTGTATCCCTTTGTTCTTATGCATAGCACCTCTATTGAATAATTTGATATTCTTGGAAAACTGTATTTTTTCCAACCGTTTCAGGGTTCTCGAACTTCTTTTCCGTAATGAATCTGAATCTCAATTCCGTCTACACCTGGAGATTCTTTTTATTGTCCTAATAATGTATTCCATGTTAATCCCATCTCTGTACAGAGATCTACATGAGATTAACTTATGGTAGGCCTACCTACTTATCGCCTTGTTACTAATAATAATAAATCTATATTTAATCTGGCAGAGTTAAGGCCTTGGGGCCTTCTCTTACACTCAACCAGAGACAGAAAAGAAGAAACAAACAAATACACTAACATAGTTAATAATAATACACTAGATACATACATATACAGTACATATACATATACAGTAGTGAATTTAGTCTATGTTACATGAAATATAACTATTTTAGTAAAGTGTGTTATACTAGAGAGAAAAAAAAATAAGTAACTTATCTTAGATCTACAATATACAAGAAACAATAAAACGTAAATGATTTATACCTAAACAAAAGATTAGCGTTTTTTGGAGAGATATTCGTTTAGCCTAATTTTAAATGTTTTCGGCGTACAGCAGACCCTGATGCTGGAGGGAAGGAGATTCCAGGAACGTGCAGAAGTTACAGTAAAAGACCGGGAATGTAATAAAAACATTTTCAAACATGTTCGAGCTTCGATCTCGTAAGTGAAAAATACAAGATACCCAGAAACAATACAAGTTCTTAATAATCAAAAAATGTGCAAAAACGTCACATTATTTCTAAAGGACATAAATGTTTTATACTAGAATTTAAAAATTGTACCATCATTTGTAAATCACTGTCATTAATATTGTGTACATTTAACTAAGTGTAATAAGGTTTTGGGTTATCCAATTTTAAAAAAAACAATGCTGTTTCACAGAATTTAAAATATTTGTAAACAAAGTTTTTAAAACGCTGTGATCAATTCTCACATCAATTTCTATGAACTTTTTTTTTAAATGTAACTTTGTAATGTTTTGTGTTTATGTTCACTTTTCTTTATTGTTTACTGCCACATTTTAAACTTTTCTGCATGTCATAATTATAACATACTTATTCTGAAAGTATAGCCCTAGCATACCTAGGTAAAATGGGGCTCTTGTACTTGGAGATTTAATCAATAATATCGTTTAAATATTCATGTATTCATAATTGATTATTTTATGTAAATGTACAGTCGCGATAAGAGTCTCGCGAGTCAAAGCGACTAAAAATAAATCATATTAAAAAGAACATTTTCAGTGAAATAAGATTCAAAGGCTGCCATTTATCATTGAGTTGTATCTTTCATGCGTAGGCCTACTCACTGGTTACGTGTTAGCCCATTTACAGAAAGCCCATGCATTTGTGCCAAATACTTTTCGCAATACTTAGTGTGAAAAACCGTTCTGTCTGCGTCTTCTGTCTGACGTTACTGATTTGTATTCAGGATGAGATGTGCAGTTGCTGGAGAATGAACAGCTTCTATGTAACGCTACTGTTTTTCTCCACCAGTTCATAAAATTGGCCACTGCATGTTACAAATATTTTTTGCTAGATATTTTGTGAACAGATTCCCTCAACCCCAATATTTAAAATGTTGTCAAGTCTGCTTGGGTGAAACAGTAGGTCAGGCATTGACTTATTCTAGCCAAGTACCTATGCGGATTCGATTCCGGCCTAGGTCGCTGGCATTTTGTGTGCGCATAACTGCATAACTGATATATTACACTCACATAATTTACTCTACCATAAGTAACGGCAATATAACTTTCTCGTTTCACATTCTGATATAGAATAAGAGGCTACATTGCAGGGAATGAGTATTCAGCTGGAAAGATCATCATTCACCACGCAAATATTAATTTATGAATTTATGCAAGCGATGACTGGCTTATAACTATTCTTTAGAGAATATTTGTGAAAAAAAAAAGTTTAAATGAAAGTTAAAGCTCTTAGTAAAAGCACGTCATGTACAATTTTGAAGAAAAACGTTTGATCCATTTTCGTGAAATAGGGGGCAATGACATTTTCTTCGCATTAAAGAGTACAAATAATAAAAGTGAAAGAAAGATGCAACCAATCTTCGTGTCCCATTCTTAGACAATATCTAACACAAATATAAAAATAGTTTGGGTATGATTTTTCAATCTCAATACTGATCAGAAACACAGACAGACATGCACATAAAGACATGTATCTTATATCTGTATTTGTAGATACAGCGCTCTCTAAATATGTACTTGCTTTGACGTTGCCATATTTCACGGAGTATGTCACCCACGCACTAATCTCTGTATTTAATTTGCACAAAAACTACCAACGCTATTGAAAAACCGCAAAGGAAAAAGTATTCATTTTTTACTCTGATTATGTGAAAAAAAACTTGAACATTAAGGATAATATTTATCAAATAAAGCACGAGTAATGTTTAGGAACAATTTTTTTTTCTGGAAAAAGTATTCACTTGCACAAATAAGAAAAAACTAATAAAACTCAAGCTGTTTAAATTGTGCACAGTTATATTACTTCCAACATGTACAGGAGGAAGGAAGGAAGGAAAAGAAGAAGAGAAAGCAGCAGCTTATTAATCAAAAGTATTATCAAGATCGTCCTTTAAATTCACAGCGATGAAGATGAGAATAAAGAACACGCCCAAATAGCTAATGATAATCCATTTGTGGGTAAATTCAGGGCGGAGATTGTCAAATCGTTAGTAATCAGGCCGGAAAATGGCGTAGTAAACAGACAAGCACGATTCTAATAATTGAAAGCTAGCATTTGAGAGAAGCTACGGAAATGATTCGTGCACAGGGGGCCTTGCAAGGGAGAACAGTTGACAAGTGATAAGGTATGCAAAAGCTGGCGACAGTAAAAACTTAATTTCTCGTCCGTTCGAGCGACTTGAACTGCTGCACATCATTAATTACCAACAACGTGTCTTTCTAAAGTCGATACACGTCGATAGTTTTGTTGTTCTCGAATTCACGTGGCTAATATCATCTTCGGTTACACAAAAGCTAGGTTTTGTGCTGATAGAAGAACTTAATTGATTTTTTATGGCCGGATAGGAAGGATCTTAGTCCCCGTATCCCCACATTTATAAAGTTTTCAGTTTTTTTTAATTTAAGTTTTTTATTTATTATTATTATTATTATTATTATTATTATTATTATTATTATTACAAAATTATCTAATTACAAAAATACAAATTATTACAAAATTATTACAAATGCAAATATAATTAATATAAACACAATTATTACAATTATAATAGAGTATTATTTACCCCGCAAGAGCATAACTTAGCTCGTGTTCGGGTCAGTTCAGTCATACTAAAATTATATTATAAGCAACAAAACAAACATATTATAGGTTTGGGTAAAAACAATAAGATTATTCATACGAAATAAATACGATAAGAACAAATTGCAATATCATAACAGAGATACAAACAAAATACCTCATGTTAAAAATTTTAAAATTTACAATTGAGAATGAATAATGGAAAACACAGTGAGTGTAAGTACCATTACAAGTTAGTTTTAATCAATTAGAGTACTTCTTTTTTTAAACAATTTATTGTTTAGTGGTGTCAGATTAGGGTTTCTTTTAGTAAATTTATTGTATAGCCTTGGTTACATAACATCTCCATATAATTTACATGAAACCGTCATATTTTCTGGGTAGCTACTTAATCTTTTCCCATTGGCAGGCAGACAGATTGTCCCAAAATTAGGAAAAACCAGCTGGATATCCGTGAGGTCATTCAAATCTACGACAGTCTAATCATCCACTTTTTAACATTGATGTTTACTCACTTTCAGTTCAGCTAGAAATTTTAAATTTGGCGCACTTATAGTCTTAACCGATGGGAAAATTCCAAAAAGTTTAAATGTTTTATTTTTTCCTTCCAAAATAAACTTTTTTTTTTAATTTTCACTGAGTATTTGTACGGCTTCAGACGTTTTAACAAAAATAAAGGAATAGGCTTATTGTTGACGCGTTAAAGATAATGGTTAATATCAAATAATGTTCTTCCTTTCTCGCTGTGAAGAAAGCAACATCGATATAAAAGGATATATTATATTCACGCAATCATGTTATGAAATATTTCTCCACGAAAGGTAATGTATGAGGTTTTAGCAACAATTCGGGTCTTAAATTAGGTTTATCTGATTTACTCAAGCAATTAATGCATCTCTCGGAATATTTCTTTTACAACGCATGCCATGTTATTGAACCAGCCTTTTCCATAAATGCTCCTGTGGGAACAGTATCTAGCCAGCCACTTAGAAGATGATATCCATTCCTGCGATTAAGAACTATTGGAATTATTGCAGTAGCCGCAATCTCATATAGATGTTATTTTATATTATGACATCGCTGTCAAAAAGCTTTTAAATCTCACTACGTTCTTTACCCAGAACATAGAGTTCAGTCTGTACTCCGAACTCGAATGGTGGTCTTTCGCATTTCAGGTTTCGTCAAAAAACGGGAAGTGGTGGTAGTTTCAGGCTGAAGAAGAAAACGACGGATTGGATTCAGGGGACTTCAAAACATGAAGCTGATTTCATTGGAATACAATGGATTATCATGGTTCAAACACCCATGGTAGACCTACTGATAAGGAAATCAGAAACACAGGAGTTGAAAACCCGAATACCTAGGAAGATAGTAAGGAATATGCATACAGCCCCCATTCTCATCGATCATTATGGGATTTAATGAAGTTATTTGATCCGAAAACCCTAAATAGGCTAATTAAAAAAAGTATGTTGACTGACTACCAGTTAATTTATGAACTATCTGGACCTGGAATTTTAAGGCAAATGACTATTTTGCTCCTTATGAAACAACATGAAAATTTTTAAACATGTGGATGTTTCATGATAAATCACTTACATTTATACAGTTTTATAATGCCTTAAAATTCAGAGCCTATTTTACAATTTTAGTGCCTAAAATGCCTATTTTGTACATTTAAAATAAAATTAAACTTCTGTAATTTTTACTATCTCATAATGGATATCCCTCAATGAAAAGCAGAACAGCAGAGGTGGGGTTTTTACAGAAACTTGATTATTCCAAAAAAAATAATTGTCGCTATAGGAATACTGACTGACGGGGGAGGGGAAGGACTACTGTGTCAAGACAGCAGTGAAAGAACATCTGTTTAAGTGAATATAGTTAGTGATGCCTAATTTTTCAGTTAATTCTGTTAAGAATTTCCACGTTTCTTGCAGTAAAAAAAGACCATGTTACAGTGTCTATTGTAATATTTTAAAGTCTATTTTCTATCTATTTATATATTTTAACATATTTTAAGTGCCTATTTTCTATTTTAAATGCCTATTTACTTGTTTTAAAAGCCTTGTTTAGGTGCCTAAAACTAACTTTTTTTAGAGCCTAAAATCCCAGGTCTACTTATAACAAACACATAGCACTGGGAGTTACGAGGAAGTGTTTTGGCAATAATCTTATTTAGTATGGTATCAACGTCGTAATATGAAATATGGACATAATTTTCATATACTCTTTATCAGTAACTCTCATACTTAAAGACTATAATGTTATAAACGTCCTTGGCTGGCTTCGATAGTAAATAATTGGCATACCAAGCACTGTTCAGGCGTTTACTTCATTGTCACTTGGTTTCATCAGACCGGAAGAAACTTAAAGAGTTCTTATGCCTTATGGAAACATGAAGGAACACACTATTTTCATAGCTCAGTGGGTACTTAATCTGGTTTGCAGTTATATGTAGTCATAATACGAATTTAAAACACCTACCGAAATTAATTTTACTTAAATAATGTATTTTTACTTCCTCCGCTTGTACTATAAGTACTATAAAGTAGAGGAAGTATTGTGTCCGACTCAGAAGTTCGACGTTAAGTTTTTAACATAAATATACGTTTTGAGGTTCGCTAAATCAAAAGATATTATTTTCATAAAGATGTCTGGTTGTGTGTGTGTGTCTGTGAACAGCCTATACCCTTAGCAACCAGGGAAGGCGGTAGAGGCCAGGTAGATTCCTTCACCCACAGGCACCCTCACATTTACAAGGGCAGGAGATTTAGGACCAACCGTAATTTCCTCCCCGTGAGTCACCATTCTACTTCAATCAATCAATCTTAGATTTTTTTAATATGTCATTTTATCTTAAAATGTTTGTTATATATCAATTCTACACATAATTACAAGAAAAATGACACCAAACAATGTATAATTTACTTTAACAGGAACATTTATAACAAATACATAAATAAAAGTTACGAGAAAACTGCTTTCAAGTCTTATGTTCCTATTAAAGTAAATTATACATTGTTTGGTGTCATTTTTCTTGTAATTATGTGTAGAATTGATATATAATAAACATTTTAAGATAAAATGACATATTAAAAGAATCTAAGATTGATTGATTGAAGTAGACTAGGTGACTCACGGGGAGGAAATTACGGTTGGTCCTAAATCTCCTGCCCTTGTAAATGTGAGGGTGCCTGTGGGTGAAGGAATCTACCTGGCCTCAACCGCCTTCCCTGGTTGCTAAGGGTATAGCTCCAGAGCGAAAACTCGTATGACAACAACATTTTGTATTTGATTTAGGTACCTTCTAGGGATGTGACACGAAGATTGGCGACGACTCCCCGAGAGGGAGGTCTTCGAAATCACAGCTTCAGCCACCTCATTCGGTGGGCAGACGTTTAACATCAAACCATTGGATAGAGATTAGACTACAGACTAAGACTAGGGCTCGGATTTTTTCAAAATGCATATGCAAATGCATATTTCGATAGTTATTGGCGTTATAGCATATTCTAAACATAGAAGCATAATTCTGCATATATGGTTGCATAGGCGTAACCAGGCCGACCATATGGGGGGGGTTATAACATACGCGGGGTCTGGGGGGTATGGAATACCCCCCAGGGAGAGGGGGGTCCGGGGGTCCTCCCCCGGAAAATTTAAAAAATTAAGACGCAAAATAACGAGTTTTAAGCTTCCGGGGATCCCCCGGAAAATTTTAAAAATTAAGACGCAAAATAACGAGTTTTAAGCTTCCGGGGGTCCCCCGGAAAATTTTAAAAATTAAGACTCAAAATAACGAGTTTTAAGCTTCCGGGGGTCCCCCCGGAAAATTTTAAAAATTAAGACGCAAAATAACGAGTTTTAAGCTTCCCACGCTTTATACTTGTATTAAGTAATTTATGGGCAGACTTAAAAAAATTATACAATTTTCCTTTTTTTAATCAATGGGGGGGGGGGTTCAAACCCCCAAACCCCCCCCTCGGTACGCCTATGTATGGTTGGAATTTAGGAAAATTTTAAGAATCTCTCTCAAACATACTTTGAACATCCCTTCCAAGTTTCTATTTGCAACTTTCTGAGTAACGGCATTTTAGTTTTACCGTTAGAAATATCTACCTGGCTACGGGGTGGTAGTGGGATTTACAAATGGAAATAGAGTATGTTTGCCAGATGAATGTTCCGAACGTTTGGCACCAAAATACTGCCCAATCACTTCAGTTGATGTAGAAAGTTTTTGCCCTGGCTGAGTGGTAGTTTTTGCCCTGGCTGAGTGGTAGAGAAGGCCTTATGGCCTTAACTCCGCCAGGTTAAATAAATAAATAAATAAAATAAATAAATAAATAAATAAATAAAGATCATTCTCGGCGTATAAACTCATTTTGATGGGCAATAGGCATAGTTTGTCTCCAGAAAACATTGAAAGACTAGTAGTTGCCTATTGTGATGCTACTTTCGGCAACTGAATTATAAGTAGGAGAATGATTAAAATTACACGTTTTATAAATGCAAATATATATTTTTTCATATTTTCCATATTTTTTGTGCATAATTGCATGCATATTTGAGGAATAATTAACTATTTGGTAGGGAATAAAATGTTAGCAAAATATTTATGTGGCAAATATACTTGTACAATTAATTTTTTTACAGAAAATAAGGCCATTTTTGGTGCATGTTTTCCACTTTTTGGTGCATATTTTCCATTTTTTACTGCATAAATGCATGCATATATTCAAGCTTTTTAGTGCATATGAATCCGAGGCATAACTATGACTCAATACCATGCGATATACCATTAATTATACAATTATACAATTTGTGAACAAAATAAATTTTGAAGCTCTACAAACAAACCAAATACATAATTCAGGATAATATTTATAAGTGTACATATGTAGATATTTTTGAGTAGTTAAGATAAAAGGAATGCATGTAGTATTGCTGCATTGTAATGGAGCATGTTGTTTAATAAAGATAATAATAAAAATTAAAAAAATACCATGCGATGCTTATGCAGTCACGTTCATAAAATATAATTACGAAAACTATGGTCGGAAGTAGTTCATGTTATTAATCAAAGGCTACTAAGATAGCATTAGTTTTGACTTAGATTCACCACTTTGGTTTCCCTTTTGTTATTGTAATCGAGAATATTTCTATAGACAAGCTTAGTTAACTTCGGACGTTCGGTGTCCAAACTTCCAGCCCTAGTTAGGCATTTTCCAAATCTCTATTCAAGTTTTACCTCGTGAATCATAGGCCTACAGCTTGGGCAAAACTGTTTGAAGTGAATGTGACCTCATGCAACTTGTCCATTTATTCTACATAATAATGGTAACGTGATCATGATCGGTTAGGGTAGAGAATGTATCACATAAGATCATTTTTCAATAATGGGCAAATTATAAAGTCCTAGATATACGAGAGGCAAATGGACAAAATTAATAGGTAGTAAGGTGATAGTTAGGCCTTGTAACTTGATATTCTGTATACAATACTCCCTTCGTGGTGATTAACCTCACACATGAAATAAAATGACGTAAACACACGTTAGTGTTTAGGAAGAATGTAAGGTGGTATAGTATCGGCTGTAGTCATATTATTATGGACCTGTATGGTTGCTGTGCTCTAATGCTGACGGACACAGAACAAAAATAAAAATAGTGTGGAAAAAATCTCTCCATTTGAATTATACAAAACACAATTTATGACTTAATGGTTCCCTTAATTCTGGATTCCAATATTTGGCAATAGTAGATGTTTCAGTTTCTACTGCTTGTTTTCCAGTACAGTATTCAACGCAGATATAAAGCTTTCGAATTTAACGCGGAAAGTGTATGTGCGAATGATTACAAGGGATATTTTCGAAGCTATATTAGGACAAATTGTCATGCACATTTTTACGCACCATTATATGCTCAACTCTCCCCCACCTCCGCAAGGCTGTGATTAATATATCTTCTGTACGTTAAGATTCCATCCAATCATCCCACAGCAAAATTTATTATTTTCTCATTTGTTAACTCCAGAGATAGGAGAAGCCTACATGCCACAGAACAAGCCTATGTAAACAAATATATTTAAAAATAAAAAAATATTTATGTGTTAAATGAAAATTAAGGAAAGAAGGACATCTTACTTGTTATTTTTTTCTTTTATGTCTATCATAGTAAGTAGACTGTGGTACTCTCGTTTAATGCAAATAGCACCTGAAAAGCCTTAAGCTTATCTTATCACAAAGAGGAAACTATAGTGTAAAAATAGCATGTGAATGTTCTTTAAGGGTCATAGTCAAATTACAAGAAATATTTGGGCCTAAGAGAGATGAAAATGGGGACCGGAGAATACTGCATAACGACGAGCTACATGACCTGTACTCTTCGCCATAAATAGTAAGAGTAATTAAATCACGAAGGACGAAATGGGCTGGACATGTTGCGCGCATGAGGAGGAGAGCCATATCTCAAATGTATTGACTGGGAGACCCGAAGGGAAAAGACCACCAGGAAGACCTAGACGTAGGTGGTAGGACAATATTAGGATAGATTTAAGGGAAGTGGAATTTGCGAGGGATGATGTGGATAGAGTTAGCACAGAATAGGGTTGAATGGCGGGCTCAGGTAAGCGCGCCAATGGACCTTCGGGTTCCATAAAATAGATAATATTCCTTTAACTTGCTGAGGAATTGTCTACTGCCATTGAGTAAGTAAGTAAGTCAAATTACAAGAGAATACGAAGCTGGAATGTGTTGAATTCGTACGCACACATGCGAATAATTGGTCGATCACAGGTGTTCCTGCGAGCGAATCCACGAATCTACTCCATGAACTTAATATACCAATCAGCTTTCCCGATCACAGTATGCTACCAGAAAAGTTGCATGAAATATGCAGAATTATTTGCTAGTAAGAGTAATTTAGTGGAAATTTCCTGCTCGACGCCATTCCCCATTGAACTTGGAATGTTTACCTCAGAACTACAGTAGTAATTTGTGACATGAAATTAAGATAGATGTATTCTATGTATATTTTAACTTCATTAATTGATTGACAGTAATATTACCTAGCCTATTAATTAAACATAATTATTGTCTTTAATATCAATCGATATCAATAGTAACATAATGAATCGCCAAAAACTATCGATTGAACTGTAAGCATTCTAGCAAGAAGAGACTATGTCAGGTCAACTCTTAATACATTACACATGCTCAGTACAACAAATCCTCAAAACTTGTATTATGCGTAGGCTACTGGAACAAACCTGTTAAGATTTTGGTTAAGAAAATAAGAAAAAACATATGAGCTGTATAAATTCCGAAGCTGTTATTACAGTAGCCGGGACCTATAATTTAAGATTGAATTCAAACCACGGTGGGCCTTCCGAACGCTTTACTTAATATGTATTGGAAGAACCTAATGCAGATGTCATCACACTCATTCACGTTAACTAAATGGCTAGTGTTTTGATACCTAATTGCAGTATACCTAATATTTTCGTATTATTTTATAGTATAGATAACATTCATAGTCTAGATCAATTTTGTTAATTTTATTTTAAAACTAGGCAATTTATAAATTGAATTTCGTGTAGCTTATCCAATCTGATCAAAGATAATGTTTTAATACGTTAAAGCCTACAGTAGCAATTAAGAACACATGAAGTTGTTATTTAGACAACTAGTTACAAAAGTAAACCTTTAGTAACGAGATGGTCAAGTTAGAACACGACCGGAGGGAGTGTGACAAGAGTTACTAAAGCTAATTTTGTAACATGTCGTCTACAATATTATATCTTCGTTCAGCCTGTTTAACGTAAACTATTTTTATAATTCAGAAATGTATGTTATATTAGTTATATATTTGAGTCGGTCAAAGCCTATGATTGAGGAATTGTTTCACTGGCAACAAGTGTGTTTTACGTGTGGGGTGGAGCAGCGGATGTGAAGAATACAGTCGAATTTCGTTAATTGGACGTTGGATAATTCGAATAAATACTCATTCCCCTTGAAATTCCTATATAAATGTATGTTAAAATATTTCAATTAATTCGAATTTTTTAAGCTTAATTTGGATAAGTCGAAGCCCAAATTTGTCTCATGTTAATGTTGTTAGAATTCCAAGAGTTCATTGCTTCCAGGAATTCCATCAGAATTCTCTATTTCGCTGAAGAACCTTAGTCGGTAGCAGCCAGCAGGTACCGTACTAAAGTGTATTTTTAGCCACCGTTATCTTCCTCCTGCAGAATAGATGTTCAACGGAATGCGAAGTTCACCCCCTCCGCTACAGTCTTGGAGGGATTCAACATTTCTGTGAAAATTTTAGTGTTCATTCTATCTTACAAGTGTGACTGTGTTTGAAAATGTCAAAGCGTGGATTTCATTTATTCAATTTAGGGTTACAGTGTTAGAAAAAAAATGGTTTCATTTAACATCCAAACAACAAGATGGCAATCATTAAGGTAAGATACACTACCGGTATACAATTATTATTTATTGCAATGAGTTTATTTTTAACATTTTTACGGCATTTTCGTTAAAAAAAGTCACAGTTTTGGTTAATTCGATTTTTTTATAATTCCCCTTGGGGTTCGAATTACTAAGAGACCACTATATATACCTGCTCTAGAAGAAAGCCCCAAGACTACTTGCAGGCTCGTTACATGATGCCCACTGTAGACCGATATTTAAGAAGGAGAACCTAATGACAGTCTTTGGTCTATATATTTACGTATGCCTAGTGAGTGTGAGGAAAGAACTAGATTTTATGCCCTGTAGATCGACCATTCATAATCACAATAGCAGGGGTAGGTGCAAGATAGACGTGCCGTATACCAGGTTGAGTAAAGTAAATAACAACAGTCACCTATTAAAACTAAAGTTATTCAACGTTCTACCATGCTCAGCACGGAATATGCCTATTGTAAACTTCAAAAAATGTGTGTGGGACTTTTTACTGGCTACACCATTGTATTCAGTGAATGAATACTTTGAACTATCTACCGCAACAGTGAGCAGTCATTTTCAGTGATTTTTTCTTTCAGAGATTCTTTTTTAGCAATGTTTCTTAGTGTCATGACGATACCTATTGCATTTCATATGTTTACGGGTAAATATAATTATTATTATTATTATTATTATTATTATTATTATTATTATTATTATTATATAGGTATATATTATTAGCTTTTGTGGTCAAGAAACAGTAAATTAAAGCTTCAATCAAGCAACAGTAATCAAAAAAGTTTTACTTATCAATTCTTATTTGCTGGTTATGTTACTATAATATTCACTTAAATATGTATTTATGGTTTTTAATTTTTCTAACACAAAATATGCTATTTTAAAAGTATATTTATAATCTGATTTCGTCTAACGATACTCTATTCTAAACTTGTTTTTGTTAGTTTTAAAAACAAAATAGGGTCGAGAATAAGCAAAAACAATCCTACCATCAACATTGAAATAATGATCCTTTGTTATATTTTGAGACAAACGGTCCATTTAAATATGCATAACTAATTACCGAAATGCTTTTTTGCTTCCGGTCATAAATGAACTGGAAATGTTATAATCTTCATAGGTATAGTGAAATTTTTTCTTTCTGGCCGTGCTCAAAGGAATGCTTAGTAGCATGGATTAGTCTATATCGAAATATTTTCATTTGAAGGGGTGAAGATTAATTCGTACGCCAATCTTCAGGGCAAAACATCTTGCTGACTAAGGTATACGGCTACGGCTGTCATGACTGGCGAGAGGGGAAGATGGGTTGTCTCTCTAAATTCAACTCCCACCTCTGAATGCCTTTCCCCTGAACGCGTTTCTCCGCTACCAGGAAGAAATAATAGGGCTGTACTTACCATGATGTTCCCGGTGGTCCTGAAGGTGATGCTGCATCTGCTGAAGCTGATGCAGATGTTCGTAGTAATGATGAGCATGGAGGATGCATTCTGATCCCGTACAATTCAACATTTTCACAAAATATAAATATTTCTTCTGGACTAAAATTCCTGCCTTTATAGGCAATAGTCACACACAATTGTATAATGAACACAACCTACGCTATAGTCGAAAGCATGTCCACTTAATAATACTTCCGTCAATGTACACTGCTTTTTATAGTAGTATATTTCCCTGTTATTAATAAATAACCTACACCAAGATGAAAATTCAAATAACAGTTACTGG
This sequence comes from Ectobius pallidus, assembly GCA_964059195.1. NCBI lineage: Eukaryota > Metazoa > Arthropoda > Insecta > Blattodea > Ectobiidae > Ectobius > Ectobius pallidus. The sequence continues at coordinate 129,352,418 of CAXKWD010000008.1, forward strand.
AAAGCAATTCACGAACAAGCTGTATTTAAGTGTGTCACACGTTTCACAAATGTCCTTTTAGTTAACCGAGCTGTGGAAATTCTAAATCGGTTATTTGTAGTAACACGTCATAGATATATGACGAAATTGGAATGTATCTTAAAGTATAAGTTCGCTCCTATCTCACAGGGATGAAAGTTACAACGGAATCTCACATTATTAACTTGATACAGTATCTACAACAATTCTGCAAGAGTTAGAATTCGCATATAATCCAACAGAGTCTTGTACGAAATTGTTTTTGTGAAATTTGATTCTTCAGCAATAAGAATCACCGATAAGCCCATCATTTTTGGACACCTATGCCTAATATAAACTGTTTTGCCATACAATATTTTTTGTGTCATCTACATCTGCATTCCTACGCGTGGAATCCGGCGAATGCCCCACATACAGCAAGATCTCAATCTTCACTGTACATTTCACTATCCAACGATAACACTAGGTCAATTTTTGCCAAAAATATCCACTTTCCGAAGAATAAAAGCACACCTTTTCCATAAACACAATGGTATACCTATGGTACACTAGCAAAACGCCTTGTTTTTCACTTCTTTCACAGTAAAGGTTAGATATGGTTGTTTATCAAAATGAACACAATGGTATACCTATAGTACACTAGCAAAATGCCTTGTTTTTCACTTCTTTCACAGTAAAGGTTAGATATGGTTGTTTATCAAAATGAACACAATGGTATACCTATGGTACACTAGCAAAATGCCTTGTTTTTCACTTCTTTCACAGTAAAGGTTAGATATATGGTTGTTTATCAAAATGAACACAATGGTATACCTATGGTACACTAGCAAAATGCCTTGTTTTTCACTTCTTTCACAGTAAAGGTTAGATATGGTTGTTTATCAAAAAATAAAACTCTAATTCAATATATATGACAATATGTTTCAGTAAATAGTCACTAAATTCTCCACTGTTCTCTTCACCAAATGAACAAATATTATTAATCCTTAACTATAAAATATCCGTAGAGGTAAAACTTTGTTCACTGGTTACGAAGATGTTTTAAAATTAACTAGCAATTGAAATTGTATTATAAAAATTCATAAACGACACTGATGGCTATGACAAAGAACGCCGTATGGAAGAAATTTCATGGGAAGTTTGTTCTCTTTCACTCACAAATTAAAACTTAGGCGAAAATTGATTAGTAATCCTTGTATGGCACGAAGATTCAACAGATGACCATGAAACGCGTGGATCTTCCGCTTCAAAACAATAACAAAACACAATCACGCTGCGCAGAGTACTAAAATACACGCTTTTTACCACACACGCATGTTTCTGCACTGACAAAAATACCGGTATAGGTTAGGTTCACTGATAAGGTTATGGTTGAGTAGCGACGGAAGGTTCGCCGGCGGAAACGAATGTCACAATATATGAATGCAAGTGCACACAGTAGCTACTGGTGGAGCACTCAGTCATTCATCGAGTCACTGACTCCACCTTGGGTCCTGACTACCTTGCCTCGTCGGCGAGAGCTAGCAGTCGCAACAGAAACGAGGCACCGACCTCCAGCAAGTACTTGTCCCTATCTCACTCGCACACCAACTGGCTTGCGTTTAGACACCCATGCTGTACTGCAGAGCAAAGAGAAAGGGGCTTCGTCTACAGTCTTCACTGCCGGGAACTTCAGATTACATTTTAAACTTGGTTTCCTCAGGCAAAGGAGTGGGAAAGGTGGGGTAGTTCAGCGGAGACAGAGGAAGGGTTAATGTAATTGCATGGAAATTAGAGCACTTAATAATTACACTTAATTACAACGCCTGCAATCGTATGTCAATTTGCTATCACTTAATAGCAATATGCAGTTTTGTATTAATTTGTGAATGGATTAACCAACATAATAAGATCACCTGGAGAAAGAAAAAGGACCTGAAGATGGCTGAATAGCCGAAATATATTTTCCACAATATACGAAAATTGTCTTATAAAATTGACAGATACAATTTTTAATTATGTTTTATAATAATGACAAATGTAAATTTTAGATTTGACAAAGCTATGAGCTGATATTTTAACAAAAACATTTTATACGAGGGAATAGGTAGAATTATTTTATACACGACATAGTAAGTACAGGATTAGCAAAGTCAACCCTTAACCACAGATGTGATTATTCTGTTACATTAACATAGACATGAGGTCTGAGTGACCGCTCAGAGTTAAGGGGCTTTTACAAAATGTTAATTTTAATATTATTCGAGCAAATTTATTCCTAAATTTTTAATCATTATCAAAGCATTGTTCTCACACCATTATTTTATGGGGGTTTTCAGGAAACATATTTGAGTTACTGCACCACAAATGCAATGAAATGTACGGTTTCGAAGATATGTTCATATATTTCAACAGCTAAAAAAACTAAAACTAAACTCCGTGGCGCAACATCCCCGAAGGAACAAGGCCTACCACCGACCGCTGCGTCATCTACCTACAGGCAGATGGCAGGATTGGGGGCATGTGGTCAGCATGCCGACACCCACGGCCGTTAATGGGGGGCTCCATGACCGGAGCCGCTACTTCTCTATCAAATAGCTCCTCAGTAGCTCCTCCTAAATAGCTAACATACACAAAATAAAACGTTCAATATCCCTATGAGGCCCATCAAATAACATTCCACAAGAGATAAATTCTTATGTCCTTTGGAACCAATACTGAGAGCTATTGGGACATATCTACTGAAGAAACAGCAATCTTAATATGGCAGCAGTCATAAAGATTATTTTTACACATCTGCTATCGATAAGCAAATGTGAATTATGGTGTACTGCAAGGACGCAGTTGCTTTAAAGAGAAAATATACTACTTCAAGTTACACTACACATAAATTATTATACAATTACATTTATGCATCATAAATTTATTGTGAAAGAAGCAATGATACGATCCATTTAAATAGGTCATTTTCATTTTCCATGGAGTGCCTGCTAGCATAAACCACCTACAATTTTGAATTATATGACGTACATTTAACGTTTTAAACATTATCACGGGATCATGTAAGTAGTGTTAGAGATAATAGTAATACAGCTTAATAAAAATACTTTTCATAATCATTATTTGGGTTCGGATGTTTATGATATGTCATATTTTTATCCTGATCTCCATTCTCGCCGCAAACACAAATTAAACACGAATTGTACACTTATTATCCTAATCGGATCGTTTTTATTTCTTATATAAAGTCATATTTTCGTCATTTTTGTGGTCATATTTCGTTATATTTGTAATTTAACGTCATATTTCAGTTTAACTTCGGTAAAGGAGCACAATTGTACAGTGTATGTACTACATGGTGGAAATAAATTTGAAATTTATTTCATTGATTTAATGCTTATAACAAATTAATACGTAAATTAAATTTTAAAATTAATGCAGTTGTTCATATTTTATAGCGAAACGCAAGGTCTACAAAATATTACGATATTTGGAGCTGATGAAGAGAGCAAACAAGAGCAACTCTTTAAAAATAGAAGTTCATTACAAGTAAAACTGTAGAATTGTTAAATGCGATTAACTGACAGAATTATTTTGAAGTAATAATATTTTTATTACGTCATATTTATGATTTTTAGTCACATTTGGTCATTTTTAAGGGCATATTTGCAGTCATATTTTCCATTTTTTATTTCATAAACATCCTATCCCTAATTATTATCATTACTTAACCAATAATTAATCATATATTTTTATAATAATAGCTGCATTTCTTTAATAAATTTTATATCAAAATAAATATTCAGAAGTGAATATAATGAACAAAAAAGAATAATTGTTTGGGACTGGCTCGTGAGAGGACCAATGCTAGGGATTGGACGATAATATCCGTGAGATGGATAAATGTAGGATAGCTTAATAAGGTAGCTTCAAGTAAGTATGAAACAATGCACATGTGAGAAGTATAAGATTTCGGAGGACCATTTAGAGCAAGAAGGGACTATATCACGAGGTCACTGGGTACAGAGATCTAAGGAAACATATTGGTTAAACAATCTAGAATGTAATGAAATACTTGCACTTTATTAATACTTGTAACACTCGAAGAAATAATAGGTGAACACTGAATGATAATTGAATAAACAAGTTGAAACAATGAATTGGAATTTGGCGCGAACCAGATTGCACCACTAGAGGTAATTTAGTAAATTTTGTAATTTACTAATGAATTATATCTCAATTTAACGGTAATAAAATTTGCAGTAGAATGTATGTATTTTAAGTTATTAACACTTGATTGTTCACGTTTTATAGCTTCTTGGTGAGTGATGACGTCACACGCTATTTAATTACTTGGAACTAATAAGTGAATCTAATGAACTTATAATACGGCGAATAAGTAAATTATGTATAAGTAATTTACTTGAAATTAATAAAACTTATAAGGAAGTTTTATTTCAATGGTTTCTAGTGAAAATACAAAGAGCGCGAACTGGCTTTTGTTACTAGAACCGGAGCAGTGTCAGACCGTGACTTGATCGTGTAACTGCAGGCTTAATACTGATGAGGCTTCCTGACGCTCTTTAAGGCGTCTTTAAAGAGGGAATACCCGACACAAAGAACTCGTGATCAGGATATGATGAAATATACGCCTACTCAACTTAATGCTTGGCGCAAGAACACCTGGCGGATGATTTGAATTAAAACTATTTACTGCACATAATAAATATGCTGGAAAAAACACTTAGCTTGCGTGAACATACTCCGCGCCATTGACTATTAACGTCAATAAAAACATAACAGGAAGGCAAGCTATAATAGAGAGACACTTGTATGTACACAAACAAGCACTGACTCTAATTGGATGTATACATGTGATATGTATTGGAAAATTACTTCTTACATATATTGCAAGAATATGATATTGAATAAAAAGCACTGAGTTCACTATTTACATTGAAGCACACGACACTCTTGAACTGAAAACCAGAGAGAGGTCTTTCAAATAGCAAGATTGATAGAAAGAAAAATGCATGTAACACATCTCGCAAGAGTACGATTTGTTACAGAGATAGATGAGAAATGGACTTCAAGTGGAGAATCTTGAATATAAGATCATAGAAAGTGTCATATGCTACTCGTCTTGGGGTAGAGGACACACTTTGACTATGGGCCGCTTATATTCGCCACTGGAAGTGCGCACAGTAATCACTCGAACCAAGCCGTCTTCTCCCGGATGAGTAGCGGTGATCACGCCTAACTTCCATTGAAGAGGAGGAATGTTGTCTTCCTTCAAGATGACGACAGTACCAACTTGAATGTTGTCACTGGAACAGGTCCATTTCTGCCTTTGTTGTAGTGAGTGAAGATATTCGGATGACCAGCGTTTCCATATGTGTTGCAAATGATTTTGTAACAGCTGCCATTTTTCTAAGTACTTCTTATCTTCCGTAGGAGGATGTGAAGGTAGAGATATGAGAGGTTCTCCAATTAAGAAGTGACCAGGAGAAAGGTATGACAAGTCAGCTGGATCATCATTTAGACGAACAAGTGGTCTAGAATTCAAGCAAGCTTCGATTTGAGATAGAAGCGTAGAAAGCTGTTCATATGTGAGAATTTGAGCTCCCATAACTCGCCTGAGATGAAACTTCATAGATTTCACTGCTGCTTCATGCAGACCACCGAAATGGGGAGAATTTGGAGGAATGAACGACCAGCAATAATCGTGGTTTGCAGTGAAATTTTGAATTGTAGTTTGAAAATCTCTTGACTGCAATAGCAATCTGAGCTCCCTTAACTTGTTGTTTGCTCCAACAAAGTTAGTGCCATTGTCACTGAAGATTTCTTTACAGAGTCCTCGACGTGCTGTAAATCTTCGTAGGGCTGCTATGAAGGCATCTGATGTTAGATCAGAAACTAACTCAATGTGAATGGCCTTTGTTACCAAGCAGACAAAAATAGCGATGTAAGCCTTTACAGTAGTTTTACTGCGTGGAGCCCCATATCTTATGTTGAAGGGTCCAGCGTAATCGACTGCGGTGCGGAGAAAAGGTCTAGCAGGAGTTATTCTATAGCTAGGAAGATTTCCCATTAACTGTTGAGAACTTTCTGCTTTTAGCTTGTAACACGTGAGACATCTATGCAAAATAGATTTTACTACTCTGCGAATACTAGGTATCCAGTAGGCTTGTCGTAATGAAGCTGTAAGCAGCTGATGCGAAGCATGTAATAGCTTGCGATGCTCATATTCTACAATCAGAACTGTTAAATGATGTCGGGATGGCAATATAACCTGATGTCTTGCATCATGTGTAAGATCTGATTTTTCCAACCGTCCACCCACTCTTATAACGTTGTTCTGATCTAGGAATGGAACTAATGCATGGATAGAGCTTTTCACTGAAACTTGTTTGTTGTTGCTAAGATCTTTCAGCTCTTGAGAGAAAGCTTCTTTCTGAGCAATTTTAACACAAACTTGTAGAGCATTTTGTAATTCTTCTGCTGCGAGAGGTCCATGATATTTGTTTTCATGGCGGCAGGCAGAAATAAATCTATACATATAACAAGTAACTCTCTGCAAGCGCTTGAGATTAGAGAATCTTGTAATAAAACTATCTTCTACTACAGTAGCTGCCATGCAGATGGAAGTAAGTTGCTCTGAGGAATCTGGAGGGCTTAATTGTTTTGGCTGTTCCGGCCATAATGTTGTGTTATGAGCCAACCACTTAGGACCGTGCCACCACAAATCAATATCAGACAATTGTTCAGAATATACACCTCTTGAAACGAGATCAGCTGGGTTGTTGTCTGTAGAAACATGTCGCCAGGCTGCTGTTTCAGAAAGCTCTTGTATTTGCGACACACGGTTGGACACAAATGTTTTCCATGTTCGTGAATCTGATTTTATCCACGACAGAACAATAACTGAGTCTGACCATAGATAATTTTGTGAGGTTTGAATGTTAAGGTCATTCAACACCTTGTTGTACAGTTTAGATAACAGCAATGCTCCACAAAGTTCAAGACGTGGAATGGTTTGCCTTTTAAGAGGGGCAACCTTAGACTTGGAACATAGCAAGTTAATTGTAACTTCACCTTCAATGTTCACAGAACGGAGATATATGCATGCACCGTAGGCCTTTTCTGAAGAGTCACAGAAGCCATGGATCTGTATATCTTGAAGGGTACCATGTGTGAGAACAAATCGTGGAATACGCATCGTGTGTATTGTACCTAAAATGTCGCAGATCTCAATCCATTTCTCTGCTATGTGTGAAGCTACCTCCTCGTCCCAGTCAAGTTTTTCAATCCATAATGATTGCATGAAGATTTTGGCATTGATAACCATAGGACTGACAAGGCCTAAAGGATCAAAAATGGATGATATGACTGATAGGATAGTACGCTTGGTAAGTTTAACTCGAGTATGAGTTTGGAGAGAAGGATGGGATTGAATCTGGAAGTTATCAGTTGCAGGATGCCATAGTAAACCAATGGCATGTGCATTTTCAATGTTGTCAAGAGACAGAGGCAACTGGGTCTCTCGATAAGATGATGGTACAGATTCCAGCAATGCTTCATGGTTGGAACACCACTTTCGCAAGGGAAATCCGCCACTGTCAAGCATGAGGATTAATTCTTCTTGAAGGCGTAGCGCTTCTTGAAGATTATCATGTCCTGCCAGGCAGTCATCTACATAGAAGGAAGTCCTGACTGCTTGTGAAGCGAGAGGGTATTTAGCTTCTTCTTCTATTGACAGCTGGTGCAGGGATCTTATGGCTAAAAATGAAGCTGATTTAGTACCATAAGTCACGGTAGTTAAGGCATAATCTTGTATGGGTTCATCTGTGCTGGAACGCCACACAATCCTTTGAAGATTTTGATCAATCTCGTTCATTTTAATGCGTCTGTACATTTTAGAGATGTCAGCTGAGAACGCATACTTATATGTTCGAAAACGAATTATAATTGATGATAGGTCATCTTGCACTGTAGGCCCTAATTTCAGAATGTCATTTAGGGACTTGCCTGAAGATGTTTTTGCAGAAGCGTCAAACACAACTCTAGTCTTGGTTGTAGTAGACGAGGGCTTGATTACTGCATGATGTGGTAAATAGAAGCATTTTTCACCTGGCTGTGGAAGTGAAACCTTCTTCATGTGTCCCAATTCTTCATATTCTTGCATGAATTTTTTGTAATCTTCCTGCAAGACAGAATTGGTTTGGAATTTTCGCTCCAGATGCTCTAAGCGTTTTACGGCTTGTGGTCTGGATTCGCCCAAGGAGTCCTGAGATCGATTCTTGGGTAATTTCACTACAAAAGCACCGTCCTCTGCACGAATAGTGTTTTGTACGAAGTGCTCTTCACATTCCCTTTCTTCTTTAGTAAACACTGGTTTAGGAAAGTCTTCTAGTTCCCAGAATCGTCTTAACTGTGTATCAACATTATCAACAGTCACAAATAAATTGTGTTGAGCGAATGTGACCTTCTTGGATTTAATTGCTTTCTTGGGAATAGTTCCACTAAGTATCCAACCTAGTTCCGTGTTACTAAGAATAGGGTTATTAGGAATGACTATTCTTTCATTAGTGAATAGTTGGTAAAACAAGCTAGCACCAATGAGGATTTGGACATCACCAGGGATGTAGAATTTAGGATCCGCTAATGTTATTTCACTAGGAATATTGAAATGTTTGGGATCTATACGGACTGAAGGAAGTTTGTTTGCAATGTGAGGGATTACTAGACAACTCATTTCAGCCTGGAAATTCTGGATTCTGGATCGCAGATTAACCTTAACACTGTGATTGCAAGAAGAGGTGCCATTAATACCTCGTATCTGAGTGTCGACATCTGTGGTTGGCAGCTGCAACTTCTTGGCTAAACCTTCAGTTATGAAGTTCAATTGGCTTCCTGAGTCCAGTAACGCTCTGCATAACACTAAATTTCCTTGTCTATCTTCAAGATGCACTGCTGCTGTTGCTAATAAAATCTCCCTTTGGTTGGAATTTTCTTTTATCGAACAATAACTAGCAGGTACATTATCTGTAGATTCAGACGGTTGATGTGGTTGTCGAGGAGCCTTTTTACTGTCTCGTGTGTTATTATGTAACAGTTTGCTGTGTGAAGCCTTTCCACAATTACAGAATGACTTGATTTTGCAATTGTCTCTTTTGTGACCTTTGGAGAAACAGTTTGCACATAAACCTTTGCTTTTCACAAAATCCCAACGTTGATCTACACTCAACTGTGAAAACTTGTCGCACTTATGTAAATTGTGACTTTCCTTGCAACAAGGACATGTATCACCTTTGATGGCAACATAAGATTGACGAGTCGTTTTTACAGATTTCTTTTGTGTATGTCTTTCACTTTTTTCCTTGGATGGGCTTGGCACATTGTTAGAATTGGATAGCACTTCTAAAGAATGAGCCTTGGCTTCTAGGAAGTTCATCAACTCTTGAAGCGGTGTGAACCTTTGTGAGTCAATTTTGCTCTCCCATTCCTTGCGTGTAGTTTCACCAAGATGATCCAATATTAATTGAATGAACATGACTTCGTGTAATGGGATTTCAATGTTGAGAGCTTCGATGGCGTTAAGATTGCTTTGAAACTGATTTAATAAGTTTCGCAAGTCTGTAACATTTTCATCTTTCATTATTGGTAATGAAAGTAGATTTTTGATGTGAGCTGTGGCAATAACTCGAGTATTATCATATCTAGAGCACACCAAGTTCCATGCTATAGTAAAATTCTCATTCGTGACTGGAAGATTCTGAATGAGCGCGTGAGCCTGCCCCTTCAGAGAACTCAGCAAATAATGATATTTCTGGATGGAATCCAACGATTCATTGTTTACCACTAAGCTACTGAAAGTGTCGTGATAGTGTTTAAAGTTAGTCACATCCCCACTAAACACTGGAATTTGAATCCTTGGAAGTTGTATATTTCTATTGTTGCATTGTGAAGTAGAAGATTGACACCTGTGATGCGAATTACCACTGTGATTAGATTGATGACTGTGATGAGAGCCTACACTACGCACTGGTTGGTCGTGTAGAAATAACAATTCACTAAGCTTAGCCTTTAGCACCTTGTACTTGTTATTCATCTCTTCGTCATACTGTGCGTGCATGTCAAGTTCACTTTCAGCTTCGATAATAGCTTCAATTTGAGTTTGTACCACTTCATAATTTTGCCACACTTCGTTAAGAGTGTCATATTCAACTTTTAATCGAAATATATCAACTTCTTCAGTAATATTGTCACTGTACTTCTGAATGTACGTAAGTTTTCTTTTAAGAAAAGCACGTTTTTTCGTTAATTCCTTCAATTCACTTTCCATCTTGAATGCGAAATGTGGAAATTACTTGTTCTTGAAGATTTGAAATTCTACCACTGCTGCACGATAATGCATGTATTAACTGTTCACTGTCTTCTTGATGTTCACTGAGGACCGGAATCCCACGATGAGTCGAATCACTGCTGCATGATGCTGTCTTCGATGCGAAGTTCAGGGTTGCTGGAACTCACGAACTGACCGACGCGGAAGCACATATGAATGAGACGAACTCGAGAAACGGTATTTGCGAATACAAGTATGCAATAAATAAGATTGTACCAATATGATCCTGCCCGGTAAAGGACCAATGTTTGGGACTGGCTCGTGAGAGGACCAATGCTAGGGATTGGACGATAATATCCGTGAGATGGATAAATGTAGGATAGCTTAATAAGGTAGCTTCAAGTAAGTATGAAACAATGCACATGTGAGAAGTATAAGATTTCGGAGGACCATTTAGAGCAAGAAGGGACTATATCACGAGGTCACTGGGTACAGAGATCTAAGGAAACATATTGGTTAAACAATCTAGAATGTAATGAAATACTTGCACTTTATTAATACTTGTAACACTCGAAGAAATAATAGGTGAACACTGAATGATAATTGAATAAACAAGTTGAAACAATGAATTGGAATTTGGCGCGAACCAGATTGCACCACTAGAGGTAATTTAGTAAATTTTGTAATTTACTAATGAATTATATCTCAATTTAACGGTAATAAAATTTGCAGTAGAATGTATGTATTTTAAGTTATTAACACTTGATTGTTCACGTTTTATAGCTTCTTGGTGAGTGATGACGTCACACGCTATTTAATTACTTGGAACTAATAAGTGAATCTAATGAACTTATAATACGGCGAATAAGTAAATTATGTATAAGTAATTTACTTGAAATTAATAAAACTTATAAGGAAGTTTTATTTCAATGGTTTCTAGTGAAAATACAAAGAGCGCGAACTGGCTTTTGTTACTAGAACCGGAGCAGTGTCAGACCGTGACTTGATCGTGTAACTGCAGGCTTAATACTGATGAGGCTTCCTGACGCTCTTTAAGGCGTCTTTAAAGAGGGAATACCCGACACAAAGAACTCGTGATCAGGATATGATGAAATATACGCCTACTCAACTTAATGCTTGGCGCAAGAACACCTGGCGGATGATTTGAATTAAAACTATTTACTGCACATAATAAATATGCTGGAAAAAACACTTAGCTTGCGTGAACAATAATAAACAATTTTCCTGAGCAGAAGACTTTAATTATGAATTAGTGGATGAGTAGGCCTATCATACAATACTCCAATTAATTTATACGACTTTTTAAATTAAATTTTGAATTTGAACAGGCCTATATTCTGTTGATGTACAAAATTCGAACATAATCGTTGCACCCATTTAAGAGAAAATCATGAAAAATTAACCATGTGTTTCAGTGACATGAAACGCGGTATATTGGGAAACCCGTATGCTAAGAACTAAAAAATAGTACTGTATTAACGAATTTTTTAGACTCTCGGTTTACTGGAAGTAACTCCACTCTCTTATTTTAAATTGATTACCCAATGTTCAATAGCAATAGACAATTCTTAAGTAAGTTAAAGAATATTATCTACATTATGGGACCCGGAGGTTCATTGCCGTGCTTAGCCTACATAAGCCCGCCATTCAACCCTATTCTGTGCTAACCCCATCCAACCATCCAAAGCAAATCCGATTTCCCTTAAATCTATCCTAATATTGTCCTCCCACCTATGTCTAAGTCTTCCAAGTTGTCTCTTCCCTTCAGATCTCCCAGTAAATATTTTAAAGGTATGTTTTTTTCTTTCCCATGCGCGAACATGTCTAACCCATTTCATGTTCCATGATTTAAACACCCTTATTATATTCGGTGACGAGTACAGGTTATGAGGTCCGTCGTTTTGAAGTTTTCTCCAGTCCCCGTTTTCATCTCTCTCAGGTCCGAATATTTTCCTAAGCACTTTCTTGTTTGTGATTTATTTGTACACGGTAAAATGCCTGTATTTCTGCCTAAAGACAGTATAATAAATATAATAAGCAGTAAAATAAAATATTAATATAAAAAAGGATTTTATACATGCTTAAAAATCGCATTGTATTCTGTACTATTCCTGCTTATCCTTTATAATGCCTGTTTTTAAAATTATGTCTTTAACAGATGTAAGTTTAGTATTTTAGATTAAGGCATTTTTATGAGCAGGTGACAGGATAGCATATCTGTTGCACGAGATGCTGATCCAACAGAGTGGCTACTAATCATTTCACAATTCAGACTATGTTAAGGCCGTTCAGTTTAGCTCAAGAAATCACTTAAATATCTCATGTAAGTAAGCACCTCTCAATTAAACGTGTTTATTTACCACACACTCAGCATAATATATTTCGTTAAAACACCTTTTATAATGATGTCACTTGCGTAATATTCAAATAGTAGCGAAGTAACGAGGGACGATTTGGCAATATTTCTTGTTTGCAGATTAATGTAATACAAGGTCACAGTTTAGGACACTTTAAACAACTTTTAACAAATCAAAAAAAATGTAAAAAAAAATATCATCTGAATACTACATGATGCACTTGAATATGCGTAATGCATATCTGCATATCTACACCTGAATAAAACTTGACTACATCTAATTCAATAAAAGTAATGTGGTCCCTAAGGAGACCATGAAGGTCCTTAGCGTTTCAGAGTTAAACATTCGGAATTTGAAGGTAGTACGATTGTCAGCCTTACGCACTGATCGCCTTATCCCCAGGATTGTTCCTGGTATACATACCTGTGTGGAGGCTGAGTATACCTCAAATCTAATTCAGAGCAGAATAATATTACATTAGCAACGTTCAACTTCTGTTTAAGCCTTTGTAGACCCCTCCATTCCATGTAGAAAATATATCTACGCTCAGTGGTGTTGCATCCCAGAAGGGACTTGGCCTACCATCCGATCGCTGCGTCATCTACCATGGGCAGATGACAGGATTAGGGCATGTGGTTAGCGTACCCACGGTCGTTAATGATGGTTTCCGTGATCGAAGCCACTACTTAATCAAGTAGCTTCTCAGTCTAAATCATGAGGCTGAGTGTACCCCGTTCCAGACCTCCCTACCTCAGAAAAAACTGAGGAGGATTCGAACACGGATCTGCGGATCCATAGACAGTGAAGCTAACCTCGAGACCACGCAGGAGGTCCGATGTGGAAAGCTATCAATAGTTTGGTGTATTTAATTTTTACAAAATCGGATTAGCATTCACAGGAATCGAAGGTTTTCTGCTATCTTCAAAATATTAGTCTTGTCTTAGAGTTGCCATATGCCCAGTTTTTTCAGAAGAAGTCCTCTTCTTCAGGGTTAAAATTTATGTACGAACGGATTTTCAGAATGTGACAATTGTTTGCTACACTACCTTAGTGTCATGTCATCATAGTTATACGTACAAACGTATCCTCTTCTTCTACTTATTATTTTTCTTCTACTCCTCATCTTCATTACTATTTCCCTCCTTTTCGTAGATCTTACATCCCCATGCCTGTAGGGGGTGGATCACATCTAATCAAATCTATTTATCACGCCTATATTTAAATAGGACATAGCCTAGAACAACCGCCTAGTGTACTGTATAGGCCTAATCAGCACGTCGCAGAGCTTTCTCATAAGACAATAGACACATGGCAGAGATAATGGAAAAGGAAAATACGGGGTGTATTTTAAGCGATTCCAATCCAGCATTGGGAAATTCTGCAATGAGAAAACCCCCCGAAAAATCCATACTGAGATTGGCAGACTTCGCGAATGTGGCCCCGACGTTATCACTTAGGTCCCTCACTCGGTGTTTCTTCTTCTTCTTCTTCTTCAAAATACGGCAACCCCAGTCTGTCCCCAAAATGTCACGATCGGCTTGGACTTTGATACCTTTCTTCTCAGAATATCCCACGTTTGAAATGACATCATGTTCAGTAGCACACACACCATACAAGAATGTAATTCGATTGTTTAGCATTGCTCATGATAAAACTCGCTGGAAAAGGCTTTTCGTTATCAGTAACGAGACTTAGTCTGTTTTCCTATATTGCACGTGCCATGTATTAAAATATCCTGCCCGCTGAATAATGAATGAAACATTTTCCCTATCATTCCTTTCATCTTTATCCGCTGAGACATGTCACCTGGACTCGAAGCCGAACGACGAAATCCGCTCAGTCATGTAATCATTTTTTTTTCTCTCTTTCGTAGTTTTACCTCTCCCTTGTAGGGACCTTTATGCGGCCCGCGCCGCCCGGGCCTTACCGGGCCGCGACCTGTCGGGAGAGGAATTAACTATGGATCAGAACACAGACAGACATACTTTTTTGACCAGACAAGGACATGGAGGGCCTCCCCGGATGAGTGATCAGCCCAATGCCGGGGCCACCTCCGAGACAACACGAACACATAGGACGATACACACCATTCACACACACACTCACTCAGAACAAGGCGAGGATGGGGATGAAGATGATAATGACGGCCAGATGATATCCGGGGACCACAAGGGCCTAAAGTTACCTGACATTTGTCTCACATGTGAGGGAAAACCCCGGATAAAACCTCACCTAGGTAACTTGTCCCGACCAGGAATCGAACCCGGGCCCGCTGCGTGAGAGGATTGGACGCATCCCCTGAGCCACAGCGGTGGACTCATGTAATCATACAAAATTTAAATGTTCCCTTTAGAGACCATGGAGGCCCGGAGGGTTCCAAGAGGTTGAGGCTCCCAGATTTAGACATTCGGTACGTGAAGGTGGTAAGGTTACGCCCAGGATTGCTCCTGGTACTCATTTCTGTTAGAGGCTGAGTCGATCCCAAGGCTATATTTCCATTAGAAGGATTAGGCCAATTGAAAAACTAGAACGATCTCAACAGGGATCGAACCCCCGACCTTCCGGTTAGCGCAGCGCCTCAACCACTACGGTACTGTGTACCCCATATTGCCATATAAGCTTAGTCCATTTTTATTCACAGATATTTAATTCATTTTTCCCACAGAAAATCCGTCCAGGTTTTAATATTGTCCATTAATATCAATAGTCCACCAATTATTATGTCAATTTTCTAGGGATGGGTCCTCGATACCTGCGATACCTCGATACTCTCGATACTTGCATGGTATCGGCATCGAGCGATACTTCAGAAAACTCGCTCGGTACTTTTTCGATACTTTGGTAACTGTGCAATTTAAGGAAATGCGGTATCTCTTTCTGCTTTTAGTAGTCTACTAAATATAGTAAATACTTCTATTTCTCCTTGAAATGGAGAAAACCATTCTGTGACTTTAGTCTAGTCATAAATAAAGACTTTCCGACTTTTAAAATCTAAAGAGAAGATATTCTTAATTGTTTCGTTTCCTGTCAAACGTTTCAATAAGAACCAACAAGCAAGCTGACTGTCCAAACCCCATTGTAATTTTTTAACAAAAACTTGTAAGAGGACTGTTTCAAAAACTAATTTTAGTTTTAATGTAGAGTTTAAAAATAATTATAGGCTACTGATGATATTAAATTTTGTCTCATTAAATATGCCCACTTAATTAATTTAGTTGGTATTACACAGTTCTCTCAACTTTTAATTTTTAATGTACCTATTTATTGAAACTGGAAATGTTGACGGTATCGAGGAAAAATCATGTATCGGTATCGAGTATCGAGTATCGAGAAAATTTGGTATCGAGCCATCCCTACAATTTTCTTTCATCGAAATATTGCTGTCTATTTGTTCTATAGTCCATTTAAAATGTTGTTCATATATTTATTTTCCAAAACACATCTAAGTACATACTTTCAGCACTTCAATTCATTCCAAACTATCTTATTATTGTCAGGCGTTTCCATGGTAGTGCCAGATAAATTAAAATTTTAAAGGAGAGTTTAAACATTTTCATGGTGTATTTACTTCCTTCACCTAAGGCAAGAATATAATTATTTATAAGAATTCCATGCCTTTGACAAGGCGGTAGAAAATAACGATATAAGTTATGCTCATTTTGAAGGACTCGTCCACGTCAATGTATTTAAGGAAGGTAAGCACACAAAAACGATCAAAATATTGTATATTATTATTTTACTTAATCTTTGTAAATGTGCAATAAATAGCTTGGGTTAAAAATGTGTCTATACACACAAATATACACACATATATATATATACATTTGTTAATATTTTCCTATAGCAAACGAGATACAGTGAACGATTTTTTAGAATGAACACATAAATAGTGACAAAATTATTGTGGGAATTAAATTACTATGAACCGTAATTACGAAATAAGCTTACCTGAGCCCGCCATTCAACCCCTTTCTGTGCTAACTCCATCCAATCATCCCTCGCAAATCCTACTTCCCTTAAATCTACCCCAATATTGTCCTCCCACCTACGTCTAGGTCTTCCACGGGTCTTTTCCCTTCGGGTCTCAATGGGTGTTGTTAACGTGAGGAATTTGTTGTAAATTCGTCATGTTAATATCCTAGTTATCCCACTTATTCCTTCACATATGGTTACCACAAGCTAGAGGCTAGGAACATACCGATGACCATAACAGGATCCGTTTGAAATTAGAAACAGCAATATTATCTCGAACTTCTCAAGCTATTTCATCATCATGTCTTTGAGAAATTCGATAAGTTGCTCATTATCACCACAAACTGGTCATTGTTTTCGGGAAAGTTCACGGAGCAATCATAAGTTGTGTTAACCCAGTTAATGTTGCTCGTCGATAGCACATGCTTTGGTTTTATCACTACAGGCTGTTTGCTGTTCTCATACCATTCTCCACGTATCACCACCCTCTGCATTAAAACAACGCACAGGTGAAATTTTGATGAAATTATTAAACGGGCTAGTTTTTGTTTTATCGTTTAAGTGCCAGTATGGTACTTTATGAGATTGTGTGGTGGACGAAAAAATGTCTGTCCGTCTGTCTGTCCGTGTGTCTGTACGCACCATAACTCAAATACGCTTTTTCGGATTTTCATGAAACTTGGAAAACACATTTATAATGTCCATGGGAAGAACCCTATTGATATTGAACCAAATCGGTTCACCGGTACCGGAGTAATGCCCAATTTAGTGCCTATTTTAATAGATTATGGCGCCTTTCTAATAGAAAGGCGCCATCACTCAAATACGCTGTATCGGATTTCCATGAAACTTGGTATACCCATTTATGACGTCCATGAGAAGTGCCCTATTGAATTTGAACCTAATCTGTTGACCGGTACCGGAGTAAAACTCAATTTAGTGTCTACTTTAAAGGCGCAATAACTCAAATACGCTTTATCGGATATTATGAAACTTCGTATACGCATTTATAATGTCCATGGGAAGACGTTTATTGATATTGGACCAAATCGGTTGGCCAGTACCGGAATAATGCCCAATTTAGTGTTTTTATGTTAATATATAAGAAGTCGCAATAACTCAAATATAGTTTATTGGATTTTCCTGAAATTTTGTATACCCATTTATGAAGTCCATGAGAAGTGCCCTATTGAATTTGAACCTAATCTGTTGACCGGTACCGGAGTAAAACCCAATTTAGTGTATATTTTAAAGACGCGGTAACTCAAATACGCTTTACCGGATTTTTATGAAACTTGGTATACACATTTATAATGTCCATGGGAAGACGTTCATTGATAATGGATAAAATCGGTTGACCTCTTTCAGAGTAATGCTCAATTTAGTGCCTACTTTATGGTAATATACGTATTCGAAAGAATTTATAAAAAAAATGAAAATCCGTTATCTTGACAACATAGCCTATTGTTTTACTGTGATCTTATAAGGCCTTGGGAATTAAAATACAGGTAGCTATGACAAAAAAACATATTGATTTACATGCGCTTATCCAACTAGACCGTTAAAATGACCCAGGTGGCCGATATGGTAGACCTTTCTTCTTCCGTAAGCCCTGCTTAATGAATAAATCAGGAGCCTAACTTGGAAATCAATTTTTAAAAAACATATTCTGCATACCATAATTGCAGTCATAACTGATTAAACAAAAACATACTGGCACTTTGTTACATCAGTTTACCTGATTTTATTATGCTAATACATTTAGTTTTCACAACCTGGTAATTTTAACTTGACGCTTTTAAGGGAACACAGAAAATATTAAACATTGCTATTTGGTATCTATTATACTATATCTGTTCTTTTCGACTGTAAATGAATCATGCATACTGCTCACTGTTTTTTTCTTGTATCCATACGTGAACATGTCAATTTCACCTTCCACTTAAAAAATTGGCAAGTATGCAAATAGATAGGCTGTATTGTTCAATACTAGGAAATAGCCCGTGGCTTTGCCACGGTTAAAATGATGCTTAAATACGAAACTTACAGGTCTACAATCCTGAAGGCACTGACAATGCATTTACAAAAGTCAGCGCTGGCTTCATCAATTTTTTATTTAAAATATATAATCGTATACTACATTTTTTGTGAAAACTGCATCAGAATAGTCGAGTAACTTCCCCTGTTCTGATGTGTTTTCCACCTTAACTCTTACATCCTCTGAACGCTTCACTCTCGAAAATGCTACATATAGTTGTCCGTGCATAAACACTGGTTCAGGCAAATAAATCCCGACCTTATCTAAAGTCTGTCCTTGGGACTTATTAATTGTCATTGCTAAGGCTACCCTTACAGGAAACTGCCTTCTTGTAAGTTTAAATGGCAGGCCAGTATCTGCAGCTCTTTTCTGTTCCTCTTTTTCATTCTGTTCTATAATCGATTCCCCAATATTTAATCTTGGCCTCTTGGAAGGAACGCATGCATTATGGCCAACCATGTTTTAATGCTTCCTTATCTGGATATCTTACGCTTTTTCCTTCAAAATACGTTCCAATCAGTATGTAGATTACAGAAATTAATTATATCGTAAGTTTTATGCAGTCCCAAAGCCACCTAAACACTGATAATACGAATTGTTTCTCAACTGTTTGTTGACCTATGAATATGATGAGAATTTTATTTGATCAATTCTGTGCAATTTTAATAAATTATGTAATGTTTCAAGGGAAGGAATGGTTTGTTTTTTGATTTTTATTATCAGCGATATTTCAAGCGTTAAACCATCAATATTTTACAGAATGTGCCCGCGGTTTCGCCTGCCATTATTAATTGACTCCAGGATTTTTAAGAAATTTATACTGACAGCGTATTAAAAATGTTTGTGGTTCAGAGCTATGAAAATTGTAAGTAAAAATAAAATTAGAATATTTGTTCATTGTGTTCATTTCACTTAGGCCTTATAAAATAAAGAAATGGTTTTGCTAATTTTGTTCTCGTCGTGAAAGTTTACACTGCGAGAGACGAACATCGCCGAGTATACCCGATGTCTCACGAAGCGGGCGAGCAAGCAAGCAAGCACGCTATTTAGGGCCGTTGAATTGTATATTGTTCAATATGTTACCATGGTAGTAGTACTGTGAACTGTAGACCTTAGAAAAACCTATGAACTTTTCTTTTTAATAGTTCTTGAAACGGAATAAAGAAATCAAATCCTTACATATAGTCCTACGTCGTTTTTAATTAATTCAAGGGACTGCGCTACAAACCAGAAAGTCGCGGGTTCGACTCCCGATGAGGTCATTGGGAGTTTTTCAATTGGCCTAATCCTTCTGTTGACCCTGCGGTCGACTCAGCCTCTACCAAAAATGAGTACCAGGAGCAATCCTCGGGATAAAGGCGGCTGGTGCGTAAGGCTGACAACTTTACCACCTTCACGCCCGAATGTCTAAAATCTGGGAGCCTCAACCTCCTGAAACCCTCTGGGCCTCCATGGCCTGCATAGGGAATACTTTACTTTATTTTTACTGTCTATTCTAATTACACGTCCGACATATAACATGGTTGATATCAATTTGCAAATCCTCTAGGTTTAATGTTTAAAGCAATCGGCTTTTGTTTGGAAATAGGTACAGAAGATCTTACTTTAAAAACTACTGAGATAATCTACATTCAGACTATTCTAACTATTTGGTGAAGTTAAAGTTATAAAGTATTAATCGTTACACCTCTGTCAAATACTAGCAAATTGGCAATGATTGTTCTCTCGCGTTTGCTAGACCCGCACTCTGCCTTATAACAAGGAACTAACATTTTAAATCAAATATAGGAAATAGGAAAGGGAAATTTCAAAGATAGAGCTGCAGGGGCAAGTTACCTAAGATTGACAGGTTACTATTAAGTTCCTTATAAGCTGTTAACATGATGTTTTTCGTGGGAGGAAGTTGCACGCCATCTCAAGAATGAGTTTACTATTTAACAATGTTGTTCAACTTCATTGTTCCGTGTGTAGATGTGAAAGCAATTGACTGTCAGGATATTATGGGAATGAATGAGGTCCTTCAGGCTAATTTATAAAGGCAATGCAACTCAATTTGTAGCAGGTAATAATTACTTCTCTGATTAAGAAATGGCATACGTTATATTAGGGCCAAAAGCAATTTAGCAAACATTTTCGGTTGCAATTATTCTTGAGAAGATAAACGAAATTGATCATAAGATACTAGAATAGTTTGCTGTAACAGAGAAATTTTACTTACGTATAGGCCTAGGACTGAAGATTATACGAAAAAAAAAGTGGTTTAACTTACAAATTCTTGAGCTTCAATTGGCCGTTAGCTGTCATAACTCACCTGGAAGAAAAAAAATTATACATTAGAATAATCATTACTAGGGCAAGGCATTTAATGACCATAAAATAGTGAAAAAATGCAAAATAAAAAATGCATTTATGACCTAAAAATAGTGAAAAAATGACCCGAAATCTTAAAATAATGACCTATAAATTTACCATTATTACTTATAATTAGTTTTTTCTTAAGTAGTGAATTGCTAAATACAGTTTATGACAATGCTTTATATATGAATTTACAATATAAAACACACTTATTTTGTTACTAAAGAAATCAGTAAATTTATACTACAGTACTTGGACACCCTTAGCGAAAAAAAAATTCTTTCTGAACTGGCATGCCCATCAAATTGCCCCAAGAAATTATGTGCCATTTAAAAAGACAGAAAAAATATTTATTGCTAAAATGCCGAAAATTACCTAAAATGCCAAAAATGACATAAAATGATGAAAATGACCTAAAAATGCCAAAAATGACCTAAAATTGCCAAAAAATAACCTATCTGTTGAAAAATGACGAAATATGCAAAATAAAGCAAAATAATGCAAAAACAAATTGTCCTTATTTAATTAATTATTTAATGATATACATTTATATACATTGGAGCTATGTTTTAACCTTCATATAAAAAAGATGCAAAATCATCAAATGCCTTGCCCTAGAATCATTACAAAATGATACACACCTTAACATCATTTTCATAAGGATTCGGCAATGTAGATTTTCACTTGCACTTAGAGAAAGGAAAACTTTTATTACAACAGCTTCATGTGCAGTACCGGTACTGTAATTTAACAAAAATTACGGATCTTCATTACTTGAACGTTGTAATCAAGGCTAAATAGATTGGACTCCCTTTTCTCTCCCTCCTTATGACGTAGTCGTAAAGGCCCCCCCCCAAAAAGGAGGGAAATGTGGAATTAAAAGGATAAAAGTCATACAGTCCATTTTTATTCGGTACCCAGACATTCCTTCGGTCTTCTTCTTGCCATTCTTTTTTCTTTTTGTCCTATAGTTCATTTAAAACGCTATCCACATATTTATTTTCCAAAAGACACCTAAATACATATATTTTGTTAATTACAAATAATATCATTATTAGGAGTATCCATGGTACTAGAATCCTATGTTCCAGAGGAATTAACATTTTACAGGAGGGTTTAAACATCATGACGGCGTATTTACTTCCTTCGCATAAATGTAAGGATATAAATTTTTTAGCAATTTCCTATAGCAAAAATTGGAACAGATCATATGCAATAGAAAATGATGATATATGCAACGCCCATTGTGTTAACAAACATGAATATACTCCTAACATCAACGTATATAAGGAAGGTAAGCACACACAAACGACAACAATTCTGTATATTATTATACTTCTTAACGTATTTTTTAAATATACAATAAATAACGTTACTAAACATGTGGACTAATATATACATATACAGGGTGATTCAAAAATACTTTTACAAACTTCGGGCATGGTTTCCTTACACCAAAAGAACGAAAAAATTTCATATGAACATAGGTCCCATAATCCTTCGTTTTCTCGTTGGGAACTGTTCAACACATTGGTAGGCTACACTCATAACACGTCAACACACAAAACTCATAAATCCCGACCTCAATCCTTTGGATTTTTATCTCTGAGGGCACCTTAAACTATTGGTTTATGCAGCAGACATCCCGGATGAGGAAACTTTTCATCGACGTGTCATGAAAGCCTCCGAAACCATTCGACACCATCCCGGAGTATTTGAAAGGGTGCAACAGTCCATGATTCGACGAGTGCATGCATGTCTAGAAGCAAGAGGAGGACATTTCGAGCATTTGTTATGAGTTTTGTGTGTTGACGTGTTATGAGTGTACCAATGTGTTGAACAGTTCCTAACGAGAAAACAAAGGACTATGGGACCTAGTATGTTCATATGAACTTTTTCCTTCTTTTGGTGTAACGAACCCATGCCCGAAGTTTGTAAAAGTATTTCTGAAACACCCTGTTTTGCTTAGACAAACATATTTGTGAATATTTGTGGACGACTTTTAATGGTGAACCCATAAACAGTGGACAAAATAATTGTGGACATTACTATGAACCACTTTCATGAAACGTGTGGTAGGCATTAATACTGAGAGAGAGAGAGAAGGAGAAAGAGAAGAGAGGAGAGAGAGAAGGAGAAAGAGAGAGAGGGGAAGGAGAGGGGAGATGGAAGGGAGAGAGAGAAGGAGAGAGAGGGAGAGAGAGTTGTGGAGAGAGGTTAGAGGGAGGGAGACAGTGAGAGTGAGAGGGATAGGGAGAGGGGGAGATTGAGGAAGGGAGAGGGGGAGGGGATGGAGGGGAATAGGGGAGGGGATAGAGGGGGAGATTGGGAATAGGGGGAGGGGGAGGGGGAGGGAGGGAGGGAGGGAGGGAGAGAGAGACAGACAGACAGAAAGACGAGAAGAAAAGTAATATTGCGAGTGTGGGTGAAGGGTTTATGGTAGGTCCCGTTTCTCCACACCCTAACAAGAATTCATTTCATCAGGGCGTTTCTATTTTTCATTGTTCCCCACAATGTTATTACTGATGGATCGTTTATCACTTACAGAAAAGCCAGGAAAGATAAAATAAAAAAAATATGAGTGTGAAAGTGTCATTTTTTTAGGGTTCTTTCCGTAAATACTCGTATACAAATATAGACGAACGTTTTTCTTCACTTCTGAAGGAAGAAATGATGCAGATTTTTATATAAAAAGACATTCATGTCTGCCGAATTTGAACTCATGAGTATGGGGTCGATTGAAAATATGCCAACTATCGACCACCTAGTAAGCCAAATAAGAGAATATGAAGGAATAAAACAAGTAATGCAAAGTAAGAAGAAAATATAAAATTAAATAAATAAATAACTGAAGGCAAGGGATGTTGAAAGGACGAAAAACGCTTCTGAGACTTTTAGTACATATCCCAAAATCTGTAGGCCTTAATCCATAGGCTATAGTAATACACCTTCCAATTTTATTGACACTGATATACTCTTCAGATTTTCAAAAGTTTTCTATTCTGAAATGTTCAGCAAATAAAGGCTAATCAAAATCAACTTAGTATTAGTAGATTACTCGTTTCAGAGCTGAATTTGTACCTTTATATAAGCAATTATCAAGTAAAACCATCAGTGGGTTCTAAGTTTGAAATCAATTATAAGAACTTCCGTAGAAAGGCTGGTTCCCATAAATGATAATAGGAACTTGTGAATAAAAGCCCTCACATTTTACATAAAGCAATATTACATAAATATTTTATTTGAGCCTCAAACAATGCTTTGATGTGACGGATTTATACGCCAATAGCAGTGAAAAGGTTAATGGAAGAAATGAGTGTCTACTGTAGATTCTTAAGCAGCTCTCTAGCTGCACGAAAATTGAGAAGTCATGCATGAACTTCGAATTAGGTACCACAGACATCAGTAAATCATGTGAATTTCAGTACTCTCTTCATACATAATGAACTATTGCCGTGCAAGTTTTCACTTCACGTAACGGAACTGTCTGAGTTTTCGACCATCAATCCTAGAACTATGCAAATTCTACAGTAGTAAGAAAACCCAAACTATTCTCTCATGCCATAACCTGAAAGCAATAAATTATCCATCTGTTAACTCTTTACAGGACAAACAGCTTTCATTGCTTACATTAACAAAACAGTTTTGAAAAGTAAAGGCACATGCAAAATTAAGTCAAATATCCTTTGGAATTTGTTAAATGAGAGTGTTCATACATTCCCTAATAGGCGTACTCAGGGTTGCCATACGTACGACTATAGTCGTACACATACGACTATTTCATAGATTTGTACGACGTACGACGCAACCATGGGTCGTACGCCTATTTGTACGACTATTTTTAACATAGCGTTTTATATTTTTTTTAATCAATCTACTGACGAATTTTAAATTTTGATAAGTATCATCTTCTTGTTTTCTCATGGTTTTTGTTGTAAGCATGTTGCTAAAATCAATATGATTGGAAAGTAGTCCTGTGCCTTTTGCAATAATTATAACTCTGAGGGAACTACTGTTTATGTAATTTAATTTATTAGGCCTATTGTATTTAATCAAATTTAGCACATAGGAAGATAATGAAACACGCCAAATCATTTACAGAAAAGATGATTTATTAACAATTACATGACATATTATATAAGGTGCATATTACTGGTTATTTATTATTATTATAATTATTAACGCAATACGTTCTTTATACTGAAAAATCACAAAGTGTACGACAGTTTTAACTAGCATACGACTATTTTTAGATGTTGGTACGACTGTTCTACGTTTCTGATCTGGCAACCCTGGGCGTACTATAGAAGATAATTATTTTGTTACTTTCAAATGCTTGAAGTGTAGACTACATTTTTTGTCATATTATGCATTATTTTTACAAAACTACTGTTTCAGTATAGCTCTCTAAAACAGCTGTAAACGCCGTAAAGTAGCACCTACAATCATTGGATGCGGCAATACTTATAAGTAGGGTTCGAATGTTTATAACCCAAAAAAGTCGAAAATATGACTGCAAATATGACCTTAAAAATGACTAAATATGACCTCATAAAACAACGTATTTTCTAAAACTAAACATTACATTTAAAACGTTTAATGACACTAAAATATTACATCACATCAATTCGATCATATAATCGCTTTTTAATAATTTTACAGGTGATTTACAGTTTTACTTCTAATCTGTTGATGTTTCCAGATACCACTGCAAAAGCGAAAATTAGATCGCATGGAACATTTTAAAAACATTTTTATTGGAAGTTAACAACAAGGAGGAAGAGGTAATTGTGCTATTACTTCTTACTGTCCCTTCACATTTCAATTACATTAAATCCAAAATATTCATGGCTCTTTTTCGAGAAGAAATTTAAGCCGACAACTTAGTGCACATACTGCATAATATGCTATTTTACTGAATTTATAACTGAAATGTGACATTAAATTATAAATAGGACCGAAATATGACCAAGATCATGAAAATGACCAAAATATGACTTTATATGCAAAATAAATACGGTCCAAATAGGTTAAC
Source organism: Ectobius pallidus (assembly GCA_964059195.1). Lineage (NCBI taxonomy): Eukaryota > Metazoa > Arthropoda > Insecta > Blattodea > Ectobiidae > Ectobius > Ectobius pallidus. Next base: position 129,378,538 of record CAXKWD010000008.1, read on the forward strand.
CAATGTGCAATTCGTGATTCATTTTTGTTTGCGGCGAGAATGGAGGTCAGGATAAAAATATGACATGTCATAAACATCCAAACCCTACTTATAAGGTACAATATCAACCTATCATAAAATACAAATAGACTGATTACTTAGTGCAAAGACGTGCGTGAGGTGTTGTGGGCTACTTTTCCCCTCCCCTCTGACTATATGGCCTGAATGTTTTGCAAATACTAGCACTACCTCGCGGCAAGTGAACTGATGTGCTGTAACCGGTTCAAACAGCGAATCTCTATGAAAGGGGGCTAAAGGGTGAAATATTCACAATTTTTTATCAAAATTAGCATTTTTGTTTTTGTATTAAAATAATACTTTTTTGCACTCCTTAGCTAGTAAGTGGTACTTACGAACTTTGTTTACATGGATCGTAAGTTGACATTCCCACACAGTCTTGTTGCTAAGGCCGGTTGCGATGCGGTTAAAACACTTACGGTCCAAGCGCTACGTCATAATTCATTACGATACACTTCATAATACAAGCCTTTATGTCCACGGCCCCCAGGACAAATATTCGGTTCCCATAACAACAAACATATGCGAATCACTTTCTGAAATAAACATCTATTTTCAAGAATGTATTTACATAATATTTTCAGGTAATATCACAATTAATATAATTAAATTGATATAAATAATCATCGTGCAAAAAATAGCATGCAACACACGGGCCGTAAAGGCATTTACGGGTCTCGAAAACTTAAAAACCCTCGGCTGCGCCTCGGGTTTTCAATCTGTTTCCTCGACCCGTAAACGTGCCTTACGGCACTTGTATCGCAATATACTATACCGTAGATTTCAGTGCCCTGAGGCACTTTTAAGTCTCCCTAATTATGCAATATCAAAATGCTATATTCATTAAATGTTTAAACCTTAATGATGAAATTTAATTATTTTGACAAAATTAAACTGCCTTCAGAAGATTATAAAGTAAAGTAAAGTGTTCCCTATACAAGCCATGGAGGCCCAGAGGGTTCCAGAAGGTTGAGGCTCATAGATTTTATACATTCGGAACATGAAGGTGTTAAGGTTGTCAGCCTTACGCACCGGCCGCCTTTACCCCGAGGATTGCTCCTGGTACTCATTTCTGTTAGAGGCTGATTCGACCATAGGGTCATAGTGCCACCAGAAGAATTAGACCAATTGAAAAACTCCACGAACTCATCGGGGATCAAACCTGTGACCTTCCGGTTTGTAGCGCAGCGCCTCAATCACTACGCTACGAAGATTATATCTAAGAAAGAAAGAAAAAGAAAAAAAAAAGAAAAACTCAAGTTGGTTTAATAAAAAAGAAAAAGGCATCAGTTGTAAGGTTATGTACTTCTGATGTAACTGCGTGTAAGTATTTTTCATTTACATACCATGCAAAGTTTTGAGTCATTTTCCCAAACATTTTACTGTACTTGTGAATATACAGAACTAAATGGGTTCTGCAGATTTAACACAAAGAGTCTAAAATTCTACTCTAATATCTACCAATTATATCTAACAAAGATGCACGTGGGCCTTTTTTACTATCAATAGTCTTTAAAATGAATAAAATTGATCTGGTGACCACGAAATTTTCCTTAAAATTGATACTTTCTTTGAATATTAATTGTTTTCTTCATTTGTAGTAGAGATACAGAAAAATTAGAGCGTGAAATTTTTATAAATATGTTATTCGTCCTATTAAAAATATTAAGACATTTTACTGAAAAATTGTGTCACAAGTTTCATTTTGAAAAATGCAAATTGTTCAGTATTAATTTTTGAATACCTCAAAAACTAGTAAACTGACAGGAATTAAACTTCTTCACAACATTATCTGCTACACCACAAGTACGTGTAAGAAAAATCAAGTAGGCCCATTTAGCTTTAAAAGTGTAGAAAATGAAAGTCACCCATAGCCTATTTTATCGTGCAAAAGCACTCAAGGCGGAGAAGTCTGAGGAAGCATGTTCGATTCCTGGGGTCAACCAGTATGACTGAAGTTTTACCCTTGTGTTCCTTTGTCCATTGCTGTGAATAATGATACTGTCTTACCTAAGGTTTTTCAATTTACCGATATGTCGAATACCAAAATCTAGTTTTCAAAATAAAGGATCTCAGTGTGGCCTCGTCATTTGCCTGTGAGGTGGTAGAGAACGCGGATTGCTACCTTAATTTCTTGTAAATTTTGTCCATAGGCTCTAATTTAGGCTTGGAGTTCTAAACACATAATTGAACCTCTATAAATATCAATAAATTAAACAATTATTTACTAGTACCTAACAAAGAGTTGGGCAGAGGTAAGTTCACAAATAAAATCTAAGAAAACTTCAAAGAAAGGATAATAAAAACAGAATAAAACAGACGAACACTAAAAATGTTTATATCCAAGTATGAAAATGGATAAGTCAGGGCTCTATTTAATAAAATTTACGATTTTATAGGTATAGATTTTATAGGTAACAGAAAATTGTTTTACAGGTATACATTTTTACAATTGTGTTTTTCATAAAAGCTGACAACTTTACATAAATGTCATGACAATTTTGTAGATTTGTATGACAATTTTACATATTGCTGTTTCTCAAAACTTTTGAGTTTTCAGGTGCAAGTCTGACAAATATGTCATATCTTAGGATACCTACCATTTACAGAACATTAATTTTTGTTGACATATTTACAAATTTACAAAAAATGTACAATTGTCATTACAGAAGTTACAGGCAATCTTTTATATGTAGACCAAGTCAGTAGGATATGAAAATAAGTGGCATAACTTGGCAAACTGTTTTTTGTGAATTAAACTTTCTTGTTAATAAACTTGCTAAATTGTCCTGTTAATAATAAACACTAGTAGTAGTGATATTGGTAGTAATGAAAATGATTAAGAAATAGACATGAGACCACGCAGGATTTTTAGGCGACGGATTAACCTAACTTTCAATTTTAGTGACTTTGTATTCAAAGATAAATATAATTCAATTATTTTTGATAGTAATAATCGATTTCTTAGGTATCACATTCGATGTTGAGATCGATTATCGCACGCGTATATGAGAGCCATTTACAGTGTACTAAAGTAATCTTTAGGTTTGACATAAAATTGTCGCGTTTATAAAAATAAAATATAAATAAAAAAAATGTTCTTTCAGTCTGACAATTTACATTAATTTGCCTGTAATAAAAGAAAAAGTTATAATATTTATGGAAAATACAATTGTCATAACATATTGACAAATTTGTCAAACTTGTCGTATTTGTCACACCTGTAAAGTTTTATGAAAAGGGTCCTGGAAGTTTCAATTGATCAGACATAGCCTTCAACTGGAAATTTTAACGACTAATGACTTCTACGTATGGATTAAATTGCATTTAAACACAATTCCCATTCGAATCTGAAAAACTCAATGCCAAGAGAATAAAATAAATAAGGAAGTAACTGGATTTGCATTTCTCTTTTAATTAAACACATCGGTGATATTACTGCAGCATGAAGGACCTGCGAGTTTATAAGTAGAACGCGTTGGCATTGAGCAAGGCAGTGGGGGATCGAACTGAGACATTCTACTTGAAGGGTAGCTTGTTCATATGTCACACCGACACAACATGTTAATTTCTACTTCATTACGCTAGGTTAGTTTCCTTCAGTATTCTGGCACAAACCGCTACTGTGTAACCAATTATTCTTTTAGGAATGTTGTCGTAAGAATATCCATAGCTATAATTTAGTTAACTTTTTGTTATTAATCTTTAGTTCTTAAGCCTATTGGCCTGTTCTTCTTCAAATGGGAGAGTTACAGGTCACAGGCCATGGTGTTATAAGCCTTCCTACATTTGGGTCTTTATTCTACTCCTATCTGTGTGTTCTATTCCATATTTATTTATTTATTGAATATACAATTTAACGAAACCCTATTTGACCCGTAGGTATATTAGGGTTATAGTTGTTACAAAATTACAGTGTTTTCTTAATTATCCATGTCATTTAACCTAAGATATACCATCTGCTCTATACTAGCAAAGCCTGTGTATCATTGATCACATAATGCCTTTAACCTATAATTGATTATATACATGAGAAAGAAAATAGTAAAATTGTCTAGAACAGCATTTTTTTTTTAACAAAATATGAAATAATGGTTTGGTGTAAGTAAGTTTACAATAATCTAAGTGTCCTATTAAAATATATCTTTCTCTTTCAAATACTGGGCAATGAAATAAAAGGTGATCCACAGTTTGTTGTTCACCACATTTGCATAGGTATCCACTTTCCCTTATCACTTTGAATCTTTCAAAGTAGGAGCCAAAGTTACCATGTCCAGAAAGAAATTGGGTCACTATAAAGTCTGGTTTAACAACACATCTGAGACGAGCTTCAACCGTCGGAAAGAACGTCTCCCTAGTGACTAATCCTTTTGTGGTACTGAGCCAGTTATTGTTCCATTTAACAAGAATATGTTCTTTAATACGCTTTTTAACATATGAGAGAGGACACAGACTGTAGTTGAAATCTAGATCAGAGGCAGCAGCACTTTTGGCTAATTCGTCAGCTCTTTCATTACCATATTGTCCACTGTGTCCTTTAACCCAGGTCAGACAAATATGTTTTTGATATATTCGAAGATTCGTTCTGATTGTTTCCGCTATAGGGTTTAAATTAAATTTATTATTGATAGATTTAAGAGCTGTCTGTGAGTCACTGTGGATGATGCCACTGTTCAAAGTGTTAGTCGTTATCCAAGCCATTGCTTCTTTAATGCCCAGTAATTCAGCCTGCACTATAGAGCATTCCGGTGATAATCTGAACATTTGATAATGAATTTCGACATCATTGCGAAAAACCACAAAGGCACATCCTACCTGATTTGCACTACCTTCTTTAATGATTTTTGAACCGTCTGTGTAAATCTCAACTTCATGAAATTCATCGCAGATGTTTGTGTCACCTAATTCTTGATAGAAGGCCGGATGTCCAGTCCTACTGAAATGCACAGGCTTTTCCACTTGCAATTCTGTGAAATTTCCCTCCTGTTGGTCTCCTCTCTTTATTAAAGTAAGTTCGGCTTTAGCTATTGCAGTAAGGAACAAAGGTTCGATGCCCGCAATAATCAGTGCGGCATCCGTTGATATAGTCCGATATGCCTTTATAAGATCACATATTGTATAATCAGTTATTTTGAAAGTTGTTTGTATTTCTTTTCTGTTTCTCCTGGTTGAGTGGAAGATAAGGCCTTACGGCCTTAATTCTGCCAGGCAAAATAAAAATTATTATTATTATTATTATTATGTATTATGTATTACAGGCTTATATTTCTCTTGATTACCAACTATAGGGCCAACTGTTTGTTGCCTATATACAGCGTAAGTTGTGTTGCCTAACGGGCTGAATGTCTAAGTTTTGCATTTCTACCAATAATAATTTCCAGCAAGGAAAATAAAATTCTAATCTAAAATAGAGAAGTTCATTTTTATTCCAAAAACTCCATAAGAAGTGCATTGGCATTCACAGAAGTAATTCTTAAGGAGCATGTTATTGCATGATACTTCCAACAAGACAGGCAGCAAGTGACGTGTGCCTAAGGGACCTCGTGTTTCTTATAGGACTCAGACAGGTATTTAGGCCTACAATTTGGGCGAATAATTATACTGTCCTTTGTTTACTTCACAACTCAGCACATTTACTGCGAAATGAAACAGGATTACTCTTGTCGTACTGAACTTAGTAGCTGCACCCAGTTCCGCGGTTAGTCAAATGAGAGTTAGACGGCAGATTTTTTCCCTGCAAAATTGATTCGCAATTCACGTCCTGTCCATCTAAATGAAGGTCATTTGCAGCCATTGTGAAAATGAACCAACCATTTGCAGGTGTGTCTGTTTACGTTACGCCTCGACCTGTCTAATGCAGTCTGAAAGAAGCTTTGTTAGATATGTCATTCGTTACTATACAGTACTACAGTACTGATAATTCTTACAATAGGAATGGCAACGCATCAGTTAATAGTCATGCTTGTAACAAAGTACTGAATGATTGGCAAAATTATATTTAAATGGCACCAAATGCGTATATCTTCGTCTTTGGAAGGATCAAGATTTCGTTGAATGGGAAGACACTGTTTTTTCTGCCGTTTTTAAAACCGGCGACACATTCAGATATTTTAAGTGAAATATTTGGAATTTAGAAAGCTTGATTTGGCCTAATATAAATTATTCATATGAGAAAGTCAACTTACAATACTGAAGAACAGGATGACTACAAAGTAATGATTTTATTATTATTGTTATTATTATTTTTTTATTATTAATTTTATTACTATTATTAGTCAGTGAACTTAATTTTTTAAAGTTTTTATGCTAACATCATAATCCATGGAATATTCCTTAATATATATATATATATATAGAAGACAATTCCGACAATTCCAAAGCAGGAAAGATGGAATTAAATATCGTCTTTAAAGTTTTCAAGGTTTAGGGTATAAATTACTGCTTTAACGATAAAAATAGAAGAAGATAATATTCTAGCCATAATTTCCAAGGATAGTAGAGCTTCACACTTAACTCTCAAAACAGTAAGAAATGTGGAGGTATTTTGTTAGAGACCTCCGAATTTATAATGAATTCACTGCGTCTGGCCGTCTTCCAAAATATTCGTAAGATCTCATTGTCCTTAAGAAATTTTCCAGTGATGTCAATAAAATGCAAATAATTTAAAACGTTAAGGTAAATGAATATAAATTACTGTTTGTGAAAGGCAGGCGAGAAGCTTCCTGGTTGCTTACGAATATAATATCCTAATGTAATGTAAGTTCGACAAATTATAGAGCATTCAAGCGTACAGTATTTAATTATTACAACAATAAGTGGTAGGCCTATATTATTATTATTATTATTATTATTATTTATTATCCAAGTTTTAACCTTATTTTACCCGAAGGTATAGGCCTATATTAACAAGATTCTGTAAATAGAAGGCAAACACGGTACTAAAATAAAAGTAAGCAATTTTAACGATATAATGATAAAGTTTTTTACCATGGAATGATAGTTCTTTCACAGTGGTGGTGTGTAGGCTAAGGTTGAAAAGTAGGTGAGACTGAAAAATTCAATGCCGGGATTTGAACCAGGATCTTTAGCATAAAATTCACCGACTGACTAACATATTCCGATGTACCACCAGGCGTTCTCAATATGAGATAACAGCCCAGTGGTGACTTACAACTTGTAAGTACTTTAAGGCCCGGGCTTCATAGTAAACCACTAGTAGGTCACAGTGGAATGATAATTCTTTCATAATGGCCGTGTGAAGGTAGGCTAAAGTGGAAAGGTAGAGTCAGACTGAAAAATTTAATCATAATTTAGGGTTGTGCCGCTACGTTGCCATGGTAGCTCAATTGATAAGAGTAGCGGTACGGAGAGTCGAAGATCCTGACTGAAATCCCATCTATGGCATTGAATTTTTCATCTGAATCTACCTTTCTTTAATTAATTATCTTTTGAAAAGGTACGGTACATTCCACTTAAAACAGAAATACATTAATTAGTGTTAAATGAAATGGGATAAATTATATGCCTCAATACTTCGAACTGTAAAAAGATGCTAAAAGTTGCAAAACGTTATGATTATTTTTAAAACGGACAAACATGCAATGAAACAGAGATGGGTCGTTTATTTATTTAGAATGAGCTATTTATGGATAATTTATTAGAACAAATTCCTAGCTAGGCCTATGCATAATGATCTACGAGTTGATTCAAAAGTTTCTCTTAGGCTGGAAATTTCAAATAGCTGAAGGAATTTGAACACGAATAAGAAACATTAAATCGCTGCAAGGATCCAAAAGCCACTGAATGCTACTACCGTCAATTGAACCGTAAGATTCTGTCAAGGAAAATAGATTGAACTGTATAACTGCAAGTAAATAACATTCTTACTTAGTTCATGCTTTTGAGTAATGGACTTATGAAGAAATGCCAAGAAAAACTGAGAAATATCAAGAAGATTTTTGGTGCACCCAAATATATTTCAACACAAGCTTTTAAAGTATTGCAAATTGATTAGATTTAGCAAACAAATTAGACTAATGAATTCATAGTGAGAATTTAACAGGAATAGAAACATAATGAGGACACCAAGCAAGGGAAATTAAGGCTATATAGTTTCGAAAAGCGTTTACTGTACAAACCACAACGATGTCCTCGGATTCAATTTGAACAATTTGTTTTTCGTTATTTAACCACTGCTACTGTGAACTGCTACTTATGCCTTGAATCGTCACCGGGAGGGCTAAATTTTTTCAGCTGAATTCTCTTACGTGCCTATTAATCTACAGACATGGAATCGTCACATTTGCCCACTCATAGGCCTATATGCCTTCTGCGACCTGAACCAGGACCAAGATAGAACCTGCAAAGTTTGGAACAAAAAACCAGTGACACACCAACTGTTCCACCCAGGTCAATGAAACAAGACTTGAAATTTATCAAAACAAGCTATTACTAAAATAAATGTTGGAGTTATTTTTTGTTCATTGTACCTCAGGAGTAAAATGCATGAAGAGCAATGGTAATGACGATGGCCATAATAATAATAATAATAATAATAATAATAAAGATAATAAAATTGGATAACAAATTTTCGAATTGTGGTACTTCTATCACTCATGGTAAACAAAATACAGGATGAGTAAAAGAGGGAAAAAATGTAATAAGTTGTAACTTCTTAAGTACCTAACATTGAGGAACAAACACATTTTAAATAGCATAAGAGAAAGAAATACACTAGAGCAACCTTCTGCGAGGTATTGGAGCTTCTCTCTCCACATTTTACTTTTTTCTTTGCCTCTTAGTATAGGATTTATTATAATAATAAATACATTATCTATTAATTGAAGTACATTTGAGTTGTTACATTATAATGGTTTCCTATATTTAAGTCAGAAATAAAATATTTCTTCTAAAAAAGAAGGGGAAACGTACCCATTATGCTTATGGCATTTCCCTTTTGGATCGCTATGCATATGCACTGCCTCAGATATTCAGTGGCGCGAGGATCATTAGTGATGGACAGTAGTTGGCTCAATTCATTAACAAATTGCATTCACAAGTGGAAACAGCACTCTTCCAGATATACCCTATTTATTATGCTAAATCTGGTTTTAAAAATACAGAGTCAGAAACTAAACACTGCAAATACACCAAAACAGAACTTAATTTCATGCAATATTGAAATAAAGCGTAATGAACACATGAAAACAGGGGCTTATTGATCTGGAAAGTCCACTATTTTAGTTTGTATAATCATATTTAGCAATTTATTTTTAAAATATCAAATAAAAGTTACAGGTCTTTTGGTCTACTCTGCTTACTGGTTGTAGCATTCCATCTGGCAGTCATCTAAGTTCTGAAAAATAAGGGATGTTGGTTCAAAGCAAACTCTGTAAACCTATATGCCAGTTCAAAATTTATATTTCTTCAAAAAACAGAATAACAATGAAATTTCCAAGTAAAGTGAAATCATGATAATTTAGCTGGCAATATAGTTCAGTCAACGAAGAGGTTGTAGAGGAATGTAAGGGAGAAGAATTTTTTTCTTCAGGAATTTGTTGGGGGCAGTTAGGAGGTAACTGTATCCCTTACGCTTCATGGGGGGGAAGGGTTGAAAAGGCACATTTTTGTTGTTTGTTTTTCGCTTATAACTTGGAAACAGTGCATCGTAGGGAAAAAAGTTTAATATACGAAATTAAAGCTGACAAAATTCTCTACAAGTTTGTTTGTATACATTTTTTTCGTATCTACCTATATAATTGTTTTCTAGATATAGACTGCTGGATTTCACTAATTTTCCAAAAAACGAATTTTTACCTCACTTTTTCGTTACATTTGTTCTTCTGACTCCTCAGACTTCCGTTTTACAGCAAAGTGGCTAGGAAAAAGAGTTGTAGAACATTAAATTTAATTTAAATATGTATATAGATATTTTATTTATCTTCAACAAAACAAAAGTTACAACAAATTGAACTTGTCGGATAACATTTTCTCGATGAGTTGAAGGCACCAAGAAACCCCCGAATATTAACGTAGGTGGCTAGAATGGGAATATCGAAAGCAAATATTCAGACAACTTCTTAATTCTTTATTACCTACTTTCAATGTAAATTCTGTATTTTTTTTTAAATTGGAGACTGCAGTTCCACTTGACTTCCTAGTTGCGCAAGGCGTTTTACTTTTTATTGAGACTGCGCATTAACTTGATTTGTAAAGGGAAAAAGTTCGATCGCATTAGCTACGCCCATACTCTGTGGTTTTGTTGAAAAGGCCATTGCCATGTCTGACTGTTATGGTGAGAAGATAAAAGGGCCAATGCCGAGCCTCGTATTAGTTCCAGTAGTATGCTTACACGCCGGTAGTGTTATTGGCAGCTTTGAATGACAAGTAGAAATGTTAGGTTTGACATTTTACTTTACCAGTATTGCACCATACGGACTAAAAGGTAAAGGAAGTATTGTATACGACCTTGAAATTCGACGTCGAGTTTTCAGCATAAATACATGAATCTAAAAGTACCATTTTTCGAAACTTGTAGGCCTATGTGCAGGGTTGCCATACGTACGACTATAGTCGTACACATACGACTATTTCATAGATTTGTACTACGTGCGACGCAACCATGAGTAGTACGCCTATTTGTACGACTATTTTTAACATAGCGTTTTGTATATATTTTTAATCAATGTAGCCAGCCTCCTCACGGATTTCAAATTTTGATATTTATCTAGCTCTTTGTTTTATCATGGTTTTTGTTGTAAGCATGTTGCTAATAATAACACTGTGGCAACTAGGCTACTATTTATTTATTTTTATTGTATTTTATCAAATTTGGCACATCGGAATATAATGAAACACGCCTAATCATTTGCAAATAAGATGATTTATTAATAATAATTACATGGCATATGTAAGGTGTATAATACCTATTATTATTATTATTATTATTATTATTATTATTATTATTATTATTAACACAATACGTTCATTACACTGAAAAATCAGAAAGTATACGACAGTTTTAACTAGCATACGACTATTTTCGAATATTGGTACGACTGTTCTACGTTTCTGATCTGGCAACCCCGCCTATGTGTGTGAACAACATCACTCGAGAACGACTAAACGTACCCAAGTGAAATTTTATATTTGGGTTGGATATCGTCGGGGGATGTGATATGAGATCGGTCACTATTTTCTCTTACTTTCACTACCACTTTACATGAAGATATTTTCATTATCCTCGATTTTATCGAAACTGCTCTTACGATTCTCTTAAATTTTGAACCAGAGATGCTTATACTATGAGGTGGAATTTGTAATTGAAATATATTTCGTAAAAATTATCTGAAGGGAATCATGCAGTAATCATTAGCATTATCTCAAACTAGATATATAAGCTTTCATGAACCACAGATTATTGTCTCTGTTGGACATTCTCATTATCTCAAACCTTTGTATTTGCACGAGGCTCAGATAACTGAATACGCACACCCTGCAACATAGCCCATACTTAAGGTAGAGAAATTAATGCGAGTGTAATATATCAGAGATTTGACCTTTAACACAAAGTTTAGGATATATTATACATAAAATATGTGTAGGCCGATATGTATTGGCAGAATGGATAGCGTTGCTGATTATTCACTGACGGATCTCGAGTTCGACACTGCCATGGGCCTTTTCCATGGTATTCATATGCTCTAGGTGTCCGTGAGGTTAGTAATAGCAAGGGACTGGAGCACTCTACCAAAAAGCAATTTCGTATTTTACCTTCAGGGATCAAAAAGAGTCGCTTCCCAACCAATTCTACCCAGGCCAAAGAGGTCCAACTCTTTTATTATCGGCCCAGATCCTTTCCCAGGTATATCGAGATCCAACGTAATATTTCGGTACCTTAGGCGGTGTATTATTATTATTATTATTATTATTATTATTATTATTATTATTATTATTATTTGTATCATTACTAAGCACGTTTCCTTCAATATCTTACGGGTACATATTTCATTGAATTATATTCTCTCTGCGTCCCCATTCCTCTGCCATGAATGGGTGTCATATAAGTAGGCTTGCCAGATTTCTGAAATATTCAACTGGGACACCGGAATGCCCCCCATCGTCGCGGGTATTCAAGGGCACACACCATTGGCGGGCTTTTAGAGGGTAGTTTATTCTCAATGCTATGAATAAATGGTTACTGATTAGGAACTTAAACCAGGGGTAGTAATAAATGACATAAGCATATAAATTTAAACATTTTATTTCTAACATGTTAATATTTAAAAGTTACTTAAGTAAGAAGAAACACTTTAAATGAGGAATAAAAATTTGAAAAATATTTACATGTACTTTTCATTGGCTAGGACTTTTTTTTAGACTTTTTTGGTTATCTAGAAAATCAAATTTAATTTTTACCGGGACGTGAAGTAAACCGACCGGGACACCGGGATTTTGTCTGAAAACCGGGACTGTCCCGGTCAAACCGGGACGTCTGGCAAGCCTACAAGTGACTTCTACATTTGCTTCGGATCCTCGCTACAATGGTCCATAAGTAGGGCAAGGCATTTAATAACCATAAAATAATGAAAAAATTCAAAATAAAAAATGCATTTATGACATAAAATAAAAAAATAAAGAACAATAACTTTTCCATTATTACTTATATTTAGTTTTTTTAAGGTGATGATTTGCTACAAGGAATATAATGGATGACAGTGCGTTATATATGAATTTACAATATTAAACACACTTAATATATTACTAAAAAAATAAGTAAATCTATACTACTTGGACATCCTTAGCAAAATTTAAAAAACAAATCCTTTTGAACTGGCATGCCCATTAAATTGCCCCTAGCAAATACAGTATGTGCCATTTAGAAATAAAGAAAAAATAATTCTTTATTGCTACAAGACAAACTGCTATAGTGTTCACAAAAAACCTGAACTAAAATTAACTATGAACACTTGGCGGAGATTCTCAAATAAAAACGATTGTCTGTTGTCTGAAACTAACGATTTGTAGATGGAAAAGGTCCTCTCTACCTCCATTGAAAAATGGCCTAAAATGCCGAAAAAGGCCTAAAATGCCGAAAAAGGTCTAACATTGCCGAAAATGACCTAATAATTTCCAAAAAACTGACTATCTCTTGAAAATGACGAAAAATGCAAACTAAAGCAAACAATGCAAAAACAAATTGCCCTTATTTCATCAATTATTTCATGAAACACATTTATATATATTCGAGCTATCTTTTAGCCTTCATACAAAAAAGATGCAAAATCATCAAATGCCTTGCCCTACTGATAAGCTATCAGTTGATTTAAAAATCTAAATATTTATGTTGATCAAGCAATAGTAGCAGCACGGGGAAGTGAAAGCTCATTGTTTTTATTTTTGTTTCTGCTATTATAATAATGGTAATGGTGATGGCGACGATGATGAGGAGGAGGAAGAGGAAGAAGAGGAGGAGGGAAGAATTGCGATCCTGACTTAACTGTACGCCTATGCATAAGTTTAGACTCACAAATAGTGTATTTGAATACAGAAAGAACAAAAGTATGTCGTCTGTATTTTTTTTAATTCAGCTGTATTTATACTCCTTTTAGCTACGAGGCTATATCAGGAGTTCGGGATCTGTGTCTATAGGTAGGGTAAACAATGGGAACTATTGATTGTCAAATATTTCTATTGTTAGTGTATTTTATGAAGTAAATTTAACTGATGTTAATTTAAATGGATGTGATACAGGATGAAATGTTGAGGATGATTCGTTGTATGTCAATATCCAATTCAGCATTTGCCTTTACGACTGGAGATGCCATGAAAAAACCCATGTCAAATTGGCCAGTCAAGGGTTTTGAACCTGGGACCTCCCGAATGCGAGTCCAAGACGTTACCATCTGTGTATTATCTTGTTCTCTTCCTTATCTGATTATTTGTACGAGTAGGTTAATTGACTGGATTTACATATGCATCTGCCAAAATTAAGGAGCCGTATGCAGCTCAATGTTGTCAATGATGACAATTTAGATTGAGACAGTATGAGACTTTCACAATACGCTAAGTTTACAATGAAGATGAGGACAAGAAGGATTCTCTGTGTAACAGGCCGATTACTTAACAAAGGTCAATTGTCCAATCATCCCATGCGAATAATTCTCACGGCTTCTTATGTAAGCGAGGCGACCTCTGCACCTTTTGCAAACAAGTAAACTCTGCATTATGTATCCCCATCCCAACGTATTTTACTCCATGACGTGTTAGTTTTGACTGGGCGAAATCATATCCAAGTTCACGCTTATTGAATCAGTTAAAATGTCGAATGTTCTGGTAGAGGCCTGACCTAATTCAGAGGAACTGGGGACCAAATTTATTTGGACAAGCCAGCTTAAGGGTTTCACAAATATAACTTAATTTTTATTCATATTAACATAAATCATACTCATCCGGGGAGGCCCTCCATGTCCTTATCTGGTCAAAAAAGTATGTAGCCTATGTGATCCAAAGATAATCCCTCTCCCGACAGGTCGCGGCCCTGTAAGGCCCGGGCGGTTTGGGCCGCTTAAATCCTAAAAGGGAGAGGTTAAACTACGAGAAAGAAAGAAAGAAAGAAAAGAAGAGAGCATCGGTGAAACCTATTACAATTCGCTTTTCATTCGTAGTTGTTATAACAATTTTAAATAACATGGCAAAAGAAACAAATCTAAACATCCCTTTTCTTGTACATATCGAACAGTTCAAATTCCTGCTAAAATTTATACAATAAATTACTTTTTAAATTTTAAAAAGAAATTATAATAGCTAATTACTTCCTTTGCCCGTACTATAGGTACTATAGGTGGGGGAAGTATTATGTTCGACCCCCAAATTCGAAGTTGAGTTTCCCCTGAATTAAAAAAATATATTATTTTCGGAAACATGTCTGTGTGTGTATATAAACAGCCTAGCTCTTGAACGGAAAATCGTATGAAAACAAAATTTTGTATTTGGGCTAGATACCTCCTAAGGATGTGACATGAAGATTGGCGACGACTTTATCTTATTTTTAAGGGGACTTTACACGAAGAAAATTTAGTTTTTCTTTACTTTCTCGAAAACGGCTTTAACGATTATCCTTAAAGCTTGTACATGGATTGCTCATACTAAGAGCTAAAATTTTCATTTGAAACTTTTTTTTCGGAAAATTTATCTGAAGGTAGATAGATATAAGCCACCCACTGTTTGTAGAAACTCGGTCTTGCCTGTGAAGAATAAAGCTTTGCATCATATTCAAACATTAGAATACGCGTTCAATGCAATATGACCTCTTATTCTGTATTAGAATGTGAAGTGATAATGATGTATTGGCCATGCTTATTAAAGAAAGTTACGTGAGTAGATTAATCAGATTTTATTTGGGTTACGGAATCTTCCGGAATGCGATGCCATGTGGTAACGACATTCTCTTCAATTTTACAACCAATTTACATGAAGAGAATGTCATACATAATATATGCTGTTATAATAAGAGACAAACTTTTATTTGGGCAGAGGAAGTTGTGTGAGTTTCTCGTCAGATTTTTAAAATTATTATTGGATAAGGGAAACAGCTTAGTGTTAATCATGCTATGTTATTATGTGCTAGCTAATGACAAAATATCACTGTAAATGATTCGATATTTTGGCGTCTTATTTTATTATTTATAGTAGTTTTACGTAAATAGTTAATAACTATGAATCTGTCGAAGTAGCTATATGAAAATTCGCATGCCAGTTATAAGATATTTACCTTCGTATGGGGTTAAGATTTCAGAATGTTTGGTTATATTATAAATTTTAAAAATATATATTTTTCAGTTGGCCTATAGGCTTGTTAAAATATTATACATAACTAGATAACAAGATGCCTACCTTTAATCTTCAAACCCATTGATGACAGTAGTTTTGAGCGCGTGTGTGATTATGTAAGAACAAAAAAAGTTGTTCCTCTTAGTGTGTAAACTTCACTAGCAAGATGACTTGATTACGGCGCTTCCGATGACGTCACAGATTATTTCACTTACGCACTTGAACGCACTTTCAATAGTTAAGTAAAAGAAACAACAAAAAAGTAAAAGTGTTTCTGATCGGAACTCGCTGTAGGAGCCACCTGCTCTGAACGTTTACACACTTAAAGAACAACTGAAGAAATCAGGAAACCTACCTCAAATATTAAACTAGAAATCAAAGGATTTGACATTGCTTCCCGAACCTAGGTTACGACGTAAAGAAACCTTCGAAATTAATGACTGCAACATTCACTTAGTCGTCCTAATACTCCTCACCTCGTTAACTTTTTTCTCGTGCATTTTTATCATATTCACCTCCGGAAAATGCAAGTTTTTGTGCACAGCTCTCGGCCAAAGGCTGCTGTTTTTTAGGTGGTTCCAGTAACTCCTATTGGTCGGCGTCAAAAGAAACACGTTGTAAAATCGCTAGAGGCTCTGTAAATCACATAATTTTAATGTGTAACTTGTTACCCTTGCTAAATAGCATTATTAAGTCCGTGAAAGGAATCAGCTGTCGTACTAAGACAACTTGATTAATTGTCTTTAAGTTAACCTGGTTTCTGATTGCCACGAAATAAAAAGTTTTTAGTTCGTCCGTGAAGACGCTGCATTCTGGACGAAGAAGCTACATTCTAAATGTTCTTCCGTATTATGAAACGAAGAGAGAAGTTAGTTATAAAAGCGTTTGTCGTTTGTGCAAGTGTGCAAAACAAACTTAATTTTATAACGTAAACCTCTCTGGTTTTACCAGGGCTGTTCCATGTTTACTCCTGTCGTCCTTATCCTTGAAAGTTGCCTCATATGTGTATGACCTACTCAAGATGAAATAATACGGTCCTGATAGAAGCGTTTTTTTTTCTGTGTTGAGATAGGTTATGAAAATGTAGGTTTAATTTAAATGGGAACAAACCAGTAACCATAAGGCTATTGTTTCAACTACAAAATGACCAAAGGGATATGGATTATGTCTCGAGCAGTTGTCACTTTTTAAAATTTATTTAATGCTTTTATGTTGGCTCTTGTCCTTTATAGCCTACGTCTATTATTTTTATCTAAAAAAATATAATATTCTAACTACAATAAAGAAAAAGAAATAATACAAAATTGTTAAGTAAAGGATGAAGAGGAAAATGTTTGCAGTCATACTATTTAAGCGTCTGCAAGATTAGCTCTACTCAGCTCTTGAACTAAAAACTAAAAACTCGAAACAAAAAAATCTATCAAAACCGAACGTTATATTTGGGTTATTTATCTCACTTAGATGTGACAGAAGCTTCTTAGGTTATTTTTACTACAATTGAAAAAATGCTGTTTCTCAGAATTTTTGCGAACCAGCTCTGTGTAATTTAACGTATTTTATATTATTATGTATTATTAATATCCCGTTTAAAGTATTTTGTATCATTTCACGTACTATCAGTCTCTGGTGAACTGGAAGAATAGATCTTGTGGTCTTCACTTTCACCAGGATTATTATTATTATTATTATTATTATTATTATTATTATTATTATTATTATTATTATTATTATTATTATTATTATTAGGTTAGTATTTAAAATGTAAAAATTGTTTGCAGAAACTGTTTAATAAATAAAAATTAAAATAATTATCACTATAAATATTATTATTAATTTTTAAAGTCTGCAGTCTAATTCTTTATACTAACCAAAATATGTAAAAAAAAAAATATTTGTTTTATATCAGTCGTCAGCAGAAGCTAGCAAACTCTCTAAAAATCTTGGAATGGTACAATCTTCTCTTAATACTTTAGCATGCGCTTTGTTCAACTGAATGCGTACTCTCAGAATGTAGCCACTAACTCTTTGCTGGAAGATGAAGCTTAAAAGTTCATTGTTCATGCTTAAGGTGTAGAAAGTCATGATTCATGAATGTTTAACATAAAATTTTCATAGATAAAACATTTTTCAATTTCTTCAAAATTCCTTTCTTAATTAAAACATTCGAACTGCAGCTGTGAGCGGTACTCACCTCTGAACCTGTAGAGCAGGAATTGCAATAAGGAGCCCCATATAAGCAACATCCAAACCACCAAACATGTTGGACCTCCGAAGAATTGTATGAAGGACATTATTGTAGTCTCCATGGTGAAATCGGAGTTAATCCTGCTTCAAGATGTTAATGTCTGAAAAAAATGCAGAAATTTGTTATTTATTTGAAATATTAACACAGATCAGCTATTTAGACTAACATAATTCGTATCATCTCAATACTGACCCATAAATAGTTTTACGGGCAAGATGCATCTTTAACCTGTATAAGTAACAGTAAAATAACTAACCAGAGAATTTAACTTTTTTCTTTAAAATGTGTCGTTCTTTATAGCTGGTTTCTTCTAATTAAGAATCATGATTTACATGAATATTAATTTCGAACCGTCTTTGAGAAATATAAAGTATGCACTATTTACTGAGTAATCATATTCCTTTACATTTCTGTATAGAAATGATTCATATAGTTTCTAGATCTCTATAGTTCCGCATTCCTAGAAAATGCGAGAAAAACAAAAACATTCTTTAAATTATTATTTAAAATAACTATATGTTTTTGTTTTGTTGCATGAACAAAAATCATTAAACTTTAATTTTAAAGTATTAAATTTTCGTTTCTATTTCAAGGCATGCAACAGGAGACAACTTCTTTACACTATGGAAAGCACTAGATTTAATTAAAATATAGAAAATGTCTTCAAGGTTTTGGAAAAAAACTGTGTTTATGCTGAGCATGCGAACATACAACTTACATGCTTGGGCACATAATACAGAATTATAAAGAAGAGGAAGAAACAATCATGGCGTGAAATGGCTTAAAATTTTACCCAGAGACATCTCTTTCAGTGTAAGGGTTTCTTTAACGCGTCGTAAATCTTTGACTTAGGACAAAAATTATTTTACATACGTAAATTTACAGACATGAGCCTATCACATAATTGCCATCGACTTTGGCCGGAATAAAAACCCGCCCCTCGACTTTGGGGACAGAAAGTCAGCGCTATACCAGGTGCACTACCCAAGTCGACTCCTTAAGAAAATCAAAAAGTCCTTGCCCACAATCGGGACTGAATACGTGAGTCACCAGATAAAAGAAGCTAGATATTTATTCTTTTGTAAATCTACCATTAAACCGTGTGACGTATGGCATTAAAATAGCTGAAGCCCATGTATTTTAGAGCATAAACTCGGAAACCATTAATTATTCCATGGCACCGAAGAGAAGAGTTAATTTCAAGCTGAAAAGAAAGGCTAATCTTTTGAGAGGTAGAAGCATTCGAGTCTTCATAAAACCAAAGGACGATGATTTTTTTTATGACATTTACACGAATGTCAATTTCCAACATGGAACTTTCATTCTCACTTTAGTGTCATTCGAAGAGAAAGGATGCAAGGTGGAGTGCTCAATATGTAATCCATAGAAAGACCAATGACCATATTAACGTATAAAAGAACTATTGTCGATTTCAACAAACACTTTAAATCATTCAACCTCTAGCCTTACGGTTTCTTTTGACACACCTGTAAAAACAATTTACTCTGACATATCAATTTCATAGATGTTTCATAAGCATATTACATTATACTTCGTGGGCTTACACGAAAGCCGAATATAACTTTCTCCTTAAAATTTAAAAGACAGCATCTGATACATTGTATAGTTCGTCGATATTTCTTCAATCAGTTTTTCGAATGCTCTATGCAATATTCTAGTTATGTATATTGTGTCTGCTCTTTTCATACAGATCTAATTCTTGAAGCTCAAGTTTCCATTATTATGATTTATATACTTAGCTTAAGACGTGATACATCTTTCGCCATCAGAGATACAGACCCGACTAAGTGTACATCAAACTTAGCAGATGGCAGAATAGTCTACGGATTATAAACGAAGAACCGGTGTGTTATTTCATGCGGAGTGATGCGACTGTAAAGATTATTAATCAAACCAGTGTTAATATGAGTTAACTTACGTTAGAAAATTATTCAGAAAGAAAGGGCATCGGACTTCTTAGTGTAACGAAGTTTTGCGAAATGTGTGAAGGAAAACAAAGTCACTGCTTTAAGGTAAGTAGTGGCAGCTTCATTCTAGGTCAGTGACATATAGTGCCAGTGGCCGCGCGTTTCGCCACGTGCCGTATTGAATATCTTCCTGCGCTGGAAAATTTCATTCCTCTCGTTTTCCACGCCTCGGGACGGTACGATTAGTAGTCGCGTATCAAACCACACTACACACTGGCTTGGACCTTGTCTAACTGCTCCAGTTTGTTAAGTCTTTCTCGACTCACATGTTCGAAAAATCATTCAAATTCGGACATCGGTTTTTACTCTTATAACTTCATGCAAGTTATCATGAGCACACCCAACACTTATGCCGCATTCACCTTAAGACATCAAACGTAACGCAAACTTTAGAACAGCATTGAGCATTCAAGACGAAAACTTAATGTTGGTAACAACCAATCACAAAAGAACGTGAACAGCTGATAAAATTACTGCCACAGACGAAAATACTTTCATGTTTCTATTAAACACGTGTAGGTCTTTAAAAATTGAAATCTTACAGGTGTATGCAGACATATACAAATTAACAGCATATTAATGAACTGTATTTACTATTGTAGTTCATTTCTTGGGAAACTAATGTCCATATATTTTCCTTCAATGCCACATCTTTGTATAATGGATGGCTTGTATCATACAGAGGGAAAGGATACAACGTTACGAGTTTCTCATTCATAGTTGTCCTTCGAGTAAAAATCGATCAGTATATTTGTTATTAAAAAGTATAATTATTATATATGACACAATTGCTAGAATTATAATGAAGATTATTAGGGCATGATCATGCAAATAAATTAGTTGCTCTATAATTGGGGATGCTCTTGGCTACTTCCACTTCCGTCTCCTCTTCTGTGAAGTTGAGAGCTCTGATTGGTTGTATCGTATTTTTCCCATAAACTTAACGCGAAAGTTTGGAGTTTGCAAGGTTCTAAGTTCACGTTTAATTTTACGTTATGTTTAAATTTTACATTATGCATTGTAAACGGTCCCATTGAAAAACAAGGCCCCGAACTTTTAAGTTTACTTTATGTTTACGGTAAACTTTCTATGTGAATACGGCATTAGAATATAGCCTATTTAGCAAATAAAAGTGTCTGTAGCTCTAGTTTCTTGTTACGTTCTCCATTACGTCACATAAGTCTACGCTTCAAGTGCAATCTTTACGCACGATCACGGAAACACTTGTAGTGTTTATAAGGAGGAATTCCAAGGAAGCTATTAAGCTAAGCCTGGAAGTTATAACAATCTTCTCAGATCGTCTTGCAATGTTTGCTGTCTGTTAACTGACCTTCTACGTAAACAGCCTACAAATGATGCATTGCATGTAAACAGAGAAAGCAAGGTGAATGCTGTTAAAAACTAGTTCGCGTGGATACTAACCAACACGTTATAACTTATTAATTGGTTAATTAGACACCAATTACTTTCAAGTTAGATCTGAGTAATAAGATTAATGTACCGGCAGAATGGGTCGTACCCTTTTGCGTCCCAAAACGAGTGGTCGCTTCATCAAAACAACCCTCGTGCGTCCGGTGCAATTTGACGTAAACAACCCTCGTGCGTCCCGTCTTGAACAAGATCGATACAACTATCTGACGATTGTGGGAAATATTACTATTGCGGCCTTCTTGGTAGAAAAAATGGTTGAATATAGAACTGAAGCACTCAGCAGACTGGAATATGTGCGAACAGTATCATTTAAGCCCCTACCAACCACAAGAAAGTAAACTGGTAGCCAAAAGACAAAGAGTAACTTCATTCTCCGCTTCATTTTTTATTAATATTGACAGTAATGCAAGGATTAAAAATGTTGGGGTGTGTAGCAGTTCGCCTCCTCGCGGTGCACCCTGGGTATGCATGGTACCAATTATTAATTTTACCTGTATTCCATGGGACGCATTTTGTTCATGGCTCTAGAGAGACCCGGGACGCAAACGGGTTTTGGATCTGAGGATCTATGGACGCAAAAGTCCTAGTTTAGTGGTTTTGGGACGCAAAAGTCCAGACCCCGGCAGAATTATTCGTTTGCTGTTAAAATCAAGCGCAAAAAGCTTTATCGTGTGGAAAACCACTCAGTGTTCGCAAATATCCTTCTGCTTTAATCGTTTAATTCATCGAGTTTAGTAATTCCGAGGCGGGCGCACCAAGCTAGTAATGTAATATCCTTATTCCGGAGAAAAGACCTTCACGGATTAAATTGTATTGTTTCATGACCATTGAAAATTAAAAACAAAAAAAGAAACCAAGCAGGTTAATGATCTTTTCGAGGCTAAGGGATAAATACGAGTGATTCAAACATGAAGTAACAAGTATTGATACGTGACAGGAAAACTTAATAGCTAACGTATTAATATTGCAGTGGGAGTAAGTTAACATTAAAAAAGTGTAGGTCTATTAGGGGCCAGCATAGCAATAAAGAAAGTTCCAGCATTCAACCTTGTACCAAAATGACACGAGCTGGTCGGCCCAAGTCGGTCAGTGTCACAAGATCGTATAACGACTATGAAGGAAGATAAAATAACCTGAAATAAAAAAAGTGTGCGTGGAACGCCACGCGGCAGAAGTGAAATCTGTTTTGATTTTTGGATTTTTCAATTTTGGGTTATTGGATTTTTTCAATTTTGGATTGTTGGACTTTTTAATATCGGGTTATTGGACTTTTTAAATTTTGGATTTTGGATTTATTAATTTTTTATCTTTTAATTTTAGAATTTGGATTTTTTAATTTTAGATCTTTTAAATTTTAGATCTTGGAATTTTTTATTTTTAAATTTTGGATTTTTAGATTTTGGATTTTTTATTTTTTAAATTTTTGATTTTTTATTTTTTTATTATAATTTTTTATTTTTTAAATTTTGATTATTTGATTTTTTTAATTTTGGATTTTTATTTTTAAAATTCGGATTTTTTATTTTTAAATTTTCAATCTTTGAATTTTCAAATTTTGCATTTTGTATTTTTAATTATGGATTTTTTAAATTTTGGATCTTTGAATTTGTTTATTTTTTTTATTTTTTAAATTTTCGATTTTTTAGTTTTGGATTTTTAGATGTTTTAAAATTTTGGATTTTCGATTTTTTAATTTTGAATTTTTGGATTTTTTAAAGTTTGGATAAGCCTAATCATTGAGTTGGTTGTTTTCTGTGCAGTCCGTTCCTCACACCTCACTAATTTCGAGACGATTCTCAATTCGATTCCGATTCGATTCCGATTTGAAAGTCAAGCTATTCTTTCAAGGTTTTTTGCGGTTTTCCAAGGCCTTGCAACAAATGTTGGAATAGTTCCCTTACAAAAGGCTGGCCGCAACCCGCATAATAACACCTCCCCAAATTTCAAAATTATTAAATAAAAGGACCCTCTGACCGCGTAAGATAAAATTTTAGAGTAAGAAATTGGATACACAAAATTAAAATAGATTGTCTCCTCGGCAACAACAATAGAATGGAACATGCTAACCACCCCTACCTTACAGCTATGACACCCCCTCCAAATCATACTCAAAATTATGGGGCAAATGGGCTTTGCCTAGGTACCCATTGCCTACTACATAGTAGTGGGCATAAAAGAGGAAGGAGCCACGTATCAAAAGTACGTTGCAGATATTCTCAAATCGATTCCGATTGAGCGTAACACTAATTTCCTGACGATTTTGAGCGTTGCACAAGCTCTCGATTTACCCTTACCGCGGCTTAAAGAAGTTTCACTTCAAAAACCTTTAATGGGAATTATGTAGGGAAAGAGAGTTGCAGGAAATTAAATTTTAAATAAAAATTATGTACAGACCGATGGCTTGGAACCAATATTGTCGCATAGGATGGAAGATACCGCGACGAAGCAGTGTCGCAGTGGTTGGCGTGCAGACCTTGGGAGCCGGAAAGTAAAATTTACAATTTATATCGTGACAGTTTTATGAGGCTTGTAGTCATTATTTCAGACGTTGTGGCAGGTCAGGCGAAGTCTGATCAACAACATCCAGTTTACGATAGTTATTTCCATTTTATTTTATTTTTACTTATTTACGTACGTATTTATTTATGTACATTTTTATAAACGTTTCGTCATACTGTGGCATAAGAGGTTATGATCACAAATTATACTTACTAGTTAAGAATTAGGCATAACATCGACCTTCATAATTACTAATTAATTAATTAATTAATTTGAAGCACATGTAAATTTTATTCATAAACAGTTTCAACCAATTTACTATGCCTAGAGTTGTATGTCTGTAAATAGCAAATTCCAGTTCGTTATAAATGTAATGGTATATAATATATATTTTTTTTTTTTTTCAATTTTTTGCTACGAATTACAATATAAGTGGTTTCGATCGCCACCCGAAAAAAGCAAAGCTTGTGCTCGGGGGCGGTTCAGTTCAATACAATAAGGTATTGACTTTATTATACTAAAATAATAAAATCAATACAATACATATTGACTTTATTATACTAAAATAATAAAATTATTAAAATAAAATTGAAGTAACTTAAGACTAAAATAATTAGTTACACAAATTCAAAAAATTGATTTACAAAACATAGAAAAGTATGATTTAATTATTTACAGTAAGGACAGAACATGTTTTATTTACAACAATGGAAATGTACGAATAAATACAATAATATATATTTTTTGTTAAACAGATTTTAAGATAAGTTTAAGAGATCTCCGCTTAGTAGCACAATATTGTCAATCTTTACGGAATGTACACGGACAGACAGACGTCATTCCAAAAACTGTTTTTTTGGTTTCCGGGTATCGTGAAAGATATTTTACTGCTGCTATCTCGATTTCGATTTCTTGTCACGGTCATAATAGGCTACCTTCTATATGCGAGAAACTAAAATAAATTTATCTGGATATTGTACCACACATTATGGAAATTTCCATCCTTTAAAGTATTTCAGCATCTATGAGACAGCAAAAAAGAAGAGTTAAATAATGCCATAAGTTTTGCGTCTTACAAACGGGATAAAAAAAAAAGCATTAGATATTGTGACGGTAAAACAAATACATAATCACGAAGTAGTATGTTATGTGAAACAAACAGACTTGTCTGCTTTGTAATAGCCTTGTTCACTTTGGGAGAGGTCAGCTCATCTCTGCGTCATTGTGGAGCACGACTGGTTTGTTTATACTAATACTTTATTTATTATGCAAATGATAAACTATCGCTTGGTCGGCTTCAGTAAGGTCAACAAAATACTTTTCAACGTTTAAATGTGTTATTGTTCTTCCCTGTACTATGTAATATAATACGAACTTTTAAAATGTCCGAACACTATTCCTTGCCATTGGCTCTCGTATTGTACGAGGGAGAATCAAATGAAAACCGTAATTAATTTTTTCTACTATTTTACTGCAGAAAGAATATTTGCTTGTACATTATTTCCTACATAGTCCCCTTTCAAAGTGCAATGCACTTACGCCATTGGATAGGAAGAGCTTCGATACAACAAGAGAAAAAAAATATTTTGGTTGACGCTGTAGCCACTCCTGCACTATCGATTGGACGTCTTCATCAGATTTGAACTTCTGCCCTCCAAGGAGATCCTTTAACGGATCAAAGATTTGGAAATCAGATGGTGACAAAGCGAAGGGGTTTGCTGAGAGCAGGTGTTTTGCTTCAACATGATAACACCCGTCCTCATGCTGCTCCTGCAACCATGAAAACATTCGACAACATATGCTTCAAGTGCCTCCCACATCTGCCATAGGCTAATTGCCAGGTTTGGCACCATTAGATTTCCACATCTTTAGTCCATTAAAGGAGCTCCTTGGAGTCTTCAAGTCTGATGAAGACTTCAAATCGGCGGTGCATGAGTGCCTACAGTGTCAACCAGAATAATTTTTCTCATGCGGTATCGAAGCACTTCCTATCTGATGGCATAGGCTAAGTGCATTGAACTGGGAGAGGACTATGTAGGAAAATAATGTACAAGCAAATATCCTTCCTGCAGAAAAATAGTGGGAAAAAATTATTTGCGATTTTCATTTGATTCTCCCTCTTTTATGTTAATTCGTTCATAGTTTATGTTGCATAAAATAAGACACTGGAAGTGGAGAGACAGCATACATTCCTGCATCTTTATTCCGTGAAAGCAAGTCAACATTATTGCCAGCTCTAATATGTTCTATGTTCTCTTCTGTATAATAACGTAAGTTTATGTTGTATGCTATCACCAGCGTTCTATATGGTCTCAGAATCAGAAAATCCTTTGATTGGACTAGAACAGTGATGTGCAAAGTACAACCCACGGGCCAGATGCGGCCCTCAAGACAGGTTCAATGCGGCCTGTGACAGGAAAGGAGAAGAAAAAAATATTTTTTACTCGATTGCCTTTCTTTCTATTGCATGACTCCTGGTGAATTTAAAAAAAAAACTTCAAAAGACTGTTAGCTTTGAACAAGTCTCGGATATTTTCATTATTCCATTTACTGTGGACTTGAAACAGTAAAAACGGGCATTCAGCATAAATTAGTTGAGTTGAAACGTAACACTCCATTGTTTCTCAACGTCTCAGAGCTATAAATTAACAATTCCTTACCGAAACCAATTTCGAAATTTGATTTATCGTGCCCAGAAAGTTATCGCCTTGTTTGCATCTTCATATGTAGGAGAGAAAAATCTTCGAAAAAACGTTGTCAGAAACAAACTGACAGAATTTTGACTTCACTTCACTTCCAATTGCAAACGGACTGTGAAAACTATCGAAAGTATGGTTGCAATTCGCTCAAATAACACTGTTCTACAAGGGTCATTTTTCTTATATGAAAATATGTGTTTCTAAAGGATTTCCATATGGTACATTCAAATCTGAAAACAGAAATTCGCTATCAGGCACAGTTTTTAAGTTATACGAGAATATATGTCTCATTTAACTGACATTTTAAGTTTGTAATCAAGTTGGTGAACTTTGCTTAACAACAGCTGGCAATAGTTAATTTTGTCCTCATTTATTTTCATTTTCAGATTGTGGCATTCCTGTTGCTAGTAAAATTTTATGTTAATTAGCAAGTCATTGTTACAGGATTTAAAATTGAGTTTTATAGCGTTAAACTGGCATTATTTGGATGGTGGAGACATTCTTTATCATGTGAGTAAATATTCATTTTTGACCATAACATTCAGACATCTGTGGTATATAAAATATGTAAAACTTATAATTATAATTATAATTATAATGATGACATTCTGCAATGATGTTTGTGGACTAATGAATACTTTGAACTTCAAATACGAGCCACAGGAGTGGAGACTTTTTATAGATGCCTCAAAATACAGTCTAAAGGGAGTTCTCCTCCACAATTGGAACATAATGCCTTCTGTCCCAGTTGCCTATGCAAGTATGACTAAAGAATCATATGATATTTTGAAAAATATGCTGAGATTAATAAAATATAATGAGCACAAGTGGAAAATATGTGGTGATTTGAAAATAGTTGCCATGATATTAGGTATGCAACAAGGCTACACCAAATATGGATGTTTTCTGTGCGAGTGGGATAGTCGCGATAGAAATTCCCATTATAAAAGAAAGATTTGGCCTGAACGTAAGTGGAAAGTTGGAAAAAAAAATTACTGAATGAGAAATTGGTAGGCCTTATTAAACAATTTGTTAAGGCCATGGACACATCTGGAAGAGGATTTATGTGCCTCTCAAAAAAGTTTCTTCGTCTTTCTGCAGCAAAAATAAAAGAGGGCGTGTTTGTGGGTCCCCAAATTAGAGAACTTCAAAAGGACTCAGATTTTGAACAATGCCTTGCTCCAAAAGAAAGAAGAGCGTGGTCTTGTTTCAAGAATGTAACGCAAAATTTTCTGGGAAGAAAAAGAGCTAACAACTTCGAACAACTGGTTCAACAAATGGTAAATGCATATAGGGATCTAGGATGTCACATGTCTTTAAAAGTGCATTTCCTAGATTCACATCTACATTATTTTCCTGAGAGCTGCAGTGATGTCTCCGACGAACATGGTGAAAGATTTCATAAAGATATAATGTCCATGGAAAAGCGGTATGAAGGGAAATGGATACCTGCGATGCTTGCTGACTACTGCTGGAACATTATCAGAGACTGCAAAATTGAACACAAGAGAAAAAAATAAGACTTTTAAATTCTTAGAGAAAAGTGTATTTTTCCATATTTTCTAAACTTAAATAAGTCTTTCCACATAATATAATTATTATATTAAGGCTTGTGTACATTTATTTCGTTTTATAGTGCATAACATGTTTGTAAATAATTTTGCAAGTGACTAAAATATTTATAGTTACATGTTTTGCCTACATAAATACGTAGCGTGGAAACGAAAATTATTTAAAACATGAAATTCCAAATAACTTGAAAACTATGCGTGACACAGAGAAACTAATTACAGATTTGAATTCAGAAGGTGAATTTCCATGTTAATCAAGAATGTTATACCCAGAAAAATGAATTTCATTTTTATTTGTAGAACAGTGTAATTCTTCATACATAAATTATAGCAAAAAAATAATTCAGCATTTCAAATAAACTATTTCGGCCTACCTTGTGAAATGTTTATCTTATTTGGTCACTGGACCAGAGAATGTGTCCACTGTGGTCCACATAGCAACAGTCATACCTAGTACAAAAATCCCTTTAGGTAGGCCTAAAGGCTGAGGTAGATTTCCAAATGCTTTTGGTTTAATTTATTGTCGCTGCGCAGCACTCTTCTTCTTTAGCCTTGGCATGACAAACCCGCAATAATAACTGCAAAAAAGAGGAAAGAGCACTTTTCCAAACATTCAAATCTCGCCTTATATGAGAGCTATCGAGAAACTAGTTACTGATTTGTAGAGTACTCATCAAGAGCTTTTCAACAATACTCCACAAGACGTGGTTTCAAAAATTTCGAATTTCCAACCCCCCACCCACACTCGTACCCCCAAAATCCGCGAATCGTTGGTGTCACTGTGAACTCCAAAGGGAGTACTCTAATTTATTCAACCAAAGTTCTATACTTCATAGGGACCGAGATATAAATTTTTCAACATTTCAACATTTTCCCCCGATCCCCCCTTGGGCCAATTTTTCTCATTAACGAACTTGTCCGAACTATTGGGCCTAGAAATAACATAATAAAATTTGGTTCAAATATCTTCAAAATCTACCTGTCTTCGAAATCTACCTAAAAACTAACGCCTTTGCAAAAGAAATTGACATTTTATTGGAAGACAACCCTATACCGTGGGGCGAGAGGTGGATACATTAACATGTCTATACACTCATTCATATGATAATGATAGCTAATAGAATCTCAGGTGTTCTTTCATTGTAGGTAATCAAATTAAGCATTCAACTGATGCAATGAATGTAGCATAGAGAAAGATAATTGCGATTATTTAAATCAAGTTAAGCACCCATGAGAACAGGACGTGCTGATTTATTATATCTTTCCGAAACATTTCCTGTACTGTGCCGTATTCTGTAACGAACGATCTTTCAATCTTACACTTTCAAACTTGCGTTTGCGTTTTCTTAATGGAGAATAAGGAGATAATATTGCATATATTTTATACTGTATGTAGTTTGTAAATGACGCACTTAACCGCATTAGTTTCGCAATATAATGCAATCTATTGTATACCTGTTTTTATTCTAGTAAGTATACGTCAAAATTTACAAACGATACTTTTAACTCATAGATTCAAGTGCAAAAATTAATATATGGTACATAGAAATTTTTAATAAGATTTAAAAGTTAAGCCATTCATTGTGAAATAAAAATTACCGTTCAGATCGGAAATTTCTTTAGAAATAAGTGAGGGATTAGATGTTCATTTACCCCGTACTTACCAGGGAGGAATAGAAACCTATCAGGGACAAAGGGAAATAGATATGGTAACTGATCTGAGGTAAGATTGATCGGTTTTGAACATCGGATCCAAAAATTGGACTCAGATCAATCCCTAGCATACGAAAAACATTACTCATAAAATTTAAATCAAACGTGATGTGGGACTATATTTTACGAGTCTCAAATGACTGCTTTTCTTATACAAATAGTACGCGATGTTATTTTCCAAGTATGCTATAAAATTGTTTTCCTTTTAGCTAGTCAATATATTCCCATATTTCTGTAAGCCAAATACATTAACCTTGCTGCTAAGATGTCTCATTAGTATTCATTCTGCATCCTACAAAAATGTAAACAACATTGTAAGTAAAAGCTTTTTCCTGGCGCAGAAACGATGGCATGACCTCTGATTTATACGGCTCTGATGCTGGGGAATTCCCATCCACGTATTGATGCTGTGGAAGAGGAAAGACTTGCCAGTCGTGGATTACACCAGACAAGCAATAATATAGTGCGATAAGCTATAAAAGTGTTGCACAAGCATCAGCTGTTTCCACATCGTGCATTACGAGGACGATGACTTGATCGCACATGCCTGTTCACACTACGGAATAATCATTTCCTCATGTTAGGAGTTCTGGAATAGTCTGCTCACTTTTCACGTGTACAGTCGGTCAAATAAAAAACGTCGGGACTCGTATGCAGTTGAAATTAAAGTTTTGACGCATTAGTTCACAAGTTTCCTATAAAAAACATAAAATACAGGTCATTTTCGGAACATACGAGGCCATGCGAAAGGAGGGAAAGAATGAACAACGAGGGAAAAATGAAAAACGCGGAAAGCGCAATACACGATATTCAACTTAATGTATTGTCATAATTCATTTTGCTTTGTGTCATCGCATCACATACAAATGCTAGTTTGAGAGAAAGTGTAGTTAGGGCTGCATTTTTCGGCCTCTGAAGCAGCAAGAAGGTTCCATATTTATGAAAGAGCAGCTCAGAGGTGGGAACTCCACTATAATGCGACCGGAAGTTTTCATAGGAAACGCGTATTTTGATGCTAGAATGGTTGCAGAAGTTGAACGTAAGTTATTGATTTTGCACTACAAATACCGGTATTACAAAATAAAATATTTAAAAAATTATCCTTGAATAAACATATTCCTCGCGAATCTATTAA
Source organism: Ectobius pallidus (assembly GCA_964059195.1). NCBI lineage: Eukaryota > Metazoa > Arthropoda > Insecta > Blattodea > Ectobiidae > Ectobius > Ectobius pallidus. The sequence continues at coordinate 129,409,707 of CAXKWD010000008.1, forward strand.
TTATTAATATTATAAAAATTTGCAACCAAGAATATGGCGGATTTGAGGCATATAGCCACAGCCTTCTATACATGTTTGTTTTGGAACAAAACTGACTAAATAATCAAGAAAATACATGGATAGACAAGAGGCGTGTGTGAACCTAACCTTAAGTCTTCCTGTACATGCGCATATGCTCGTTCGTGATACTTAATCAAATACCGCCCGACGTTTTTTATTTGACCGACTGTACAGTGGTATTAATCAGACGTGGCAGTCCAAGCATGGATGCGCAGAAGATGCAGACGAGTCCAATAAACATTCGTACTGCATGGAGGGGTGTATGGGTCAGTTGTGTCGTTGCTGTCAGTGCAGTAAGATCGTATAAATGCAGTTAAGAAACAAGAGACCGTGTTACAATAGCTTCTCCTCTCTCGCTAGTGAAGTTCAACATTCTTACCCCTCCCCATGATTCCTCCTACATGCGTCACCTCTCTCACGCGCATCTGGCTGCCACCTCTGTTTAATACCACTGTAGGCTGTTCGCTTATGCGTCTTATATCATGAAAGAAAGTATTTCGTAAAAGGTCCGCCTTTAAACCACTATAAAAAACTAGATAGGGAAATAATTTCTGAAAAAGAGATATATTCGTTTGAATAGTGCAGAAATATATTGTGAACAAACTTAAATTAAAATAGTGTTACAATAGTGTCCCCATAAGTATTTATACAAAGCAATTGGGGAATTTACAATATATAGTATGCGTGTCCAGTATTCAGTAAGTTAAACTATTAAAATACTAAAAATTACACATATACCATTTACAAAGATTTTAAAATATACAAAGGTAATAATGTTGCATAGTTCAAACACGAATATATATAGTTTTCAATAATTATTTCCCTATCTAGTTTTTTATAGTGGTTTAAAAAATACTTTCTTTCATATATTCCCACTATCGGAATGAAATTCATTAATATGTCTTATACCATATTCACTGACTTTCGAGGTTATTTTGACAGAAATCGGAGCTAGATCGACACTGTGGATTTTTTTTTCGCACATGTCCGCTTTTTGGTTAAGAAAGGATTCGTTAAAGTAAATTAACTCGAACTAACGTATAGGCCCAAATAAATTATCTTAAAAATAACTTATTAAATATGTTTCAAAATGTTTAGTTCATTTTTCGTAATAAACCCTTACCTAAAAATTTCAAAGTATCTCCTGTCATTACGGATTCAAAGTACCATGTTCAATAAAATTAAGTAATAGGTCTGCATATAAATAATTGTGATGAATTTTGCCATAATAAATACTTTTAAAAAATATAAGCTGATGTCAAAACTGTCTTGAATTTCAACGAAAATTAGGGTTTGCCAAACTTCACGAAATCCTATGAAAGATTTAATGACAAATGCTAAGAATTATAATGTGTAGAAAGTGAATAAAGCCTATTTTACGAAGCAAATTTGGTGTAATGAAAACTTGAATGTTATTTACTAACTGAATTTCAAGATAACAAAAAAGAAGATCCATCGGGCTGAGTGACCACGAGATATTTTTTCAAAACCCACTTCCTGGATAGTTTAAAAGTAACATTACAAAAAATGGATACGATACCTGTATTTAAATCCACTTTAATCTCCTTTCTGTGTTTCTTGCAGTATGGGAATGGGTTGTCCAAAAACATGTGTTTAGTATCATTCAATGCAGAATTTAATGCCCTACAACTTTTAATAGGTCCATGTTTTCGATATCGTGAGTCCTTTACGCGATATAACCGTAAAACCGCAAAACTACCCCTTTGGGGGTCACATTTTTACCCCCCACCACTTAAGCACAACTCCGCCGAGGGGGAAAACCTAGGATAGTCATATTGGGCAACAAATGAAGCCATTAAAACAATAAAACCTTTTGTAGCAATGATTTCCGATTCGTCTATTTTTTTTTGTTTTTTTGTTTTACACTACTGGACTAAATGTAGAACTTTACGGAAACGGGTGGTCCAACAAATTCACTTTTAATCTCATCGAACGCAGAATTTATTCCTTTATTACTTTTGTATGGACCACTTTATTGATAGATGGGTTAAGTTAGATGATATTACCAAAAAGCAGAACTTAAAACGAAAATTTGTCATAAATATGTAAAATTTGTCCAACTTTGATGAGCAGTATTATGGGAACGGGTTGTTAAAAAAATATGCGTTTAGGCTCATTCAATGTAGAATGTAATGCCCTACAACTTTTAATTCCACCATGTTTTCGATATCGTGAGTCCTTTACGAGATATAACCGTAAAACCGCAAAACTACCCCTTTGGGGGCCACATTTTTACCCCCACCACTTATGCACAACTCCGCCGAGGGGGAAAACCTAGGATAATCATATTGGGCAACAAATGAAGTCACTAAAACAATAAAACCTTTTGTAGCAATTATTTCCGATTTGGATTTTAATTCTACTGGACTAAGAGCAATGTATGGAAAAGGAGAAGGGACACTTCATGGAGGGAAGAAAGTTGTTAATCTGGTTTGATGTTAAGTTTATGTATATGCTTGTAAAACAAAATACTAGCATCAGATTGTTCTGAAGATCAAAATGGGATTATTCCATAATAATTCTTTTATTTTTACTTTACGCTCATGAATAAAACTTCTAACTCCAATTTTCTTTTAGACTTTCGGATTTTGATGTTATCTATACAGGAAACATCAACTGATCGACTATGAAAATCTCTTAACTCTAAAATTATTACTTACTTACTCAATGGCAATAGACAATTCCTAAGCAAGCTAAAGGAATAATATCTATTTTATAGAACCCGGAGGTTCATTTCCGCGCTTACCAGAGCCCGCCATTCAACCCTATTCTGTTCTAACTCCATCCAATCGTCCCTCGAAAATCCTACTTCCTTTAAATTTATCCTAATATTATCCTGCCACTATGTCTTGGTCTTCCAAGTGGTCTTTTTCCGTCAGGTCTCCCAATCAATATTTTTTAGGTATGTCTTTCCTTTGTCTAAAATTATACATGATATAAAACATAAACCTCATACATTTATCACTCTGATTTACTTATCAATTTAGAAAAAGCTTACATACACTATCAAAGGAATTTTTGTCATATGTTTTTAGGTTAAATTTTACTACATAAGCCTACTGCTGTCTTGAATAAGTGCCTGGCAGATTTATTCATTTCTTAAAGCTAGTTATTATTTGTTGCATTTATGAAGATATATGTAGACCGTGCTGCTTTGAAATGGTACTGACCAAAAGACTATGAAGGGAAAAACACAACAATCCAGACATAACTTCAAAATCAATCAGCTGACTAATGAACTAATAATATTAATGAAGAAATTTTGAGTAGTGTTCATATCTCTATGAAACAAGATTTTGATAACTAATGAATAATTTTACGAGTTCTAATATTATTAGCAAGTTCTATGAAACAGGGCTCTGATCCGATTATTAGTAACCCGGAAAATTAACAATTTTTTTTTTTTTAACTCGCATAGGAATCTAAATTTTAAACTCTGAAATGATAGCCATTTCAGCTTAAATAAATTTCGAATGGGCCCATGGTGAAAACGATGGTCTAAGGTACTTGTTCCGAAGTTGTCACTTGACATTCATTGACAGGACCTGACTGACGGGGATTACGAAACCGCGGAAAAGGGCACACCTTGCTGAAACGCGGCCACACCTTCATTATTCCGTGCTGCTAGGGCTGTGGCTAACACACTCCATTACACACTCCATCACCGATACTCTTGCCTCATGACACCATTGCAACCGGTTCTCGCATTATAATCTTAATACCAGAGAGAATTATTCCAAGGAGATCCACTTATCACGTTTCTATCTACAACATTATTTATCTGTATATTTTGACGAATACGAAGGTCATCAGGAACTGTCATTAGGCTATATCACTAAAAATAAATATTTCCCTGAAATACAATATTTGCTCATTAGGTCTCTAGAAGCTTCGAGCGGACGGAGTGAAAAGAGTACTGTGTAGGACAGACTTTTGACGTCGAAGAATATGATATAAATAAAAACGAACTGTTTCTAATAGATCTAGGTTCAATTATTTAGAGCTATAACATATCCAAAAAAATACAACATAGATATTACTATAAACAATATATTAAAAGACTCGTGTGTAGTCCATTGGTTAACACACTTGCAATTAGACTAAAGAGACGAAAGAACCGAGGACATCGATATTCTGGCACTTAAACTTTCAGAAAAATTTCCTTGGGAAGGGAAGCAAAGCCGTGATCCTATGTCGTAGATATATGGCCACTAAAGAACCTCACTTCTTAAAAAAGTGGGTTCAGTGGCAAAAATGACTTTCGTTAAAAGTTCAACCTATTTCTTTCATTAAAGATGGGCTAATGCAAATCGCTACTACGCTTGAGGGAATTAAGATAAATAAGTTTCGTTCGAGGTCTATGAAGTGGCAAAAAAAGAAAATATACTGTTCATAGCAACTGGTATATATACCAAAAATATGTTATATAAAAGTTGTGGAACATGATCAACATACCATGATGAAGCACTTAAAAAAAAAAAAAAAACTTCTAATATAATAACTAAGAAAGGAAAGTATTAAAGTAAAGATCTACCTAACATTCTGACGAACGAAAACCACGTATCCAACGAATCTACAGTATATTTTCACTTGAAAGCCCTAATATTAAAATCCTAAATGACATGCCATTAATGGCATTCATCTGGAGAACCTCGTTTCATTATGGAGTGTATAATAAATGTGTGTTACGCTATGGTACAACGCAAGGCATGTCTAATCCTTCCGATAGCTACTTGTATCGTTTTTCTATCACTTATGATATTATTCAGGGTCTATTTTGAACCATTTGATGAAAACAGTCATCATGTTATTGCTTTTTTAATGTGATCTTATTGCATATGTCTATTACTTAAAAATGTCAGAATCTTCCATCTAAAACGTTCTGTTGCAAATATATTTAACATATATTTAACTAAAATATTATTAGGTGGCCAGTATAACTCGATATTTAATAAATTGAATAACCTTCTAATGATCTTACCACCATTATGCAATAAGTTATTAACTTATCATACAATAACAGTACCTTAACATCCTACAAACAAGATGCCCTGAAACCGAAAAGCCTAGAGCCAAAAAAACAAAAACTGAGTTTAACGTATTGATTGAGCTCAATGGTACAATACAACATGATTTTAACATTTTGGACTGAATAACAACCAACCCAATCATTTCCCCAAACTGTATTCCATACTTCTCTTGCATATATCTTGCGCATGACTCGTAGTGAGATGGATAATAACCGGATCATTACACTGTATATCACTTTATTTATCTCATCCGATTTTTAGGTGATCTTAACCTAAGACATTTAGAAAACATGCCCTAAAGTATTTTTCGCAAAATGTGTCACTTAAAAACTTTCCTTTTTTTTTAACCGGCACCATTAAGGATGTTTAATATAATTCGCCCCCATCGTGAGTGCGATAGTCTGCCAACTTACAGGGAATATACTGTTTGTACGAACATTTATAGATGGGAAATACAATTTTCAATATACTGTGGGAAAAAGCATCAATTATTGCTATTTCTACTGCAAAAAATTAAAACCGTCTCTCATCAAGTCTTACTTTACTGGCAAAATTAATATATAAATATACGAGGGATGTTCCAAAAGTAGTTTCGTCGTTTTTTAAAAAAGTGAAGATGGTAAAGCAGACGAAGCAAACAACTGCCATAAGAATCGACACCTATTGCTGGTTCAACGACGGAAAGAGCGTCAGCAGAGGAGAAACGATGCATGAGTAGAGTCCCGAAGAAGAGAGAGTAGCAGTAGACTGGCGTGCCCGAGGTTATTTGAGTACAAATCACGATGGCAGATGGACGTGTACTGAAAACGTGGTCGACAATGGAAGTACATGCTGTTATCCGGTATGAATGGTCATGTAGGACTAGTGTGTCCATCATCCATGAACGCCTACAGACTGTGTATGGTGAAGAGGTCATGTCTCATCAAATTGTTGGTCGCTGGTGTTGCATGTTCAGTGAAGGAAGGCACCTGTTCCATGCAATGAAAGCCGAACTCTCGGGACGTCACATCCAAAACAATGCTGAGGTGGAGAAGGCTGTGCGACAATTCCTTGCATAGCAGGGCACCTAGTTTTACCAGAGTGGTTTCTTCAAACTGATTGCAAGCTATGACAAATGTCTCAATGTCGGTGGAGACTATGTTGAAAAATAGTGCAAGGGGTATATTTCATGATTGCATGGTGTATTTGTTTTGGTAATAAAGTTTCCATGTGAAAAAGAAATGACGAAACTTACTTTCAGAACATCCCTCGTAATTATTCGGATTGCTTCCCTGCATAAAATAATTTTTAATGGATCCATTGTGCCTTTAGATTTCATAAACTTTTGTTACAAATTATGTAGCATCCCATAAAAGCGTATTTGAGAGCAAATGAAGCTGAAAGATAAACGACCAGTCATTCTGTTACTTTGAAAAATTAATCTGTTCATTCCATAACAGAACTTAAACAACTATAATTGTGAAACACTGATAGTTACCTGTAATCTATTTGCATGGGTTTGTAATATAACAGTTGGACGTAGTCCGACAGCTACGAGAAGATCGAAGAATTAGCACTAAGATATCCTATTATTCAGGTTATGCACATGTTTTTTTATGATGAACGTAGAACCGGTACCACTTCACAGAACAAAATTGAACACATTCAATTTTTTTAATATGTAAGAAATGTAAGAATTTCATAGATTGATAGTTTATATTATACAGAAGACCACTATGTACACTTCACTTTTAGGCATGTTTTCAAACGTTTGAAATACAAAAACAATGAACACTTTGCACTTTGGATTGTAGCATTAATATTGTAAGTTACCTTACATTTACGGGTTATTTTAGAACGAAATAAATTTTGTTAAACCTCGAAGAGAGCCACATGTTGTAATGCATTGTAAAAAACCTCTTGTTCTACAGTTTGACCGCGGAAATAAAACAAAGTTGTTGTAGCTCCAGTGTATAACACTTTCTGCACAAGAATATTATTATTTATTGTTATACCTAGGTATTACTTCAATAGAGGGGATAGTTGTAGAACTAAAAATTAACTTTCAATTCGTAATACAGTTTTCCAGAACTGGAAATCTACAGGTTTAACTTATACCTAAGATACGAGGGCCGTTTATGAAGTAAGTTTCCCTGGGGCCGTTTACAGAAACAAAACACAATTTCAAGGAAATATTATTGCAACAGACACAGCCAGTGTTCAGCTATTTTTCAACATATTCGCCACCGGAATTGAAACTTTTGTCTTACCGCGGCACAAACTTTTGAATACCTGTGTCGTAGAAGTGTGCCTCCTGAGATTTGAACCACCGTGGGACAACCACCTTCGCCTCTGTCATTCTCTGTCATTCTTTGTCAATTCGTGAGGTATAGGAAAAGATGGAAATCACTGGGTGCGAAGTCGGGGCTTTAGGGTAAATGTTTAAACACCTCCCTGCCGAACTTCTATAGGAGACTTGGTAGGAGGTGTTTAAACATCCACTCTACAGCCCGGAATTCGTTCCCAGTGATTTCCATCTTTTCCTACACCTAAAGAAATGACAGGGAATGACAGAGAATGACAGAGAGGCGGAGATGTTTGTCACACAGTGGTTCGAATCCCTGGCGGCAGACTTCTACGACACAGGTATTCAAAAGTTGGTTCCACGGTATGAAAAATGTCTCAATTCCTGTGGCGAAAATGTTGAAAAATAGCTGAACCCTTGCTGCATCTGTCGCAATAAACATTTCAAATAAATACTTTGTTTCTGTAAACGGCCGCAGGGAAATTTACTTTATGAACGGCCAACGTATTTTATAATGGAGGAGAACTGAATAAGGAAGAAGAAATCAACCTTCTACGAGATAATTTTCAAACAAAAATCACTTTGAATCACAGACGCATCACTCTGACACTAACCACTGCACTGGAACAATGTAGTAACAGGTGCCTGTGCAGGCACACACTGAACTACACTGATTCCATCTCACAACTGCAAAGGATTAAAGAAACAGAGGTGTTCACGGTCATATTAAACGTTTAAGATCCGAATAATAAACTGTGCAAAGCAATATTAATTGATTAACTTGCAAAAATCATAATGCCACAAATGTCACTGCCATTAAGATTGTTTATGCATCCCTTGACCTATACTGGCTTGACAAGTTGATGAAAGGCGAGAGTTCAAATCCTTAAACGAACAGGTGAGGGTTCAGACACACATTAAAATTAGGCATCTCATTGAGCAATAACTGGTTTCAAGAAAAGAATGCCGGTGTAAGACAAAGATGTTGAGGACACTACTGTGGCAGTAAGTCCACGCATGCTTATCAGTGTCAATGGTAACAAGAATCACAATGTTGTCCTCTTAAAATGCCACTAGTTTTTGAAGCTATCTCTACAGGGTGTTAATGAATAACACCGAAATATTTTATCTGTGTATAGATGGGACATAGACAAGCAACTTTTATTAGGAGATTTTTGCTCTATGGATTCAATTTGTCCTATCATAGCAAAAAATATTCCAGGGCACGGCCGCCATTGACTTTTAATATTTGAAAAACAAAAAAATGCAAAACAAAGGAACTTCGTTTTTAACACTGTAGTTAAGAAAAAGAGAACTAATGCAGTGGCGGCCAATCATGTGGTTAGTATGTAAATTTTGCAGTTTATGAAAACTCTAAATTATGATATAGCTGTTGATGAATGATTAAGAATCAGGTTTTTATCGATCACTGAGAAGGCCTGAAGTAAAATTAATGATAATATTAACCCTGTTTTGCTTAATTATTGACTTATGAGCACCAAATTGTAATGACTTTAATGCCCTGTAGCATACACATTTTACGTCATAAAGCAAAAATCTGTTTAAAAAAGTTGCTTGTCTATATGTTCTCTATACACAGGTAAAATATTTCGGTGTTATTCAATAACACCCTGTATATAAAAGTTCGTATTATCTTTGGCTTTCTGTTCCCAAGGTTCGATCCTGGCCCATGTCGATGGTATATGTGACTGCATAAATGTGACACCCCATGCTCTGTAATTTACAGGCATGTAAAGAATTCCGGTCGCACAGTATTCCGGTACAACGGCGACGGTCATAGGCCTATACCCGAGACGAGCTAAGAAAGAAACCCAGTGTATCTGTCTGTCTTAGTCTTAAAGTCATATGAGTAATATGCTAGAGTGAGACTGTTTTCTTCACGTTTCCTTCTTAGAACGGTCAGACTTGAAGTAACAGAGGTCTCCAACTTCAAGAGGTAAGAGGGCCAATATTACGAAAAGGAACTGGTGGGTCACGCAATTTTTGGGAAATAAAATGAGACAAATTGTAAATAATGAGCTGAAATAAAATTATATATACATAATATATATATTTAACTTTTTAAATATATATATATATATATATATATATATATATATATATTTAAAAAGTAGCATTTTTCGTAAAAATTCTGAGTCGCGGACTTTAACGTGACCTGAATTTGTAAAATTGGGCAAAAAAAAACAATAGAATCGCAAAATGAAATTAGATACTTAAAATTTATTTAAATGATTTTTTAAATGGAAAATAATTTCTTTATTGCAGCCAAATGGTCACATTATGATGAATGCAGCAACGATGGAATGATTATGGCAGGAAAAACTGAAGCACTCCGAGGAAACCTGCCTTATCCCATTTTGTCCACCACAAATTTCAATAGAACCACCGAGATTCAATCCCGGGTCCCTGCGGTAGAAGGAGAGCGGTCTAACCACTCAGATGTGGGGACAGTCAATGCAAAATAATTGGCCATACAAATAAAATATTCTTACAGATAATTTTCAATGTTGAATGTGAAATTGAGGCTGATTAGCTGCATTTACTAAAGCTGGAATATCTACTTCAATTTCTGTAGTTGCAAATCTCAACAGCGAAGAGTCTCTCAGGGGGCTACTACATGGTTCTTGGTGAATTTAAAACATGTGTGTTTTATTTTTCCTATAATGTACAGGTAGGGAAAAAAGCGGACCGACTCTTGTAGCTGAATATAATATAATTTGTATTAGTATTTTATAATAATATTAATAATTAATATATTCAGTTATAAAACAAAAGGATTAGAAACCATATTCAGGGTTTCGAAATGGACTAAGTCAAGAGTCAACACTAGAACAAATTTCAATACATTCCCTGCTATCCTGTGAATGCCGCTAGATATTTTAGTAGGTCCGCTTTTTTCCCCATTACCTTTACGTATGATTTAAGATACGACAGATTGGCAGTGTAAACCTAATACTTTGGTCTTCAAATACTACTAACAATCTGCTGCGAAAATTTACAAGGCTTAAGCAATAGGCCTAATTCTTGACGTAATGTACTGTACATGTAATTAGCCTTGCAATATGAAGATGTTTTGTTTCTTCCATAACTCTTGATGAATTATTTAAACCCCTGGCAAGAAAATAAGCACAATAATTGTTTAATGTCTTTAAATACTCCATGCCAAACATAAATATTAATGACAAGAAACATACATGAAAGGATTCACATAACCTCATTACTAAGGAACCAACTATCACAAGATAGGAATATGTATTAAGTCCGCTGAAGATGTGAATACAAACAAGTTTAGAAACTTCGTACAAATTATCTAGTTATGAGCAGGCTTTAAAACTTAGTGCCAGATCGAATATGTTAACAGCAACTGTACTGTACAGACTTTGCTCGGCGTATGCGCTAGCTACCATATGCTAATTCACGTGATAGTAGACAAAGCGGATTACAGGTATAGGAAGACCACAAAATAACTTCTCATTCTCTAAACTCACATTACAAGCATGCAAAACGATATGTTCTCCTGTTTGTGTGTAATAGTCCCTCCCAAATGTTTCAATATATGTTTGCGTTTTAGAATACTTTACTTTCGGTATTCCGAACACGTATTATAAATTTATAAACACGCATAATGACAAGGTACACTGTTGACCAATTTGAGAGGCATCGTACTACGAGCGCATTGACTTCTCAGTACTACTATGAATGACTGTCTTATCAGCCTACGCAATCGCCCCCACCCCCTATACTCAGGTTGTTGGTAACTGGAATCATCTCCCTCTGTGGGTTCGGGCACTAAGTTTTAAAGCCTGGTTATGAGAACATTACATAAAGCTACATCGTGCGATGACTAAAAGGCCTTACAAACTATCTATAGAACTGGGACAAATAACGGACAAAAGATAACTGCAAGAACAATTAGTTGCAGAGAGGGAAAAACAGTTATCAGTAGAATTCGGATTTTATTTTAATCCTTAAGTGATATATGGACGAAAACTTGTATATGCATGTTTCATAAGTGACTATGCCTAAAACTTATACTTTTATAGGACCTAAAACAACCTATTTTTACGTTTGAGTCTAATATTGCCTTTTTACTTGTTTTCCTCTAAAGTTCAAAATAAGTTATTTTTTGTTATAAATTCTAGCATTTATTTTCAGTTCGTATTAAATTTTTAGCTCGGAATGTGCAGTACATGACACATTTGTGACTTGGTTAAATAGTAAGGAATGATTCGTCTTCAGTAGAAAAATTCCTTGGAATTCCCAAGAAAATTTAGTGTTTTTCTCCCGACTCCCACATCCAGTTAAAAAAAAATAGTTTTCTGAATCACTGAGGGATACAAGGGGTTGAATAAGCTAGCGTGCGTAGCTTCTGGGCGCAGGGATTAGGTTTTCACTGTTATGGTAGTAATTTAAGCCCTAGTAATAGATCTATATAATTCTGTGTACCATAGGCATATTTCTGTGTTTTATCATGATTACTGATTAATGGTGACTTCAATAAATATAACATTCTGCATTGAAATTGAGATATTTCAGAAAATTGGCAACTTAACGATTTTATAAGACACTATTTTACGATTTTTAGAACCTATTTTCCAATTTTCAGAGCCTATTTTAGGTGTCTAAAACAAAATTTTTAGCGACCTGAAAGTCCGAAGTCTAGTTATCAGTTACTTGAACACATAGTTAATTGGATATTATTCTCAGTTAACTAGATTTTTATGTGGATTAACTAAAGACTGCCATTAATTACAGCTAACTCTAATTCTCTGTAGCTGAGGACTAGTAGCCAATGACAGAGGATGACCTTATCTTTCTCCCTGGGATTTTCCAGAATTGATTTACGGGATGTATAAATTTTACTATTCTACATAATAGTCATTTTTTACTCCTAGGTTATCAAAATTGATTTACGGCTGCATAAATTTTACTACTCTACATATTATGTACTCCTCGATTATCAAAATTTTCACAGGCTCTATTGGTAGTTTACATAACCAAGTAGTACTGACATGTGTCAGCTATGATAATGTCGTCGAGCTTTGAGACGTAAACACTACGAAAGGATCTGTTTGATATTTTACAATGGTATTATTTTCACATTTAAAAACTATTTCAAGATTATTGCAATACAAATAAAATAAAATCATCCGTCGCAACCGAAATAATTTGCATATTATGAAATATTTTCTGTTTTATATATATATATATATATATATATATAGAGAGAGAGAGAGAGAGAGAGAGAGAGAGAGAGAGAGAGAGAGTTAATAATAATCATACTAGCAAAATTTTACAAATAATTAAGTTTGAATGGAAACAGTCAACTTCTCTCTGTATGATTTTTAATAAACTCAGCACTAAGTGAAATACGATACCTTAATTCCTTACTTTGTATGCCCCTAATAAATGCCCGTAATTTATCGCAAACAAACTGTATCCTAACACCTTCCCCACAGTATTCATATTCAAAATTTTGACATTCTAAAATTTATCTGCAACCGTTTGGGCGCATTGAGGCTGTCGTTAGACAGACATGAAAGTAGAACTGTTGATCATTTTTTTCTGAAGTTGTGAATAATTATTTCTATATGTGTACAATATATATCATTAATATTTTACTTTCGAGGAAAGGTGACATTCATATCAATATACTGAAAAACTTGTGGTTACAAAACTTTAATCTATTATTAATGAACTTCATTATGAAGTGAATAATTTTCCAACTAGTACGTGTATGAATAATCTAAAAAATGTTTTTTCCACCACAGTACTAGTATTTTTTGTGGGACTAGGCAGAGTGTAATGCTGAATATCAGTTATTACATTTATTAATAAACATGAAATGTGGTTTATTTATACATATGTGAAATCGGAGTACTGTAATATATGAAAATAATTTGTTTGGAAGACAAAGATGTATTGACGTAATGTGTTGCGTTCACAAGAAGTTAAAAATAAACACTGAGTCACTGTTAAAAGTATGAATAGTGCCTTATATGATGAAAGATACTTGTTTATTGCTATTTGGCGAGGCACCAATATATGTAAAATGTAATATATTAATCCAGAATAAAAATCTAGAATTGTGGTTGAGAATTATATTAAAATTTACCAATTAAAATTATTTTAGATTTAAAATAATGTCCACATTGCAATATGCTGTCCTCTTCTTGGTAAAGTTCTTCAAATGTTGTTAAAAAATCACTTATTTATAGAATTTGTTCGTGGACGTTCTGGAGTTTTCTTCGTATTCAGCTTTAAAATGAAACCAGGTCGTGTCAAAATGAGATGCATTTCGATACTAAAATGTATCATCTTCAGTCGTCGTTTTTCCGGAGATGGAATGTGGAGCAGAACTGCTTGCTGTGGTAGTGAGTCTACAATAACTGATATATGTAAATCATTTTTTCGTATTCAGCATTACACTCTACCTAGTCCTACAAAAAATACTAGTACTGTAGTGGAAGAAACATTTTTTAGATTATTCAATCTATTATGCACTGTGGAATGACTCATTGAATTATTTAAGCAGTTATGAAGATGGAGGAGCCAAATAGGGGGAAAAAATTACTTGTTTTTTAGAAAAGATTCCACTCCCATATTTTAAAAGTACGTTTGCGTGATTTAGCATGTGCATAGTAAATAATTTACCACTGTAAACAAACCAGTCGTGCTCCATAATGACGCAGAAACATACCGATCTCTCACAAAGTGAACAAGGATAGGCTATTACAAAGCAGTCAGGTCTGTTTGTTTCACATTACATACTACTTCGTGGTTATCTGTATTCGTATTATACTTTCACATTATAATGGAATTTTTATATCCCGGTCAGTAAGACGCAAAACTTACCACGAAACAATTTTTTTCCGTTTTCCTTAGGTAGATAGACGGAAATTTCCATAGCGTTCGATGTATCGTCATCTCTCATAGATAGCCGTCCCAACTAAGGTTTTCAAAAGAAACAATAAGAAATTCAGGACAGAGCATTGTTTGAAATTGTTTTTATGTTGTTTGTAAACATTTGTAAACACTGTTTAACAGAACTCTTTCAGTCTATGTAAAGTTCCATTTTACGGGCAGAGTCAGTTATGGCAAAAATGTAGGTTCTGGCACGTTATAGAGATTATACAGGGTATCACCAGAATCATGTTATTCACTTCTCTTTCGTACAAATTAATAATTCTAGAGTCATAGGGAAAAAGCGAATAAATAAAAAATACAAAAGTTCCAGGAGAGACAAAAAACAATTTATTTCCACAGCATTAATACAATATATAGTTCTGCCTACCCAGATATTTTTACATAATATCTTATACTATGTAAACAATATCTGGGTGGGTTGAATTAAACATCGTAACAATGCTGTGGAAATAAATTGTTGTTGTCTCTCCTGAAACTTTGGTTTTTTGACTTATTCGCTTTTTCCCTATCACTCTAGAATTATCAATTTCCTTCATTTTAACCAGTACAAATTCTAGTATTCCTACTACTACTATTATCGTGTACCGTTAACATTTATAATATTCAAAATAACATAAATAACATTTTCGACAGTAAAATCTGTCCTTAAATTAGATGGTTTTTTGACAAAGCACCAACGTAAGCTAAAGCAATATTTAGTTTCGATCAAAACATAATAGTTTATTGGAAAGGTGAAGACAGACTGAAAAATGCAATGCCATAGCCGGGATTTATATCAGGATCTTCGGTTCTCCGTGCCGCTTCTCTTACAAATTGAGCTATCAAGTTAACATGCCCATACAACATTAAATTCTGCAATTGACTCACAAATCCCGGTATGCCACTAGGTATCTCAATATGAGATACCAACCCAGTGGCAACTTACAAACTCTTAAGTGCTTTAAGGTATGGATTTTTGGTACAATGGGATTTGTGAGTCAGTTGGAGAATTTAATATTGAACCGGTATGTTGCCATTGTAGCTCCAACGGTAAGAGCAGCGGCACAGAGAGCCGAAGATTCTGGTTCAAATCCCGACTATGGCATTGAATTTTTCAGTCTGACTTCACCTTTGTGCAATGTAGCAAAATAAATAATAAATTTATTTCTTTTACTCATTATTTATATTTTGCAGTCTGTACCTCATATAATATTTTAAAGTGTTTTATATGAACGTATTTTACCGAACGACTTGTGAAATAATTAGATAAATTAGGCCATAGTTTTCTATTCTTGTTAAAAGCAGAAGTGAAAGCAAGCAGAAATACAGTTCACAAATGAGTTGTGTAATTTATTTTTTTGACCAGCTAATCTGTAACTAATAACTAACATCCACAACACTTTCACACGCAAACATTGATCTGCTAATAATTTGCACCTATTTTTCTCAGAACTATGTTTAAAGTGAACTTAAAATATAATGCAAATAGTAATCATCCATGGAAGGAACCAGACCTTCAAAATAAATATAGAGTTAAGTGTCAGGTCAAGGTGATGACTTTATGGACATAATGTGCCAAGAATCGTTATGTTTATACAATCCAACTCATGGATATCATTGATAGACCTACCTTCATTATTTACCATACGAAAAATTATATGGGTATAATGTGCTAGATAGTTTGATAAAATTAGCGGCAATCAAGTATCTCATCAGTAGGGACCGGATTCTTAGGTTTTTACCTATTTTTTTCCTTGCTTCCAAAACAAAAAGCGCTCATACACTTTTTCGAATCATGTCCATAGGATTCACCTACATTAATTCTGTGGCACCTAAAAATACCTAAATGGGGTATAAAAACCTAAATATACCTAAACGGGATATAAAACCTAAAATATCTAATTTAGGTTACTTTTTTTTGTCTTTTTTGCTTGTCAGTTGAGGAATCGATATTTTTCGGAGAGACAATAATTTTTGTCGGGTTGAAATTAATACCACCAGCGTTTCGTTCAACCCATTGTCGTCAGGATGGACAGTATCAAGAGAGGAAGTGTAGAGTACCAGCGTATTCCTTTTAAAATATTCGTACGAACAACCATTGTTGCCGTGTATGAACAAGGGTATAGAATTCTGTGTTTTAAAGCGTTTATTTGCCTTTAGTAGGCCTACTGTCTTGTTATTCACTCTGAGTGGTCACACTGTGTTTTAAGAAGACGTGTTAATGATGTATTGAATCCTATGTAGCACATTCAAATTCATTAGGCCCTAATCCAATTATTCTACCCGAAAAAGATATTTTGGATAAAAAACCTAAAAAAAACTATTTCACCTAATGGAAAACCTAAAACAGTGTTTTTAAAAACCTAAAAATCCGGTCCCTACTCATCAGTCATGAGGCTAGAATTTTTATTAAATCGATAATTTTTCGAGTAACGCAGAAACAAGGGATGTTTTCGTATTTACATGTTCAGATATATTTATTAGGGAATTTTTTTCTCGAATTTCTGTCTTCTAGGACCATTTCAATGACCGCCGGCGTAGTCTTACGGTTAGCGTCACTGACTACAGATCTGTCAGCCCTGGTTAGATCCACGGTACCTCCTCGGATTTTTCTGAGGTAGGGCCTGGAACGGGGTGCACTCAGCCTCGAGAATCAAAATGAGAAGCTACTTGATAGAGAAGTAGCTGTAGCGGTCATGAAAACCACCATTAACGGTCGTGGGTGTCGGCATGCTGACCACATGCCCCCAAATCCTGCCATCGACCTATGGTATATGAAGCAGCGGTCGGTTGATAGGCCTAGTCCCTTCAGGGATGTAGTGCCACGGAGTTTAGTTTTAGTTTAGGAGCATTTTAATCATTTTGTTATTTCAGTGCATTTTACTTTAATTTTGTGAAGAAACTCCCAATAATACAATTATATGTTTAAAATTTCTAGTTTTCTGTAATATTTTCTGCTTCATTTTCTAAATTAAATTCCATTTTGTACACATTTAAATTATTTTTATACTTTTTGAAGTGAAACTTCTTTAGCCGCGGTAGGGGTAATTCGAGAGCTTTGTGTAACGCTCAAAACCGTCATGAAATTAGTGAGGTGTGACGGAACGGACTGCACAGAAAACAATCAATTCAATGATTAGGCTTATCCAAAAATTAAAAAATCCATAAATTAAAAATTAAAAAATAAAAAACCCAAAATTTAAAAAATCTAAAAATTAAAAAATAAAAAACCCAAAATTTAAAAAATCTAAAAATTAAAAATTAAAAAATCCAAAATCGAAAATAAAAAAATTAATAAAAAACAAATTCAAAGATCCAAAATTTAAAAGATCCAAAATCAAAAATTACAAAATTTAAAAATCCAAAATTTAGAAATCCTAAAATTCAAAATTTTAAAAATAAAAAATCGAAAATTAAAAATCCAAGTATCAAAATTTAAAAACTGAAAAAATTCAAAATAAAAATAAAAATCAAACGTTTAAAAAATAAAAATCAAACGTTTAAAAAATAAAAATCCAAAAATAAAAAATCCAAAATTTATAAAACCAAAATAAAAAATCCAAAATTAATAAATCCAAAAATAAGAAAATTAAAATATCTAAAATTTAAAAATCCAAAATAAAAAAAAATAAAAGATAAAAATTTTAAAAATCCAAAATTTAAAAAGTCCAAAATCCCAATATTAAAAATTCCAACAACCGAAAATTGAAAAAATCCAATAATCCAAAATTGAAAAAATAAAAATTTTAAAATAAGTTTCACTTCTGTCGCGTGGCGTTCCACGCACACTTTTTTTTTCATTTTAAAGCCACTCTTTTAATATAGTTTCGTACGGCTAAAACTTCCATAAAATGTTCACTGTATAATGCAATTTAAAATAAAACTAGAAACCAATGAATTAATTAATGGTAATTAATGGTAATTTATGGATATCATGAAGATAACGCTACGTCACATGTTATAATAGTATGGTCGAACAAAAATATTATTTCAGGTGCCATCCCACACAACGAAAAAGCAATAATTTACTTCCTAAATTAAAACTGTGCAAAAACTGTTTGCATTCTATAAATAACTAAATGTCAGCAAGAAGGTTGACTATGCTAGTGTTACTAATGAGACGCTATTCAGATGAATTTGCACTTCAATAGATTTTATGCTAACTTTAAAAGCTACGAATAAATCTTCAAGGACTTTAGACTCGCTTTAGTGTTGAGATGACATCCTAATAAAGTGGACAATACAACACTTCATACATTTCAGGTGTGTGCAAACTATTTTGCTATTTCTTGCTATGTAAATAGGCATATGACAGCTTCTGTAAATTCATCAGCACCTCTATGCTAAACAGGAAGAATAAACTACTAAATATCGTACGAAAGTGAGTTCGTACAGTTCCTGTCTTCAGATATGATACTACAACTAGCTCTTAAGGCTTAACATTCACCAGGTTTGTTTTAAAAAAATACAATGTATCCTTGATTGAGCAATAACAGATTCATGACAGATATTAGAGATGGATACCTAACCCTCACAATTATTAAACATTTCTGATATTTAGGCATTCAATGTAATGCATATGGCGGTGCAAAGGTGTAGGTAGTTTCAAAAGATCTGCATAAAAATTACCTCAGTTTTAAATATATTTTGATAATTCTCTTCTATTCTACTCCTAAAACTTATTAATATAAAACGAACTTATAGTATCTAAACGAGTTCAGTTTTCTTTATGGAACCTGAGATTTATCATTTTAAGATCATAACTTTTTAGATCTAATTATTCTGTATATTTTGTAGGAAATTGTCAATCTATGTACACGAAAATGCAAAACTTCATTGCATTATCTCAAATAGTTTAGAACTTATGATGAAAACAGAATTAACTGGGTAAAATAGTGGCTGTATTTTTATGAAGAGCTAAAGCACCATAATCTATGTAGAGCGCCATACCATCATCCAAAGTTATGTTGAGTCGCCGTATGATATTTAAATAGTGATGCATTTTTTTTTTTAATTTTAAAGTTTATTAAGTAAATGAGAGCAAATAGAAATTTTAATAATTAGGATATAGTCGTTTTTAGAATTAGATGTTCTGGAAGGAAATTATTTGGAATGAGTTTTTTTTTTTTTTGGCAGGAAATATCCTGGAGTAATAAAATAATACAGTACTCTCTGGAATGCATAAATTATGTTAACATAGTAATAATGTTGAATTTAGTACTCTACTTTGGAAAGAAATACTTTACTTACATATTTTTTGCGGGTTGAGTATGTTTTGGAAAGAAAAACTGATTTTATAACTCAATTTTCATGCTTTTGGTATGAATTGTCAAGATTTTCTTGCAAAAAATCTATGTTTTAAAATCTGTTTATTTATCAGCTTTTTTAGGAAGTTCAAACAGCTCTTTATTAACGAATTAATGGGAAGCGAACTAAGAATCTTCGGTACAGAAGGGGTTCTGTCGGTACGTTCTATCGATAAACAAACTTCAATCAAGCACTGCCTTATGTAGTAACTGAATAAGCTGATGAAGTTCAAGCCGATAGACATTCCGAACAACAATTTTGTTACTAATAAGCCTGTATGAATATGGCTGTCACAATAGGCATAGCAACGTCTTCTTTATTTAATGCTTAGGTGCCCTAACTTTTACCCTTAATTATGATTAGGGGTGGATTTCTATGACCTAAAAATAGGACATATGCATGCATTTATGACCAATAAAATTTAAAATATGATTTTACCACTCAGACATTATATATATCTTTTTAAGAGTCGTTACAATTCATTTTATTAAAATATGTTAATTATTTAAAATATCTTTAAATTCTCAAAAAGTATCAGCATAATGCAAAATTTACAAAATATGGTATGAAACTTTTTTTAATAGGCACACAAATATGCCACAAATGCGACCTAAATATGCATATACATACTATATATGCTACAATAGTTGAAATTTTCCTAAACATGCAGTTATATGCACAATAAAAGCAGTTCCATTTTCACAAGGATGCTTGGAATCGGGTTTAAATTAGTCGGAAAGCTGAAATAATGCAAAGGGGAAAAATATGGCATGTCATAGAAATCCGCCCCCTAATTATGAGTAAACTCGGATGTAGTTAAATTCTGGAAATACTAACTACATACCACTAAATACAACTAGCTCAATTACCTAGTACTATAAGGACTGACACGGGTTCGATTCCCGAAGAGGTCGTTGAGATTTTTCAATTGGCCTAATCCTTCTGGTGGCACTATGGCCCTGGGGTCGACTCAGCCTCTAACCGAAATGAGTACCAGGAGCAATCCTGGGGGTAAAGGCGGCCGGTGCGTAAGGCTGACAACCTTACCACCTTCATGTTCCGAATGTCCAAAAACCGGGAGCCTCAACCTCCAGGAACCCTCTGGGCCTCCATGGCCTGTATAGGGTTAGCTTTACCTTCTTATAAGGACTGACAATTCCACGGCATTTTCCATGCGTTTAGTAATTTATAATCTTGATTACTGTTGTTGCTTCTATAAATATGGCACACAAATATCTGAGTATATTTAATATGGACTTAGCAATATGACACAGTGAGTTATTTTTGCTCTTGCTTATTCAAAGTCATCGCACTTTTGCCCCATTGTGTCATCTCAGCACAAGGTTAAAAAGCATAACGCGAACGTCATAGGTACAGAGGTGCTCACAGGTTTTCTTCTCAATGAGGTCAAAACACTTCCTCGATACCTACGATTATAAATTCCAACATCATTCCATGTTCACACTCCCCCCTTTACCGTCGCGAATTTCTTTACATGAGAGTCTTTAACTGACGTCTGTGCAAATTCAATAACTAATGTAGAAGAATAATTCCAATAATATAAATAGAGTGGATTTCCGTTATCCAAGACTATTTGGAACATGAATCAGTGACCAATCCCGTATAAGAATATGTGAATTTCAAATATTGCAAATGTCTATCGTCATAGTTTTATAGTCTTATTTTTATCACTTTCAATATGCCGCACTAAGTGCATTTTTTTAAAATATAAATTTACAAGGACTCAAGACTGAAACATCTCAAAACCTGTAGTTTCTCCGATAAAACAAAACGAATTATCGAACACGGCGATTGGGTACCTATAAGCTGCTTATGAGCGGTGCACTCAGCCTCGAGATTCAAATTGAGGAGCTACTTGATAGAGAAGTAGTGGCTCCGGTTATGGAAACCACCATTAACGGCCGTGGGTGTCGGCATGCTGACCACATGCCCCCAATTCTGCCATCTACCTATGGTAGAAGACGCAATGGTCGGGGGTAGGCTTATTCCCTTCAGGGATGTAGAGCCACCGAGTTTTTTTTATATGTGTGGTAAATCATTTTAAACCTCGTATAATAAAAAATAATAATAAAATGGAGGTTAACCCAAAAAATAAAACAGCTGATGAAAAGTTGCACAAAGCACGGCTATCGTCCATGGAGACACGAACGTTACATTATAATATACTAGCTTAAATGGCCCGGCGTCCCCCGGGTTTGGTATTCTGTAATATGAAATTAACTTATGGAGGACTTTCGATGTTGAAACTCTATGTCCTTATATAATATGTATGTAGAATTCGAAATGAGGAAGAACGACATATGGCACTCAGACTATTCCCTTAGAAAACGCTAGATATAGCTTTTTAGGGCTCATGGAGGATGTCGAATGTTGCATTCCATTGCTTCTACATACCATCCCTGGGAGGAGTGCAAATAAGAAGAAAATGAAATTCCGGTTACATACGATAAGATTGTATTGTCTTGACAGAAAATTGTATTTCTCATTCTCATATTACCATACAACCGTTTCGGGGCTGAGGCAAAAAAGAAATTCAATATCAATTTCATACTTTCCTTCCCAAAAACCTGGGACATAATATACTGCGCGCGTAGGACTGAAAATGTTCCATCCCATTTTGTCTTCTTTTAGATGCATAGGGCCTCTGATAAACATCCCTAGGCCTATTTCTCAACTAATACAAAGCCTACTGCTGTGAGTGACGTATCAGTGGATAGGATTTGTTACCGACTTCCGATATAGCATACTCACTGGCACACACTTAAGTTGTCCCTGCGATACGATCGCTTATTCTACATCAAAATGTGAAGTGAGAAAATTATATTTTCCATGTCGAGGGTAGAGAAAGTTATGTGACTGCTTTATTTTCGTGGATTTTATTCGTCAAGAATTATTTTCA
The DNA here is from genome assembly GCA_964059195.1 of Ectobius pallidus. Classification (NCBI taxonomy): domain Eukaryota; kingdom Metazoa; phylum Arthropoda; class Insecta; order Blattodea; family Ectobiidae; genus Ectobius; species Ectobius pallidus. The sequence continues at coordinate 129,432,256 of CAXKWD010000008.1, forward strand.
CAGTTATGTATTAAATACTTCGATAGTATCAGCATTTGTTAAAGCCCAATATTATAATATAGTATCCAAAGCCCTATGTAAACATCGTAAACAATACTTTCGTTATGTAAACAATTTACATCAGAACTCACTAACTTTTCCTCATTTCACATTTCCGACTTTTCCCATGGATTTTCCAAAAATTTTCTTTCATCAAACCTTGTCGTGACAATTACGAACACAACAAAAAAGAAATCTGCCATATCGGTCAAGCCGTTCTCAAGTGATGCGGCAACAACCCTTTTGTAAATTCATTTTACTTTCTCGCATATACGTAGTATAGAGAAAGTATTGTGATCGTGACAAAAAATCGAAGTCGAGATAACACCGGGAGAGCATGTTTCATGAAGCCTAGAAACCGAAAAAAGTATTTTTGGAATGACGTCTGTCCGTCTGTCCGTCTGTCCGTCTGTCCGTCTGTGGACAAGCACAGCGGGTAAACGGTTCATTGTATTTACTTCATTTTTTGAATTAAGCACTTTTTCGAAATTTTGTCGAACCGCCCAGAAATTTAGTTTTATAACTGAAATATTAAGGGGACTTTTCATGAAAACTTTTTTAAAATTTTCGATTTTTGAAAAAATGGCTCTAACGATTTTAATAAAAATTTAAAATTCGAAACTCTTATCTATGAGTAATAAAATGGCTATATCGGTATTTCTGCAAAAATGACTTAAGGGGTACTTTATTCGTATCCATTTTCAGTTTTTCTAGATTATATCCATTACAGTAGGTGATACATGAAAACCTACCACAGTAAAGTTGTAGAGAAAATTAAAATGAACATTTTTTGTTTAAAACATTTCTTTATACAATTAATAGATATCAAGATAAGAACGAAATAAGTACAGCTTAAATGCGAATTTCAGAACATACATATCAATTAAAATATGAATGGCATTTTGTTGCCACTAGTAACAAGAAAACTATGGTCGTAATGTACTTATTGTTGTGAAATGCAATCAGTTTAGCTCAGTCGCAATGAACACACTAAACCAATTACAGCGAGGTGGTAGGCCTATGGGCTAACAGGAAAGAGGTCCTGAGTTCAAATCAAACCTCGTGGCCGCCGAAATTGACTTGGGTTTTTCATGGTTTCCTCGTTCGCAAAGGCGAACGCCGGGTTTGTAGGACTTGCTTATTTTCCATAACTCATCGCCGCTATGTCACTGGATATTATAATCGTTTAAACTGAATACCGCATAAGAAGACATCACTAAACAATAGAAACATGACGCGAATGAGTTGTTAATATAGACCAGCGTTTTTCAACCTATGGTGCGCAGACATAATTAATTTAAAAAAATCATAAAGCAAGTGGGAAGTAAAGAAGTAGAAATTTTTCACATAAAATGGACACTAGATGTCAAAGTTTTTAAAATCTTCGAAAATACAGGCCATATTGCAAGTTTCCTTACTTTTGCAGTTACGGGCCACAGTTTCAAACCCCTGATGCACTGACGTCTATGGTTCCCTCTTTCATTCAAAACCCTAAAAAATAAGACTTTGTCGGAATTTTGTTATTAGAGGCGCCATGCAGTTTTCAACAACCTATCTTTGTGAGAAGGGATTTTCATCGCTCGTTTAACTAAAAACATAATACAGAAACCGACTTAATGTATCTTCTGATCTTCGACTAAATTTGACTAATATTGAGCCAAATATCCAGGAACTCTGCAAGAGGCGACAAGGTCAACCGTCTCATTAAAAGTGAGTAATAACATAATTCCTAATTATATTATCAAAATGGTAATACATATTAAAGTCTGTTCAAAATCTAATTTTACTGTCAATAGTTTCATTCCAATTCAATAACTGTGTTTCCGTCGGATTAAAAAAAATGTATTTCGTTATAACGACCTATAATTTAATACCCCAAATATTAAGAATATAGGAATACATATAATCTACTTTTAACAATGGGATGTAAAATTAGGGGTCCGTAAAGTTTTCTAGACATTTTAGAAGTCCTTGGGTTCAAAAAGGTTAAGAAATGCTAATATAGACTAATGGTTCACGCAAACATAGCCTACTAAACACGTGATATGACCTACATGCAGTTAAAGCGTGCAATATAACCTAAGTAGTAGTAGTAGTAGTAGTGGCAAAATTCAAATATAAGTCGCCCCCCTTAAGCTCCCCTATTCGATATTCACATTTGCACGGACTGTGTGATGTATTTTGTTTCTGAGCGAAGCAGAGTGACCAACTGCCCTTGTATACTGTCGCAAATGTCTTGTATCCACCTCTTCACATAGCTAAATAATGCATAACACTAACCACATAGTTAAGTGCGCTAAGCGGAGGTGGCAGCCGTAGCGAAGCGCCCTTGCATTTTCGAATAATGTACGATACACTGTTTGTAGGTTTCGAAAATGTGGCATATTATATCTCCCGCAAGGTTTGTCAGCCTGCCACCTCTCGTCTAGCGGTAAGACGTCACACCTCCAACGTCCAGTCACGAGTTTCTTCATAATACTAGGACAGAAGAATTCGCTAGATCGTGGTATAAAAGAAACTGCATCGGTGAGGATAGGTTGGGTGGGACCGACTCATCCCAAGGTGGGACTTATATTTGAATTTTCCCGTAGTAGTAGTACTAATAATATGCAGTTTTACTGCCATTGATTATTATTATTATTATTATATTATTATTATTATTATTTTATTTCACGGTAAAAGCATTGAACATAAAGATCGACCCTGATGCTTTCCGTCCTAGATACTTGTAAGTTTCATGAAAATGTAATACGTAAAATTGAATTGTCTGTTTAATTTAATTTTTTCTGTGCTAGCCTTTAACACGTATATGCGAGAAAGTTTGTGCAACGTATTTTTGCACCATTTATTTATTAATATAGACAAGTTTCGTCTTTTAAATTTTAATCATTATTGACTCCGCTTATAAATAGACTCATATACAGATATTCTGATATTGGTATTCAAGATCAAATACTGGAAATTAATTTAGGCCTACAATTTCAAGTCACAAAGACGTTTATATCCTGTATATAGTTAATAAAATAGTAGATTAACATTATTGAATTATCTTGATATCATTCTCATGTGACTTTTTGAGGGGGTGGTAATTTTGAACTTCATAATATAAATTTTCCCTCAAAGGACCCATATGAAATTCATTAATTTATTCACTAACAGACTACACTGAACCATGGAACAACATTTTCTACAGGATATATACCATCACTATCAATCCCATTTTATGGTGAATAAAAACGTCAAATTTGGGTACAAATATTTGCGTATTTTCGGTGTATTTTCGCATACCAAAATACAATTTTTGGATTATTTCACATTAAAACTTAAGGCTCATGTGAAGAAAAATATTACATGTTACCGGTTCAATATTACCACGTCCGTAGTGTTAACACCTAGCGTGAGGTATTGCCAGGTAACGCGTATTGAAAATCTAATGAAGACATTTTTAACTAACATTTTTTGAATGTCAGAGTGGGCATGCGGTTTAAAAGGCGGTTTGATGTGAGAGGTTGGGCTTGTAAGGTGTGGGCTCGTCGCCTTACAGTGAGTGAATATTGTAACACTGTATATAATGACTCACCCATGCTAAAGCCTTACCTCTCGTAGTCCCCCTTCGCCCAGGCGCTGAAAAGCGCCCTCTGACTGGATTTTTGCTATTTGGTACCAGGGTTCGAATCCCGGCTCGTGACTTTCAAATTTTATTTCATATATTTAGTTTCATCGGCATATTTAAGTATGAAAATTTAGTGGTTTGGTTATATTTTATTTTATTTTATTTTATTTATTTTATTTTTATGTTTTTATTTATTATTTATTTTAATTTACTTTATATTATATTATATTATTTTACTTTTTATTATTATGTTTTATTTTATACTGTATTGTTATATTTTATATTATATTTTATTTTATATTAATATATTTGATTTTTTATATTATTTTATTTATTACTATCTTAAATGGCCCGGCGTCACTCGGGTTTTGTATTTTGTAATATGAAATTAACTTATGGAGGACTTTCGAACTCAGACCCAGTGACGTTAAGTAGTCCTGTATTATCAACATTTGCAGAAGAATTGATATTCAAATCAGAACACTCTGTACAGAGAAGCTCTGCAAGTCATTCCTTTAAATCTCTGATGAAGTGATACTCTATTCTGCACGGGTACCATTAATCATATTTCGACATCTGATGTGTATTGTGTGAAAGAATTAATTAAGTTGTAACACTCCTATGATCTTTTTGCTCGTTATGTTTGTATGATTGTCACCTATCTTTTATAACACTGTCTTGTTGCTTGTTTCCAATCATCTATCACTTGAAACTAAACCCAATATTCCTGGACTCGTGCCCAAACCAGTCCTTAGTTCAGAAGACGTGTCCCTTGACCCGAGTCCCTCACGGGCGGCGTTAAATTGCTCAACTGTATATGTGCCAACATGTCAGTAGGTGAATAACTTATGATTAAATTTAATTTTTAATTTTATTGATTAGTAACCAGCTGGCAAAGAGGCATTGGCTGATAAACTTGTTCTGAATTTATTTTTCTTTCTATTATTAGAAACGTATAACCTGGTTTTCTTTCTTAAAGTAACTGGAGATATTACGTATTGGGCAGGTTAAACATCGTAATTAATATGCTTCGTTAATCAGATTAATATAACATATTGTGTCTAATTTCTAATGACGAATTATTTCTTTCTTTCTTTATCTTAGTTTTACCTCTACCTTTTAGGATTTCAGACACCCATGCAGCCCGGGCCGTGACCTATCGGGAGAGGGATTACCTATGGATCACATACATACTTTTTTGACCAGACAAGGACATGGAGGGCCTCCCCGGATGAGTGATGAGCCCAATTCCGGGGCCACCTCCGAGACAACAGGAACACATAGGACGAGACACATCATTCACACACACACACACACACACACTCACTCCAAACAAGGCGAGGATGGGATGAAGAGGATAATGACGGCCAGATGATATCCGGGGACCACAAGGACCTAATGTTACCCGACATTTGTCTCACAGGTGAGGAAAAAACCCCACCTAGGTAACTTGTCCCGACCAGGATTCGAACCCGGGCCCGCTGCTCGTTTCATAAATTCATAAATTTCATACGAGTATCTTAATTACTATTTTAAGCAAGTTGCATGCGACTTGTTCGATCATAATTAGTTTAAATGATAAATATTGAGATTTCATATTCACTCAAACAAACAGCCACACCTCAGCGCGCTTGTCCTTAGCATCAGCTGGTTGAAGTTGTAGTTGTCTTTAACGACAGATGACAGCTCATGTCGTAGGTCAAATCGAAGCTTCTTTTTGCTTGTTTTCTTGAAACCAACGGATTATGACAACACGAAATGAATAAATAAATAAAGTAAATACAATTTTATTGTCATTTGGGAATGAATTGCAATACACAAAGTCAATATAGTTAAAAATAGAATAAAAATACAAGTGTACATATACAGGCTACGGTTACAAAGATTGAATTAGAACTAATTTTAGTACACAACCCTTTATATCAGGTCGTTATGCCATGACACACACAATTAACAAAATAACTCCCATTCAAAAAATTCTTGGATACCATAAAATGGATTCCTAACAAGTAAAATAAAAAGCTTACTTTTGATTATGTTTACCGGAAGCTGAGTTATTTTTTATGGGAGCTTATTGTACATTTTTAGGCCTAATACCTCATAGCTGTTAAGTGAGTTAGATAATCTATGATATGGAATATTGATAAGTTTGTTGTTCCTAGTATTGTGAGAATGAATTTCCTGTCCGGTATAATAATCTGATATATTGTTTTTAATATATAACAAAACATGGAAAATGTAGAGATTTATAACTGTTAAACATTGTAAGTTAATAAAGAGTGGTTTGCAATGTTCTGCATTGTGTGCGTTCGAAATGATCCTAATAGCTTTTTCCTGCAATAACAATATTTTATTGACATGACTACTATTTCCCCATAGTAAGATTCCATATGTAATTGTACTTTGAAAAAATGCAAAGTATGCACCTTTTACGTTTTAATACATTAAAATTAGCACGAACATGATTTATTTTATTTTAAATAAAGGTTGAATATCGTACAGTTTTTAGCTGCAAACCTGAAGGTGTCAAGATCGTTCGATGTTCATTAATAATCGACACCACACCGATGTCATAATGAAGATCAGTTTCGAAATAGGCATCATCAGGACACCGTTACATGTAATAAGCGTATTATAGTTCAGTTGAACAAAAAATAACCTATTTTTATTCATCGCCCTCTATTTCTAATGAAAATGCTAGAAAATTGGTCTTACTCCTTCACAATATTATCGTGGTGGACTATAAGCCTCTTTTCGGGGACCGTGGCTAATTGTCCCCTAGATGAGACTGAGAACACCATTGCTGTTGGTCAATGACTACGGAAGCTGACATGACAGTAGCCAGTACAAGAAGATTTACTTGAAATCCTAAACACCATATGGTTGCATTATATATACTTCACATGAGTAAGGCAAAGATGAAGGATTCCGTATCCTGAAAAATCATCATAAGAATTTATCCCAATAACATGGGTCGTACCCTTTTGCGAAAAAGCGAGTGGTCGCTTCATCCAAACAACCCTCGTGCGTCCGGTGCAATTTGACGTAAACAACCCTTTTATAATACGATCTAGCGAAAAGTAGCGTGAATTCCGCCATATTTCTCTCTCGCTATGATGAAGAAATTAGTGATTGGACATTAGAGGTGTGACGTCACATCACCAGAGCACCTAGAATTCTGGGTAAACAGGTTCAAAACACGACAAACCTCGCGGGAGATGTAATGTGGCACATTTACGAAACGGGAGGATTCAAAATGCCCTACTAAATTAATATCACTGACCATAACATAACAGAACCTGTCACCAACACTAATATCACTAATCATTAATATTGCCTGTATTCCATGGGACGCATTTTGGTCATTTCTCTAGTGATACCCGGGACGCAAACGGGTCATTGGGTCTGAAGATCTATGGACGCAAAAGTCCTAGTTTAGTGGTTTTGGGACGCAAAAGTTAAAAGTTAAAAATTGGTCATACCAACTAAGAAAATTGTTGAGAAATTATTCAAATGCCACTCACCGTTGTTGTTTTATTTTAAGATTAGTATTCCCGCTTCTTGGTTGTATGTCCAGAATCTTTATAGGGATTAGTTCTCGACTCGTCAGTTGCCATTATTAGCCACAGTAACTCGGATAAGGTAAAGAATTCGAAAGTTCAACACGAGATTCGAAGCACTTGACTTCAGAGGAGACACTAAAGACGAAGGTCTCCGTTCCACGCCAGTTGCAGTCCAAAGGAGATTCTGAAGGGGAAAAAACAACGAAAATCGGCAGTTCAAAGAGAGGTAAACGATCAAGGTTGTGGCTTGACAAAAAACCGTGTATTCATTACAAGAAAACACCAGTCTTGTACGAATGACTGGGTCAAAGTCACATTGTAATTTAAGTCATGTTCCTGGAGTCATGTTCGATGTAAAAGAACACCGAACCCTTGGCTTTGGGTATAGTGTCAATGCTAGCATTATAGTGTTCATTTACAAAAGAGAACTGAAACTATGGTAGAAGCATGATATTCTATCTATAGCAAGCGTCCTATCAATCAGTAGGGCTGAGCATAGATGGAAAACAACCGATGTTTTTGCTAAAACAATATTTTTCCCTGACATCGATGCTTTTTTAATATATACAGTTTTATGCATTAATGTTGATAGGTAAATTAATAAAGAATTGACAGACTGAGTAGAACATTCAGAACGTACTGACAGAAATTTTCCCGAAACATCGATTTTTTTCATCTGTAGATATCATTAAAATATTTCAGTTTATTTATGCCTAATTTTATGAAACCATGACTTTATAATATTCATCGATGTTTTCCTTCAAAATACATCCATGTTTTGAGGTCGATATTATAGTCACGCCGATGGTCACATCCCTATTAATCAGCTCATATGAGATCGGCCCGTAAGCCGGACAAAAGAATGGTCTCTAAAATAGTGCACTAACATTTAAAAAAAATTATTTATATATTTAAGGTGGTTTTTTAACGTTAGGCTTGTATGATATGCAGCATGGAAGCCGGAGACTTCCTAGTCTATTATATGGATTTTTTTTATTTATAGTAAGAAAACCCCAACGACGAAAGATCTCCTTGAAAGGCTATGTATAAAATATATTCATTCATAATTTTTCATTGTTATATAAGCAATGATCAAGTAAATCATCAGTGAGCTCTAAGTTTGAAATCAATGAAAGAATCAGTATAATAGATGGATTGCATAAATAATAAACGTTATAGGTGGATAATAATAATTTTCATATAATTTCATAAAATTATTTTATATAAAGTAATAATCTATTAGTCTTATATATCTGTAATCAATTTTTCGAAGTCGGTAGCAACGAAAAGGCTAAGAAATTGTGTATCTGTCTCTCCGAATTTTGTTCTGCTTAACTTCAATCATGCAATGAAATATCTGACGTTTCACCCACATAACTTTCTCTACCTTAAGCATGGGCATACATCTTTCTCACTTCACATTCTGATAGCCTATACAATAAGACGTCATATGGAAATGCCTATTTAGTTATCTCAGCCACATGCACAGACAAGATTTTATGGATGAGTTTGCACAACGACGGCTGGCTTATAACTATCCTTCAGATAATTTTAGTATTAAATAAGTGTTCCTTGATTTTATTTTTTATTTTAGCTTCGAAATGGTAGTATGGAAACATGAAAGTGGGAAATAGGCCTACAATATTCCGTTTAAACAGTAATTTGATATGTTACCGGAATTTCTGGGTTTTTTCCCTTCTTATTTCTACATTTACTAGGCATAGTGTGCAGAAGCAATGAAATGCAAAATTCTAAGTCCTGTATGAGTGACATATCTAGTATTTTATGGGGGACTAGGCCTATTTTGAGTATGATAAGTCGATCACCTTCGCTTCTAACTCTAGATACCTATATAAGGATATAAGTTCTGAAAATCGAAAGTCCTCCATAGTCACTGCCTTCTATATCTTACAAGCCATGTTGTTAAATCTGGAAAAATCGCATCGGTAGTCCTATCGGCTATCAACATGCCGTAAATAAAGCAATGAACTCCATCAGAATCATCGCAAATTAAGCATATTTCAGCTTAAAGTAATCCCAGTCATCATCGTCTATGGTTTAGAGAACATCTGGACACACCTGAAGAGCAACTGGAGAGCATAGAGAAGGTAAAAACCGTGTACAAAATGAGATATTTATATACACCGTCACCTCTAATTGAGTACACCAGAGAATAGTTTTTCATAGAATATTTTCATGTTCATCAGCTATTACCATCTAAGAACGAATACAAGAGAGAGGTACGGTATGATATTAGTGTCCTTCACGAATAATTGGCTGGTATTAAAGAAGAATTGAAGAGAAATATAGTCACTTTTACTGGTATGAACTTTTATCAAAATATCAAGCTGCTCACAGTAGGCCTAATTCATCTCAATCTGGTAGACGCCAAATCGTAGTATATGCAATCTCCTATTCTCCCAATATTACTACTAGAGAATCAATTCAGCGTTTTCCTACAGTTTGGTGAAGCCAATGAACGGGATTCAAACCTTAACCTGGCGAATCAACACAGTTCACCACTGGAGCCAAGGATGAACGAATGGATGATTTTTAGACAGCAAATAACGGAAAGCCGAGTGCTTCCAAGGAATCAGGCAAAGTTATTCTTTTTAGTGACAGTCATGGGCATAGTCTTCCACAAAGTGCATGTGACAAGAAGATAGATATCAGTGTTCTAGGTTATATTATACCTGAGACAACTAGTTCAGTGGTGGTACAAAATGACCCAGAGAAGTGTAGTAGCTTAATAAAATATGACTCTGTTGTGGGTCAAATAACAGAGCTCGTAGGCCTAACAGGATAAGTGAGGTTATTACCAATAAAATAAGAAAAAACGCGACATCATAACGTATAATGAGGAGACACTGAAAACTACGAATTCCTTCAGATATGTGGAGTCGCCGCACGTTACGTTATTATGCACATCACAAGTATAGGCTATGTAATATAGGCCTACTGATTTGACCTAAATAAAGTCAGTATTTGTGATGAAGAAAATTATCTGCAATAAAAACGTATTCAAATGCTTCCCACAGACCACCACAGATAGGACTACCTCCTGTGTTGCCAGATTTCAAGCAGCATGGCTTGTAAGATATAGAAGGCAGTGCCATAGTTAATTTCAAATTACAAAATCCGGGTGACGCCAGACATTTTAAGATAGTTATACATATGTTCTAAAATCGTAATTATAAAATACTTTTGGTGACTTTATTTTAAGTATGCGAATCCTTAACAAATTCCACGAAGAAGCACATCAATTGGCGTAAAATTAGGCATTACTAAATAAAGCAGAAGATGAATAATTTTTTTAATCACATTCCTAACACTGCTTTATTAAGAAGAAAACAATGTGAAGAATTTATTACTTGACTCGAACACAGCTGAGTTGGTGTCATTGTGGATAACAGCAGACTTGTTGGTTCCGATTTCACTCGCATTTCCGATACGCTTCAAGGTGCAATAATAGAATTGTGCTAATTAAGACGTTTAACAAGGGCGTTTCGGTGCGTTAAATTACTTGTTGTTATAACTATTACTTTGTTCCGGGCCACTCGAAACAGAGACCAACGGGTGTGTCACAATTCAAAATATGTTTCAAGGACTTCTCGGCAGGAAGCAGTGACAATTTTACTGTATAATATCTTGAAATCAACAGTGAAACTTCAGTGTTTGGGTGAACATTGAACAACATTATTCTTACAAAATAGATAGAAAGGCATCTTTTTCCTGGCTTCTATATAGGTTTATGGGAAAAACGCTGATGATAATAATTTGTCATCTAACTTTGGAGTACTTCAGATAAAGCAAAAGTTAGTGTTTTTCGTTTTATCTGTTAAACTTTCCATTTTAGATTTTTTTAAAACACAGTAGAGAAGACAAAATTACAAACTTAGCCATTAAAAGCGCAATTCAATTTCTCACCCAAATTATAAATCCTTGTCGAACTACAAAGAAAACAGATAATAAAATGATTAAACTCATAATATATTATAACCCTAACATGCCTTTTCTGGCAAAACAGGGTTCATAAAGACTTGGAGATACAATAAATAAATATTTCTTGTGGAATTTTACTGCTACTTTACACGAATATCCTTTCTTTTTTTGTGATTTTGTCGAAAAATGACTATGTACCCTATTCTTTAAATTTTGCATGAATTTTAAATTTTCTTTAGATTTATTTTTTGTTACTTTATTAGAAATGTAGGACAAACTAGTGTATCCTATGGGATACACTATGCATTTTAGGGTTAAATAATAAATAATATTTTATACATTATATAATTTGGTTTTCTGGCGACTTTGGGTTTTTTAATTATGCTGTTTATGAACGCAATCCTAGGTACAGATACAAATACCTACGCATATGCTGTATACACAGATTTTAATTGTATTTTTCATATTTTTTACTTTTTAATTATCTACTTTTTTGTTTATGTAGTTATTTGGTTATTTATTTGTTTAAATGCTAATTCGGTAGACCTCCTAACTTATGTAAGGGAAAACGTGATTAATTGTTCCTTTCTCCTCCCGCACCGTTGGATAAAAGTAGCCTATTGTGTTAAACCCTGAAATTTGATGTCGATTTTTCAGCATTAATACATTTTTTGCTGTACCCTTGTACAAAAATACTATTTTCGGAGACATTTCCGTGTGTTTTGTCAGTAGTCTAGGGATACGAAGAATCATATGGAATCAAAATTTCATATTGAGTTAGAATTTTCTGGGATGTGACAAAGTACTCGCCAACTTTTCTTACTGCTACTTTACATGTAGATCCAGTCATGTTTGACTATTTTATCAAAAAATGACTCCAACAAAGTTGTTTAAATTTTATGAAACAACCGAACATAGAGAGATCTTAAAGTCTTATTTGTTTTTTTTTAACTCTCCACAAATTCAAGCTTGGAGTTCTACCTCGTGAACAATATGGCGTTGCGAGAGATTGAGAAAATGAATGTGCATATCCCGCAATGCATTCCTTTCTATGTGGAAATGTGAAGCGAGAGAATTGCGAAGGCGTGCTTAGGTAGAGAAACACGTATGACTGTACCACGCATCTCTGTATAATAAAGTGTCAAGTGTTCCGAATATAGGCCATGAAGACTAGTGTTCCAGGAGGTTATGGCTTCTAGATTGTTATACATTAGGCACATCAAGATGGTTAAGGTTGTCAGTCTTACGTACCGGCCACATTTACCCCCATGGTTGCGCCTTCTACTCATTTCTGTTGATCGCTGAGTCGACCCCAAAACCATAGTGCCACCAAAAGAATTAGCCCATTTGGCAAATTACAAATTTCAAATGATCGGAGATTGAACCCTCGACTTTGCGGTTTGTAACACTGTGCCTCAACCAACTGCGCCAAGACATATCCTCATCCCTTAGTCGGCCTGGGTGGCGCAGGCATTTGTGGCATTTGTGTGTGCGTAAATGTGACCATATCACATGTCAGTAAATTTACTGGCATGTAAAAGAACTCCTGCGGGACAAAATTCCGGCACACTGGCGACGGTCACAGGCTTAAGTTTCAGGATATATCCGTCGTTAAATAACCATATACCAACCAATCAACCCATCCCTTTATATAAAAAAACACAAAATAAATGTAAAAATTACATGAATTCACAGTGATAGGGTATCCTTGTTCACCGTACTTCACAAACAGGAGAAAGTAAATGTACTTATGTCTAAGGTAATTAAAGGAGCCCCGCGTTGATGGGTTAGGAATTAAGGTCCTGACCTTGCCGGGAATGGTAAGGAGTGAATGCAGTGCAATTGGTTCTAATTAGATTAGTCAGTGACATTAGCAAACAAGTTAAAAAAAAAGTCAGGAATGCGAAGGCAATGGGATGTGAACAGGGTGGCAATAGAGTAAGTTTTTCCATACCAGTGGCAAGTGCAATTGCTTGTACCACAGAGGCCAGACTTGTTGCGCCGAGACAGGAAACATTTTATTGAGGTTATGTAACACGGGCCAAGGTGCTTGCATTACATGTGACACCTGTATGTCGTGTTACATGACTGCAATCCACACAAACTTCATAAATATTAAGCGAGATTTTCTTATCGTTGTAGTTAGTGAAAAGTAGACTTGGAACGTTTATACAGGGATTAAAGACTAAAGTTTAGCGTGCATGTACCCAGCATGATGTTACTGTGTACGGGCAGTGACTCCACAGCATAAGAAGTGCGCGCCTCGAGTCCATCTAATGCAGTCTACACGATGATGACAAAAGAATAATTTATTTACATGCATAAACATCACTGGTCACCATTTTTATGTAGAATATAAATCGGAGATAAAACTTAATATGTAATACAGAAGAAATTACACATGTTGAATATTTTAAATATTTAGGTCTATTATACAAAAGGATGCAACAACAAATTTACAGATTCAATGAAGAATAACGGATGGGAAGAGAATTATAGGAATGCTACATTCAATCTTATGGAGTAAAAATACTTTACATAGAACTAAAAAATTAATATATCAGGCATTATTCCAAAGTACAACATTATATGGCGCTGAAATTTGGACCGTAGGTAGACAGCAAGCAAACAAATTGATGGTATTAGAAATGGATTTTTGGAGACGTTCAGCAAGAAAATCCAGGAAATAAAAAATTCGGAATAATAGAATAAGGGAAATAATGCAAGTTGAAAAGAATATCTTTGAAATTGTAGAAAAAAATACGCTTGAGATGGTATGGACATGTACTCAGAATGACAGCGGATAGAATACCCAAGAAAATTTTGGATTAGAAAGTAGAAGGCAAAAGAAGAGGGAAGCCCAAAGACTGCTGGATGGATGGGGCGAAAAGGAGTATGGAGAGAAGAGGGTTAAATGAAGAAGATGATGTGGACAAGGACTTATGGAGGCAGAAGATTGTTGTGGGATGAAGGAAAACCATTGTATTGTAGAATATTCCTTAATAAAAAAAATCGGAGATAATTTATTTGATCATGCCTTCGTTATAAAAGCAGTATGGAACGCGTTTACTTTTTATCCAAGTCTGATTATACCTGAGGACACCTTTGTTGTCATCGCGTGATACACTCCCCCACCTCTTTCTATAGAATATGCTTAGTGAACCTAACCTTTCGCTGTATGAAGCCTAATAAAAAGAATCCCCTTTCGGTAGCTCAACGCTTGACCAAGAAGCTATTTTGTAACTCGTTGAAGCTGTAGACTATTTCTAGTGAACGAAGCTTGGGTATTCGAAATTTCTTTCTTGGATCTCCCGTTTACCCATATTCACTCTTACGTTCCCTAGCATTTCAATATATTGTCTTTTTTAGAGAATTATTATAGTTATATAGTTGTATATTATATTATAGTCATATATTATAATAGCCAATGTCCTGAGATTGACAGTATAGTTCTTCCTTCAATCCCTTCAAGATGTATGCAGTTGATCCTGATTCATGGGAAACAAACTGCATTACTCGTATTGGCAGTTTTCGAGACTAATCGGTTGTAAGTTTAAGGTAAGAAATAAGGACTGGAATAGAATGTCTGTGGAGTAAATAGAATGACCTCTTAGTTAAAACTCGTATAAATATAGCTAACATAAAAAGATTAAAGTAGAACGAATGGATTTAATAAGAAAAAACTAAAGAATAATAACTAAAATAAAATCAAAAAAATAAAAATAATCTAAAGAGAGAGAAAGAAACGACAAAGAGACAAGGAACTTGGCAGTGACTGGAAGAAAGGAAACAGAGTGAAAGGCGTAATAGAAGTCAAGAAACAAACAAACGAGAAAAGGAATAATGGAAATAATACTTAAAATGTAAAAGTAGCTGCAAAAGAAGCAAAAAATGAAATAAAATCAAGACAGTCGGCGACCTACAAAATGAGAAGAAATTTACAAGAGGTATTTTGGTTGTCTAAAATTAATATTTACGATTGGTGGACCTAAAGTGTTTCTTTTTGTTAACAAACGAAATTAATGAATCACTTGGTTTGCATTAAATCAAGAGTAAAATTACAATGTATAGCCAGTATTCCTCGTCAATTCCTATTTATGGATATACTCATAGCATACCGGTATACACCTTTATCAACAGAATAACGCCTTCTTTAAGTCGATAGTTTTTAGTAATAAAAACAAGAACAGAAGACGAACAAAACGGAGCGCCTTCAACTGCGAGAACCCGCAGTGCAATTCAGAGTGAAGTGTTGTATAAACTCAAGGCGTGCTCGTATTATAATTATTAATCAATAATTACTTTAGACTGCAAGTAGGCCCACATAAGCTTACATTCAAGTACTATCACTTCTTTAATTTCAGTGTTAAATTTGAGAACTGTAATTCCGATGTAATTGAGTTCGGTATTTAAAAGACAGTCATGAAAACTAGAGGAATTGTGCTTGCGTTTCGGGTCGATGTGTAAAATCAGTACTAAATATTACATTGTGATAGCCAGTTGTGTTACACAATCCCATGCATATATTGTAATGTTACGGCTCTTAATTCTTGTAAGATACTGTACAACAAATTTGAACTTTTTGCTGTCCTTTATATGAAACTATGTGATTCTGTACAAACAAAAGGTTCTTGATTCGTATATCAAAACCAAAAAGGTCCATCACGTACCGTTTTTATAGAAGACACACTTCTCATATTTACGTAAAAAGAAAAAATGTGGATTTTTGAGAAAATGGTGCATGGTAACCAAAAAATAATTACAAATTTGTTATTTTCAGCCAAAAAATATACAAGAAACACATATTTTCATCTAAAGGAGATTTTTCATGTTGTACAGTGTAATCTAAAAATGTATTTTTACTATTACCACCCTTCTTCACGCACGCCACCACCCATCCCAATATCAACGCTTCTTGCCTGAAGAATCCCGACTTGACTTTGTAAACGATGTGTTTGATGAATGAAAATGGCCCAAATGGTATATCGCTGTGGACAGACCACTAAACATAAATAAATACAATAATTACAAAGCAAATTGATGAAGTCTACATTAGGAATAAGTATTAGGTACTGATATTGGGACAGCAATGATTTTCTCTTCGTTTATATATTTATAAAACACTAAGTCTGATGGTAATGAAACTGAACAGTAAAGAGGGATAAATAAATTTAATTTTAGAATTATAAATTCTGGAGTTATGACTACTAACTAGTGACTGGACTTCTAGTATAATTTCTTACTCATAATCGAACATCCTATAGAAAGTTTGACAGGTAAGTTCGCTCATCTTTAAAGGTGATCTGCGCTATTATTTCAGCTCATTGTGGTTTTTTTCCTTAAGATGCATAATTATTGATAAACCGTTCTGTCGTAAGTATTTTGGTTAACAAATATGACACTTCTATCATATTTACTTGATATAATGAGAGGGCTTATTGCAGTAAGGCAGAATTATTTTCAAATTATTATCCTATATCTCTTCAAATTTATTATTAAAATTGATCGCTTACCCCTGGGGTCCGCATAGCCTATCACAATGTGATAACCACGGCTATAAATGGTCATGATGGCCTGTGGGTGTACTACAGTACTAGTGGTTTAACTGATAGTGACATTGAACTTTGAGTGGTCATTTTCAAATACTGTAACCTTTCCGTTCGTCCTTGACTTACGAGTATTGTGATAAATCTGCAAGTAGTATGCCATAAAAGACAATTTCACTAATAGCTGTCCTAGTAGTAGTTTTAAAAAGGATGCCGTTAACAGTATTACAGTTTAGCAAAGTTCTCGCCAGCAAAAAATAGTAAAAGAGTACTGTCCCTCGAAGATATTACATATTCTGTTGCTGGCAGAATCATCTTTAATAGTTCAAAAGAGCGACTAAACTTTCGTAAATAAACAATGACCTTGGAACTATGAAACTGCCCATGTATTACAATTATGATACATAAACTGTTTCACTGAAACGTCACTTTTCTGTCATGATTATTTAATGGTGTTTATTTACCACTGATTAGGCTTGTAACCGTCACCCATGTGATGTAATTTTGTCCCGCAAGAGTTCTTTTACATGACTGTAAATCTATAGGCATATCTTTTTGCATACTTTAAAAACTCGATGATTATTTACCACTGATTAGACTTGTAACCGTCACCCAGGTGATGTAATTTTGTCCCGCAGGAGTTCTTTTACATGACTGTAAATCTATAGGCATATCTTTTTGCATACTTTAAAAACTCGATGAATGAAAACGTCAATTAAAACTAATTATTTAAAAAATATATTTTTTTAACCTTCAAATTTTTATGTCCCAAGTTATATTAGGAAAGTTGTGTTAGTTTAGATTTTCGAGAAATTATTCAACGGCGACAGTTCGAGAGGTTGTGATTTTAGTTTTACATTTACCAATAAATTTATTTAGGGAAAAAGTTATATCCTACAGTTGTGTCTTAATAGGATTATTCACGTATAGTAGGAAATATAACTTATTATACTTAATAAAAACAAAGGAATTAAATAAATACACTGAATTGTCTATTTGCTTACAATGCCGCTATATGTCTAATTCAAAGCAACTCGATCGCTTAGCTGTTCAGGCTAAATCAGTTGAATTACATTTACCTACTGCAACAACCAGTTTTAGTACGAATCAGATAGAAACAATTGCTAGGATATCGATAAAACAAGAAGCAAGAACCCAACAAATTCATTAATACAGTGATGAGATACAACATTTCTCAAATAATTTATAAAACCGTGACAGACTGCAAAGAAAACACCTTACATGTTTATTAACCCCACAGTTTATTTCCAATGTGTTATATTTTTAATGAAAGTTATGGTTTTAACGATTCCTTGTTCGTTATCTTATTAAAAGAGTATGTAAAACTAATGACCCAATAGGACACATTATTAATTAAAGACAACGAAGCAACGTAACAATAACACAGACCAACAGCCATTTTGGTGCCTTAGAATTTATACTTATTCTTGGGTATATTTAGGTCGATGATGCCAAATGTGCTATTAGTTTTGCCCTATCAGCTTTAGTTTTTGAGATAGGGTATTACCATTATGCACATTATCCAATTTTACGTTTGATATAAATAAAAAACAGTGCCTATTTTTAGCTTCTAAATCTTGTGAAGAAAAAAGCAACACACTAACATTACATATCACTAATAATATATCATGGGATCTTTCAAAAAATGATATTATCACATACTGTACGGTCGTTTCATGACTTATGAGCTGTCAATGTGAGGGCCAAAAAATAATTCAGCTTTTAGTTTTTCTGTACTTCGTACAGTTTTCGTCCTACGTGTCCTAAGTATAGTAAAGAACCTTCGCTACCTATATTATCAAGCAAGATTTTGTTTCGCTAGACTAAGAGTTCACGAATAAAATCCCCCCCTCAACAAAAGTAGAGCTGGTAGAGAAAAACTGTTTATATATTTGGAATAAGCACACTAAGTATAGTCAAAATCCGCTAAAACATCTGAGACACCAAACAAAAAGTTCCTTTTTTGTTGGGCTGTGTAATTTAAGAAAGTAGTTGAAGCATAAAATTTGATTCTAATCGATATATTATGTGATATTTTTAGCGTATACATAGAGTCTTTAGTTGTATGAAGTAACGAATTTCAAGCTTTAAAGACAACTTTAGCCTATAATAGGCTAATACAGTTGCAGTTATACAAAATTATTTTAAACTACAAATATCTCGGATGAATTAATTATGTGTCAACTATCACTTTCAATATGAAAATGTTGTAGTGTAGTGTAGGAAGTATACAAGACAAGGCTAAAACTTATTATGATTTATAAATTTACATTATGTGAAACTAGAAAATAAATAAATCATACTGGGTGCGTCGTTTAAACAGAAGGTGGCGATTTTCCACACCCCTACGAGTTGTACTTCCTACGCTATTGACAGAATATTAGATTGTATGCTTTACCTTTAACCTACATCAACTTCCACACCTTAAATTTGGCACCTTCAAGTTGTCAATGCTTGGCTGTGAAGTGAAGATTAATGTCAGATGCCACGACTGCTTTACACCGATACTAACCCTACTAGCTCTCCGTAAGAAATAAACGATGACTCGAAGCTAGCACATGGGTCCTCCGGCTAGATCTCTTGAACCGAAGTAATTCTTTGACTCCTAAATTCTCCCAAGTAGTTAAACTGCTTATGCAAGGGTGTAGAAAGATGTGGAGAATATGATTTGTAAATAATACAATCCACCCAGTCCCCCGATATTCTGAATGTATAGATTTACTTGCTAATTACATCTGCTTAATTACGTCGTTAATATTGAAAAAAATTACAGCGGTCAATATAATTAAATGCATGACAGAATTATAAAATGTAAAAGAGACGGAGAGGCCAGCGTATTTTCAAATAATCGGGAAATGATGAAATTATCAACAGTCCACACCGGCAACTCTATTAACTAGGATTGGGTCGGCCTGGGTGGAGGAGCAAGTGTTGCTTGGTTGGTTGGTTGGTTGGTATATGGTATTTAACGACGGGGACGTACTGCAACGTTGGCCTGTAACCGTCGCCGGTGTGCCGGAATTTTGTCCCGCAGGAGTTCTTTTACATGCCAGTAAATCTACAGACATAGAGCAGTTGATAAGATACTGGTTTTGTGTTCCCTAAATATTACGTCGATTGCAGTTGTGCACGTCCAATCTCATGTCTGTAGATTTACAAGCATGTAAAATAACTGCGGAAAAAATTTCCAGAACACTAGTTGTAGCTATAGGCCCAGCCTAAGCTACAATGCAGCCATCGTTAAATAACCATAAAAAAACACAACATAATTAGGGCTATTCTTACCCCTCATTTCTGTAAGACAGTAGGCTATGGTGTTGCAAGAAGTACCAACAAAATTCTATCGTTTCTTTTATAAAGTAAATGCCAGATGCTCCTTATTTTTTAGAATAACTGTGAAAATTTTGTTTGAAGTAGTGAAAATGTTTAACGATTAAATTGTCAGAAATCGTGAAGATTTCTAAAATGTTGAACAATATCTTGAAAATCCAGTCTAAATAAATATTTTAGTCTAAAATTAATGTTTTAGTCTCAAATAAATGTTTAGTCTAAAATAAATGTTTTATTCCAAAGTAAATTTTTAGTCTAAAATAAATGTTTAAGTCTAAAATAAACGTTTAGTCTAAAATAAATGTTTTACTCTAAAGTAAACTTTTAGTATAAAATAAATGTTTAAGTCTAAAATAAATGTTTAAGTCTAAAATAAATGTTTTAGTCCAAAATAAATGTTTATGTTCAATATTTTTTTTCTTGGAATTTACTATTCCTGTAATCTTTCTGAGTCCTATCATTATGATTATTTCACTGATTCGATATAAAGTCAAAGGAACTTTTTAAAGAAAAATGCAGAAGCCATTAAACTAACATTCGTCATTTCAATAATTGAAACAAAGAACTCTAAACGAAGAATCCTAAATCTACTGAATCTTTAATAGGACCAGATTAAATTTTATTAAATTTCTTCGGTCTTGAAACACTCGATGAAGGAAGTAAGTGTTCCTTTGTGTTTTCTCTTTCATTAAGGAATTTTATGTTGGCGTATGACTTACTATAGTTCATCTATTACAAGCTGATTGCACTCTCTTGTTAGGGGGATTGGAACCCCGCTGGGCGGGGACTCGTTTCCAATCGCAGAGAGTTTGTTACTCTCACAACAAATTATTCAATGGAGACCAAGCCCCTGCGTTGTATCAGTCAGGCGTTTGGCAACACAACAGACCATCTGTATTTCTAAATAATTGCACAAAATTCAATTTACGAAGCTTCACATAAACTTTTCACAAGCAACTTCTTTATGTTCAGCATTAACTGCATGACAACCAGTTTATCAATTTATGCTTTCTAACACCAGATGTCACAGTAAGGACTATTACTCCACCACATTAAAAAAAAAAAAACAGGTAAACCGATACAACAAAGGGCAAGAGTTCTTTTGTTTAATGAGAGATAATTTCAATTATGATATGCAGAAAATAAGTTATTTTTTAATCGAGTTCAGAGTTAAGCTCCACATCGATTCATTAAGTAGGGCTTACAGAAGAACAAAGGTGTAGTTTGATAAGCATATGTGAAGGAATGTGTGGGCAGTGTTATTTGTCAAAGCTATCTGTATTGCAACTTCCAAAGCCGTATATGAACACCGTGAAAAATATGTTGTCATGAGAACTGATTTGCATTTGATAAATTCTTTCTAAAATATTACCATAACATAGGCGTGTATAAATGCGTGTACTAAGTTTCATGAAAATCCGATAAAGCGTATTTGAGTTATAGCGCGTACATACACACGGACAGACAGACAGCGGACAGACATTTTCCCGTCCACCACACAATCTCATAGAGTACCATCTGGCACTTAATAAAGAAACTTTGTCAGAATAATTTTTAATCAATTCATTTAAAAGATCATGCTTTCCCGTAGGTTCAATTGTTATTTTAGGTAGGAAATTGTATTGGTTTGTGTCAATTATCAGAAACCGTGATAGAACGTGCTGTCGTATAATAACTCATTCGAAGGGCTCTTAAGGTAATTTTTGTTCGACCATACTATAATACGCTTATTATATGTGATGTAACAATATCATAATGACATCTATTAGGATACAGAATTTCATTATAATGCTTTTGGGATATCGATTAATATTGAACCCGGAACAATTTTGAAGCCTTGAGAGCAGCAATTCAAAACTGCATAAAAACAACCTGTATTTAAAATAAAATCAATTCTGTTCGTGTTAATGTTGTACTAAACTGACTACATTTCGTATTTTAAAGTCACTTGGTTTCAGGTTAAAACGACAAGACAAGCTTCGATTTCCCCACATACCATCAGCTGCCATCTATCGCAAAAGAAGAGTACGATGAAAACAGCTGATCGCCGAGGGTATAAAAATACTCGTATCTTAATAAATGCCATTATAGGCTCGTTGCTTAATACACTAGGTATTACTTATTAATATTTGCACAATAAGCAGGCAATTGCCGATGTTTGGCTATTTTTTAAATTCAGTATAGATATTATAGCAACAATAAACAATATAACAATCGTCACTACTATGTAACAAGTTTACCACCAATTTCGATATTATATTATCCCTTAAATGCAGGATATTCATTTTCTCTTACAAATATATATATATATATATATATATATATATATACATATATGTATATATCTTGTACCTAATTCTGTTATTTTACATGCAATTAGAACTATTCTTTCAATTTCTTTTCCATTACTTATTTACTTACTCAATGGTAAAAGATAATTCCTCAGCAAGCTAAAGGAATATTATCTAATTTATGGAAACCGAAGGTTCATTGCCGCGCTTCCACCCTATTCTGCGCTAACTCCATCCAACCTTCTCTCGCAAATCCTACTTTCCTTAAATCTATCCTAATATTGTCCTCCCAACTATGTCTGGGTCTTCCAAGTGGTTTTTTCCCTTCGGATCTCCCATTCAATACTTTTGAAATATGTCTTTCCTCCCCATGCGTGCAAAATGCCCAGCTCATTTCATCCTCCGTGATATAGGCCTAATTATCCTTACTATATCCAGTGAAGAGTTTCAGGTTATGAAGCTCATCGTTATGCAGTTTTCTCCAGTCCCCATTTTCATCTCTTTTAAGCCCGAATATTTTCCTAAGCACCCTGTTCCATCACTTTATTACAAATTTGGGACAAACATCTGTGAATTTAAGGGTTAAACCTATAAAATTAAATTAATGGCCTAAGTAGGTGTAATAAGTAATAATAAACAAGCAACGTACTATTAACACTAATAGCATCACCCAGAAACCCACTGTCTTCTGAATATCTGCAGAAAATGAAGTTCCAAACTCCTGGCAATGCAAAGGTTAACTTCTAATGTCGTAAAACAATTTATTGTGGGCAATATAGCGACTGTAAAGCAAGTTGTAATTGGTACAGTAAAGACTTGAAGGTCATCAGGCTCTTTTAGGGAGCAGTAAACATAAGATGGTCTATTTTAAAATCCGGGTCTGTAGAATACACTTGTTTAATTAACAAGCGAAAGCGTCATCGCGTTCATGTGAGTAGTGGCAGATATTATTCGAGTTTATAGGTAGGCCTAGTACGAAACTACAAGAAAACGCTCGTAAATAGGAATCTTAAGTGGCACTTCCTTCGATAATTTAGAAAAGAAAGACAGTAATAAATTATACCATTGGGCTTATGGTTAAATAAACAAACTGCTTTACCATACGATAAATCCAATTGAAGGATTTTCAGCAACAGGAAGTAGCTCCATTTCTTCTTCTTCTTCTTTTTTTTTTTTTTTACTTTTTTTTTTTTTTTACTTACTTACTTACTTTTCAAGTTATAAACATATCACATTTAAAAAACACAGCTCTTTCATTTGGTGCATAAGGGCTGCATGTCTGAGCATTAGTTCTCATGTTATTGTTAATCAGCAGATGTAGCTGACTCCTTCTTGTCCCAATCTGTCCCAATGATGTATTATGTTTAAATTTTAAATTATGAAAGATAATTAGGGCCTTTTCACACTGGGTTACTTGTTTAGATTTGATTAATCCTGAAGATTTTATAAGTGAAGTGGAATGTCGACCTGCCATTTGGGATGTCAAAAGCGATTACAAATTGTTTTATCATGCAGCTACTATTGGCAATACTAGCGGTGACCGTCACAAGTGACCCAGGTGTGTTTATCGCAAAAACAGGTGACCGTCACAAGTGACCCAGTGTGAAAAGGGCCCTAAAGTAACAAACAAACTTTCAGACAAACAGACAAAATGAGGAACGGTCAAGTTAAATCAAGACTTCACTTGGCTCGGTAGATTGTTGTTGCTCCAAAAAAATTAAAGTAAAAAATGTTCCAACCACTACACTTTCCCATACTGTAACCTCCAATGGCACCTAGAATGCTTTTTAAGATACAGATATATTTTATGATGTCAGTAAAAGCTCATGTCAACCCGCTAACTCTGTTCCAGTCATAAATTACACATTGTCAGTGCTTGGAAATCTCTCTCACTGCCTGCCGCCTTAAGGCAGGTTTGTAACAGGTATCACATTAAAGCGGGCCATGGCCGTTTTTATAACAAACCCGTACTAATTATAGTTTCATCATAATCTTCTCAGCACATTTACTTTTCGACATTGCCAACAAAAAGTGGAAAGAGTGCGGTACACAAAAGAGAAATATCTGACTGCATCCAGGGAAACAAGGCGACTAGCCGTCCTTCACGCTGCAAGTGTACAGAATTGCACAAATCAAACTGTGAATCATGTTTCTAACCTTTAATATTCCTTTTAATTTTCTGACAACATGATCTTCACAATGCACAGTGATGATAATAAAGAAGTCTATAGGATGTCGTTTAACATAATTGATATTACGGCACTGTGCTTTATAATGAATACATATTGAGCGAAACTTAGGCAAGGAATAACGTTTTTCGGTTTCATTAGGTTAAGAAATTTAAATGTAAACCTGTTTCTAATTTCTTGCTTAGACCCTCAAAAACAGCCGAGTTCAGCTCAATAATCGAAATGTTCACTAATTGAAGAGCTCAAATGCAAAACAACATAAATCCATTTTTTTTTTTTTTATTTCATTGAATTCTTGTTGGCATTGGCATTTTAGGGGCACCCTGCACATGAACGTTAGATCTTTCGTTATACAGGACGATGAGTACCTTGCGTTTGGTTCATAGAGAGTTATGTCCAGAAAGTCTTTGCTTCAGTTTAAGTTCCATTCAACGTTTGCTTTTATTAACATAATGCACAACATAACTTCGGAATTTTGTTACTATAAGATCATTTTTTTTAATTCAGCTGTGTTTATACTCATTTTAGCTGTGAGGCTATATCAGGAGTTTGGGATGTGTGTCTATACAATAGGGTAGACAATGGAACTATTGATTGCCGTGGTTACCAGATTAATACACCGATATAGGCCTACACAACCAAAGAAGTGTTCACTACTGAATTTTTTTCGGAATCGAATTGAGAATATCTGCAACGTACTTTTGGTACGCCCACTACTTTTTTTGCCCTCTACGATGTAGTAGGCAATGGGTACTACCTAGGCAAAGCCCATTTGCCCCATAATTTTGAGTATGATTTGGAGGTGGTATCATAGCTGTATGGTAGGGGTGGTTAGCAATGTGTATATCCCATTTCTTGCTCCAAAATTTAATCTTACGCGGTCAAGGGTCCTATATTTAATAAATTTGACAATTGGGCTGGTGTTATTATTCGGATCTTTTGTAAGGGGACTATTTCAACATTCGTTGCAAGGCCTTGGAAAACCAAAAACCTTGGCAGAATAGCTTGACTTGAGTGATTAAGCAACAGGACCAGATTTTATTTAGTGTAGGCTTAATGCATGTTGACTTCTACACCCGACCGGGAATCGAACCCGGACCGGATGGTAAACGTGCTACCCACTCACCCGCGGCTTCGATGCATAATAAGCTAAATGCATTTATATTCTCGAAAAAAGATAATACGGTACCACTGACCCTGTGTTGTGTATACGTTACGGTCAATCTGATTATTCAGGGCAGTTTTCATAATGCTTGGTCATTATAAATAATGACCGATAAAATCGGGCAATTTAATAATTTTACAACAATCTAGGATAATTTCTTACACTGCCCGGTCAATATTAATACTGCGACAATTTCTCTGGTCACTTTAATAAACTGACAGCAATTTGGCAACGTGCGTCTGGTGTGATTCTCCCTAACCTAACCTATGTAATTCGACGCTTAGCACACAACTAATCACTACGTTTCAATCTTGCAACATGACTATTTTACCTCTTCTACCGACTCATCATACTAACACTTCTGAGACCTTACTGGATTTAATCGTGACTGCTCAACCACAAAGAGTATTAAGACATGGTCAGTTGCCGGTTCCTGGTATCTCAGCTCATGACCTCATTTACATAGAATATTCACTTCAATGCCCTAAACGCCCATCTAAATTAATATCATATAGAGACTTAAAAAACATGGACGACAACCAACTGACTGAAGACGCTAAACGACAGCCTTGGCACACAATTTGGCATTTACGTTCTGTTGACGAAAAGTTAAAAGCCTTTAATGATATGATACTCCAGTTATATGACAGACATGCGCCACTAAAGACTAGACGAATTACACGACCTTCTGCCCCTTGGTTATCTTCGACCATACGAGAACATATGGCTCGCCGTGATGCGGCCTACCGTACTTTTCGACGCAAGAAAACCGAGGAAAATTGGACAAACTTTAAACAGCTAAGAAACAAAACTACACAAATGATACGAAACGCCAAGATCCAGCACAACCATAAACTGATTGACCCTACTATGACCTCACGCGACTTATGGAGTAACTTAAAAGCAATGGGATTAGGAAAACAAAAAAATCAAGCCCAAGCTGTTAACATCCCTCTCAATGATTTGAACGAATACTTCACTACTATTCCAACCAGGACCTTAGATGACGTCACCAAACAAAATACTATTAATTACCTGTCAACCCTACCTCTTCCTCCGCACCATGAGAGATTCTTTTTTTCCAATGTAACGCCCTTACAAGTAAAAAAGGCACTCTCGCAAAATAAATCGAAAGCAGAAGGCACGGATGGCATTAATATATTAATGCTAAACAAAATCATCGATGTTATTCTGCCTACCTTAACCCATATTTACAACGCCTCTCTCATCACATCCACCTTCCCGCAACAATGGAAAAATGCTCTTATCCGACCTCTTCCTAAAGTAAATCTCCCAAACATCCCCAAGCACTATAGACCTATCAGTATACTTCCGACTTTATCGAAAACCCTCGAACGAATTGTCCACAAGCAGCTGACTGAGTATCTAAACACTTATAATTTACTTGACCCATTACAATCTGGTTTCAGATCAAATCACAGTACCTCCACTGCCCTACTTAAGATCAGTGAAGATATTCGTGAGGCCATGGACCGACGTGAAGTGACTGCTCTTACCCTACTTGACTTTTCGCGAGCCTTTGACACCGTTGACGCAGACCTTTTAACTGCTAAATTGAGGTCACTACATTTATCAAATGCAGTAGTCACGTGGGTACAATCTTACCTCTCTGGACGCCAACAATGTGTTTCTCACGACAATCGATCTTCTTCGTGGCGTCTCGTGAGGTCAGGTGTGCCGCAGGGCTCTGTATTAAGCCCCTTGCTTTTTGCAATCTATATAAATGACATTTCTTCAGCACTAAAACATTGCCGACATCATCTGTATGCAGACGACCTGCAAATATATTTACATTTTCGGTCTGACACAATCAACGACTCTCTTTCAAAGCTCAATGACGACCTACATTCTATCAGTAAATGGTCAACAAAATTTGGACTGAATCTGAACCCAGACAAGACACAAGCCATTCTGATTGGAAAAAACAGATCGCTATCTTCTATTGACAACACTGACCTTTTGCCTGTGACCTTGAACGACACAATTATTCCATACAGTAGAACTGTAAAAAATCTTGGTGTGTACTTTGACTCTGACATGACATGGAATACACAAGTTAAACATATCTGTAAAAAAGTATTTTCTATTATGCATTCACTAAATAGACTGAAAAATTTCCTGCCTGCTAAACTAAAGCAGACGTTAGTGCAGTCACTTGTGATGCCACACTTCGACTATTGCGATGTTCTGTTCACTGACCTAAGTGTTGAATTATCCTGTAAGCTGCAACGTGTTCAGAATTCTTGTGTCCGTCACATATTCAACATACGTCGATATGATCATGTCTCAGATTATTTTGAGCAATTATCCTGGCTTCGACTAAAGGACAGACGCCTACTACACTCCCTAACTCTACTCTATCAGATACTTAATAATACTGCACCTAATTATTTAGTCTCTCGTTTCTCACTGTTATCTTCCCAACATAACCGCGACACACGATCTCAGAATAACAGTCTACTGTCAATTCCACGCCATCAAACATCTCTGTACTCTGCCTCATTCACAATAGCCATCACCCGTATCTGGAACTCCCTTCCGCCGGACATCAGGGGTAGTCGGAGCCTAGAGATTTTTAGGTCAAAGTCAATCAAGTATCTCGCTGATAACTAGAATGAATGTCTCGTTATCTAGCCTAGGTAAATTTATATTGTACACAATTTTCATGGCACTTAGCCTATATTGCTTTTATTTGTTAATTTCTTAGTTTTAAGTTTCAATTTTTGTGTATATTATAGTATAATATTATAATTATACACACATCAAATTATAATATAATTCTTTAATTCAATTTGTTTTCTCGGCATATTATTGGACGCATTTTTGTTTTATGTTTTAATATAGGTACTCCAATATTGTATTATTATTTTATTTTTAACATTTTGTATTATGTATGATATCTATTGTATTTGTTTTTTGTAAATTCCTTTTAATGTACTTTATCTTTATCCTGGTTGAGTGGAAGATAAGGCCCTATGGCCTTAACTCTGCCAGGCAAAATAAAACATTATTATTATTATTATTATTATGTAACTCAAAAAGTCACCAAAGTGGAAGCTGCTCTAATAAATAAAAACTCTTGGATTTGACATTTTGTGTATATGTATATGTTTTTTTTTTATGCGTACGTATTTTTCATACTTATTTACTTTAATATAATATCCTCTTATTTTTGTATGTAGAGAAATATGAATAACAATTCTCTCAAATTGCCCATTCAATTTCCAGCATTATTCATAATGCCCGGGCAATGTGTTAATTTCTATACAATTTATCATTTTGTCACATCCCATTGGGCACTTTTTAAACTGCCCGGGCATTATAAATAATGCCCAATTGTTTACATTGACCGTATCATATACATTATATAATGCTGTTTTCACTCGTTCAGATTCATCCCAGTTCAGACATCTGTAACAAATAAAACAGTAATGTCTTCCTGTTCGCTCCATAATTACCGTAACCTGTGCCCTGGTGGCGAAACTCTACTCCACTTGCTTGACTGAAAAGGATTGTAAAATAATATGCATTAGAGAATGGTAAATGTCAGTAATAGCTTCAGACTTGCATCCGGAAAATTATCCACCGTTATTTAGCCCACTTCTTATTTGCAAGTCCCAGACTTAATTGCACTCTAAACTCTGCAAGTTGAATTTATACAACCTAACTTCATGACGTGCAAAAATTGCAACCGGAACTAATTCTCAGTATTGTGATGTAATAATTTAAATCTGGTTTGTAAACTGCGCAACATTTTCAGTGCTTCTGAACAAAACTGATGTATTAGGCCTATATTTTTGGATGGAAAATGATGGAATAGTACAATTTCCCAACAGAGTTATAAGGCTATAAGAGTTTTATGCAGAGCTACAGTACTAGTAAGAAAGTAATTAAGAATATCTACTCTTATACAATTCAACGGCCCTAAATAGCGTGCTCACTCGCTCGCCCACTTCGTGAAACATCGGGCATACTCGGCGATGTTCGTCTCTCTCAGTCTAGAGTTTCACGAAAAGTACAAAATAATGAAACGAACGCAATGAACAAATATTCTAATTTTATTTTTACTTACAATTTTCATAGCTCTGAACCACAAACATTTTTAATAAGCTGCCAGTGCTAATTTCTTAAATTGTATTAATAATGGCGGGAGAAACCGCGGGCAGCAGCTGTAAAATATTGATAGTTTAACCAAGGAAGTATCGCGAACAATAAAAATCCAAACAAACCATTCCTTCCCTTGAAAAATTATATAATTTCTGAAAATTACACTGAATTTATCAAATAAAATTCACATCATATTCATCTGTCAACAAACAGTTGAGAAACAATACGTATAATGTGTTCACAGGTTCCTTTGGAACTGCATAATCGATTCTGATATAGTTTTCCCAGGGGGCGCTTTCAAATCGTAGAATATACTCTGAAGCCGGAATTTTAGCTGTTTCATTAATTACTAATGGTTTAGTTTATGAATGATTCGCGTGCAAGTGTTAATAAATATAATACTTTAATAATTATTATACTCTTAATTTTTAATTTTTCAATTAATTATCGTGGGCGAAGCCGCGGGCACCTCCTAGTGTTATTATATAAAAGCTTCAATAATGTGCAACAAATGTTCTTATACTGTAACATATCCTATCAATGTGCAGTAAAAACATGGACGTTATAAGTGCGTAAAGACTACGAACTTTCATGAAAATCTGATAAAGCGTATTTGAGTTATAGCGCGTACAGACACAAGCAGACAGACAGGCATTTTCCCGTCTACTATACAATCTTAGAAAGTACTATTCCGGCACATAATAACAATCCAAGGGTATAATTTATCGGTACAGCATACAGTATAATCGAATTTTTACAATCTGATAATTCTAATAATAGTAATACACACTGGTCTAAATTCCTAACCAATTGCATTACTAAGCTAGAAGTTCACTTCTTTAATTTATAACTAACTAGCACTATCCTTGAATATAGCCTGGGTCAGAAAACTTCGCAGAAACGCCCAGGATTCGAACCCGGATCCCTTACGGATCAAGGCAAGTACCTCTGTTCTCAATGTGTCGCTTTGTACACAATAATTACATAGCGGCTTTTCGCCTTTAACTATATTCTCACACCTTAAAAAGGGTGTCACAACTCCAAATGCATAGGTGTGTATTTTTAGCTGTATCAGATAGATACGCCTTTTAATTACCTGTAATCAGATAAAATGCAGCGCTGTTGCATTTGTTAATAGATTTCACTAATATTGTGAATGTTACAATATTCAGAGCTATTGCAGGTTAAATCTGTGTTCTTCTTTCACTTGGTTTAACCTCTCCCGTTGTATAACGTTTATGCAGCCCACGGCAGCCGGGCCTTACAGAAAACCGCAATCTGTCAGGAGAGATATTATCTTTGGACTACAGATATACTTTTTTGACCAGACAATGACATGGAGGGCCTCTCCGCACGAGTGGTCAGCCAATGCCGAGGCCACCTTCGAGGCAACACGAACACACAGGACGGAACACACCAGTCGCTCACAAACACATTCTGAACAAGGCGCATGGGATGAAGATGATGAAGACAGCCAGATGACATCCGGGGACCACAAGGCCCTAAAGTTACGCGAAATTCTTCTTACATTGGTTGGTTGGTAACATGGTTATTTAACGACGAGGATATAGGCCTACTGCAAGTTAGGCCTGTGACCGTCGCCGGTGTGCCGAAATTTTGTCCCGGGAGGTCTCTTATATGCCAGTAAATCTACTGACATGGGCCTGTCACATTTATGCACCCATAAATGCCATCGACCTGGTCCGGGATCGAACCAAATTCGTCTCACAGATGAGGAAAAACCCCCAACTAGTTAACTTGGTTTTCTCGACAAATCTTTTCTCTCGGTACATTGAACACGTGGGATAAATACATTTTTTGTTATGTTTCTGACTTAGATAGTTATGTTTTAATTTTTAATAATAAAAAGATGCAAAACTAATATGAAACAGACACGACTTTCTCTATCCAAGGCATATATAACGATTTTTCATTTCTCTCAATTCTCTAACATTCAATTTTTTAAGAAAAAGGTTTCAAATAGAAGCTTCAGGTCTTAGAATAAGCAGTTAGTGTAAAAAAATCCTTGAAGCGAATTTCGAGAAAAGCACGAAAAACTATAATACGAGTACATTGTGGCAGAAAAATCATAAAATCCTAAATAAAATTCGATATTAAAGGCCTCCTAGACAAAGGAAAGAACCAGACCAATTATCGAGAGAGAAAAAGAGAGAGAATGTTCCATGTGTATGCGGATAATGGAAGTAGAGGACTTCTGTATTTTCAGCCTGCGATGCAAGCAACCCAACTAACAGTTAATCAAACGTTTGAGATTTTATACCGTCGAATGATCTTATGATTAGTATTCAGACTTCTAGGTTGCTAAAATAATATGCTCTAAATTTTTAGAAAATAGGCTCTAAATAGGTAAATATGTTTTATTTAAAATCGTTAATTCCATATAAGTTGCCTAATTTTTAAATACTTCACTTATAATATAGAATTATATTTATCATCAATGATCATGATCAAACAACGGATAATAAAGTTTTACAGTACATGGAAATACATAGGCCTATGTTATTATACTTGATATATAATACACTATTTTACATGAGAATTTCATACATGTAAAAGAAAAAATCATTAAATAATAGACCTATAAACAACATAAATGAATGTATTCCAATTCTGGACCAAATAGCTTCTTAATAAATTATCCTTTTGATTCCAAACTATATTATGCCTAAATTCTTAACAGAGCATGGGAAGTTTGGTGAATACTTACATAGTTTTAAAATTTCTACCTCTGCAAATTGTAAATGTAAAGTGGAAAGTCAGTCTGTTAGGCACCTCTTATTTCATTGTTCACTATTTACGCATGAACTTTATCAGTTAATAATATTATTTTTTTATTTTATTGCACCGATCTATCGTATTTTGTTAAATAAACTAAGTTATAAATTTTTCAAGTTTCATGAATAGCGTATTTGAAAAAATTGTAATGTTTATATGTAGTATATTGTACATTGTGTATATATGTTTAATCTGTAACCCTAATATGCCAGCTGGTAAAATAGGGTTCTGTACTTTTAGAAATTCAATAATAATAATAATAATAATAATAATAATAATAATAGTAATAAATTACCCTTTATTTTCAGCATTTCACATCATATAACACATAAGTGAACACAGCCATGGAACAACGAAATTGAAAAGTTAAGTTATAGGCCTAACTGCGAACTGTACAGTCAGAGGTAAAAATTCAGTATGAACTGAAAATAAATTGTAGAATTTATAAGAAAAATGTAGAAAAATAACTTATTTGCAACTTTAAGAGGAAAAGCATGCACAAAATGACAATATTAGGATCTAACTTCAAAATAGGCCGTTTTAGGTCCTATAGAAGCATCAGTTTTAGGCATAGCCACCTATGAAACGCGAATCGCGTATACACGTCTTTTCTGTATATAACTTTCAAGGTTTAAAATATGATTTTACCTAAAATCCGAAGTACAGTTTCTCTTTGTCGCGTTTAGTAACAGTGTTTTCGTGCATAACCCAGTGGGGCCCTCTGGATTGTGCCACCAGAAATGGATTGCAAAAACCATCTGACCTCTTGAAACATGGAAGAAAGACACCGTAATGATTGCAAGAAATCGCTTGTTTTTGCCAACCTCACAACACAAGACAGTTTCGCATTATTCTTCAACTAGGTTAATGAGATATGCCTCGGGTCGCCAAACAAAACTATCATTGAACAATACCAAGAACCGCTTATATAAGTTTGCAATTAAAACATTAAATTATAGGATGAACTACTAATGAAGCTTTATGAACTGCTATAACATACAGGATATTAGTGGAATAACTACGATTATTCTGAGATGCATTTATCACATTGTATATAATAATAGGTTAGTGGTATTGGTCATAACTTGAACAAAACTTAGACTTTTATATTTTGCTTTCATAACCATGTTGGCAGCCAAAATTTTAGTTATGGCATTCTATTGTAGAGAAACAACTTCTCAGTAAGTAATGTCTTCACTATTCAAAAAAGAACAATCCGTACTTAAGGATGTGGGCCTAAAGAACATTTGACGGTCTCTTTCCTGTATGTTTTCTCAACTATAATAGTAGTTCCATGAACAGTCGACTACGCGTCAATATTCGTACCAATTCGACCTCACAGACTGCTTCTAAAGTGCCTTCAACAAAACGCTCCGCAGCCCTTGTACAGGCGAGAAAACGCTAAGAAACGGAATTCAGTTGGCAGCATAGGCGTACTGAGGGGGGGGTTTTGGGGGTTTGAACTCCCCCCCCCCATTGATTAAAAAAAGGAAAATTGTATAATTTTTTTAAGTCTGCCCATAAATTACTGAATACAAGTATAAAGCGTGGGAAGCTTAAAACTCGTAATTTTGCGTCTTAATTTTTAAAATTTTCCGGGGGACGACCCCCGGAAGCTTAAAACTTGTTATTTTGAGTCTTAATTTTTAAAATTTTCGAGGGAGGACCCCCGGAAGCTTAATTTTTTAAGTTTTCCGGGGGTGGACCCCCGGAAGCTTAAAACCCGTTATTTTGCGTCTTAATTTTTAAAATTTTCCATACCCCCCAGACCCCGCGGATGTTATAACCCCCCCATATGGTCGGCCTGGTTACGCCTATGGCATAGGCGTACCGAGGGGGGGTTTTGGGGGTTTGAACCCCCCCATTGATTAAAAAAAGGGAAATTGTATAATTTTTTTAAGTCTGCCCATAAATTACTGAATACAAGTATAAAGCGTGGGAAGCTTAAAACTCGTAATTTTGCGTCTTAATTTTTAAAATTTTCTGGGGGAGGATCCCCGGACCCCCTCTCCCTGGGGGGTATTCCATACCCCCCAGACCCCGCGGATGTTATAACCCCCCCCCCATATGGTCGGCCTGGTTACGCCTATGGTTGGCAGCACTTGCGTATAGCTAAAATGCTATAATTTCAGTTCTTTTCTGAGAGCTCTAAGCATGAACCCGAAAGAAATGCCAGTTTGTTAGGCCGTTTTGCTTATCGATTTCGAGGGGCTTTTTAGTACCGTATCTGAAATATCAGCCTTTTTTCCGTTAATAGATCGGTTAAGCACTCCTCCTGGCATAATGCCAGTGGCGTAGGGAAGGGGAGTTCAGGGGTCCGGACCTCCCCCGAAATCAAAACCCAAAATTCTATTATTATTTTAAGTTATTTAACCTCTATTTTGTCAAATATTTAATTACTTGACTAATGGCCGGTTTCTATAAACTCGCGAATTACCTATGGGTAAATTATCCAATGGACAGAATTTTCACAAAAATAACACCACACAAACACAAATAATTTAAAGATAGCAGCGAG
Source organism: Ectobius pallidus (assembly GCA_964059195.1). NCBI lineage: Eukaryota > Metazoa > Arthropoda > Insecta > Blattodea > Ectobiidae > Ectobius > Ectobius pallidus. Next base: position 129,467,397 of record CAXKWD010000008.1, read on the forward strand.
TTTCTAGATCAATGTCCTCTGGGTAAATATGAAAATGACAGAAAAAATGTGAAAATGACAGAAAAAATGTTCCTACAAACTTGGGCTAGATCTTACCAAGGGTAAATCTTCGGGTTAATTTATCCTTTCATGGATGGCTGGATAAAATTTAACCTTTCATAGGATCAATAGTAATATTTAAACAATGAGAATCAAAGCCTTCTGAATTAAATTAACTGTACAACTCCAAGGCCTTGCTCATTATATCATTGTAGGTTAAATGGAACTAATTTGTCCATGGGTAATTTACCCATAGGTAATTCACTAGTTTGTAGAAACCGGGCATTAATAATAAAATACTGAACTTGTAAATGTAGGCCTATTATTTCCATTGTTCCATGTGTTTTTAACTTTTCTTAAAGTAGTAATAAGTGTTATAACTTAGGTAACGATTTCTTTATTAACTTGCCATGTCTTAGAGTATGGTAAACAAATTTGCTAACTAGTTTTTCAGTGCTAAAATAGCGTAAAATGTGATTCTCATTACTTCAATATTTAAAAATTTTCCGGGGGTGGACCCCCGATTTAGGTAACGATTTCTTGTTTACGTTGACATGTCTTGAGAGTATAATAAACAAATTTGCTAACTAGTTTTTCAGTGCTAAAATAGCGTAAAACGTGATTTTCATTAGTTCAATACTTCAAAGTTTTCCGGGAGTGAGCCCCCAAACCCCACTTTCTTGGGGAGTATTCCATATCCCCCAAACACTCCGGCACTTTAGACCCTACCCGAAATTATTTTATGGCTACGCTACTGCATCCTGCACTGAACCTGTTTCTCAAAATTTCTTTACTAAATCACGCGCGGTATCTCTAAGTGGTATTCTTGAATTCGGAAACTTTTCGGTGATTTTTTTGCACCTTTACTATGTAATTTCCACGATCTGCAAGGAACATTTTCGACTAAAAACACGCGCACTTCAATAGAATACATCTTGATTTAATTAACCACCACAAGCAAATTACAAATTTGCACAGATGGACATAGAACAACCGATCTACTGAGCGAGTTAGCCAGTTAGTTACATTTCTAAAATATATCATCAAAAGAAAAAGAAACACCAATATGGACAAATTATTTTGAAATTAGCCTGAAGCTGACCTGTTTGAGCCTCCGAGCTCAAACATTTCACTAATACCGCTCATTAGTACCAGAGTGTTTTAAGTGGTGACAGCCACTATTACAGAGTATTAAGACACCCATTATTACTACATTTCAAAAACTTACGTCAGATAATACATAGTAATTATTTTCAGAGTTCAAAATGATGTCGATAAACTATTTTGATTATTTTTCAAGTTAAACAACTTCGTATTGAAAGAAAGTAGTTTGCACCGTTGCATCAAAGGAGACTTTTAGGAACCTATAGATTTGTATATAGTTTCTACATATATACATAATTTATTATATTATTTTATTATGTAAGTTAATCATTCCAGCCTCCAATTAAAAGACTAATGATTATGCTACCTTTGTACGAGGAAAGGAGGTAAGCCACCGAGTGATAATAGTGGTGAACAAAAGAGAACTTTTTGTTTGGTGCCTCAGATGTTTTACCGGATTTTGGCTGTACTTAGTGTGCTTATTCTAAATATGTAAACAGTTCTTCTCTACCAGCTCTACTTTATATAGAGTGCCACTAACTTATAACCTCTTTCGTGAAACAAAATCTTGCTTGATAAAATAGCCAATGAAGGTTCTCGACCATACTTTGGACTTGTAAGGCGAAAACTGTACGAAGTACAGAAAAACTAAAAGCTGGATTATTTTTTGTTCCTCAAATTGACAGCTCATAAGTCATAAACGACCGTACAATGTGTGATATCAGTTTTTGAAAGACCCCATGTTATATTGTTATTGTTTTGTTAATGTAATGTTAGTTTGTTGCTTTTTTCTTCACATTATTTAAAAGCTAAAAATAGGCACTGTTTTTTTTTATTTATATCAAACGTAAAATGGGATAATATGCATAATGGTAATACCATATTTCACAAAACTAAAGCTGATAGGGCAAAACTAATGGCACATTTGGCATCAGCGACCTAAATATACCCAAGAATAAGTATAAATTCTAAGGCACCAAAATGGCTGTTGGACTGTGTAATACATTAGGAAATATATTTTTGTTTCTTCAATTATTGCCTTCACTAAATGATACCCACATTAACTGTTTTATACAGTTTAAAGCTTTGTCAATTTTACAATTTTTCCTAAGCAACTCTAAATTGATAAATGATTTCTATATTATCATTTTTATAACTAACCCCAAACTCCAGAATTGTTCATGTGGGCAGAATCTATTTGGGTTAACTAATTTGAAATCTGACTTCTTTTCCATAGTTTTACCTTTCCCTTTTAGGGGTATTTATCACTCTGAATAAAGCGAGGATGGAATGAAGATTATAACGATAGCCAGATGATATCGGGCTAAAGTTACCTGACATTTGTCTCACAGGTGAAGAAAAACCCGAGAAAGCCCCACCTAGGTAACTTGTCCCGACTAGGATTCGAGACCGACCGCTGCGTGAGAGGAGCGAACTCCAATCTGACTTAATACTAAATAACTATAATAATTCGCTAATTGGATGATTAATAAATGTGCTCAAATTATTTTACAAAATCACATTACTCTTCATAAATCATAAAGAATTCGGAACAATGGGCGAGGAAAAGAATAATAAGCAAGGTCTTCTACCTGAACCACCAATGGGCAAGCGTTGTTTACGGAAGTCTTTGTCTCCTGAAGGACACAAGATAATCTCGTTATTGGTGAAACTTGTATTTGAACCATTCAGAGGGAAATAAAGTTGCAATCTTTATTTCCTATTAAAAATTCTTCGACATAGAGAGATAAAAATGCTGTAAATAAACGGATTTCATAACTGATCTTTTTAATAGATACTTACGTTTCCATAATATATTCTATGGCTAATGAACTCTAATATCCTTCATTGTAAACAACACACTTTATCATACAAGTTACGACCTTCTAGCGACAAAATAGCCTATTGGATAAATTAGAAATAGTATTTCTTAACATATAGGGTTACTTATGAAGTAATATATAGCTTTAGAAGCTAGAAAGGGCTAGCAGTTCGCATCAAAGGCGATAAACTCTTTAAAAATCTTAACACGTTTAATTTAAACTTACTAATAATCTTAGAATGAAAGTTCACTGAATCCCAAAGCGCTGAAACTTCTACGAAAGAACCGTAGAAAAATTCTGATGTGAAACACTAAGTTCCTCTACCAAAATAAGACTGTAGGCTTTTATTTATTAATAGGCCTATAACACATAATATACTGATATTATAACATATTAAAGATGTTACGTAATTCAAGTAGAAAATTTAAACAGAATCGTTTTCCAGAAAATCGGCAGAAATAAATTTTCTTCGTGTAAATTAGTTGTAAAAATAAAGAGAATGTCGTTACCACGTTTCAAACCGCATCCCAGTGGGATACACAACCGAATTAAATCAGATATAATGCATTCATTTAACTTCCCTTGCCTAAGCATGGTCAGTTGTTACAAAGAGCGAGTGGCTTATAACTACCCTTCAGAGATTTTTTGTAAAAAAAAAAAAGTTTTAGCTCTTAGTTTAAAACACCTCATATACAATATTAAACAAAATCATAAGAGCCGTTTTCGATAAAATCGCGAAAAACTAAATTTTTTCATTTAAAGTGGCATTAAAAGTAAGAGAAAGTAGTCGCCAATCTTTGTGTCACATTCCAAAAAGGTAATTAACCCGAATATAAAATGTTGTTTTCATACAATTTTTAGTTTTCGAGCTAGGATGTTCACAGACACAATTCAATTCAATTCAATTCAATTTATTATCGCCTTTGAGTATAAAATGCAATAGGCTATGTCATTAAAAGTGTATATAATTCATTATTCATACTAAAATACTTACATACTACACACAATTCAATGGCTACACATTAATATCAGCATAATTAAAATCAATACATTCGTCAAGACTATAAAATGGATTGTTTTTCAGCCAGGTCTGGATTTTGAACTTGAACTGTCTAAAATTAAGCAATTTTGCATTGTCAGGAAGTTTGTTAAAAACGGATATAGCAATAAATTAGGGATGGGTCGATACCAGATTTTCTCGGTACTCGATACTCGATACCGATACATGATTTTTTCCTCGATACTCGATACTTCGATACTCGATACCTTCAACATTTCCAGTTTCAATAAATAGGTACATTGAAAATTAAAATTTGAGAGAACTGTGTAAAACCAACTAAATTAATTAAGTCTGCATATTTAATGATACAAAATTTAATATCATCAGTAGCCTATAATTATTTTAAACTCTACATTAAAACTAAAATTAGTTTTTTAAAAAGTCCACTTACAAGTTTTTGTTCAAAAATACTAGCATTCTCACTTATTTGCAGAATTGCAGAGTTACAAAAGTATCGAAAAAGTATCGAGCTAGTTTTCTGAAGTATCGTTCGATGCCGATACCATGCAAGTATCGAGAGTATCGAGGACTCATCCCTACTATAAATACATATTTATAAAAATAACATATTTGGATATACACACAGGAAGATTAAGATAACCCTACGCTTCTTTGCAACATTCAGCTGCAAATTGGAACAGTAATGTTCAATTATTAAGTACTGGAGCGGATGGATGATGCCAAAGGACTTGACTGGTTTAATTCATGCTTGAAAACCATAGAAATTCAAGGTTCTTGTAATATTAAAGGCAAATGCTTGCCGCTGTGATTGGCCATTGGCTGCGGATGTGACGCAACAGCAATTTAAGTGAGCCCAGCTCCAGTAAGGAATGAATGGAAACCATACTGGTTTTTAAACTTTAATATTTAATTCTAATCATAAACTATTTCGTTTTCTAACATCCTAAGTAAAGCAAATCAAATAGGCATTCTTTAAGGCTATATGCGAGAAATGTTATAAGTCGATAAGTGACATTTAATAATTACTTACTGAGACTGTTTTAATGAGAAACACAATCTCAAGATGTCAAAGCGATCTTAAGGTATTATAGTTGCATGGGAGTATGTATAGGACTATGTCCAATAGTCTTACTAGGAATTGGCAGAATAGGTTTTTGCTGAAATATTGTTAATACTTCACAAACCATAATAAAATTATATCATACTTCTAGCAACTAATATGGTAACATAATATTGTACTTAAAATTATTCATCGAAATTAACTTCATTACTGATATTAACCATTCGAGGAGGTTTTACAACAGCTAAAATAGATGCCTTACACACTACTTGCAGTAAAAACTGGATCAATCGTTATAAGATTGTCTAAGAGACCCATGATTTATTTCCTGTACCTAATTCTATAATTTTACTTTTTTTATTTCAGCTGTGTTTACACTCTTTTTAGCTTCGAAGCTGTATCAGAAGTTCGGGATCTGTGTTTGTACAGTAGGGTGGGTCATGGAACTATTGCTTGTCAATTGTTTCTATTGTGAATTTCATTGATATTAATTTAAATGGATATGATACAGGATGAAATGATGAGGATGATTCATGGTATGTAAATATCCAATTCGGCATTTGCCTTTACGACTGAGGGAACCAGGAAAAAACCCATGTCAAATTGGCCGACGGGATTTGAACCTGGGACCTCCGGAATGCGAGTCCAAGACGTTACCATCTCGGCCACCTAGCTCGGTTCTAATTTTTTTAGTGCCAGAATGGTACTTCATGAGATTGTGTGGGGGAAGGGAAAAAGTCTGTCCGTCTGTCTGCCCGTGTGCCTGTACGCGCGATAACTCAAATACGCTTTATCGGATTTTCATGAAACTTGTAGGCCTATACGTATTTGTAACGTCCATGGGAAGAAGCCTATTTATATTGGAGCAAATCGGTAGACCGGTACCGGGGAATTGCCCAATTTAGTGTATAATTTATGGTAATATATTAGAATATATCAAATGCAAATCAGTTCTCATGACAACGTATTGTTTAACAGTGTTCATAGCTTTGAAAGTTGCAATACAGATAGCTTTGACAAATAACACTACCCACATATTCCTTCACATATGCTTATCAAACTAGACCTTTGTTCTTCCGTAAGCCCTGCTTAATGAATCGATCTGGAGCTTAACTCGGAATTCTATCACAAAAATAACTTATTTTCTGCTATTGCAATTTTCACTGAATAAACAAAAGCATTCTGGCACTTTGTTATATCAGTTTACTTGATTTCATTTTTATTTATTTTCCACCATTTTATTACAAATTTAAGACAAGCTACTGTAGGCCATAGGATACATTATGAATTTAAGGCTTAAAACAATGATGCATCAGGTGGAACTATATTATCATCTTCTATCTGCACGGGACCAAAATGGTAAGCATGATTATCGTAATAATTTAACTTTCACTCACCATATCGATGTTACAACTGCTTTGATAAATCCATGGTTTTTTCGACGATATAGCACATAATTAACATTTTATAGTTTTAATCGCGACTTACTCTCCCATCACTGTTTTTCTTGGTTGTATTCTTACAGCTTGAAACGTCTTTTGAAGAGTTATTTATACCAAAATTAGCATTTTTCTTTTCAGGGTAATTATTTCTAAATACGATCTTTACGTTTTTATGCTATGCAATAGGGATAAAACTAGCTGTCACATCACCAAGAATATTAGATTTCGTCACAGAGGCTAAGAAGGGTTTAAAATTATAGACGTATTCAAACTCTTCACACTTTTCAAGATCACTAGATGTCTTTGGTATTTAAAAGTTCAATGTTCGCATCGTATGTAATTCTCATTGCACCATAGTTAAACTACAGTTGCTTATAAAATACTATTTAACCTACATATTGCACTAATAACTTATAAAACATCCTGCAAGAAAACCATAGTTCCCTAGAGATACTGTCATATAGTGCTAATTTGAATGATTCACCTCAATCCCTATCTAACACGAAATTATTTTCACTGAATGTTGCCTAGTACTTAGTTTTTTACAGACAGTTTAATATAAAATATACAATATATAAATCTGTTAATTTTTTTGAAAATATTACGCTATTGTAATTGTAGTTATTATTGAATTTGCCCATTGCTGTATTAATCCATTTTTTTTACGGAATTTGACCTTAGACTACATATTAAAAGTTATTATGTTGTTAACACAAAAGACTACAGTTAAACACATTGAGAGGGGTAGTTTCGTAATCTAGATTTCTAGACAATCATTTAGATCTGTTTATTGGAAACTAAATGCAAAATAATGAATAAATGAAAAAGTAAATTGTAAAAAAACGATTATTTACGGATTTAATACATAATAAATTTCAGGTACCTTAAGACCAGGAATGAGTAGAATGGTTGTGATCAATGTTGTTGATTTGATTGATTTGCATATAAATGATTCATTAAGAGAAAATATATTTAAAAGTTGGAAGTAAACTAATCTAAAAGCTAGTTACCCAATGTTCCATCTTTTATATCTAAAATAATACACATTGTGAAGAATTCTACGATACCAAAACACTTGCCAGAACAACAAACTTAACTGCTATAAAGTCGTTAGCATATCACGAGCGGGAGATATCTACATCCTAGCAAAGAGCACCTTCCTCAAAAAGACTTGGACAATGGAAACTCTTTTACGACTCAATAATTCACTTCACAAACAGTTGCAGAAGACTCTAGCCAAATTAGTCCACTTATAAAAATCATAAGCATAAAGAGTAGGCCAACTATAACATCCGATCACTGGTGAACACTTAACTGTATCAACCTATTTGTATATCCCACCGAATGTTAACACCAAAAGCATAACGCAGATAACCTTTCTCGCAGAATTTTGGGCTAGCAATTCATAGCTGAATTAATCTTTTCACATAAAAATTAAACAATTGTTACGCAATTAATTGTTATCGTTTTAAATTTTCGGCATGTAGCACTATTAAATAGACATTATATCACTAGATAACACTTCAAACGTTAGTCATTATGAAGTCAATTAGTGTATCCCACCGAAGGTAAGCCGCTGACATCATAGCACCTTTCTAACAGCACTTTGATTGATGTTTATCCGAAGCGTAGCACTAACAGCACTAATAACACATATCTAGATGCTGGAACGTACAGTACTTTTTCGGTCAGTGGATAAATTACTACTAAGTCCAGGGACGTAGTTTATGAGATTAACAATGTTTTGAAGAGGTAGGGGAAGGCTTTGGAATATCAGTGACTGAAGTGGGGCGTGGAGCGATCTGAAATACATTTTTCACATTCTAAAGAGGAGGGTTATGTTGCGCAAGGTGTAAAGGCCCCGCTCCTTAATTGTAACGTAAGAAACAATCCCGGAGCCATTTGATACTTTTTAAGGTCACCGACGGATTGTTTTGGTGCTTTCTATACGCTCATGAACTTTCAAAAGTGTTGGGTAGCTTTTGAAGGTCTCGATGGTGCTCTATGCAAGATTCCATTGAGGGAGGTCATGGTTACAGACAAACGTGGCAGAAGTACGATTTTTATCGATGTTAAATATATTCGAATTTCTTGAGGCTATTGCGGGAAAATATTCAGTAGCACATCTTTCAAACTTGGTTACACAAATAGCACGACATTGATCCACGGAAGAAAACTCTGAAATTACTTTATACTTTGGCTTTCATATTAAGTGTTCTGTACATCTTTTATATATTATGTATATTTATATACATAATAATATAATATATATTTTATATATGACTATTCTATTCATACGCCGCGTGTTTGATATTGACCAATAACATTTAGCAATTCCTCGGATATAGACCAATCACGACCGTTTATCGTATAAAATGCTATTAATATGAGGATGTAGACCACCTATTATACAGATACAGTAAACTCCAACAACAGAGAGACAATTTAAGAAAGCATATTGCAATCAAACACGGGCAATGGCCGGTTCCTCCAAATCAACTCATTGTGAACACTATACATCATTTAAACGCTTTATACACTCAATAGACTTCAGTTCATTATAGATAATAATAATACAGGTTTAGAAAACACAGATGTACAATGATAGAACTTTATAACAAAATTGTAATTTATTAGAATTTGCTAAGAAACTATTAACTTAATGATTTAATGTACCTAACATTGTAGATACTTGTATATAATTAATTTTTGTAACGAGACATAGCATGTAGTATTACAACACTTAAGCAATGGAACATGCTGTTTTTAATTCAATAACAAAAAAAAACAAAAAAAAATATGATGCGATTTTATCTGATAAAATCGTCAGTTCGTTACTGCACACGTAAGGCACCAACGTGCGATGATTAATACGTCACATGCCATTAAGCAGGACGAAAACACATTAAACACATAAGTTAACTTCGTTCTGAAATTGAAATAATATAAATGTCCATTGATTAAAAACACAATTTCGATTCGGTGAAAGCCGTTCGTAAGCTTTTATAGCGTTTTGACGTAAGCAACTACAACGACGTCCTCCCTCTTGTGATACGCACTGATACGCATTGGGAACTCGGATCGATTCATCGATCGGTGTTATTCATTAACACTCTGTATAAAATTCTTGATTTGGGAGAATTCAGCTGTAGCAACAGCAGAGGATTGTGGGATGTAAATAGTGAGACCCTCGTTCGTCACAACCATTCGCATGATTCTTAAAGAAAGAAAAAAGAGTGCGTGGAACGCCACGCGACAGAAGTAAAACTTTATTTAACTTTTGATTTTTTAAATTTTTGATTATTGGATTTTTCAATTTTGCATTATTGGACTTTTTAATATTGGGTTTTTGGACTTTTTTTAATTTTGGACTTTTTAATTTTGGATCTTTGAATTTTTAATTTTGGAATTTTTTAAATTTTCGATCTTTGAATTGTTTATTTTTTATTTTTTTATTTATTAAATTTTGGATTTTTGGATGTTATAATTTTTAATTTTCTTTTTTTAAATTTTGGAAATTTGTATTTTTTAATTTTGGGTTTTTAATTTTGGATTTGCGCGGTAATGAACCTCCGGGTTCCATAAAATAGATAATATACCTTTAGATTGCTTTAGGAATAATAAGTAAGGTCTGAAAAATTTCCTTTGATTACTCCTAATCATTGAGTTGATTGTTTTCGTTACTGATTCGCATCTCCGAAGGATTCACAACCCAAATAAAATCTGATTATTGCACCCAGGTAGCTTTCTTTACCCAAAGCATCACCTCTATCACTTCACATTCTGATATAGAATAAGAGGCCGTATTGCAAAGAGCACGTATTCAGTTGTTTCAACCAGGCAAGACTCAGTTTCTACAAACTACCCTTCAGAGAATTAAAGTTTCAAATAAATGTTTTAGTTCTTACTATAAGCACCTCATGTACAAATTAAGAGCCGTTTTTAGAAAACCGCGAAAACGGAATTTTCTTCGTGTAAAGTGCTATAAAGTAAGATAATGTCGTCGCTAAGCTTTCTGTGTCACCACCAGAAGGTATTTAACGCAAAATTACATCGTTTGCTTTTCATATGATTTTCCATTATCGAGCTAGGCTGTTCACAGACAGACACCCACCCACACACACACACACACACACGGACATGCTTTTGAAAATAGTATTTTTGGATTCAGGCGACCTCAAAACGTGCATTTATGTTAAAAACTCAACTTTGAGTCGAAGACAAATACTTCCTCTACCTATAGTACCTATGGTACGGACAGAGGAAGTAAACAAACATGATCCTTATGACTTGCTGTAGGTTCTTTCACTCTACCGTTATAATCATAAAATTTCATTACGTAACAATATTAATTCATTACAGTTGCATATGGCATTGTCTCCATGGTGTGTTGTTATTAATGACATGTCAATAACGAGGTGAACAGGCAGTTTGAGCATCGCATCATTGCTCAATCTCTATGGTGACCGTGATAATTCTGCTCTCTGCTCCTTATATGCAGATGTACCCGGTGCGAGGTCGCACCCATGCCTACAGATTTTGGTAATGTCAAACAGGAGTTCTCGTATCTTTTGGGTGACAAATGTTTCCTAAGCATTTTACTGGTGACGTAGCCAGAGAATAATTTCGGGGAGGGTCGAAAGTGGGGGGGGGGGGGGTTGGGGGGCTCTCCTCCGGAAAATTCTTAAATATTAAACTAATGAAAATCACATTTTACACTATTTTAACACTGAAAAACCAGTTACAAAATTTATTTACAATACTCTTAGACATGCCAATTTAAACAATTACTATTTTTAAGAAAAGTTAAATAATAGGCCTACATGCAACATTAAAAAATAATACACATCCGGTGATCATACATACAGCACTAGAAGAAATAATAATTTACTTCTATCAGAACCCAAATGTCTCACATCAGCAGGATTAAACCATAGCATTAATTTTGGTCCCCGCTTCTATAACTCTATGATCAGTAGATACCCCGATCTCGCAGTTTACCCCAATTTTAAATTTAATAAGTATGTAAAACATTTTTTGTAATTTTATTAGCTTTAAGTCATTTATTTTTATTTTTATTTATTGTATGTATTTGTGTTTAATATTTATTGTCTCCTTTTTATAAATTTTTCTTTTCTTTTTCTAGCTTTGTTTAACATTTTTCACCTTTTTTTTATAAATGTGTCATTCTTTCTCACTTTGTTTTTTGTTTCTCCTCTTTCTCCACTCTGATGTTCTGAAACTACACCCGAGCACGAGCAGTTTGCTCATTCGGGTGTATTTCTAAATAAATATTTGGTTCTTTTCTTTCTTTTTCTTTTCTTAAAAAGTATTGCAATTTAATTTTGAAATTTGTAAATGTGTTTTGTTAATTTGTGTATTTTTGTATTTGTATTTGTATTTGTAATTTGTATTTTGTAATGGAGTAAATTATTAAAAGTTAAAAAAAGTTAATAGGCCTATATTTACAAGTTCAATATTTTATTATCAAATAAAGTAATTAAATTTTTGACAAAATAGAGCTTAAATAACTTAAATAGAATTACCTGTGTAGAGAGGGGACATAGACAACCAACTTTTATTAAGGGATTTTTGCTCTTTGGATTCAATTTTTCCTAACTGCATGAAATCTCCAAGGGCATGGCCGCCACTGCTTCTAACATTTGAACAACAAAAAATGCAAAACAGAGGAACTTCGTTGTTAACACTGGAGTAATGATTAAATAAACTATTGCAGTGGCGACCAGTAATGTGATTTGTCTGTAAATTTTGAGGATTATGAAAACTCTAAATTATGATATAGCTATTGATGAATGATTAAGAATTAAGTTTTTATCGATCACTAAGAAGACGCGAAGTCAATTTAATGAAAATTTTAACTCTATTTAGCTTCATTAATGACTTACGAGCACCAAATTGTAATGAATTTAATGCCCTGTGGCATACTCATTTTACATCATAGAGCAAAAGTCTCCTAATAAAAGTTGCTTGTCTGTATGCCCTCTGTACACAGGTAAAATATTTCGATGTTATTCATTAACACCCTGTATAACAAAATATAGTCCTAATCTCACTTCCTTTTTTTTTAACGTAGTTCTAAATTAACTTCCAGTCGTTTGCTTTTATACAAAAGGCCCTATTAATGTATGTAATGGGAAGTATAATGCAACATAATTTACAATGTTAAAACAAATAATTTTTACTGCAGTAGAGAATCACGTAATTCTAGTAGCAAACAAATTGTTGCACAAATTGGTCCATTTGAAAGTCACGTAGTTGCAAATAGGTGAGACAAATGATATGTTTGGAACAATTCCACGCAGTTCATTTAACTAGGACAAGATCCCCGCAGTCACGACTCCCCGTAGCATTGAAATCAGCACCTTGAAAAAACTAAAACCAGAGACATTTACCTTTTCATAATTTCGTTCAGCGTGTTATTGTTCTCTTCCAGCCTAAATTAGAGCCTCTGGACAAAATTTCTCGGCCCTTACATTTCCATGTAATATCTTAGTTTCCGGAGGGGGATGAGAGGCGAAGGGCTTACCACCTGTCCCTCTGCCCTCTCTCGAAAAACAAGCGTAACAAAATTAGTAAATGATATTACTGAATTACATTCTTCTTATGGTGAAGAATGTGATGTAATATAAATAGATTATTGGGCGGCACTCACCACTGTTTATTGATTTATTAGTATAGGTAATGAAACCTCCCTATGCCCCACTTATAGGGGTTACAGGAACAAGTCAGTCAGTGTCATTGTTCTTTCTTGGAATAAATTAAGTCGTTCATTTTAAGAGACTATAGCCTATAAAAATGCTTCTGACAGTTTTGAAAATCGACAATTTAGAAATGTTTACACTTATTTTCTGAATAGCAAACGCACTAGACATGGGATTTGCTTAAATAATGCTAGGGATAATTTATAATAATTATAATTTATCAATGACAATAGGATTGTAAAAAACTGCATTTCATTTGAACTTCAGTAATTCGAACAGATGCTGCAGTTTCAATCTACATGTAATTAACAAATAAAGTGTACGCTGCGTCAGTATTTTGCATTTGTCTTTTTATGTAAGTCAATTTACTTTTCTAAATATGGAGCACTTGATTTCCCTGAAACAATAGTAAGAAAACTGCAACGAATTTGTGTATTATCATGTGGCATGTTAGCAAAAAAAATTCAATCGTAATGAATGTATTTTTCGAGGGAAAGAACATGCTTCCATGCACAGGGGAAAAGTTTAGTCTGAGTTGTCACACTATTCTAGACACACTCTAATTGGCTCAATTTTTTAAAAGTCTTACAAATTATTGGTCCAGATGTGTAGAGTGACTTATGAGATAAATAGACAATTCTTCTTCTTCCTCATTGCCGTTATTTTCATAATCACTACAACAGCCTAAAACTATTTTCTGTGAATATTAAGTAAATCTCGCGTCCAAAAAAAAATATTCATCTTGAAATGGAATCAAAAAATGAAAATTCTTACACATACGTCGTTTTTAACGTTCAAAATTATTAGGCCATGATCGCGAGGAAAATTAGGTAAAATGTACCCACATAGTCGACGATTTATATTTTATATATTTTATAATTATTTTTTAAGCAGATATTTATCGTTGTGTTACAGCATCACTCTTAAAACACAGCTATTTTATTTAAATTTTCCTCATTTTTAAAAATTATTTTGCGCGACACAGTAACAAACTAACTAGAGCAGACTAAAAGGAACAATTATGCAAAATTGGAAGAAAGTCTAACAATGCGTTTGGTCGCGAGTGCATAAACAAATTTACAGATGAACAGACGAAATGCAAGTAAACCATTAGTTGCGTCAGAAATGTCCTGAAACAAAGTTGCAGAAAATTGTACATTCAGAGACTGAATAAAATCAAACAACGCGTTTGGCCGTTAATAAAATTAATATTCTTCCAAGAAAGATTTAGAATAGAATATATAAGTTTTTTTTTTTTCATAATACACTAATTTACAAACAGACAAAATTCCGAACGGACAACTTAAAACAGGACCTCATTTCGCTTGGTCAAGTAGAAGGGCCTTCCAACACATTTTTAAGGGATGACAGAAGTGGTTTTTTTATCATTTTAGTGCAAAAAATCAAGCATACCATAAATTGAAGCGTATAGTTTTAAAAGGGTCTAAGTACCAAAATAATCATTTTTCAGCTGATAATTTTAAATGGATCTATGTACCCAGACCGATGCATTTCAGAAGAATACAAGGTCCAGGGAAAGCCACGTTAGTAAGCTTAGCAATAAATTCCTGCACGTCGTTATGTGATTCAATGTCTTGTTTTCTTAACAATCATGATTTTGGTACTTAGGCCCTTATAAAGCTAAACGCTTCAATTATATTGTGCAAAATAACTGTACGCCGATTGGACCCATTTGAAAACCCCACTGCGCCAGTACGTGCAAACTTTAATGGTCGTTTTCTCAGCTTAAATTTTAATGTTATTTAACCAGCAATAAAATGTCTAACCAGACTTCCTGCATTGGCTTTAGTTCTTTTTTTATATTTAGCATAATCCTTGTTTAGTTTTTTTTCATGCATTTTCTGACTAAGTATTTTTAATCAAAAAGTATAAATTAAAAAAATGCATCAGCACCAAAGAATGATGTTCATATTTTAATATCTGTCAGAGAAGAATTTTAGTTTAAAATTTAAATTAATTAATATCTCGGAAACGAATTGAGAAGTTAGAATGAAATTTCAAACTTTAGCTTTCGTTTACATTTTAATTAAGTAGGCAATATTTTAAGTTTTTAGGACAAGCAGTTCAGACAACCAATCTTACTCTTCCGTTACCCTTTAAATAGAACAGCTGCACAGATAATATCTAGATACTTATGCCCTTATTTTCTTTACTAATGGACCATGATGTTTGATTTTCTGAACAGGTACCTGCGTCATCGGCCAACTTTCTTATTCTCGCCCTCATTATCCTTCTGATTTATACACTTATTATCTGCATTGTTTTTAAGAGGACAGCTTGCAAACTCTAATCGAATACGCTGTTACATAATCATGACATCATCCGGTCAATGCTTCGGGTGCCGACCGCTTATTGCAGATTCCATTCAGATACGGATACCGTAAATAATAACTGACCCCGTAAGTACAGTAAAAATATAAACGGCGCCTTAGTATCTGGACCAGAATCCGGGACTGATCAACACCTGTATTCCATTTTGCGCTTGCGCAACATTTGCAAATACTTTCACCTTCTTTATTTGTGGAGTCGTATTTCGGAATTCGCTTAAAGCGCCCTTGAATAGCGCATGTAATAATTTTAATTTCATAGCATACGAGGGGAAATATGACATAATTGAGGTCAAGCCATATGGATGGTGTCTATAATATGTTCGCTGTCTTCAAGGTGATTAAAAAATTACATATTTACTTAAATATTACCGTTAAATGCAGGATATAATTATGGAGTACAGCAGTTCATGATAGATCAGGGCCGGGTTCATTGAAACGGAAGGATAATAGCCTATCTCCATTTATATACTGTACTGAAATTCTTGGAAAATACACGTAAATGAATGCCCATATTAAGACTAGCCTATATGAAGAAAGAGAACCAAGGGCGACCTTATATTTTCTAAGGGGGCCAATTTTTGTAATTAATTAATTTTATGTTGCTTTAACTTCTTGGGCCATTTTGTAACATTATGTTAATAATATAAGTGTAACAGTGATGTAGCCAGAAACCATTTTCGGGGAGGGTAAAAAAGGCGGGGGGTTTGGGGGTATGGAATACCCCCAAGAAAGAGGGGTCGGGGGTCCACCCCCGGAAAATGTTTAAATGTTGAACTAATGAAAATCACATTTTACGCTATTTTAGCACTGAAAAACTACTTAGAAAATTTCTTTACCATATGCCAACGTAAACAATAAATTGTTACTTAAATTCGGGGGCCACCCCCGGAAAATTTGTAAATATTGAACTAATGAAAATCACATTTGATGCTATTTTAGCACTGAAAAACTAGTCAGCAAGTTTGTTTACCATACTCTAAGACATGCCAACGTAAACAAGAAGCCGTAAATCTACGACATGGGCCCTCCAGCTTAAGTCCCCCCCGGAGTACTCCATGCCCAGGATTTTTACGTCCTGAAAAAATCAATTGACCGCGGCAGAGTTCGATCCGCGACCTTCGGATCTAGAGGTGGGGACACTACCTCTAGACCACCGACTATTCTCATGTTTACATTCCTGGAAATGTTGACTTCCATTATAACATAAATACTTTTTTAAAAATAATTTCTTAGGCATAAGTCGTCGACCATCATTCAATATCGATACAGCCTACCAGATGGTTTTAACAGAAAGTTATACTGTAGATAACGCACTCAATCACAATTCAATCGAATACTTGCTATGATGATGTCACGTATCCATAGTAACTTTCTCACTATGACGTAATAATTAAATTACTCCATCAATAGAACATTACAATGAAGTCGTTGCATCATATTAATGAATTAATGGTTGCAGGTGATCAGTTATTTATTGAGATCCATATAAAGTGCGTACCATGTAGGGCACTGAATTCCTGGTTGAACTGCTGCACTATCTACAATTTAATAGGTAATATTTTACATGTGCTTCAAATAATTTAAGGGGGTGAAGAATGAAGTATTCATAATTTTTTGCTAAATATCAGCAATATTTGTTTTTTGTATTTGTTTCGGTTACCGTAAGTTAAGGCAGTTTTCAAGGACGCATGGTACACTAATAAAATTTTAATTCCACCAGCGAACCTATTAGACACCGGTAAAATAACAAATCACATACTGCTCCATATTATAATATTATTATCTTGACATTCCGGTGGGGGGTTCACCATAGCCCGCTAGTAGCTATGCTTCCCAGGAGGAAGTCACAATACTACGACAGAAACGTTGGTGTACTGGAAGCCGAGATGTTAGGTATCTCAGTGAATGAACGGCGGCATATTCTTAGAAATTACTGATGAGTGTATGACAAGGATGAGGAAGTAATGCAAATTTAATTCATCCCAAATCACCGTTTATACATTCTATGTACCCCAGTATTAAAATACCGGTACCGGTAGCAAGAAAGACGACATAAATATCCACTTCTCAAATAATTCCTAACCGCTGGTCTTAAAAATCGGATTGGTTAGTATAGTCTTAGCATTAAAGATAAAGCAAGCCTGGATTATAATACGTAAGAACTGCCTCCAGGGAATTTTTTGATCATGACTAGACTTCGGATTTTAGGTAAAAACCTATTTTAATCCTCAAGTGATATATGGACGAAAACTTGTATATGCATGTTTCATAAGTCACTATGCCTAAAACTGGTATTTTTATAGGACCTAAAACAGCCTATTTTTACGTTAGAGCCTAATATTGCCTTTTTGCTTGTTTTTCCTCTAAAGTTCAAAATAAGTTATTTTTTGTTATACATTCTAGCATTTATTTTCAGTTCGTACTAAATTTTTACCTCGGAATGTGCAGTACATGACACATTTGTGACGTGGTTAAATAGTAAGAAATGTTTAGTCTCCAGTATAAAAATCCCTTGCAATTCCCAAGAAAATGTAGTGCTTTTCTCCTGACTCCCACATCCAGTAAAAAAATAAAAATTAAATTAAATTAAGTTTAAAAAAAAAAAAAAATACTTAGTTCTCTGAATCACTGAGAGATACAAGGGGTTGAATATGCTAGCGTGCGTAGCTTCTGGGCACAGGGACTAGGTTTTCACTGTTATGGTAGTAATACAGGCCCTAGTAATAGGCCTATATAATTCTGTGTACCATAGGCCTATACCTATGTTTTATCATGATTACTGATTAATGGCGACTTCAATGAATAAAATATTGTGCATTGCTATTGAGGTATTTCAGAAAATTGGCAACTTAACGATTTTATAAGAAACTATTTTACGATTTTTAGAACCTATTTTCCAATTTTTAGAGCCTATTTTAGGTACCTAAAACAGCATTTTTAGCGACCTAAAAGTCCGAAGTCTAATCATGACAAACCTGATGGTGTACAGTATGATTAGGCGTTTTTCAGGTTAGATTGGAACAGTATCAAAATTCTGTATCTTGACAGATAACTCAGCAACTTGGTTGGTAACTCACCTTGTACATCCTTGTGGAGTGTTTTCTTCGTTTTTTTCCCGAACAGAAGAGGAAGTTGTGAGGAAGACACATGGTGCTTCAGGTTCAGGCTTACGTTATCCTCCGACCACCATCATTAGCATGTTTTCCACAACATGCCAAGTTACAGTTTTAAAACACTCCCGCAACACTATTAAAAAAACTTTTCGGATTTATTCGTAAATAAAAACATTTCGTAACACACAGTTCTTCTTTTACATCCACACACATCGAAAGCACTTCCTCAAGTAGACACAATGTGACATACGATCGAGAATCGATTCCCATAGAAACAAATTAGCTATCGATATTACGCAGTACCAGCACCATGGACGAAAGAAATCCCACCGGTACCAAAATGTATATCTTGGCCATGAATGTGATTTACTTCACTTTATTGCTTGGACAATGTACCGATAGTAGACTTGCGTTCGTCAATGCTGATCCCATCCTTTTCTTTTTCAAATTAATTTAATTTTCTTGTTCCGGCAACAACATAGAACATTCGCAATTTTTTAACTTCCTCTACCTGTACGATTGGTACTATAGGTGAGCAACTATTTTGTTCAACCTTGAAATTAGATTTCGAATTTTGAATATTAATGTATCTGAGGTCCCCTGAATTTAAAAAAAAAAAAGTGCAATTTTCGCTGTTTTCACAAGAAAGTTATAACGATTTTTGTTTATAAATTTTTTATGTGGGTGATTTTAATGAGGGTTAAAACTTATATTTGAAACATTTTTTCGTAAAAAAAATCAAAATTGTAATTATAAGCCAGGCATCATTAAAAACTCAGGCTTTTATAAGTAGCGAGGCAAAAAATATTGACGTCAGTAAATGTTTCCATGAGGCTGAAACAAGTGAATAAGCATTCCCTGCAATACGACTTCTTAATCTATATCACAATTTGGCATGTGAAAGTTGTATTGCCCATGCTCATGACAATGTTTGCATGTTTTTATGCACCCGCCCTTGACATTATAGGTTATTCCACCATACAAACTTATGTATTCTTTCATCTTTGTAAAATCTGATAGAGGTAAAATAACTCACAGGCAAGAATGCGTTTGCAATTACTGACACATAAGCAAGAATATTAATTAGTTTGGAAGCAGGCTAGGCAAAATTACATGAGTCTTCAATTACTCATCCGGCTACGTACCAGCTATTCCAGCCAAAAGAGAAGTATGGTAAACGAGGAACTTCTACTCCAAATACAAATTCCACATAGTAATATTCTGTTAAAAATGCAAAACATGATAACAAGCAAGAAATATTTATTGCAATATTTAAAGACATTCAATGCCTACTTCTCTACATAGCTGCCACCGTTAACGAGGCATTTATCATACCGCTGCACCAATATTTGTATGCCTGTGTCTTAGGATACTGCTGCCAACTTCTGGAGCCATGAAATCACTGCTGTCAGTATCTCAGCATCGTTGTGGAAAGGTTTCTGCCAGAAAGCACTTCATGAGTCACTTTGCACGAGGTCAGGGCTGTAAGGTGGATGGTCGAAGATATCCCATCCAGACTGAAGCAACTGATTCTGTGTTCCGTTGGCTGTATGGGGCTGTGCATTGTCGTGAAAAAGCATAATGCATCTTGTCAGCAAGTGACTTACATCCCTTCCGTATCACGACGCGCTTTCTGGCATGAAAACGTTTCCACAACGATGCTTAGGTACAGACAGCAGTGATTTCATGGCCCAGACGTTGGCGGCAGAGTCTTATGACACGGTCATACATGCCTCAATAAAAATGGTGACTATGTAGAAAAGTAGCTTGTGAATCTCTGTAATTTTGCAACAAATATTTTTTTGCTTATTGATGTTTCTGTTTTCTTTATTGGTGATTGGAACTTACTTTCTGGGTGACCCTTGTAACTTATCTTATCTCTGCCGCACTTTCCTTTAACTTTTGTGTCTCGTTACTAACTGATTGCATATCCTTAATTCCAAAATTTTGAACATCAACGGAGAAACAGCATATCATACAATTTTAATGAGAC
This sequence comes from Ectobius pallidus, assembly GCA_964059195.1. NCBI lineage: Eukaryota > Metazoa > Arthropoda > Insecta > Blattodea > Ectobiidae > Ectobius > Ectobius pallidus. The sequence goes on from CAXKWD010000008.1 coordinate 129,488,065, forward strand.
AATCTAGTATTTAGTAAAAGAAAAAGAGACGTATGAGACAGACTGGAATTATCTTTACAGGTAGTGTTTATTAATCTTGGCTACAGTTAACTTTGTACACAAATAATGAAATATAAAATATGTATATACATAGGGATATTACAAACATTGACTTTTCATGATGTGAAAATTAATGTTCGTGACCAATTAATTCCCCTACTAACACAGCATAAAATAAATTGAAATAGTGACTTGCATTACCGAATCCGATCAACTCTTGCAATCTTGATTTTGCAAAAGTGACCTTATTTTTCAACTTTTCATTTCCAATACAAAATGTGATATGATACTAATCTTTAACTGTATACTTCATTTAATTTAATTATTCTAGTAAACATATAAATTTTCTAACATTTTTAGAAAAATGTCATTATTAACAATTCAAATATGCTGTTTACACATTTACAACTTGTAGACGTATGTCACTACCAATTACAGAAAATGAATGGAAAAAAAAAAAAAAAAAGCAAAAGAAAGTAAATTGTAAGATAGGGTAGCATTTGCATCTGCATTTGTCTCCAATAATAAAAACCAAATCAAACCCACAAAACGCTCCTTCTTAAAATATCCAGGTAGTACATACATTCAGATAAATGAATCATTCTCCAGGATGAATTATTCATCATTTATACATTTTTTAAGTCGGGGAAGTATAAAGAAAATCTTATTTTCTATAAAAGAAACTTCAGAAGAGTGCAGCATCCCAATGTCTTTGTGCAATGCCACACCACAGGTATTAATATTATATCTTAGCTGAAACAAAAACACTTCTTAAGAAATAAATCCATTATCAGTGCTTTAAGTGAAAAAGAAAACTATTTCCATATTGAAATTAGTACTTGTCATAATCACTGATCAGTTGGGAGACCGTTGACTATTAGGAGAGGTACAATATTCTGATTCTAAATTAATTTTTTCTTAATTATGAGATCTCACACACACACTACTTCAAGCACGGAAGTTAGGACAAGAACCAACATATATACAAAACAAACTTTGTGGCACTAGATTCCAGAGATGAACAGGATCTACCATCCTAACGCTGCATCATCTACCTCTGTATTTCAACATCACAGGTGGATGATGCAGTGTTGGGGAATATGTGGTCAAAAAGCTGTTAATGACTGTTATCTTGAATGGAGTCGCTACTTCTTTGGTCAAGTAGCTTTCTGCCTGTCCTCTACCTCAAAAATCTGAGATTACCAGAGATTAGGGTAACCAATGAATAACATGAAAATAACGGAGAATAGATCATGGAAAATTTTGCAGAATTTTTGGGACGTAAATTCTACATTAATTAATCCTACATGAGAAAGGTACATATTTAAAATATTCATATTTATTTGTTGTCTGACTATACTGGATTAATTTACAATTAGAATGTCTATTTATTATTAGATTAAAATTACTTTACCTGACTTAAAGAATTACTTAAGTTACTTAGTAATACATTTAACAACGGATGTTGCAGCAGCTTTGATTTTGTCTTGTTGTGCAAACTCTTTATAATCACAATCAAAATTGATCAGTACCATTTCTAATTTAATTAACTGTAAGGTGCTTTAATTTCTTTGGTCAGTTCATTTATCGTTTGTTCATCATTGAGAAAACTCTCTCGATGTACAGTAAGCATTTGAGCTTGGAATACTTAACACAGCCTAAAGCCCAAAACTATCCCTATCAATGCCAAATTTAATTTTGCAGTTATAAATTCATACAATACTGAGAAATTAATGATAAAAAATGACTATGAAAAATGTGGGAGTATTTAAAGATCAATACGGGAGCTGGGATAGTCCAAAAGACAAACCCTAAAATACAAGAGTTCCCGGGAAATAACGAAAAAATTGGTCACCCTACCAGGGATCGAATCGGGTCTCCAGTCATCAACGCTTACCACTACCAGACGTATACCGGTACTTTTAAAAGGCATAATTTTTTCTACTAACTTCTATAAAAGAAATCTACATTAACACATTGCAACCTAAAAGCTATTAGTTAAAATAATATAATATATATATATATATATTTATAGATATACAATAAAGATGTTCAGTGGATGGTATTTTGATGTAAAAAGTAATCCTTAATTTTGGTTCTCACTATCCTACAATACCATAAACACAATTTTTGTTCAGTCCTGTACGAATACTCTGGTCTTACGAGTGCTACCCAAAGTTCTTGAAATTCATATGTAGTGCACGACCAAGTGATAGTTTGAGAAAATGCCACTAGGTGACACTTCATACATCTCTTGTGAGCCAGTGTGCCAAATGGCTTCATTCTGAGTGAACCCATTTAGTATTTTTGAGTGCTTTTATATTGTGTGTTGCTCACGTTGCGATTTTCACAATGTCGGGCATGAGAGAGCCTGTGTAAAGTTTTGTTTCAGAACTCAGAAAAACTGCTGCAGAAACACATAAGATGTTAAAGCAAGCATTTGGAGATGATCCGCTAGGCCAGAGTCAAGCATACGAGTGGTTCAAGTGGTTTAAAAATGGTCGGACACCGGTTAATGAAGTTCTGGACTGCATTTAACTGGCACTGCAAGATCTCAAGCAGACCACTGAAGATGACTGTGATGTTCTTGGACAACCTTATGGCACGTGCCAGAAGATTTAGTATGATGAATTCAACATGAGAGGAACCAAGGAAAAGTTGTTTCATGACTATTGAGCGCTAGCAGAAGCAGAATAGCCTGTTTTTCTGCAGGGATCTTTAGAATAATCTTCATGATGACCTAGACTTCCTTTCCAAGGTTTTCACAGATTTTCAGAGTTGGAAACAAAACTGTATGCAAAAGTACAGCATCCCTCACATTTCATTGTGAAATTGCAACATAAGCAAAGCGCAGCAACATAAAAATGCTCACCAATACTAAATGCATAATCTCAGAATGAAGTCGCTTGGCACAATTACACACAAGAGATGTATCAAGTGTCCTCTAGCCGCATCTTTTTGTATTACCGCAGGGTCATGCGCCAACTTATGAATTTTAGGGAACTTTTGATTAGAACCTCGTACCTAATACAAGGTTATCAGTGATTATTTTACATGCCAAATTTTCACATTTCCAAAACTTTTCACAATCATTGCAACTACCTGAAAAAGTGGAAAAATACAAGTACACTGTGTCCCAGCATTCAGAGTCTATTTATACAACAATACAGAAACAAACAGTACACCACTAACACTCTAATTATATATCTTTGTCTCTGATAAATATAAAAAGACCTTAAACAACTTCCAAGACCAGTTGCAAGAAATGGTAGAGAATCCATTTTTTCCTACAACTAGCTTCTTATTCTGCTTAGGGGTGAGGTTATCAGGTAAACCATAATTTCAGTAACTGACTCCCAAATTTTAGAATGGGATATTACATAGGGTTTTTAGATGCCAGGAAGGCTTAACCTTTTAAATCCGTGAAATGGCTGTAGTCATTATTACTTCTGGCACTCACAAAGATGCAGTTGAATGGCCTTTAACATTAAAAGGCCCAGTCATTTAGACTGGTAAGGGTTCTCAACGCTTTTCTAAATTGGGTAATTTTTATTTTTTCACACTGATTTCTCACAATTTTTAACAAATTAAACTGAGTATTGTTACTTTAAAAATATATATTTTTGTCACAAATCTTAAGCAAATTTTATATATTTTTTAACCTAATGGTGGTGTTTACAGTGCTTAACAAAATATGAATTTTATGGATAACTTGTGGCTATCAGTTCATTCTTGAAGTCACATTTCCCATTTATTTTTGTGATATTTAGTTCAGTTCGAGAGCCTGCGTGCTCATAGAAGGTTTACTGATGTGTTACTTTCTGTAATTTTTGCATTTCCTTGTATTCATTGAATGTCGGAATTATCTTTGATAAATTGTAGGATTATTTGAATTGTTTACCAGAAGATGAGTCAGAAAAAGAGGGAATTTTTTATTGTGATGAGTGAGCTGACAACGATGAAGGTGAACTATGTCCCTTGAACATCTGACATAAGTGAATCATCTGAATGAAGAAAATGGGAGACTTGAACCGGCAATTGGAGGATCAAATCAAGCAACACTGAACTCTACTGCTTTTGGTCACTCATAAAATATAAATGATAGCTGTTTAACACAAAGAATTTGTCATTTTAAAATATTTTATTCAATACCAAAACATATTGTACTGTAAAATATGAAAAAGAGACGAAAAAAGCAGCCAATCCTACTGATCCTACTAGGTAGCAAGATGATGCCGATCCTCCTAGTGTAGTTGTGGAGTTGTGTCTAATGTTTCACAGTCATATATATTTATGCTTCAGGCATGTATATAAATATGTCAAAATAAAGCTCACAGAGTGAAACTTAAGACTTTTTCAAATCATCAAAGAATCCCACTGTTGAATTGGTGGTAATGAAATGAAGCATTCGGATCTATCTGAATACAAGGTTACTTTACAGACAGATTACTTTACTTTATTTGAAGTGTGTAAATAAGAATAACGTATCTTTTTATGAGTTCATGTGTATAGAAGAGAACAATTAGTGTAAATTAGCACGTATGAATTCTTGCTACAAATTTATTGGAAGGGGGCAAGTCAGAAAAGCTTTACCCCATACTGCATAGGGAAGCTATATATTTGTTTGGGGGGGGGGGGGAAGGCCACACCAAGTGAAGCATTAGAGGAGTTCAAGTTACAGACTTACATTTGAAAATCATCTTTCTCGGATCCCATGGATGGTTCTTTCAAGGTTTCCCCACTTATAAAGGCAAATGAGTTTCAATGTAATTAATACTTTTCCCGAATGTTTCTAGTGCATGTCTCTGTCACCCTAGAAAAAGGCTCTACATTACGGTGATCTCACATCATAGACCTTCCATGTCCTGTGTAAATGCATTGATGTGAAAAATTCTCATGAATAATACATGGTTAATACAATTGAAAATTAAGAAAAGAGGACATATTTGCCAACTTGACACTAATGGGTCTGTACCAAACAAAAATCTTGGGACACTCGGCCAGTTTTTAATGTGCCTATATAGAGATTTTGACCACACTGAAAAAGATGACGTGACCAGGAAACACTTACAAATGGTACTGTAATCCTACTTAATGCAATAAAATCCAAATACTTTTCACTTGCCTACAACACTAACCAAGAAGGGAAGGAACTGCATTGTCGCATGTGTTCAGCTTGTAAAAAGCCATGCAACTGTTTGCCACTGACAAAATGTAATGTGGGGTTGTGTGTGCAATGTTTCATATCATACAAAAACAAATATATTATAGATAGAGTGAGTTAAACTGATGTAAACTGATGTAAAAATGGCAAGTAAACAAAATATGATGCTTTAGTATTTATGAAGTATTTTAATTATATTTTCTTTAATATTACTAGGGAAGTAGCACAGCGAAGTGTTGAAATCTGTAGAGCAAAATTGAGTATGGAAATATACACACTAACTTCACTATTAGGTATGTTTACCCAGAACAACTGTTTCAATGGGTATCCCCAACATCTTTATGATCAGTAGACTTGTATATACAAGTATCCTGATCATAAAGATAACTCCAGTAGTGATACACCAGCAAACAGTACCAATAAAACAGTGCATGGAATTCCGGATAGAGATGCATATCTTAAGCGCAACAGTAGAGAATGTCCCATATGCTTCAACAATTTCAGGACACAAGAAGTAGGGATTCCAGAAGTTTGTGATCACAGTTTCTGCCTAAAATGTTTATAAAAGAATGGTGCAAAAAAGAAAAAAACACATGTCCGATGGATCGACAGGTTTTTACAATAATCGTCATCCGACGTAGTCTTAAGGAAAGTAGGATGAAAGATTGCAGTTGAATTCTTGAAAGCTCAAGTATACTGATCATAAAGATAACTCCAGTTGTGATACACCAGCAAACAGTACCAATAAAACAGTGCATGAAATGTGTGTATATTTCCGTACTCAAACTTGCTACATATTTCCTTTAAGTTTCATTATTTTTATCCGACAAGATGCTTAAAACATAATTCATATTTTGTTTGTTCCACATTTCTTGTTTGATCAATTGTCAATGATTTTCAGAGAGTTAACCCATCAACACCAGGAGTTAAAAGGTTAATACACCAAACCTGCAAGTGTAGGAACTAACAGTTACTGTTGAAAAACTTAATTTAAAATAAAGTTAAGTATGAGAATTTCTTTACAGTAAAAATCCATTAAAACAAGAGATGATAATGTCAATGTTGTCACTATAATCTACAATCCTTACACCAATCTTATGAATACCTACAGATAACACTTAAAACGGAGAGTACCAGTTATTTGGACTCTCTAAGAAAGATATGAGGGTCAGTCAAATGAAAACGGGACAGATGGAAAAAAAAGTAAGTAAACTGTTTATTATTTCAAAAGTAATCGCCATAACTGTTAAGATAAGAGACAACTGTGAGACAAGATGATCATTGGCTTCATGGAAAAATGTTTGCGGTTGCCTACGGAGCCATGATTCTACCCAGGTGTGCACCTCTTCGTCCAAAGCAAATCGGCGGCCACAAATGTCTTTCTTCATTTCTCCAAAAATATGGAGAGAGATCTGGACTGTATGGAGGAAGCTTTGCAAAAATCGAGGTGTGCCATCAAGTCCAAATGCCCACGAATGTTGACAGAAGGCATCATTCTGTTGCATGATAATGCTTGCCCACACGTTACCAAGGTTGCTTCGACTTCGCTGCAGAAGTTTCACTGGGAAGCCCTTATACATCCTCCATACAGTCTAGATCTCTCTCCATACTTTCAGAGAAATGAAGAAAGACATTAGTTGCCGTCAATTTGCTTCAGACGAAGAGGTGCACGCCTGGGTAGAATCATGGTTCTGTAGGCAACCGCAAACATTTTTCCATGAAGCCATTGATCATCTTGTCTCACAGTTGTTTCTTATCTTAACAGTTATGGCGATTACTTTTGAAATAATAAACAGTTTACTTACTTTTTTTTTCATCTGTCTCGTTTTCATTTCGCTGATCCTCATATTTTAACAAAACGTGTATAGCCTGACTCCATATTTTAATTATTCCAGGTATTATACACTAGATTTTAAAAACTTTCAACTTCACTACTGTAAGTAAATACTCACTAATTAGAACAGATGTTTCAAAGGCTTCCATGCCTCTGCCCTTAGCTGAGATCCCCTGGCGAGTATGTCTCTTTGTCCACCAGATGTCCTCCAGGTTGTATGAATTTGGAAATGAGGTCACTGTCCTTAAGGATGTCACAGTAAGACTGGCCTTTTACTGTAATAATGGACTTTTACTGTAATACTAACAAAAAAACTGCCAAGCTCGACTATTGATAAATAAAGGTACACAAAATAAGTGGTCTATATAAAAGATACATTAAAAAAGAAGCCCAATCTTATAATACAATGACCCACCAGATTTATCTTTTTGGCTATAAGTTTGAATTTCAAAGCATTGAAACCGAACCTTCATAAGAGTTCATAAAAAATGCTTTGAAAATCTACCTACAATGTACATGAAACAAAGATAATATTCAGGTAAAGCACACACTGGTGGCTGGATGATCATTTAAACGAAAGATGTTTCATACAATTTCACTCGAATCCGAAACAAGTTCCATCATTGACGGTAAAGGTTCCACTTTGTCTTCCAAACTACCAGTCTCTGAAACTTCTTCAGGAATGAGAGATTCTGCTTTAGTTTTACAGTTCTCTTCTTCTGTACAGCCTTCTGACTTATGCTCGTCCCTACCTTCCTCTAACTCCTCAGCTATCGCAGCCATACTGCCTTCACTTTCAAAACTGGTGTCCCCTTCTTCAGCCCTTGCTTTTTTGTCTGAGCCTTCTGTAGCAGAAGAATGCCTTCTTTTTAAACGTCCACCAGGACTTTCTTCAAATTCCTCTGCAATTGTAGTCATACTGCCCTCGCTTTCAAAACTGGTCTCCCCGTCTTCGGTTTTTAATTTTTTTTCTGAACTCTCTGTAGTGGAAGGGCACCTTCTTTTCAATCGTCCACCAGGAACTTCATTAGAAGACTCTCTTCCAGATGATGATGACCTAGTTTTTCTGGGATGATATTCAGGCATAGCTTGAAGTTTCTCAAGAGCTGTCTTTAAAGGCAGAAGCCCAACAGCATAGGGTATATCTTTACTTGGTGATGTAACTTTACCTTCTCCTGCAACACAGTTTCCATCTTTGCTGCTAGTCGGTATTTTTTCATTTTCCTCATCCTCTGCTCCAGCATCTTCTATCTTATCATCTTTTTCTTTTAGGTCTCTTCCTTCAGCATCTTCAGTACCTGAGCTTATGCCTTTCATATCTCTTGCGCTATCATGTTCACTTAATGACAGCAGTTCATTACCGATCTCAGTCTTTTCTTCAACAGCAGACCCATCAGGATTACTGCCTTTGTTGTCACTAGACTCCTCTAATGACTCGTCAGGGTTGTCACTAGACTTTTCTGAAGTTTTATGTTGATCTGCTGATTCTTGTATTTTAGCTTTGCCTCCCTTAAAACCGGTCCCAGTTTCTTTTGTTACCAACTTTCGAGGTTGTACATTTACACTATCATCAGTGCCAGACACTTCTCGAGTTTTAGGTTCTTCAGGAGAAGTTGTTTCAGGAAGATGGCTTTTAGATTCATCAGCATTTAAACTACCAGAAGAAACTGTTCCTCTATTAGATTCTCCTGCTTCTCTGCTGTATGTCTCTATTCTGGAATTTAATTGCATTAATCCTGAGGACCCTTTGCCTATGTCATCTTCATAATCGTCATCATCAAGTTTTAAACGTAATTCACCTGATTCTGATGAGTCGTTAGATTTAACTTCAATGAGCTGAGACACATCTGTAGATTCAGTTGCATTATCCGATCCCAAATGGCACTTGCCAGTGCTTTCTGGGCTGCTAAGAACAAGAGTAAAAGACTCATCTTGGTTGAGCAAGTCATCACCTTCTTCTTGGCTTTCATCTTCAGCCTTAAGAGAATCTTCTGGACTTAAAACAAGACGCAGCTCTTCATTTTCATCATTACTGGAACCTTCATTTGGGGTATTACTGTCTCCGAGTTCTGGCTGGTTAGTACCAGACTTCTCATTGGTTGTTTCATCTCCATTGCTGGTGGTATGAACATCTAATTCTGAGTCACTTCCTCCCCCCATCATGGCTTCCAGTGCCTGTTCTACAGACATCCCTCCATTAGAAGTTTCCTCTGTCTTATTTTCCTTCTCAATTTCAGCTTCTTGGAGGAATGGTTTTTCTTCAGTTTCACTGCTATTACTCTGCTCTGAGATCTGAACTTCCTCTGTGTTAGGCTCTGAAATTCTTGTTTCTTCCGCGCTTTTTTTGGGTTCCATTACTGCAAAACCTTCCATGGCTTCTTCCCCATAGGTATCACCAGTTATTATCTCATCAGATTCATTCGGTTGTACCGGTATTTCAGGTTCAGGTTGGGGTTCATCAGTTTCCATCAGAGTTACTTCTTCTGTTGAGTTAGTGGCTTCTGCTGAGTTAGTGGCTTCTGCTGAGTTAGTGGCTTCTGCTGACTCTGTGTCTTCTGCTGACTTTTCCTCGTCTTTTACATCATCAGGTCCTACATCAGAAAGTACAATGCTCTCTTTTAATGGTACCTCTGTTTCTTTTGTGTCTGGCACAGGAAAATTCTTTGAAACAGCTTTACTTTGCTGACCTTTAGCAGGCTTGTAAGTAGAATGCTTTGCATTTGTACTTGAAGCAGTTTTTCCTTGAACTAACATTTCCTCAACAGGCGTTGCTTCAGTAGTAGCAGTAGTACTACCACTACTTTCAGTAGTGGCCTCTATAGTTTCAGCTTCTTTACTAGAGCCAGCCTCAGCTGCCTGTTCGGCTGATGCTGCTGCAGTCTCAGCCTGCCCTTCTTGAACTTCCTGAACTTCCTGCACTATAAACTGAACTCCTTCACCTCCTACAATGCTTCCATCGGCTACCTGAATCATTCCACCATTCATAATATTCAAAAGAACTTCTTCGTTAACTGTTACATATGAGCCATCGCTACTTTCTAACAGAATCGGGCAATCAGAGGGAAGACCAGCTTCTTTCAGAGCTTCCATATATTGAGACATAGTTGATGTGGTTCCGGTGTTGGTATTATCAGCTACCTGATAGATTATATTGCCACTTCCTTCAGTGGAAGTACCAGCATTATCAGCAACCTGATATATTACATTCTGCCCATTTGCATCCTGCCCAGTTAACACAGTGTTGTCTGCCACTTGATAAACAACATTGCCATCTTGTCCTGTTAACACACCGTCCTGTAATTGATAAACTACATTTGTTTCGTTGCTATTAGCATCAACAGCTGAAAGCGTGTTCCCTGCAACCTGGTATATAACATTATGGCTGCTGGTCTCTGTAGTGCTTGCAGTAGTTACATGAGTAACATTTCCTTTCTGTGCTGCAGATTTTGAAGCAACTGCAGACTCCTTGGGCAATATCCTAGAAGCAGTTGTCATGCTATTTAATTGTGATGGCTGAATTTTTGACAAAGTCTGCTTTATAGGCAAAACCTTTTGTTGCAGGGTTTCAGTTGGTTGAGAAATAGCAGTACTTGGTGTTTCATCTCCAGTTGACATTTCCTGTTGCAACATCTCTAGAGCCTTACGACTGGCTTCAGCTTCTTTTTGCAGAGCCATTTCTGCATCTGTTAAAACTTTCTCTTGAAACATGAGGTTCATCTGTCTCTTCAAAGGACGCCCTCTTTTGACAGGTCCATCATCTACTACAAATATTTGTGATGTTACATCTTCTTTTGCACCTTCAACTCCCTTATCAGTGACATTCTGTTCACCTCCCTTCTCAGCCAGTTGTGTTGGTAATACAATTGAGCCAGCTGACTTTACACCACCATTTGGAGTAACTACAGGCACACGATCACGTACTTCTAATTTGGCAGTAGTTTCCTTTTTGACAAGAGAGGATTCTAGAGAACATGTTCTTGATGGTTCTACAGTAACAGCACTGCTGGATGATGCAGTGTGATGGAATCTAACATTCTTGCTAACCGTGTGGAAAGTCTGTTTGGGAAACTCACTACCAGAAAGTGACAACAGAAGTTGTGCAGTATCTGTCTGCTGTTGATGAGCATCCTGGCGTAGTGGCACTGATTTTGGTGTTGTGTGAAAAATAGTTTTACCAGTTGTTGTGGTGTGTACGTCACCTCCAGGTCCATGGACATGGGAAGTTCCCTGTGTTAATGTTTTTAAACCACTTGCAACAAATGTCTGCTGCATGCCAACACGCTTTCTTCCAACAAATGCTTTCCTCGCTGCTTCACCTGTAACAATAAGAAGCTTGCTTGCTGTCAAACATCAAAGCTATAATTAATAAGGATTAAAGTGAACGGAAATCATGTGAGGTGCTACTGAGAGTTTTTGCACAAGTATACTACAATCAGAATACTACATATTAACTCAGCTGTAAATTCTCAAAATATTTATTAGTTAAAAACAGGTGTTTTCTTCAAAGTAGGGTTCCTTAAAAGAGGAAATTAAATATAGGCTATTATTCTTATGGTAATATGCAGGAATTCAAATTTTATTCTTTAAAAAAAGAATCCCTTAAAAGTAGGAATGTTAAAAAGGGGTTTTACTGTATTAGATCATGTTTATGTTCTCATTTTTGTGTTGACAGGTAACTATGAGGGTCATTCAAACAATAATGCCCCACATTTTCTTTCTCAGAAATTGCTGGGGATGGTTGAGCACTCTGCTCCCTATGATATTTTTGTTTTAGAAACACAGAAAACAGCCATATTTGATGTATTATTCTTTAGAACCTACAGATTCCATATAGCCTATAAGCATCTTACATTTGTATGAAGATTCTGAATGTAAGTAAAATTGCTATAAAAAGTGGACACAAAATTAACCTAAAATGGCGCTGTGAAATCACGATCTCCTTGCACTGGACAATGTTCTATTGTCAGGCTGGGAGAGGGCTTTGGGTCACGCTGACAACATTCACTGCTGGAAACCTAATGGTGAAAACATGGTCTTGGTGGCTCAGTCTCTAATTGAGGATTTCTGCCTGATACAGGAACTTAATATTGGCCCCGGACCCCCTTTTTTGTTTTTCTATATTGGGGGCTTTGCTCCCAATCCCCACCAGGTGCTACACCCCTGGACCCCCTGCATACATCCATCAGACCCCCTTCACCAGAAACTTTGAGTACAGTAACTCAGTATCGGTCACCAAGTTCCTTCCTTTTTGAGGGCTTTGCCCTCAAGCCCCACCAGGAGCTGTGCCCCTGGACTCCCTTTCCTAGTTTTTCCCAGACCCCCTTCACCGAAAGCTTTAAGTATGATAATTATTCTAATAATAATAATTTACTGCTACCATTAACTACAATGTACAATTACAGTAACGGGGGACCAAATGCGTATATAAAACTATTGACATCAATGGATAAGTCTGTGCAAGAAGAACCAATGAAGATGGAAGATTGTGGGCAGTCAATGGGAATGTTGGTGGCCAACCTGTGGGCCACTTAACAGGTTGAAACACTTTGCGCTGGAAGGGAGCAGAGTGCTCGACCAGACCTGACAGTATTCTCTACAAGGTTACTGGTTTTTGGGATTGCGATGGAGTCCTTCTTGTGGATGTGATTCAAGACACATGACCATTAACTCAGAAGCGTACATCAAGAGAAGTTTTCAGAGAGTACAGCCTGACAAGATTCAATTAGAAATGTTGCTTCTGCATGACAAAGCACATCCTCACACAATTCTGAGAACCCAGGAATACATCACAAAAATGGATTGAACTGTGCTGCCTCATCCACCCAACAGCTCAGATCTGGCACCATCAGATTTCCACCTTTTTGAGTCACTTAAAGATGCTTTCCATGGAACTCACTTTGAAGATAATAACAGCATAACTGATGCAGTGAGGAAGTGGTTATGCAAGCAGAGCAAAGCTGGAACCAACAAGGAATACATGCACTTGTTCCACATTGGCATTAAGCTAACAAACTCAAGGAGACTATAGAGAAAAATGGTGAATGTAGAAAAAACACACCTTTATACTGTCACCAAATTGCAACCAATTTCAATATGTATTTTCTGAGAAAATAAATTAACATGAAGCGTCATATTTGAGCGACCCTTGTATTATATTCATACACATGCACAATTTGGAGTATAATCACTAGTGATGGGAGTTCTCGAATGAAAAAATCGGAATTATTAGATTCTTGAAAGTTCTCAAGATAACAAGAATTGTATAAAAAGTATTTGAATATTCATTCTAACAATATAATAATGCTTTGAGAAACCAGGAGTGTGGAGGAGTTCTCAGCAGTCATATAACTTTAGATAACTTCATTAACGAGGTATAAATTTTGCACATAATATGATATTGTAGGCTTCCATGGCCTGAGTTAACAATGAAATCTTCTTGGTTTTCGGTATCAGCCACATCATATTTAAGATGTCTGCTGACATTTCAACCAGCTTGCCGTGGTCTTTATCAAGGCTACTGCAGCTCGCTACAAAAGTCTTCTGTAGCCTATATATAGGGGCAGTGTGTATTTCGTTCCCAGCCATTCAAATCCCAATGTTCTGTTGTAATTGGTTCCGTCACATGGAAGGAAAAACAGAAATAATTATTTCTAGTAGGATACGGACCCAACATATGCATCCTACTGGAAATAATTGTTCCTGAAAAGGACTGTTTTTTCCTTCCATATGACAGAACCGATCACAAAAGAGCACTGAACAGTGACATTTGATTGGCTGGGAAGGAAATACACACTGCCCCTATATATACATAAGACTTTTGTAGCGAGTTGCAGTTAGCCTTGATAAAGACCATGGAAAGATGGAAAAAAACATCGGCAGACATCTTAAATATGATGCGGCAGATACCCGGAAGCCTAGAAGATTTTAAGGCATTATATAAGAATGCACAGCTACCATGAGAACAGGGCAGTTTAGAGTTGCCAGACTGCCGATTCTTACGCATGGTAGATGAGACAGTGTTCATACCGTATGGGTCTTTACTCTGCAAATGCTAGTAGTAAAATGCCATTAATGCAATATCTGACAGCAATCTTTGAAACTAACTTCTAATGCGTAAGACTTGAGGCTTTCTCGGCGTTGATTACTAATGATGGTTTCACAGGCTATAAGCCGAGTAAAAGGATATATTGCATCCAAGCTTTCGGTCGCTGACATCTCTGTGGCCTTCCTCAGGGAAATAACTGTAGAAAAAGGGAAGAGAGAGAGCTTATATATGTTTTTGAGTGAAAATGAAATTCTGTGATTGGAGGAAATGGGATACACTCCAACCCATTTCCTCCAATCACAGAATTTCATTTTCACTCAAAAACATATATAAGCTCTCTCTTCCCTTTTTCTACACTCATTTCCCTGAGGAAGGCTGCAGAGATGTCAGCAACCGAAAGCTTGGATGCAATCAAAGGCGTAACCAGGCCGACCATATGGGGGGGGGGGGGTTATAACATCTGCGGGGTCTGGGGAGAGGGGGGTCCTCCCCCGGAAAATTTTAAAAATTAAGATGCAAAATAACGAGTTTTAAGCTTCCGGGGGATCCCCGGAAAATTTTAAAAATTAAGACGCAAAATAACGAGTTTTAAACTTCCCACGCTTTATACTTGTATTAAGTAATTTATGGGCAGACTTAAAAAAATTATACAATTTTCCTTTTTTTAATCAATGGGGGGGGGGGGTTCAAACCCCCCCTCGGTACGCCTATGGATGCAATATATCCTTTTACTCGGCTTATAGCCCATGAAACCATCATTAGTGACTTCTAATGGTTTGTGTGAGCTACACCAATAGCAGGAACCAATAGAAGTAGATCTTGTAATATAATGAAATTGTAGAGCTAAGCAATCAAATAATGATTTTCATTATCTTTCTAGTCAGTTTTTAATAGTTCTTGGCTTTAGTTCTCACATCTCACATCACAAGTTCTCGGATCCTGCATTCACCCAATAACTTTTTCATTCAAATGATCATTTGATTCTTTATATTACTCAAGGACAGATTACTCTATTCTTAAAATCATTTGATTCTACCCATCAGAAATAATCACAATCCAGTTATGAAAACAGAACTCCACAAAATAATGTATGAAGTGCTACATTACCATTCACTGTTGTAGTCGTCTTGGGAGTAGTTGTGGACGTTAAGCCCAGGGCCTCCTTTGTCATGGCAGATAAGCCTTTCACCTGTAAAATAAAGTCATGTCAACTATGCACATGCACATAAGAATAATTCCCTTTACAGTATAAACTTATGGGACTTCATCCACATTTAAAATAAGCAGAAAGGGGATTCATTTTAAAATAACACAAAGGCCACTATAAAATTAAGAAACAATTTTTTTTAATATTCCACAATGTATAAGATATCTTACTGAATCAGAATAGATTCATGTGTAAAATTCTCGTTACTTTCAAAGATAGTTGTGGTATTTTATTGAAACTGTAAACAGAAAGGGCTGATTCGCTAATTTTGAAATCTGTTCTCTTTATAGTATTTTTTAGTATAAAAAACAAAATTTCCTGAAAACTATTTTACCTGATTTTCAGAAATTTTGAATATACACATAACATAGTAGGTCTTCAGTGTACATGATGACTTAAAAAAACTGATTTGGGGTAACTGGGTATAATTTAACTTTTTTCCATCTAGTTATTTTTTTAACGCATATTTTATTATTGTGATGATGAAATGTTTGGCCCAGAGGTCAGTCCAACCTGGGGGGGGGGGGGGGGGGGAAGGCCCATGACCTGACCAAGGGACCTAGGCCGGATGACAACACATAGGGTGGCCAGGTCCTCTCATGAGATTTATTAATGTAATAATTTAAAAAATAAAGGAATATGTAATAATTATACTTCAAATAGGGATATTTCCATGATGTTTGCAATGTAGCATACTTCAATGTATTTACACCTTTTTAAATTTTTTTGTAGAAATGCTTATCCACTGACTACTGTCACAGACATCAAATGAAAATACAGATTTTCAAGTCTTGCATCTAATTAAAATAATTTGTTATGAAACATCATTAGCTGCTTGTATGATGTTGACACCAACGGTCCTTGTTTGTGGGTAGTCTTTTATCAATTTTATCCAATATTACAGCTTTTTCAATGCCATGGACGAGAAACTACTTCCCTAATATGACATTTCTAGGATCTGTTTTGACGACAAGGCAAGGTACTTTCTACCCCCAACCCAACTTTTAAGTTATGGTCATATTGGTCATATATAAGGCTTATGTATAACTACTAAAAATCCAATTCTTACCCCCCACAACAATATTTTCAAGTCTGCACCTCTGGCTCGATGAGCATTTTATAAGGGAAGTTGGTTCGAGGTTAATGCTATTTGTTGCTTACTCTTGCTTTAGATTTCAGTGATACAGTGGTAAGAAGTGAATTATGCAAGAACAGAAAGAAATTTTAATTTCTTAATCCCTCAAGCTGGATATTTAAATGGCCTTTTCATACTGCATCACTTGTGACGGTCACCGGTTTTTGCAGTGAACACACCTGGGTCACTTGTGACGGTCACCGCCAGTATTGCCAATAGTAGCTACATGATAAAAAACAATTTGTAATCGCTTTTGACATCCCAAATGGCAGGTCGACATTCCACTTCACTTATAAAATCTTCAGTATGAATCAAATCTAAACTCTTGGCTGGATAACTAGTTTCACTGAGCTCGATTATGCAACTGAATTATGTATATACAACCTGCATTGTTGGCAATCATAATAAAAGTGACTGTGCAGTGACCGTCACAAGGACCCAGTGTGAATGCTCCCATTTAAACCAATGCTTCTTCGCCAGTCACCATCACAAGTAACCAATGCCACATGCAGCTGTAACACATTTGTACGTGTAACTTGTGATTAGTGCTGTATAAATGTTTTAGTTTTCAAGTATGTGGCCATTCTTGGAAGCAGGAATCAATACAAAATCCCACTTGATAGTCAGGACACAATATTCATCCCATCTCCTTTCATTCTTCTATGTTTTTTGTTTTCCCCCAGTGGGTGGTATATATATATAATGTCTCTCTGTGTCAGGTTAGGGGTAAGATTTATTGAAGGCTGACCTTGTCTGCATGTGTTCACAGACCTCCCATAACTATTGACAAGGGAAGCAACTAGCTGGAGTGTAAACAAGTGGTATGCCAACTTAAACCAAGAATTTCTTCAGTATTGCCAGCTTTTTACCCCCTTATATTTACAGTTAGCAGTACAAAAAATACTTCTGCTCATGGAATGAGGATCTGGGTGTATCAGTGTGCATACAGTTTAAAATTTTTCCAATGCATGACTGAGTTATTTGAGTTAACAGACTGGTTTGCCCAATGCATTCTTAGCACGTCAAACCAGCTCTAAGGGTTAGGTTCAAACCCGAACACAACAGAGAGGAGAAGTTAACAAAATATTTCTACAATAGGGGAAGCATGATGGGAGATTGGAATAATAGCTCATATAAGCTGAATAAAAACAGACACTTCTGGTGAACATGGAAAATACTGTGTGACTGCATCTTCCTCCACTGCCATCTTCTGGTAGGAGTGAGCTACTTATGACCTTGGTCTGATCCAATTGGATCTTGTGGCCAGTGTCAACATAGTACTTGGCCACTGCATAAATCTGGAGATGCAGATATTGCAGCAGAGACTTTGGAAATCTAGATTCAAGACTGAAACTACAACAGGATGTTGGTCTACAGCTTAGCCAGGCCTGGCAGACAGTATTGACCTTTCTCACTCCCAAATAGGACAGTAGCTCTGTGACAAGGACTGTTTACTATCCATGCACAATTTCTTGGGCACTCGGCTCCCTAGTCCTCATTCAGTATGTTTCATCCAATTCTGTAAGCATAGCTGACAACATTGAAACACTAAGTACACTATACACCCTGACACCTACTGGCTTCAAAACTAGGCTTTCATTCTGTCTCAGGACCCTTATTTACTGTTGACATTACCTTTTCTGGTATATGGAGTTATGGGGGGAAAAAACACACTTTTGGGAATGCTGAATTCACAAACACATCAACATTGTACATCCAACACTTTCCTGATGCTTAACACCTCTTGAAGAATTCCGTATGTGCTAATTTCTGTCACTCCGGTGAACTCTGATATTAATTTCACAATCTGAAAGTTGATCGAACTTTTCACAAAACAGATTAAATATTTTTTAAATTAGGCCTAGTTTTCTACACTTTTAAATGCCTTACCTCTCTATGTTTTACAACATGAAATGGTGAACTATGTTCTGGCAAGTCTCTTCTATATGCTTAAAACAAGTCTTCCAATGTAAAAGTATTGAGCCTATAGTATTTAATACTCTATTCCCATAGGAAAACGACTTATTTGATAACCATATCCTTATGACATGTAATTAATTGTTACGCAATACAGTCACCCCGTTATATTGTTGCATTGCATTAAAATCGTTATACGATAACATTTAATCTTCAATTAAGGATCGATAAATTAATTTTAATTTTCTTGCGACTTATTCACGGCACAGCAATGTGCCACGGCATACTGGTTGAAAAACACTTGTCTATACAGTAGGCCATGCAACCACTGATTGTCAACTTGTCTAGTGTTTGTGTATTTTAAATTGTGTATAGTAAATTTCAACTAATATTAATTCAACTAATATTAATTAAAACTAGTTTTAATATATTCATATTAATGAATATGGTACAGGATGAAATAGCAAGGATGTTTCACGGTAAGTATATATCCAATTTGGCATTCAACTTACTGTTTGTCCACATACCTCACACTTAGCTGTTAATGTGTGCTTACCATACATACGATTCTACTGAAATGTGGTTTCTTTGGTTGACAAGATTGCAGAAAGACAGGCGGGCTAGCTATCTTTTCTTCCGCCCAACCCTCGCTTCCCCCTAAAACCAGCCCCCAAGATATCGTGCATGGGTAGTACACATCCTATCACTACTATCAAATCAATTTTTCCACCCCCAAATAACCAAAGCTACCCGTATATTTTTCTACTGGTCCCAACTTCATATAGCATTTCTTTGTCTTACTTATATATCACAGATCTTTTCCTAATTAGCTCACTTCTCCCAGAAGTCACTTGGTTGGGGAGCCCGAGAAACCATTATCCACCGGAAAATACTGTGTTTAACACACCTTCTTCTTCTTATTATTATTACTATAGTAATAATAGTAGTAAGGCATATTGTAATGATATATTCCGTTATTAATAAAAAGAGCATAGTATTCAATGGTGAAGCATCAATAGATAGAAAAGAAGAATCACTCACAAATATTGACGTTTGTGGAAATTAATTAGCATGCATTTCAGTGCACGAAATGTAGCTGCCATTTCGTAACGATAATTACCCATAGCTGTAACAGTTTACTTATTTCTGAAAATAGTATGTAGAAGTAGTCAATAAAGAGCATGTCAGATTACAAGAACACTTCACTGCTGAAGAAGAAAGTTATGAATTTCATCTACTTATTACACAAACCTTAAGTCCTCAGTTGAAAAAAAGAAACTTATCTCCAGCTTATGTGGTCATAATAAACTGAAGACTTTAGTACTGGCGTTGTCTATTTTCCCTTGAAAAGAATGTATATAGAATGGAATTGTATTTTTTTGTGTGTATGAGTGTGTGAAATGAAAATGGCACTGCCTTTTGCCTTTAATGTACACTATGAAGGAGAGCTTCCCCTTCTTTTTAACTAACGCTTTGCCACTGATAGTTTATGCTATTACTAGAAGCATTCTTCCCATTATATTGTTGCTTTTAGAAAGACTGAAATTATTTTAGTACTAAAACCACAAACATGAATGCAAATAAACATAATCAAAATACATAAATGAAGAGTGGAAATTCCAAATGCTGTTTTGTTCTACATAGATTTTATTGCATGAATGTGTTTTATGCGTCATTGCCAATTACCAATATTTGTTCTAAGAGACACAAACTTGATGTGGTTTGGCACGTTCTCAAAAGATGGCTCTGGTCTATGTACAGTGTGTTTCACGTATGGGTTGGCCAATCGTGCAGGTTTCTGCATTGCAGCGGCCAAGCGATCGGGTGAAATACCTATGCAAATAAAGCCGCTAACGGTGTAATGATTTAAGTCCTCACAATAAAAATAACCACATACCTCATCACAAGAGATGTTGGAAATGTCCTCCTCTTGCATCCACACAACACTTGGCACCATCTTAGGAAATTTTATTTCACACGCATAAGTTTAGCTTCTGAGATCAAGTTAATTTATCTTGTGATATTGTCTTTAAGCTCTTCTAACAGTGCGTGGCTATTATTTATGAGGAAACTTAAAAAATAAGTGTATAGGTCAATTCCCCATACATCAGAAGAACTTAAAACCAATATCCAAGAGAAATGAACTCTATCTGAATTTATGCGTGTGAAAGAAAATCTACTAAAAAGGTGCCAGTGTTGTGTGGATGCAAGAGGAGGACATTTTCAACACCTCTTGTGATGAGATATGTGGTTATTTTCATTGTAATTTTAGCTATAACTATGAGAACCTAAATCATTACACCGTTAGCGGCTTTATTTGCGTAGATATTTCACCCGATCACCCGGGAGTTGTGGCCACTGCGATGCAGAAACCCGCATGAATGGCCAATTCATACAAGAAACGCACTGTATTATCCCAAGATATATGAAGTACTGTTGCTCTCCTGAAAAACTAGTGAAATGCACTTGGAATGTTTGAAATTTCCACTCATCAAATGTAAAAATTAATACTTTACAGTTATTTCCCTTCTTCGGTCTTATTTTTAAGCAAGAATTACACGAGGGATTGGGCATAAGTCATGACAACTATTTATTTCTTTTAATAATGTGGGAACACTTTTCAATTTTTAAATATACAATTGAATGTATGTATAATGCAGATTATGGGTACTATATGTAGGATAGTACAGTAGTATTATTTCTGTCTGACACTGCTCAGAAAGATGCGCCGTAGACAGACGAGTCCACTATAGAAAAATTGTCATGTTAAGGGGTGGTTGTTTATTAGTACACAGGTCTCGGAAGAAGGAACATCTCTTGTTGCGGTGCCTAACAGACAGTGCTTCAGGTGAGTGCAGTTGTGCGCAAGACTTTTGCAACATGCCTCCGATTCATAGTAAACTGGGAGGGAGTAAAGTTATTCATTCGCAGACAAGAGAAGTAGTATATAATGTATATAAATATTTTCGGGATGTGAGGGGTCAGCGTGCATCTGTATATAAAAGGGTTTCAACAGCTACAGGTGTATCCATTAGTACTGTGAAGCGAATCGTGAAAGAGGCCAAAAGTATTGAAGAAGGAGCTTCTAATTCTTTTTCTACCCCTGATAAAGAAAGAATACGTACCTCAAAGAAATCATCTCCTGACAATTTTAACGAAGAAGTAGTCCGACGAACAATTAATAATTTCTATATTGAAGAAAAGCAGAGACCGACTTTAAAAAAAATACACTCAAGACTAAAAGAAAAAATTGACTTTCAGGGTAGCATCTCTACACTCAGGAAAATTATTTTACATATTGGTTTTCGGTGGAGGAAAACAAGAAATAATAGAAAAATTCTTGTGGAACAACAGAGAATAAAGTCCCTCAGATGTGCCTATTTAAGGTCTATTCATCAGTATAGGACTGAAGGGCGTTCAATAGTGTACATGGATGAAACCTACCTTCACACAACACATACTACACCATGTGCCTGGAGTGACGAATCGCTGAGTGGACTCTTCTCGCCAGTTTCGAAAGGACAACGGCTTATTATAATTCACGCTGGAGGAGAGCATGGCTTTGTGCCCAATGCTTATTTGAGATTCATTTCACACAGAAAAACAGGGGACTATCATGGGGACATGGATTTCAATAACTACGAGCAGTGGCTAAAGGAAAGACTAATTCCAAATCTTTCTCCTCACTCAGTCTTGGTTATTGATAATGCCCCTTACCATAACGTGCAGCTGAATAAGCCTCCCACATCGAATTCTCGAAAAGACGTGATGATATCTTGGTTGCAGTCCCACCTTGAAAACGATAATTTTGAGAAACAAAACTTTCATAGTAAGACAAAAGCTGAAATTTATGAACTAATACTGACACTTAAGCCACAACACCGAAGCTACAAAATCGATCATCTTCTCCAGCAACATGGCCACGATGTTTTAAGGCTCCCCCCTTATCACCCTGAGCTCAATCCGATAGAACTCATATGGGCTACTGTAAAAAATTGGGTAGCCGAAAACAATGTGACATTTAAAATGGAAGATGTCATGAAGATTACGGATGAGAAGTTTTCCTCAATATCTGCAGAGGAGTGGAAACGGAGATGCCAGCACGTGAAGAATATTGAACAGGAATATCTGGAAAGGGAGGGACTCCTGGATGCGGCTCAAGAATTGGTCATTCATTTGGGTGGTGATAGTGATGCTTCTAGTGAGAGTGATTCGGATGCTAATAATGTTGGTGGTGATGGTGATGATGATGCTGATAGTAATGGTAAAGGGGAAAGACTCTCAGTCTCTGGTGTCACTCCTATGGAATAATATCCAGTCCTGTAATTGAGCACAGCGGTAACACCACACTTGGTATGTAGAGTAAATATATTAAAGTTCCATACTGTATGTTAGAGTTAAAACATTTAATGTTAGTGTTATAACATTTAATGAATGAGGTAAAAATATCTGCCAGAGCTGTACTTGGATAGGGATTTGTTTGTAAACACAAACGCTGACTAAAGATATATAAGCTACTACTGTCATGATCGGCGGGATGGGAAGGTCTCTGAATTAACCCACACCGCTGGATTCTCTTCTCCTCACTCGCGTTTCGTCGGGGTCAGACAGAAATAATACTACTGTACATGAAGGAAACAGTCACCCATAAACATTAATATACGAATAACACTATAATGTAGCCTACTGCAGTAGTTGGAAGCAAGAAGCACACATACCCACTTCATGGTACATTAAAGTTTGGTACAAATGAGCAATATTCCCCAAAGCTTCCATCAGCGCCTTGTGGTGTTCTCTGGTATTTCTCCCTCGAATACTGATGTAAGAATGGCGTTCACATATTGTCCTATCTATTCTGCACAGTGGCTAACTCACAACTAAATTACCATCGCCTCTATTCATATAACTGTTCACGACAAAATTACCAAATGATGTGTCCATACACTAGAGATGCCACACTCTCCTGTGACATACATCATCTCATGGTACCATCACCTTACTTTGAGGAAAAATGTTGCCATGACTTAAGCTTCAACCCTTGTATACATCATAGACGATCAAGAAGCCTTAAGTGTGTCAGTCTAATGGTGTACCATGGTGCTCACTAATCTTATGTTGGATGGCCACAGACACCCATAAATGCTCGCTATTTCCTATTCCTCTGTTTTTAGAAAGCAGCAATGCTTATACTCATCGCTTGCAGCATGGCACAGGTCAAACTAGTGAAGGAGATGTAGTAGCAATTATTTTAACACTAAGGTGTGTTAATATCTAGTTTGGACATAACAGTGCATGGTCATAAAACATATATTTATATAAAGATGCAAACAATTGGTAATAATGTATATAGTTGTCTACAATAAGAGATATCATGGCTTCATTTCAAGAACATACCTGAAAGAATTTTGCTGCCTGCAGCAAAGCAGAGAGATTATCTTCTGTGACACTTGTCTCTCCACAGTACATGAATTCTATCAAGGATTTCAGCACAGAGAACTGCATATCTTTGAGTACAATCAATGGGTACATGCCAAGCTGACGCTGCAGAATTTGCTGTAACAAAAAATTGGTTCAAAATTCCAGAACTACAGTAAGTCATAAATTATTCTTGAAGCATTGTGTCATATCTACTATAAACTATACTATAGCATCTTCAGATTTAAATAATGTTCTTCTAAATACAGTAGAACGCCAGCAATATAAACGTCTGTCATCAAAACATCCATTATCCGAACAACCTTTTTCATGTATACTTTTATTTATATATTTTAGAGCCTATCAATTAAGGATGATCATATAATATTTACATCGTTACAGAATAGCTACTATCGTTAGGTCTGCAGAAGTTACGACAAATACCTGCTTGTACCCTATCACACTACATTCCTTCACTACATTCAACATGTCTTGGAATTTGGTATAGTATTTCAACCAATTTAACAAGATACTGTTAAATATGAGCTGCAATGGGCTGGAAGTACTAAAGCTGGGTGCAGTGAATGAAGCTGAGGATGGTAGCAACTTGTTCTAATTGCTGGGTTGTAAATTTCTATACAGTACTCATGCATTCTTTTTTAAAACAAATCCGTAAAGCATTACGCAGAAAACTAGAGTGGAGAAAAGAATGACGTGACAGTCCATGCAGAAGCACTTTATGTTCACTTTGAAAGAGGACAAAAGGTCCAATCTCTGGCTAATGCTGTGTAGTTTCCTGTCAAAACCTTTTGTCAAAAGCAAATTTAGACATTTATTTAGGGTATTTTAATATGATACTGCTTCTGTTAAATGACAAATAATTCTGAAGTTGATCCATATAATATATATTACAAAATATTAACATTTGCCAATTCTTAAAGTGTTTTTAAAAAAGTGAACAGCAAAAGGGTACCTATGTACCAGCTTAATAACTGCTAAAGGGTCTAAGTACCAACTTAAACCGTAATGTGAAGTGGCATTAGAAAATATTACATTTGTTCGCAAAGCAGGCAGAAACCAGGAACACATCATTAACGCATGCGCTCTTTCTCCACACGCGTTCACAAAGTGAGAATTTGTGATTCTGATTGTCAATCTTCTGTTCGATGTGTTCTCACAGACAGTTTCTGTACTATAAGAAAAGTTTGCGAGCTCTACCATGAATTGTTATCAGAGACATGCGCAGTAACCTATTTTCACGTGCCTGACTCCTCCCTCCAATAACGTTGCGCCTGATTTATAAGCATAGGCTACTTATGTGTATGAATAATGGAAGATAATTAAAAGTTTCCCAAAATATAGTTTATATTGCGATGCATAATGCATGTATAACAGGTTAAAGGGAAATACATATTCTATTCGCATATCATATCGATTAAACGCAGCAACTATCGATTCCAAATTATTCTAACCGTTCACAAAGTGCAAATCACGGATAAGTTACAGACTAGACATGTGAAGTACAACAAATTCTCAGGCAGTCACCGGATTTGCTTTGCAACAAACCTATTATAATCTTCCAAAATAGTAAAAATGAACATTTTAAAATCATTAAGAATGAGAACATAATACATTCAAAGTTATCCTAAAGACACAAAGAAAGAAAATATGTTGAAAAAGGAAACACTGGTGTTTAGCATCTAGTCTTATCATTGTCTTTCAACTCTAGTCTTTGGCTTTGCATTATTGATCATTTCCAAATGAAAACATCTTGTTTATTCTGGAATGTATGGGAGCAAATTTTCAAGTCCTTCAGTTTTTATGGTAATCTGTAAGCAATAATGTTATTAAATAACCTGTGAGATGGGCATTTTCCCAACTCCCGAATTTCTCATTCGCTTTTTTGAGGCATACAAACTTCTTCACCTCTCTTTCTCCTTATCAAAGCATTCTCCTCCACTTCAAAATATTGTCTAAGTTTTTGTAGGAAGAATACAATATCACACTCAACAAAAACATGTGATGCAATAATCATGCTGTAACAGCAATTGTTATGTGGGAAGAGTTGACAAGATGGTAGGTTATGTGCGCCTGGCACATAGACCCACAGAAAGAGGTGCCGTAGATACTCCCAGCACTATCTCTTTGAATTTATTGTTACTAATGAGGCTTTCCCTGGACCTTGGACCCTTCTGAAATGCATTGGGCTGGGTATATAGATCCATTTAAAATTATCAGCAGAAAAATCATGATTTTTGGCACTTAAGACTCTTATAAAACTAAACACTTCAATTGTCGACTCCATGTGAGCACATTTAAGCAAATTTCCCTCGCAGTCATGGCCACAGCAGTTAAAAAATATAACAACACATTGTCTAAGATTGTTTAGATTCAATTTACTTTAAATAAAATCATAATGTTATTAAATACACTAAAAAATGCGTTTAGTTTCACATGCGTGTGTCTACATCGCAAGTTGCATCAGACTTGTTATGCTAGGCATGGCTTAGTATCTCACTCAGGGTGTCCACCAAGTAATGCTGAAAAAATTCCCGACTTATTCCCTGATTTTCATTGATCGTTTCAGAAATTCCCGACCAAAATATGATTATGAAGCACTTTCAAATAACTGTATAAGAAAAATTATAGGATTATACATACTTTAAATAAGAAGAACTTTTAGTAACAAAAGTAATTGCAAACAATAATTACTTAGGCTATAACAGATACAAAAGTAAGGAACAGTAAAATAAATTAAATATACCTTCATATAGGTCTATTATTGTCTAGAAGTCTTTTTGATCCCATTTATTTTTTCTTCAGCAACTTAATTTTCGTTCATCTAGAGCAGCTGCAGCTTTTTCGGACTCTAAGAGTAGTTTTCTTTTCTTCTCTTCTAGTTCTTATTTTCATCTTTGCAATTTTTCGAAATTTCCCGTATATTTTAACAAATTCATTGACTTTTCCCTGATTTTCCCGACCATATGAAATTCCCGGCCTTTTCCCGACCAGTGGTCACCCTGCTCACTGGTTCTTGTATCAGTGCCGGTATTGATGCTATGAAAGGAATTTTTTTTTTGTCATGGTTCAAAATCTACAATTCTTGCATTATGAACAATTACGACAATTTTGTCAGCTCCAGCTGCTTTGTAGACTTTTCCGGCAGTGCACGATTTGCTAAAAAATTCAATCATTTTCCATCTGACAGCAAAAATTAAATTAATTATTTACAGTAATTAGTAGTGCTTAATTATTTATGTATGTTGTAACCAGTATAGAACTCTGAAAGAAATAGTGCTTAGTATATTTGTACACTCTTCACAAAAAGTAGCCTAATACCAGCTAGGCCTATTAGTAATGATGTAACAAATCACAGTTTTGAAGCAACATCTGATGCAACAATGCCTGAAGATTTTGCTGCTCCATCAATTGCTTAAGCAACCAATTTACGAAAATCAGTTTTTCATTTCAAGTACTACTGAACAATAGTTTGTGTAGTTGCTTCAGTATCTGCATTTTTCAATTCAATTAAGCATTAAAATTTTTACCCCATGGTAGCCTATTATTGTTATCCACATAGCGAATGACGAAACTTAACTCTGATGTGTTTGTTGCTTTGTCTGTCATTAGTAAAAAAAAAAAAAGTAATAATAATAATAATAAAACCTATGTTTTTTATAAAGAATCATACTGGCACACTTAGCCTTCAAAACACGAGGAAAAGTGCTGTCTACATATCATTTTGAGAAAAAACAATATTTGTAACCTTATTCAAGGGTTTTAATATTACATAACGTACCAGTAATGTATTAGGCCTAAATCCTATGCAATGGCTATGCATGGAGAAATGACAGTGCATAAACAATTGCCATTGTTTGAGATAAATATCAGAGTAGGCTTGTTTGATTGCTTAAAATGTAAGTAAAATTTACTATTCCTCTCATCAAATGCCAGATGTAGCCTAATTTCTAGTATATATTCATTAAGGTAAAAATTCATCTAAATCTATATGTATAAAGGAAGAATGGTTTACAATTAGAATCATAAGGGCCCATATAAGGATCACAATTTTGGAGTTAAATGTGTCAAGTGCAAAGTTAGAAGAAAAATTATCTTTTATGATCTAATTTCACTCAAGATGGCATAAGCCACATTTATTTTCTACAGAGCATCGTCCTAGCATCATCAGGAAAAAGAAGTAAAGTCATCTAAATCCAGGCACAAGTAATAACAAATTCAGGTAATCTAGGCTACTGAGGTATTCCAAGTTCCACAGAGTACAATCAGAGTCAATTTATAAAAATGTTTATGCGATGAGAACATTCAAATTTCTTCAAACACTTCTTCAATTAAATCTAATGAGAGATCTGCATTTATGCGATGTAGCGGAGTCTTGTTGGAAAAATTAAAATTAAATCTAACGAGATATCTGCATTACGCGCAGTAGCAGAGTCTTGTTGAAAAAATACAAATTTAATTGAAGAAGTGTTTGAAGATAGGGTAATTAGTAAGGGGTTAGGCCAGTAAAATCTCTAAATATTATGTGATTTTAATTTTTGGGGGAGCTTGAAAAATAAAGCGCACGAGAATAACTCTCATGCTGTGCAATTGAAGAACTGAAAGAGAAGATAAGAAGAGAAATTTAAGCAATTTCACAAGAAGAATTGATGTGTGTGAATGCAAACTTTCTTAAAATATGTTATAAATGTGTGGCAGTAGATTATTCTAACTGTAGGCCTAATTCAGAAATCTGTGCGCTTGAATTGAAGGATTATGTACATGAGCCTTTACCGGCAGACGACTTGCTTCCAGGCCGCCGTTCTTGGCACATCACAAAAATAATGTCTCTGTATAACCTGAAAACTTAAAATGGGTATTTTTTGCATCATTTCATGGCAAGGGTGCTGTAGATGGGATTAGTGCTGTGGTCAAACAACATGTTTGGAACATATGGTACCGGCAGTGCATTCTGAAAAGACTATAGGCCTCATGCAAAATGTTTTCTCAGGTATGCCGTTCTTAAAACCAGTGTGATAAGAGGTGGGAAGGCATCAACACACTGAAAGGCACACACAAGTCACCATATTAAGGTCATTTCACGATATGTGGTTGCATATCAATTTCAATGTGTGTGGCGGCCCGACAGGACATGGTGTGGCGTTGATAGAGTTACGTATAATAACTTGTTTGATGGAGAGTGCGAGCAAGTAACATCATTAAAAAATGAAGCATATAAGAGAATGCAACAGAGAAGCCATATCCGAAAAGCTATAGAAGAATACAGAATATGCAGAAGAGAAGAAAAGAGAATACATAAGAAAAGAAAACGGGAGTATGAGAGGAAAGAATTAGAAGAAACTGAACATTTTAAAGGGATGAATGAAGTAAGAGCTTCCTATCAAAGGCTGAACAAGAGTCGAAAAGATTTCCAGCCTAGAACAGACTTGATTAAAGATAAAAATGGCACAATATTAAGTAGTGAGGAAGCAATACTTGGAAGATGGGTACAACATTTTGATGAACTGCTTACCATCTCTCAATACAAGAAGACTGGAAATAGAAATACCAGCACCCACCTCTGAGGAGGTTGAGTCCGCAATTAAGAAGTTAAAAAACAATAAGACCCTGGGAATGGATTTAATAGTCAGAGCTAATTAAAAACGCAGGGAAAGAATTTGTTAAACATCTCCATGAACTTGTGACCAAGATTTGGGTAGCTGAAGAAATTCCTGATGAAAGGAATGTAGGTATCATCTGCCTAATCCACAAGAAAGGTGACATTATAGTGTGCTCCAACTATAGAGGAATAAGCCTATTATTCATCACATATAGAGGGCTGTCGAGCCAGTGATGATGATGATGATGATGAGATGCCTTGGCCTCAACAGCGACTGAGCCCCACGACCAGTTTTTTACCGTTAGGTTTCCAGTATTGGACTATCACCATGTGACCGATTGCCTGACAATAGAACATCAGCCAGCACATGGAGATTCGTGTGTGACAGCAGCTCTCAGCGCCATTTTAGGTTAATTTTGTGTCTACTTCTTCATGATTTTACTTACCGTACCTTTAGAACCTTGTACAAATATAAGATGCTTATAAATGGAATCTTTGGCCGTTTTCCATGCTTTTAAAATTAAAATATCATGAACAGTATAGTACTATCTTTCCAAGCAAGAATTTCGCTTAGGCAAGTCATTTTCATCTATGAAAACCCACAAATGCTGACTGATACACGCCCACTTTCTTAATTACTGCAACTTATTAAACAATTTCGTACATACCTCAAAGTAAGGGCTGCAAGCTGCCAGAACTGCACGATGCACCCTCAATGTATGTGTGTTGCACATCAGTGTGACATCTACTAGAGTCTGATGTTCCAGAAGCTGACCAAGACGAGTTGCAAGGTGCGAGGGGTGCTCCTCCCACTGCACCATAAATCTTGTACCCCCCATTTTTAGGTTGTGACTTCAATACCTGAAACATATAAATTGTATTAGTATCTTTTTTTCTATTTCCCGACAGACACACATGTAGCATCTGCCTGCCATGATACAACCACAGCTCAACCAAGATGGATCCCTAATACAGGGATCAAAGAATCTGAAACCAGGAGAGAATGCTTTACATGGTTAATTGAATATATTATGTTACATGAATATACAGAACACACGATTTATTATTTATTTGTTGATTTAATACACATTAGCAAGTCCATGACTTATCAGTTCCCACCAAAACGTCGCCACCTCAAACTGCGGTCGGTTTATAAAAGGATTCACAATACGCTTATATTATTTCAAAGGCATGAACACATACACACGTACATAACAAAATAAGGCCACTATACTAACCTATCAAATTAACTATTCAATGCCCTAATTCTTCTTAATATTTACATCCAAAAATTCATGAACAAAACAACGACAATCGCCATTAGCAAGCTCAGCAGAGATTATCGACAGCAACGCTACCTATATGCGCAGTACATGAAAAAACAAATGACGCCTCTTTTCAACGCGCGGGTAAAATAAATACAAGGTTGGCACTAAGTGAACTACATTGCTCATGAGAAAATTGCCTAACAAAATGCAAAAATAAAAAATCATTTGTATGAATGAATTAATAATAAATAATCACATATGTAAACAATGGTTTACTAATAATTCATTGGAATAAATTAATTCTTTCTTCTGCTATTCCTAAAATATCCTAAAGTTTTATTGTGTTCCTGTATTTTTCTTCTCCCATTATTTTTTTTTGAAATTATTGTAAGGTATTATATTCCAACATTTATTGTGGTCAATTTTTTTATATTATAATTGTTCTACCATCTATCTAATATCTTCGCTCTACTACTGTCAGAGAAACACTTTTAAATCACAAATGTATCTTTTCTTACAGATTTGCAGGTTAATGGCCAACTGTTGGAAATGTTCGTTCATGACTTATTAGTTATTTTTTATTTTCATCGTATATAGCAAACAAAAGAAAAAGGGGAAGTCAAATAGGGCCTGAGGTTCACGTATAATTTTATTTAGAGAAAAATAACTAGATACATACTGTATTTGTACAAAATATACTTTTCAATTCCTCTTTCAATGTGTTTTTCCTTTTAAATTTCCTGGGCAAGGTGTGAAAGTGTTGATGGTACCATATGCCTTCCATAACTCTAACCAAATATAATAGAATTAGGTTGGCCTATTAATTACATCTGAATTTACATTCAAATACAGATTATTTCTTACTGAAAGAGTGGATTAGTTTTCAGCAAGAGGCATAGGATACTACACCATCATCATTTTGCTTAAATATTAGTTAGCCTATTGCTGCCTCTAGAAAACAGTGTTCTTTGAAATTAGAATAAATAATTAGACACCATGCTCTATATATGTACAATGCACAATCTCACTTCCTGGCTTTATTTCACAAAATAAATGTGCCTTTTGGGTGTGTACTGGTGTCTTAAATTACAATTCAGTGAAATCTCCGTACGATTATTGATAACATTATTTTAATGTAAATTCTCCTTGGTTTTATAATACTCTTAATAATGATAGATCTCTCCATTATGATCACATCCAGAATTCCTGTAATACACTTTTTCCTTGGTCCCATTTGTTGATGTTTTTCTTGACTGATACTCTAATGTAAAATGTGTTCACTCAAATGAGCAAAAAGTGAGTGGATATAGTGCTTAGTAATGGTGTGTATTAATTTAACGGTAGAGTAAGATGATCATAATTATGCAAAAATTACACAAACTAAATAGATTTAAAAACTTCAATTACGAGAGTGGAGAACATGTTTTGTAAATTCTCAATATAACAATAACACTCTACAATAATCTTTTTTCTGGTCCATGCAAAAACGTTCTATCAAGATTTTACTGTATTGATTTTGTTCCACGCAAGACTTACATGAACTGTGACTTCCTGTACACGTTATTGAAAACAAAATTTTTCCGTCTACACAATCTCTCTGATTTTATTTACCCAACAGATAGTCTCTACTACCGATAGAGGAAATACTGTATCCACCCGGAAATTTCATGGCGTTTGCTGGAAATTCAAGTTTTCTATGTCCAAAACACAATAATTGTGTGAACCTTTATAGATAAGTATAATTCTAAAATGAAAAATATTATACAAAAATGTACTTTGAACTTTTCCAACGGCTGGTAATATAGAATATTTTCCCAGGCTTAGTTGGAGAAATTACGAAATTTCAGAAGTCAATCTGGGGATTCACTGTCAAGAATGACAGGCATACAAATGAAATTTCTCCAACTACCTATATACCGGTACCTGGTTAGAAGAGGGGAAAATATTCTACATATTATGCAAAGTTCATATCTTGCAACAAAGTGTAGGAAATCCACGATTTTGGAGTGTATGAAAATATCCAAGCTGAAGACTAAAAGAGAGCAATTCTGTTTTGATATTACAAATTTTAGATCAGCTCAACAACGTAACAGCCAGTAAGCAGCGAGATATGCTCTGCGACTACCATTCTTGCCCTTCCAAGCCATTAAAAGCAGAAGAAGGATTGTCGCAATAATGAAATTTCCAGCATAGGAAGAGATTCTTTATGGCACATAATGAAACATGTGTTATTTAGTATGCTGCTGCTGCTAAATGTAACTGCTCCTAGCCTAACATAACCTGTCACTGACCTAGAACCTAGCTGGACCACTACTTACCTCATTGCAGCATCTTCGTTACCAGTCCACACATTTCCCAATACTTTGTTACACAAAAAGTCCTAAGGTAACTCCTACCAATATTGATTTTATTCATCATCCTGTATTTAGAATCATATTATCCCATATGAAATAATACACTGGCACTTCGTTTATAACCCACAGACTACTCAATCATCTGCTGAGTTCAGTTGGCACGTAGCAACACCACATAGGAGGAATAGAGAAGTTTGTGATAGCCCAGCTGGGATGGTGATCATTGAATTGTCGAGTTTAGTGCAATTTTGAACAATTGGTTAACTTAGACTGCTGCCGTGTAACAATACTCCGCCTATGAATCAAATTTATTGAACTATTTAAACATCCCTATGATGCAATAGTGACCTCAGCATACACGCTATTAATTAGCCATGAATATTTTTAATTAATTAATTCTTGTTCTAGTCCAGAATTTTGATTTTCATCACTTAAATTATCTTTCCCTATTATTACTCTTTCTACACTAAATCTTACTGTCTTAAAATTTAGTTACTAATTATACCAGGTGTTCCACCATACCGTGTGTCTGTAAAGTCATGGTGCACTTTTGACAAGTCACAGGAAAGCAACAAAAGAAGATAGAAATGTGAAATCTGCACAAAATAAAAGGAAACTCTCCAAGTTTCAGTAGTATGATGTGCAAGTGTGTGCGCACACAGGTGATGATGCAACAACACAAACTGCACAGCAGCCGACTGAGTTTAGTCGCGATGTGGATGGTACAGAGGAAAATTCAGTGTGTTCTGTGTCTTACTAAATTTGAATCCGTGACCAAAGTGCAACGTGAATATCATCGCGTGTACAATGAAGCGCCACCACATAGGAATAGCATTACTCGGTGGGATAAGCAGTTTGTTGAACAAACCCCATTCTGGTAGGCCAACGGTAAGTGACAAGTCTGTAGAGAACACACTGAACTTTCCTCTGTACCGTCCACATCTCGACTGGCATGGGCGTAGGCTGATCCACTGCTGTGCAGTTTGTGATGTTGCGTCATCACCTGTGCGCACACGCTTGCACATCATACTACAGAAACTTGGAGAGTTTTCCTTTTATTTGGTGCAGATTTTACATTTCTTTCTTCTTTTGTTGCTTTCCTGTGACCAATGAAAAGTGCACCATGACTTTACAGATATACGGTATAATAAAAGAAATAGCTATAACTTCAGAACTAATATGAATCTATTGATAAAACCACTTGCTGCAAAGAGTGAAAAGGAGAATTTTTGTTACCTTATGTTCCATAAACCCCCAACATGGCTTCCATTAGTGGCATGGGAAATGTCCAATTGGTATTCTTTCTTGCCAAATCACATCCTGTGGTGTCCTGCGACCTGGTACTTAACAAACCCCTACAGCAAAAAAGATGATGTTAGATCTGGTGATTTTGCAGGCCATGTGATGTACTGTGGTCCTCTTCCGATCCATCTCAGCAAATAAAAGGGAACGATTATTCTGTCATACACGACCCCACACCAAATATTCAATTTAGGAGAATCCCATTGGTGTTCAATTCTCTGATCCCCAGATGCGACAATTCTGTCTGTTGATAAGAATTCTCGTATGAAATGATCTGTACATTCACTCTTCTAAAATTAACAATGGTTTATAACTTCCCAACCTCCTCTTTAAAATGGTACCAACCATAATCTAGTTTTGAAATAGCTATTTCTTTTATTACACTTATAGGCAGAACACAGTATATTTAATAAACCATAACTATTGTGTAATTTTGTCTGTAACATTTTAGTTTTTATGCATCCACTTCTGAATAGTGGTTGGCCTTATGTACACTTAAATAGTGAGAAGTAAAATAAATGTATGAAATTATTAATCCTATTTTGAAGTGCAAGAACAGTAAGTAATGTGTAATTCTATTGATGGCCACCGAATGCACAGTATGGAGATAAAGCTCACCAGACCAGTGTGTTGTAGGTGTCAGATGGAGTGACAAGAAATGTCAATTAGTTATTAAATTTAACTATCTTAGGTACCTTGTGGGGATTTCTGAGAGAAAATGAAAAACATACTAAAATAATTCAATGTTTGAAGAGTGAAGAAAATATGCTGGGAGAAAATCAAACATGTCAATTATCAGATGATAAGGCAAATCCAAAGTAGGTAATACTAGTAATGATGACAAAAATAAAATTTGTTAGTTAAGTAATTGAATAAAATATGAATAGTATTTTGTTAATTTCTAAATAACGGTCATGTTAGACCAATGTTAAATTGGTGTTACTGTTGAAGGAGGGAACCTCTGAAGCATCATTTGTTCCCATAAGTCAATTAGTGGTAACTGGATCTAGGAGCTAATTGTGTTTTAAAAAATCCCTTTAGGCAGGCCTACAGGCGGAGGTAGATTTCGAAGTGCTTTTGGTTTAATTTATTGTCGCTGCATAGCACTCTTCTTCTTTAGCCTTGGCATGGCAAACCTGCAGTAAAGAGGAAGAGCCTACAATCAATTGTTTTGACAACAATAATAGGATATAATATTCTGGGAGGCCGTGCGCAAGATCAGCAATGAATAAAATTAGCAAAGCCGCTAAACAAGACAAAATTATTATATTATATTAATTCTTTCAAGTGTTATTATTTTCAAACATTAAAATCTCGCGTCATATGAGAGCTATCAAGAAACTATTTATTGATTTGTAGAGCACTCATCAAGAGCTTTTCAACGATACCCCACAAGACGTGGTTTCAAAAGTTTCGAATTTTCATCCCCCACCCCCACCCCCACTCGAACCCCCGAATCGTTGGTGTCACTGTGAACTCCATAGGGAGTACTCTAATTTATTCAAACAAAGTTTCCCTCTATACTTCATAGGGGCCGAGATATACATTTTTAAAAATTTCAACCCCCTCCCCCGACCACCCCCTTGGGCCAATTTTGCCCATTAACGAACTTGTCCGAACTATTGGGCCTAGAAATAACATGATAAAATTTGGTTCAAATATCTTCAAAATTACGGCCGCTATCGTGTAAAGATATAAATATATATATATATATATATATATAAATATCACAATTTTTTTTTTTGAACGGGCGGTGGTTTCGTACTTAGGGGAGCATGAAACGTAAAGATATGAAAGAATTTTTCGAAAATCATAAAGTGGTATCCATTGCAATAGGTAGATTTTTCTTTGAAAATCTACCTAAAAATATGTAAGTGTAGTAGTGTCACAAAATCCGGCCCTTTTCCTGTTATTTATGTTTTAAAACAATATTTGCAATTTTAAATTTCACAATACTTCAAAATATTTTTAAACTTCACATTTTCCTCCAACAAACTCCTCAACTGTAATAATAAAATTAATTAGTCTTGGATTATGGAAGGACGACTCACCTAGACTGTGGTAGGTGCTGGATATTCTGGACCTAAAATTAAAATGGTCAACACAAACAGTATTGTACTCCATTCTCATTAACATTGTTTATTAAGAATAAATAATTGTAGCATATTGTAGCACCTACATAATAGGCTCATAAAACCGAAAATACAGCAACAATAATTTTGAAAATTCTTAGATAACCTAACTTTAAACTTGATTTTACTGTTTCCTGTAGTCACAAAGATAATATACTAATTAATAAATATGTACAAGGTTATCTTCAGTCACAACTTAGCCTGAATGCATTATTTTACATATTGATCATATAAAATAAAAACACAGTAACACAAAGTAAAACTTTTTAGTTGCAGTTTTGATATAATTGCAATATAGTTTCAGCACTGTGAATAAAAGAAGACTATTAGTCTTAGCTCCTAAAATGAAGCGATGAGAGAGCTTTTTTTTATATAAATTAATGAACAGAAGGGGAAAACTATATTGTATATATTATATTATATATAACTACTAGACATTGGAAGTTCATATACCAAAAGCTTGAGAATGTTCTATAAAGCATTCATCTGTATTTTCAAACAAAGATGCAGAGCAAATGATGTTAGTACTGGTAAAGATGGTATTATTACCTGTTTAACATTTTGAGATGATAGAGGCCTCTAACCAGAGATGAATCGTTTGGGCCTATTTCCATCCATTCTAAAGTCAGAGTAAGTTAGTTTCATCCAAATATTCATAATTGAAGCTTATCCGCAAACAAGGGTTTATGTTACATTTTGCAAATTTTGAGAAAGCACATTCCAAAGCATGTAAAGTTTCCTACCCTGCTTCTTTATTAAATGATTTTCTCATGCACCCTGCAGCAGGGCCATCGCGTGGGCAGGGTGACCGGGGCGATCGCCCTGGGCGCCGCGACGAGGGGGCG